>JAJSRV010000025.1:0-600000 GCA_021527715.1 Neoseiulus cucumeris
CCAAGCTCGGCTTTTCTCAGGATCTTCAACCGGCTCGCCCGCAAGCCCAGGATCAAGAAGTGGCAGACCGGCAAAAACCGTTCCGTCGTCTCATAATTGGTCGGCTGCTAGCAGGTGCTTGAACCGCTACTTACTTTAGCGGCCAGTTGGGCGGTCGACGGACCGACCGGCCGGCATCTGTCGGTCGGTCGGTCAGTTAGTTTGATTGTTTGTTCATCGAGGGGGAATGTTCACTGACATTCCAAACATTAAAATGTTTGGCTTTCGCCGGCGGACAAGGCCGCTTGCCGACTCACCTTTCGTCGCCATGTAGGCAGGCAGGCCACTCCACTTACGCAAGCGGCTCGTTTGTGTATCCAGCAGCCTAGGTCGAGAAACAGAATCACGCCATTCGCAACAACTACTTCCAGAGTCACCGCGGCTGCGGAAAGCAAAGGATTTCCCTTTTGATCCTATTGAAGCTTCGACAAGCTGGAAAGTGGCCGTCACACGAGCTCCAGGTTGATGATCCGGCCAGGACCTTGAAAAAAGCGAAGGTCTCAAGCGGGACCAGAGGGATCAGAGAAAATCTCGACGCCAGAGTGACGGAACTCGCGAGTTCCGAATGCTTACGACAGATTTTCCCTTTGTTCAATCATAAGTTTTGTCATTAGATGAGATAAGCTCCTGTCACAATGACCACGACTCCGCGGTCGAATGCATCCCGAGGAAAGTGACTGAAACGAGCCAGAACCCCTTTCTGACTGAGTCACGATTGGAACTGCGTCTTTCTTGAAATATCGATAAAATTCGCTCACGTGCCCCGTCCCATGTTTGAAACTCGTCAGGGCGAAGTGTGCTCATGAGTTCATGAGGAGTGTTTGGAGAGCTCAAGTTCCGCCGGTGATCGAAATCTGCGGATGTTGTTGAATCCGAGGACGAAAATTGTGTGGCGTGACTTTGAGTACACAAGAGAGGAAAATGACCTCGAGTCCGTGAACTGCGTAGTTTCGAAGTCCCCTTGCGCCTCGTGAGTTCCGCGCTAAAAAAACCAGAGGAGACGTGGGGTCTCGTTAAGCAGGGTCGGCTCTTCGGTGAACGTCCACAGGTGAAATTCATGTTCATTAATGCGGCTGTACTTCTAGATGAAGACCCAAAAGCTCTCGGGTCACACGACGCTTTCCCGACAAAAGTTGATAAAAGCGAGGGAAGAAGGAAAAAAGCAGCTCAGAATCTAAGTTCAAGAAACTCGCGTGATGATCCCCACCCTTATTCCAGATGACGGCTTTCTGACTCTCGCGGGAGAAAAACAACTTTTCGCTTCTGAAACAGTCTTCCATTCAGGGAAATTTAGAAAACATGGTCCCCTCTCTTTGAGGTCTTCTCTCTATGAAAATAAGTTACCTGGACGCACGTAATGCGGGATGAAACGGCTTCTCCGCACAGACAGTGGCTTATTGAATACTTTCGTTCACGCATGGCTCTGATTTTCTGACGATTCACAGATTCTCTCGAGAGTCACAATGAACAATACTCCAGCCTACGTTATTCTGACATGTCCGTCACCGGGATCTGTCATCGACTCCGAGCTTGATTCTGATCGAAATCGATTGACAAACGGGCGTGAAACCATGGCTCGTGTTTTACCAAAACTCGATGACTTTGTCGCGACCCGTGGGTGTTTCAATAATTCTGTCGGATCACGTCAAAACAGCAAATCGAATGTACAGGTTTTGCTTTCAGTCTCCTGGTGACAATTGCAATGCCCACTCAGGAGTAATTTACAACCCGGACTATGGCAGTCATTCGTTTCCAGAAAGATCTGCAACTATTCACGGCTACTGGATCGGGTGATTCCGGTCCCTTTCGCATGTCGATACAGAAGAGAATATTTTAAAGTTATATGCATTCGTCCCCCACGGATCCCGTGAGTTGAAGGAAAACATTCCGAAGACGGAATCCCAAGGTGTGGTAGACTTAGCTTGCCGCTCGGCTCTCGTCATCGTCTCCCGCTGCACCCGGACGACAGGAGCTGCTCGTCCTTGCAACTGACAACTATCCCATCTAACAGGCAGTATAAGTCTGTGGAGTCTGTCGATAGGACGATTAACGACTTATCAGTGGAAGACGCTTCTAAGGCTGCGGCATTCCAAGAGGGAACGGCTCTTTTCTATAGCTACGTTCAAAGACCATGACGGAAGAGACAAGAACCGAAAGAGACCGAAACCGACCTCCTTTCTGTCCACGAGATGCATCTGGATCTCGAAGAGGAATCTAAAGCGATTTAAACATCGAAATCCTGAATTCTTCCCCAGATCACGACTCACTTGACAGCTCTGACAGCCTGATCCGAAACGAACCCCAGCGACTTGTTTCTCGCCGTCTTCGAACGCCCCCTGACATATTTGTGTCCCTAATCTGTTCGACCCGATCCTCGGCTAACCCTGCGTTAAGAACTTCTGCAATCTCAAGATGGCTCCACACAGGTCTACATCTGATCATCGATTTCTGATGATCAGGCTGATTTCATAAGACTCAGCGAGACACAAAAGGAACGGATATCGATAAATAACCGCGAGCAACGGTCTGATCTTCGAATATTCTTCTGGATACTCTTCGGCGGAATGTTCAATCATTTCTGGTAACCGAAGTCGCTGGGTAAACCCAACTCTGCCGCCGAAGATGTTTCGACATGGTTCCGCGAAACCAAAAGTTGGATCATAGTCGGCATAGTCCAGAATCGATCTTCGGATTGTCGCGAAATCTTCCGCTATTGCCAAAGCGCTCTTCAGCGTTTAGCCGTGGAACCGATTCCAAATCAGGGTACCTCGTATTCTTCGATGTCTAAGCTGTGTTTTCTGTTGATGACATCATTGTTGTTTTTGTTGTTTGCTGTGATGATTGCGATGCAGAGCGCCGCAGAAGTAGAGGACATGGACAACCAAAACAACTCGACCCTGTGCTCGTCTGGGTGACATCACACGAGCGCAGGAATTTCTCTTCAAACGTACGCTTGCTTACTCGCCGCCGTCTTGAGTGAGTGGTAGTTTGTACAGCCGAGAAGTCGGTTTGTCGGCGCGTCCGTTTTGCTGGTGGAGCACGGACGGACGGACGAACGGGTGGGCAAGCCGGCCGGCCGGCCGGCTGATCTTCCTTCTTGTTGGACGCCTTGGACATCGCGGTGGTAGTTGACGTCGACATCGTCGCTGGTTCGATGGCCGTCTCCTCTCCTATGGCGAGAGGCGGCGGAGTGACGCGCGCGCGTGTCTGTGAGCGCCGTCGGCTCGCTGCTGCTTTAGACGGTGGCCCTGTTGCTTAGTCGATCATCGTCGTTATCGTTGTCGTTCGCAGCCGCCAGTGTAGTGGAAGGCAGGCAGGCAGGCGCATAGGTGGATAGGCCGGCAGAAAGGCTGTAGAGAGACGGCCAGCGGCAACCGTAGCAGCCGACACTGAGAAGCAATGGAGAGACCGTGAGTGGCGGAGTACTTTTCGCCGCCGCCGCTGCTGCCACCACCACCGAGAGAGCACAGTTGGCTCGTCTCTCGGTCAGTCAGTCAGTCACTCGGACAGCCAGTCGGTCGGTTTGTTCGCTATCGCCGTACAAGTCGCTCAGCTGAGCCGGCGGACAGATTCTCTCGCAGTGTCTCCTCTGTAACCTCATCGTTCCGTGTACCGGCTTCGACAAGAGGAAAATCTTCTCTTTCACCTCCTCGTCGTCGTCTTCACTCCCGAGGAATTTTACGATAACAGCGCCGGAAAACTCGACTATCAACAACTGTTCTGTGGATTAGCATCGAAGCTTCTTTGGACCGGTTCGTATGGCTGCTGACGACCCTTGACAGACGAATTGAACTCGGACTCGGAACCCTTGACGGCTGAACTTCTAGAAGAATCGAACCCTTGGAATACGACACCTGAGCGCCGGATTGTCCACGCTAGTTCGTGGTCTCTCTCCGACTCGACTCCAGTCTGTGCAGTGAAAAAGTGTGTGAGTGGTGATTCTGTGCACTGCCAGCCGGGTTGGCGCTCCATCATTTTCAAAGGATTTGTTTGACCTTGGATAATAACCGACGCCGACTGACACACGAGCACCACCTGTGTCTTCTCCAAACTTCCTCACTTCCACCTGTACGTAACCCGTGGTAAGTTGGACTTCATGACTGCCATCAAATCTTGGAGTGGGGTCTGGGAGGAAGCGTTTTGATCGTTTGACAATCGATTCCGATTACTTCATCCTAGTTTTGACGCGAGGCTACCGATGTCGGGGCAGAGGGACGTGAAGAGGGAGTTTATCAGCAACCGCGCGCTGGAATTCCAGCCAGAAAAGATGGAAACTCCTTGGTCCGACATCTGGGCGCGCTTGCCATCGTAGAGCAGCGGGAACGGAGCCTTAAAGTTCCTACAAACGAACTGAATTCTTGAGCGGCACCTGTTCGCAATGAAAAGCGTGTCGTTAGGACAGTGGAGAATGTCACCTCAGTTGCAACATTCGAAATTCGAAGCTTCAAGTGTTCGACTCTGGGCGATGAACCTATCGCCGTTCCTTCTCATTCAGAAACAGCTGTACGGTGACTACGTCAATGGAAGAAGTTTAATGCGGAAACTGATTCTTGCTGGGATTCCAGCGTTCTAGTCGCCTGACTTGCGATGCAACGTTGATTCCACAGGTTCTGTAGCGACGACGCCTCCGCGTAGAACCCAGGAAGCGAGTACGGTGACTCTTTTTTGTGTCGGGAACTTCCCTTACGTCCCCAGAGATGCTCTGATCCTTGATCGAGATGCGCTCATGGTGTGATTCGGATCTGCGAAAGCACGGGAACTGAATCGGATTGCGATTTCAGAGCGCCACAGATACACGATCGAGTTCAGGTAATGATTTGACCTCGCTTTTGCTGAATCCTGTCATTTCCCACGGATTCTGTATTCCGCTTCTTCCCAAGCTCGGTCTGACGTTTCTTTCTTCAACCGATCTTCCCTGAAGTACCATGACGCACGCGCCGATGACGGCGTTTTCGGAGCATCCTCTCTTCGACTGACGTTGGTATCGCTCTCGGGACTCGGTTTTTTCTGAAGAGGAAATCGATCGCCTTATTTGGAAGACGGAAAAAGGAGACTTTTCGATTTCGATTGTTTCCGATCATAAGAAACTCGAACGAAAGCCACACCATCGCATCGTTGACGACGTATCGCTCGACCTTCCATCTAAATCCAATCCTCAAGGCTGAAAGGTAGCAAAGCGTGATCTCGGCGTGAATCTGACCGTCGAAGATGACGATAAAGCCCTCCGTTAGTTATCGCTTGCTCCGCGAGGGGCTCTTTTCTCAATGGGATACTCGAGGAAACAGCTTCGGGTGATGGAAATTTGCCATGTCCAGCTCTCCATATTCCAGTCGAGTTGCATCTCTCAAAGCCCCGTCGACTTTCAAAGTGCTCGACGTCAGATAAGATATGCGCTCCCATGACGGTTTCGAGAGGAGGCTCACTTTCCGACCGAGAGTCCGGACAAGTAGTCACTCTCCGATATGGAGCCGAAAAGCCTGGATCGACCTCGAGTAGGTATATCCACAGAGAACGGCGGAAATTACGCGCAGGAAACGTATCGAATCTATCTTTTTAAGGAGAAACTCCGCTTCCCCAATGGTTACGAGAGATTTCAAAAAATCGAATGAAAAATTCTCGGCTCAATCGAATGGACGACGAACGTCTTCATCGAAGTTCCAAAAACTTTCAAACACAAAACTCGAGGCTGACGGAGTACTGTTGAAGTTCTTCCAAAGACCTGATAAGACCTTAGAAGCTATGAAGACGATGGTCTATAACGGAACAGGGGAAACCACGACAAAGAGTAAACTTCCGATCAAAAGAGGTTTTGTGTGCGACAAGGTAGAAGACGTGAAACCGCCGAAAATGTGAATGATTTGTTGCGGTCTGCTCAGAAAGCACTGAACCAAACCGTCGTTGATGGGAGTCAAGGTGAACTTGGCTCAAGATAGCCGTCCGCCGCCACCGGTAACTGTGTAAGTGGGGTAAGAAAATTGTTGCTGTTGTTGCCTTTCCGTTGGACGCTGTTGATGGCGGCGGCGGCGGCGACGACGACGACCACGCTAAATCAGTTGCCTCATGAAGAGTCAAAGCGTGACCTTTTTGAAGTACGAAAGGAACGTTTTGTGGTCAATTTGTAAAAATCCGATTGAGTAAAGTACGGAGACAAGTTGTCTGTTTTGGCTTGGACTGACGTCCTTGGTCAGTTCGTCGCATCCTCTCGTTCAGTCTCGTTCATCTATTCGGACTTTCGTTGATTCATCAATCCGCCCCTCCATTCATTCATCGAGACATTGAAACCATTCGTCGGCGTTTTCATCCGGCTGTCTGTCAGGCGTGCGCAGTGGTCAGACAGTTCCAACGGAAGCTCGAGCCCCCGGTTGTAACGCATTGGACCTTGATCCAGTTGGCGGCCAAGGCAGCTCACCGGCGGGCTTGTTCGCTGGTTGATTCATTCATTCATTCATTCGTTTTTCCATTCATGAGTCCGTCAACACGGGCGGCAACGGCTCTGGTACTCTCCCGACGACGACAGAGTTGACAACAACGGCGAAAGCGACGATAAAGACGCAGTGATAACGATCGTTAACTCCAAACATTCACTACAAACCACGAGGCAATGCGAGATCGGTTTGAACTGTGCGAGTCAGAGTTTCCACGTTCCCGGTTATGCCATACCCTGACCTTAGTTGCACGGCGACTCGCGTACCATGCATACCATCGTTGTGGCAAGGCATTTCGAAACCGCGGCGTCTATGCATATTCGTAGACTTTGCCATCGCGGACGACATGCAGCGATTATGCCGTCGACGAAGGAAATACTCGGCGATGCTTGCTCGGCCGGCGCTCACTGATTCCATGTTGGCAACGTTGATGTGTTTCGCTCCCGATTACATTATTCTCACTTCCGTTGACGGCTGTTGTGTTTGCTACCAGAACCGAACACCAGCAGGCGGCGGCACTGATTAGCACATCAAAATTTCATCCATCCATCCATCCATCCATCAACGAGTTTGTTTGTTCGTTCTTTTGTTGTTGTTCAGTTCATAGTCGTCACTCGTCGTTCGGGTAATCTATCGATCCACTCATTCATCAGTTTGGAAGCTCTCCGGAGCATCGACCGAATCAAAGTTTCTCAAGTTCGTCGTGTTCCGGGAATAGAGTCGCGATCCTTACGAAAAGCGAGAGCGGCTGCCAGACCACACACGCGTTAAATCGAAATGAAATGGATAGTTCCGATTTTTGTATGCTAAATGTCTTTGGTGTTCATAAAAAAAGAGCTTCGCGGTGTTTGGTAGCGCTGTTGGCAGCAGTAAATTTAACGAGAACACCAGAGCCGGCGGTGAATGAAGTGAAAAATTGCGTTTTTTCCTTCCCTTCGGTTCTCCGTTGCCAGTCCACCGCTGATCCATTGAGCTTGCGACTCGTTGCTTGCCCGGCTGGATCGCACTTTTCACCAGATGAAGTGTGCTGTATTGCCTCAGACTCGTTTCAACACCACCTACGCGCGAAGCGATCCGCGTATTGAAACGCCGCCGAATCATACTTCAGTTTGTGATCCGGTGGCGGTTCACAGTTGTCCCAGAACAAACGACGTTGATGGCGCCGGCGAGCGACCGAAATCTGTCGAGAATTCCAGAGCAGCCGGTGAGCGACATTCCATCGGTGGCACGGGTGTTCCAGGAGGAAGTTCGCCCAGATTCCAGAAATTGAAAGTTCGGGTGGGAAGAGCCTTTGAAAATGCACAGAATACGCAAATCGGACGAGCTGACATTCGACACGGTTGATAGCGGCGAAGCGCTTCTTCTCGAGCGTATGCAGAAATTCGCTTTCATGAAACATCTCTGTCCCGACCACCGGGTGAAAAGAGGACATTTTATTCACGAGGCCGAGAACAATAGAGCTCGCTCGAACTCTTTGTCCGCATCGAATATCAAATGTCTTGCCTCATGGCACACGCTCGGAACAACCTAAACAAGCCCGAGCCCCGCTGTTCATTCGTTGAGACATTCCTGCATTATTGCTTTACATACTACGACGTATGATTTTACGACTCGCGTAAAACGGTTTTCCACTCAAACACCTAAACGTTGGAATCCGAGGTCGGGAATTTAGAGCGCTCCATAACAACCATTTCCCCCGGGGTTTATTGCGTGAAAATTTTCCGAAATTACAAATCACAAAACATGGCTGGGTACCACGTGACCCCCGTCGGCGGATTCTGATACTGACGTTGTGATGTAACACAATCAAAGGAATAACGATGATAACGTCCGTCTCGCGTAAATGCTGATTGATACCAGCGCGTTTTTTTTTCGCAGTCTTTCCACCCTGGAGGTGAAGGTGTTTTTTGTAAAGTTTTTGGCAAAACACGCGATCGTGGTCCTGGGCATTTACGGACGAGACAAACTGTATGGCCGCGCTCTTCTTCTCGCCGCCGCCGCCGCCGCCGCCCAACAGAGCCACTGCCTGAACCAGCGCCACGAGCACTACTGGCAGAGGCTGTGAGCGACGTCACCGACTGTTGGCGGTCGTGGAGAACTAGAGCTCACCTCGAGGCCTTGGTCCCATTCGGAATGTGCTGACCTCGCTTACGCTTCCTGGCCCAGGAACAGGCGCTAGCCGGTAGCTTGTAAGGAAGCCCACGACACGGGCGAGTCTATAGGGTCCCTCACGAAATGAATGCTTACCCACTCTCGTCCTCAATACAATGTGGACCGTCTACCCGAGTCGACGAGGCTTGTCACAGAAGCTTGCGCGGTCAGAAACGAGTTTTGTTGCGCAGTCGTCGTTGTCTGATTTCGTCACCATTTGTCTCATCTCAAACGGACGAACGTTATCTCTCACAGCGCCGAAGGAAGTTTTGTGGTTTCGATCGAAATACCATTCCCTCTGAATGTCAAAAGGGTCTTGCAGGTTGACCGCATGTTCCGTGAAGTCGATTCCTGCAATAGAAGCAAAGCATATCGGTCGGTATACGGTGCAGTATATCAATCGAATTCTTATCTAATCTTGGCCAAAGCATTTGAATTCAAGAAGCATCACAAGAGTCCGGGAACAAATTCGTCGCAAAATGCAAGTCTCGATGGGTTCCTTCTGGAGACCGGTGCCGTGATTCGAGGAATTCTCAGTGCATTCCTGGGAAAAGACTCACCGCAAGCTGCCACGAGTCATTCTTCATTCCGAAGACCAAGAACTCTTCCTCTCGTTTCTGGACTTCACTCGATGTTTTCTAAAGCGGTCGGTTCCTACCGAATGCGATGATTCATTCTTCACATTCGTCGGTGTCGCTGTTAAGTTCAAAAGGAAAAGAGCTTGACTGACGGTAGGCCCTTTCATCGCGCTCTTTCTGTCTGTCCAATTCAGAAGCGTGGAAACCGAAGAACATCGGCCTCACGACAGCTCTCCCAGGTCGCATCGAACGAAGTCAATGGATGGCGGCTGCAGCGACGGCATCCAGCGAAGTTCAATTTATCGCAAATATTTTCCACGCAAACGGAAAGGACAACGCCCGTTCGAGCACCCTGGCTCTCCAAACTCAATCCAACACGTCGACTGTTCACTTCACTTTTCGGAGAATACCTCGTCGCTTTATTTGACCATGGTGTGGTGCCGCACTCACCAAATGAATCCTGTGGTTTCAATCCATCCTTTTCGGAGCGAGTTCTTGTGATTTGTATACACGAATGAAACTCATTTGAGTTCATTCAGAAATCGGGGAAGAAACATTTCGATCGAAGTGAAGAGATTTTTCAGTTTGTTGATCATATTGAGGAGCTTTTTATGAATTTCCGAGAAACTCCGCAATCGCTGAAACCCCTGTTAGAACAAACATCCGCGGTGACTCAGCGCAAGTTGAGCCTTCTTCTCAGTCAGCTCGAGGCTCGTGAGGTGTGACCACTTCCTTTCCCGGAAACCAGAGATCATTGAAATGTGGGATTCAGCTCTTTTGAATGGAATGCGCGACATCGATCCATGTGGATGCCGCTCTCCCTCCCACTAAACTGATCTCTCTGAGTGAAATGGGTTCGCACATACCATGAAACATATGAATACAATAAGCTATAAACATCCTACAGAACATGAGAATGTTTATCTAGGCAGCGAGAAGAACAATAACGCTGTGACGACACGGCCTAAAGGTTCCCCCGTTATCGCAAAAAGGTGCTGTGCCTCTCGAGAGAAAGAAAGCAAAAAAAAAGAGACTCGCGACCATGAGCCAGCCATTCGGGGCTTTTATAACAAACACTTAAATGCTTTTGGGATGTGTCATTCATCCTTAACGCACAATGTTGTGCGGTAGGCCATTCAAAGCTTTTAACCTTCGATGAAGTCGTTTCGTTATTGGAATCGGGTAAAAATCGAAAACGCATTTTGCTGCTGTGTGTGTGTGTGTGTGTTTAGCTGGATGTTCCCAACAAGAGACATCCACCTTGCATAGCAACACGGCTTCAAAGTTACGGGACTATTCCACCGCGCTTGGAACTGTCGTCAGAGAACTCAATACCGAATACAGAATTTTGACAGGCCGCTACATCGAACCTAGTGGCGGAATTCTTCGAGTAGTCCACTGCAGAAAAATCGCTTGACCAACATACTTACCTCTTCCGAGCTGACCCGCTGCAGCCGTTCACAGATTTCCATAAATCATTCGTGCACGCATGAATCATTTTCGAGTTGCCATTATTGATTCCTGAATTGCGATCGACGACTCGTGAGCTGTCATCGTCCGTTTCTGGGCTTCTATCTATTATTTTGAATTCGTGGTTTTCCATCGATGACGGCACGCTTACCCCGATTCCTCGAAGCTAGATCCTCTCGAGCCTGTCTGTCCGCTAGCTGCGTACGCGCGCGATTCAAGGATTCATAGCTGGATTCGGTTCCTGTCAACGAAATTATCCCATTCCACGTAGAGTGTCGCCCGATTGTAGCGCCTCAGGCAGTAAGCGGGTTAATCGATTACGGAGAACGCGAGGAATTCCTTCCTCTCGAGAAATAATGCATCGGCCATGCTTTGCAGTTCGACGGCAGCATCGCGGTAGCTGGAACGATTTCTCCTCTATCGGACACTCACTCAGTTCTTTGGCTTAACCTTGAGGCGCGCGCCGCCCTGGCTACCGGCTGAGTCATCGATGTTTGTTTTTTTCTCATTGGCGAGCTTCAATTCGCAATCGAAGCCATAGCTCTATCGGATGAGCGTTCCTCTCTTCCGTGGATTCAGACGGAGCTTTCTCGTAAGCCAAGACAGCAGCGGCATGAGCTCTCTGAACAGCACGCGTCAATGGACAACGAAACAACGAGTTTGATGCGCTCTCGGAGACCTTGAAAGTCATCATTGGAAAATTTTTGAGTGTCTCTCGAAAAGCCGGACCGCATGATAGGACGTGAATCCGTCCACCGATGGATTGGGATCATCATTCTCTCATCTGATCCGAAGAATCACTAAATCTAAGCTCCAGGTTTCACAACGGCGCGAAACAATCTGTCATCATATCCGACGGGTAATCTCTTCCAAATTTGGCTTTGATTGTTGCCGACGGATTGATGAATGAGTTTCGAAGAGCGAATGTTGAGTTTTTGTTCGATCGCACAAATGACGCCCTCAATGAGCGGCAGTAGCGTTGAAATTTCTCGCGAACGTTTTTGACAGGGGCAGCGAGTTTAGCGGCGGTCACCTTCTGGCGCGCGACGCAGATTGGAGGCGATTTGGCTCTGACGGAATTTCCGAAACATTAGCGCTAGAATCAAGAGGCCTGCTTTCGAAAAAAGAATCTGCAAGCGCAAGTTGTGTCTCAATTCAAATACACTCAGTTTTGTTCGCTTGCCTCATCGGAGAACGACCCCTGCGGCTGTTGCGCCTTTCTACGTAGCCATACTACTTCCGTTCTGCATAGCAAGGGTGAGACGGACACCGCGGCGCCGCGCCGGCCGCCTTGTTCAATTCTTTGTTTCTCTAGGGACGGTCGGTTGAACGAGATTTCGTATTCCTCGCCGCTCTTTAGAGTTAATTGACTTTCGAGTCGAGAACTCGACTAATGTAGGTGGCTTAGATATTTCTGTCTGTGCTCTTCGATTGATTCGTAACCATTTCCTCTCACTCTCGAAGTGAGAAACAGCTGCTGGCTTTGAGATCATCGCGGACGCTGTCCAATTGATTTGAGCGCATTGATGAAGGTAGACTCCAATCAATTCAACTTCAATCGACGTGGCAGAAGGGAGCAAGGTATACGTTGTGGATGTTGACGTCCGAGGGAATCACGTGTTTCTCGTGGACAGAGTGTTCGTGTCACAAACCGACAGTGCTCACTACAACTCAGGGCGAAGAGTAGCACTCGTCCGCTTTCGAATTTCGAGCCTTCTGTTTTCGGGCACTGTGAAAACAGAGAACGACTGCAGACAGAACGGAAAGGGCGGCCCCGACGGCGACGGCGAAAAAAAGTGAGTCTGATCCCTGGACGCTCGGAGACTGAATCTAATTGAAGCGATAAGTACAGTCTTGCAAACACATTCATTACATAGAAAAAACTCGTGCAGATTAAAATAATTTCAATGATGACGTTTGGAGGACCTTGGGATGTAAACGCTTTTCGAATCCCGAAAGCGATTTTTATCGAATGCGGTATATTGGTCAATCTGGCACGACTTTGAAATCGGAATCGGAAAAATCACTTCGGACTCGTTTAATTCTTGAACAACTGGAAATCCCAAATCGTATTCATCATCGGAACACCACGGCTTTGTCCGAGGATCGAATGTCGAGGACCTCGTGGCCGATTGACCTTCGAGCAGCAGCAGCAGCAGCAGGTGTATGCACAGAGTCACCGTCCTCATCGATGTTCATGGGGACCGATCTGACTGCCAAGGCCGATGAGGAACGACATTCGAGAACAAAATCTCAACCAAACAGATTCTGATCGCGATTCGCGATGGACGCGGTTCTCGCCGGTTCCACTCAACACTATCTGAGCAGAATCGATACCGGCACCGGCGAGGAGAAGAGAACTCATGGAAAATACGGAATTCGAATTCATCCGTTCGTAGAAGTGCCGAAAGAGCGGGGACGTGCAGAATTTCTGCGGAAATGCTCGAGAGTTCCGTTGTTAATCTTCTGATGCGTTCCAAAAGAACCTAGCGAGCCGTTCATTTGTGGAAAATCTACTTCCGAACTGATAAATGCTTTCGAACGGGATTCCGTGGCGTGACTCCGCGGCGCTCCTTGAATTCCTGCCTAGAGTGAAAAATCAACGTCCCCCGTTGTCAATCCAGAAATGCCGCAAAAATCGACTGGCACAACAGAAACTCACGGCAAACACAATTATAAAATTTCACTTTTTCTCGACACGAAATTGCTTTGCTTTTGCTCTGCTTCGAAAAGTAGGTGTCAATCCGTGTCACATGCATCGCGGGTGTCATTTGTCGCAAACGACAGCCTTCGTGCCTCTGGGACCGATTGCGTACATTGTGCACTTTGAATAACGGGATCAATTTTCGGCGTTTCGGTCATCTATTTTTAGCGGCAACGATAAGGGGACCCGATGATTTTTTTTGCGGTGTGGTTGTCCCTATTCTTCGTGTTTGACCGATTCGCAGAACGGCCGCCGATCACACGAGGGTCGTTCGAAAGGAAAAGTGACTCGCTTCCATTTGCCATGTCGGAGTCAAGTTTCTGAGGCAAAACAGCGATCGAGCGAGCTCGCCTCCTGCCAAGATGCGCTTCAGGTGCAGCGTCCTCACGAGGTTTCTAATGGAGCAAAAGGACATTTACGCGGTTTTGTATCAACTCGTTTGTTGTCATTGTTTCCGTCGGCGCGGGGCTGCCGGTAAACGAACAAGCGGGGATTTCGTTCGGAAGACGATGACCACCAGCAGACCTCTGCGCCTTATTGTTACAGCAACATCAACCCGGGCGACAGTGGCGCGGCGGCGCATCGAAATCACGATGATGTCGAAGTCGATTCAATGATGGCGATCATGATGATGATGATGATGATGATGATGATGATAAGTAGTGCCCTTCTGCATCGCAAGAAAGTTCCTTCACGGTGTTTTCCTTCTCTTCGCTAACCTGATCGTCGTGAAATCCATTGTTGCAGTCATCGGGATTCCCGGCTGGGTTCGGAGTCCCAGTCGGGAATGGCGAGACGGTGTTCTACGACACTTGATCGAGCCTCCTCGTCCCTCGATTCTCTGCCGTGAAACAAAATCCTTCGTCCATAATTATGGATATTTCCTGACTTCGGTTGTCGGCTGATTTCGGCGATTTCCGTCGCGGCCTAAACCACTGTTTGTGTAATTGAGACACCGAAAGCGACTGCAATTGTGATATTATTATTTCGATGAATATAATAGATTTCAGAAGCTCTGGCCGTTCGGGCGAACCTGGATCTGGGAGAGCGAACTCAGACAGAGTGAGAATGAGGGGAAAAATGTCGAAAACCACCGCGGTTTGAACCATTGAGCGAGCAACTAAGCGACCGGCTAACCAGTCAACCAACCCTTGAACGACAGAGAAAGTAAAAACGAAAGTTCTCTACTACTACTACTACAACTACTACCGCTGCTGCTGCTGCTGCTGCTACCACTACCATCGGCTCAAGCGGCACCAAAACACGACGCGGCTCGTGGCCAACCAACTATCGTGTTTCGACAACGAGCTCAAATGGGAAAAAAGAGCATCGGAAGGAGTCGGAAGTTTCTAAACACAGATAATGACTCGAGGTCAGTCCTCAACAAATAGTGTCAACAACGACCCGTTAGTGGAACCGATGGCTTTGTCAAAAATCAGTTCACAATCAGGTGAACAAACTTCTCCAATGGAAGCATGGATCCGATTTTCGCGATGATTATCTGATGATAAGATTTCAAATCAGGAGAAATTCCCAGCGAACAAGTGTCCGCGCGCGCGGGCGCTCGATGCTCTGTATGTAAACCGCGGAGCCGGTGTCAAGGCCGCTCACTACGCAAGCTAAGCAGCCCGCCAGCAAACGATAAAGCGGCTGAGTAAGTGAGTGAGCATCGTATACTGATATCTTCCATCCACCCATCTGTTTATTTGCCGCTGACGCTTTCGTTTATTTGGTATGGGCGTGAGTGGGGGGAAACTCCTATTCAAATGAACAGAACAGTCTGCCGGCGGACACCAAGGTAGCGCTATCTCCAGCAGCAATGCGCCATTTGCTCCGCTGACGGCAACGTTGCCGTCGAAGTCATTTTGCAACCGAAAAATCATCAAACTAATGACGTTCAGACTCACTGTTTGGTTGTTTGCGGCGTCGGTTGGAAAAGGGGAAAACTTCCACAACTGATCGGAATATTTCAATTTCAACAGCGTTCTCTGGAGGATAAGAGCACGATCGGCGAATTGAAGACATGCCAAGGCGCTCTATTGATCAATTGAAAGCTTGTCTGTATCAAAGGTCGCTTGATGAGTTGATTCGAAACTATGAAACGACTTTGATTGATTGATTTCGGAGCTCGAGTACTGGGAATCCGAAGTTCAAAACACGATACATATTGTCTCGAATCGGGTGGAAGTCGCTCGATCTGTAGTTACTCGATTCCGGCACTGATTTTTTGTTTCGATTCCTTTGCAGAATGCTCTGAGTAATGTCACTCCTGTCAACTCCGGGATCCAGCTGGTCTCTTCCTTCGAGTCGGCACTACACTACCGCGAGCAGCTCCGGCAGTACAGCGACGCTACGCTCGAAACCGCCTCGATCGTCGACGTTGACTTCGTCGTCCTACTTCAGCTCATCGAGTTCCATAGATTTCCCTTCAAGACGCAGCAGGATGTTTTTGGGTCGCGAAGACGCGCTGGAACGCAGCGAGCCCAAGCTCACGAGCTACAGAGACCTCAGTGAATCGAGGCTTCCCATGTCGAGGGCGGACTCGCTGTCGCGGGGCATCAGACGCCTTTCTGTCACCGACCTAACTACGTTGACGTCCGGTACGACAGGATTGGATATCAACGGCAACGTGAAGAAAGGTCACGAGCGGAGCCTATCTGGCTGCTCGCAAATTAGTGGCGAAGCACTTGCACCATCTCCGACAGGGTCGGATTCGGGACTGGGATCAAGGTCGATAACTCCTTCGTCGTCGTATCATTACCGCACCCTGGGGTCGTCCAACTCGTCCGTCGACTCCATCGAGGTAGCGGTCAGACCGTTGACAAGACATCGGATCCGTCGCGTGTCTACAGCGTCAGGAGTGAGTTCTATTTTGGCTTCGTTCACGTATCTCGACGCTCAAGTATTTACGCAGTTCGCTGTAATCGAAAATCATCGGCGATCGACGATTACCTTTACGTCCGCCGATTCGCCTACGCTCGCTTTTTTCTCTCGATTTTCGTTCGTTCGTTCGCATGTGGTCGATATTCATCTTTACCTCTAGCAGCTGCTATCTGTCTATCTATAGGTACGTTTTTCGGTCGGTTTATCGTTCGCTCTGCCTACAATGCCGACACACGTTGTCGGTGGTCGGCACAATTTTTCCGGCGGTAGTTGTTGTTCGTTACATCAGCGACTAGCCGCCGTAGCTGCCGTGATTGCTTAATAAGTTCCTTCGGGCTCGGCTTTTCGGGCTCTTCGTTCGTTATGTCATTTCTGGCCAAGGTCTCTTTCTACGGTGGTGCCGTTGATGCCGGAGCGGAATAAGAGTTTGCTCTGCTGCCGCCGCCGCCGCCGCCGCCGCCGCCAACAACACAACTGCAGCGGATTTGTACAGAACAAACCGCCAGTCAGCGATTGTAGATTGTGATGTTCGACGGAACGTGTTTTTGTTTTTCCATGACAATTTCTGAATGTCGCTTGTTACTACACTCGCTCGCACACGGTTCCAGCCAGTCCATTGAGTGAGCGGCAGACAAGAGGAGACTGCGATAAAAATTAAAAAACAAATGCCATAAAGTCGAGGCTCGCGCGGAACAAAATTTACTTTGTCGCTTTTCATTGTGGCCGCGCATCGAAAGCAGCAAGGCGCCGAGATTGATTGTCTGGAGGCGTGAATGTCATTTGCTCTTCGTTGTCATTAGGAATTCCTTCGAAGAGAGGCGACTCGTCTTCTCTGATTGTTAACGAACGTTCAGGCAAAGGTTCAGACCGAACAGAAATTTCCTCGGAAGAAAATGTTCTGTTTGAGGTTAGCTTTTAGATTAACTCGGATCAAAGATGTGATTTCGAGCCTGAACTGCCGCGAGAAGGGTTGAAGAACTCCCACTAGGAACTGCAATATCAATTCAATGAAATATTTTTGTTCGAAAACGAATTGACGTCATTGTAGTGTTGTGGAGGCAAGAAAAATTTCGAAATGAACAACCCCGACAAAATTTAAATCCGTGGAAGATTTCCCGGCTATGAGAAAGCCTCCTGTGGCAGCTGTTGAGGTTAGACGTCACCGCATCCTTGTGTAGTGCTATATAGGTCCCAGCAGAACCGACTTCGAACGAAACTAATTTCCTCCGTTTTCTCGATTATCAGGATAGTTCGTCTGGAATCAGTGTTAGCTCGAGAAGTTCCGCGCGAAGCTTAGGTTCGGCCGCCGATCATAACGGAAACGCAAGTGTGGCGGTCGTCGGCTTGCGGAATCTTGGAAACTCGTGCTTCATGAATTCGATCATCCAATGTCTCGTGCACACTCAGCTCGCTGACTACTTTCGAGGTCGTTCGTTCCGAGCTGATGTCAACACGAGTTCACTAATGAAGGGTGATCTTGCACAGGGTGAGTAAAAAAAAAAAATTTTTTTTAAACATCGAGAATCCCTGGATCCGAGTTCACTTCGAGATCACCGGGAACCTCGAATCCGAAGAGGTGATCGACTCCAACCAGACATGGGAATTCAGGGTGATCATTTCCGGTTCGTTTGCAGCGTTCGCAAGTTTGGTCACATCGATGTGGACCTCCAAAGATGGAAGCGCCATTTCTCCCACGGAGTTCCGATCTCAGATTCAGAAGTATGCACCCCGATTCATGGGCTACTCGCAGCAGGACGCCCAAGAGTTCCTCCGATACCTCCTTCAAGGTCTCCACGAAGACGTGAACAGGGTTCGGGTCCAACCTCGGGGCACTTGCTTGCCAGAAATCGAGGGATCACTCAGGTGAGAATCTTTGTTTCCGTTCGATTCCGTTCTCGACAACAATCTTGAGCTGGGTTCAAAAGCATTCGAGGAAAAATCTCCTAATTAGTTCGATTTCCTCGTTGCAGTGATCAGCAGAAGGCCGCAGAGTCATGGCGGCGTTATCTTCGGATCGACGACTCTCGAATCGTTGATTTGTTTGTCGGACAGTTGAAATCCACACTGAAATGTTCTGTCTGTGGTCACAAAAGCGTCACATTCGATCCGTTCTGGGACCTTTCGCTACCGATTTCGGACTCCCGATGCACAGCTTCTAGCCTCCAGCAGTGCCTGGAGTATTTCACCAAAGATGAGGTTTTGGATGGTGATGAAAAGCCTGTAAGTAGTGTTTGGATCAACGATCGTTAATCGCAACAGGACAGAAGCCACGAAGAAGACCTCATCTAACAATCGTCTTTATCCTTGGTTTCCACAGACGTGTGAACAATGCAAAAAGCGACAGAAAATGACAAAAAACCTGAGCATTTGGAAATGCCCCAAAATTCTCGTACTACACCTGAAACGTTTCGGAAACTCGGAGCGGTATCGGTCAAAGCTAGACACCAATGTTCAATTTCCGTTGAGAAACCTCGACATTTCGGCGTTCATGTCCAACGGTAAGAAGCGTTCTTGCACAACTTTGGATGTTTGACCACACCTGACCTGACCACTGCACGGCTGGATTCCCGGACGTGACCGGAGCAGCTCTGTGAGCATGACTCTGTTTCACCTGAACCTTACCGTGATTCTTCCTCGCAGGTGGAGACTCGCATTTGTGTAAATACAACCTCATCGGCGTCTCCAATCATTCGGGCAGTACTCATTCCGGTCACTACACGGCGACTTGTCTCAACCCTATCAACAGGCAATGGTACTGCTGCAACGACGCGAGGTGAGGATCGAAGATTTTTTGCATTCATAGCGACACACTGCTCATGTCAAAGTTCTCATCACCGAATTCTCTCCGATTTCCGCTTGTTCTGATGTTCGAGCGACTTACTGATCTGCGTCATTTTTAAACTTCCAGGGTCAGTGAGGTGAACGAGACTTATGTGGTTTCTTCCGAGGCTTACGTTCTGTTCTACGAGCTCGACGGAACGACGTTTAGCCGATTGTGAGCTTACGCTTAGTCTGGATGACCGCTTAAATGATGGAGCTATCTAGTCGAATTGAATGTTTTGTTTTGCTCTCGGTTGGAAGAGTTCTTGTTATCGTCGTCTGAGCGCAGCTTGGAATCGAGCGAGTTCTGCAAAAGTACAACGCTTCTCCAAAACCCTCACCGGAGCGGGCACTGCTGCAGCAGTTTTCAACGATTCGTTTAGAATCAAATCTAGACGACTTCGTCGCAACTCGTGTGCTTTCTAGTCGACTATCATGGAACGACTCAGCGGACTTTCTTCCCTTTCCACCTACACTTGTTGATCAGTTGGAAATTAACGGTTGCCTGGAGCCGTGTTGGAGATGTTGGCAAGACAAGAAAAAGCTTTCCTCTTTGTATATAGGTTGTGTAATAGGCCCGTCGGCGTGGACGTCGTCGGGCCGCATCTCTGTACAGCAAGTGCAAATGATGGAGAACGGCATGAGCGTCTCTTGATTGAAATTGAGGGATCGATTCTGCTATTGGTTCTAGAAACGTTTTCTTCCGTGTGGAATAAAATCAATAACCACGTTTGCTTTACGTCAGAGAGTTTTCACTTTTCTCGATTAGTTTTCGGTTTGATTCTCACGAGTCATCATTCCTATCGCAATCGCATTCACAGGACGCCTGTGGAGAAAAACAGAAATCTTGACCCGCAAACGGATGATGAAGTGCTCGACTCGTAGCGCATTCCTGCATTCCAGAAGCATAAAGCGGGTCACCTTTCGCGTAGCTGACGTCTCACCGGACACAAATGCTATCGAGATATTCGATGAGGAAAACAGCGTCATTCATCTTCGAAGCTGGAGTCTCCCGCGAGAACCACACAACAAGAACTTTCCGGCCTTTCCTAGGAGACGCTAGCCTTAATTTGTTGCTATGAGTCGAAGTCTAGATGGAGTTCCGAAACAGCGACGGCCTGTCTGACTATCAGTCCGCTGGATGTGCTGCTCACGTTGTTCAAGTTCAATTGAATAACTCAGATCCGAACGGTCGTAATATCATTTCCCAACAGACCATGGTCGAGATTTCTGATTGTGAACGTTCCACCACAACGTGACCAGTTCAGCATCCTGGACTTCGCAGATGTCTCATAGTGCCATGGTGGCTCATTTATAACTTGCCCGCCGCGGCCGGTGAAAATCGTCCCAAAAACAGTGGGGGCGGAGAATATCTCTCATGGAAATACCAGCAGAAATAGAAACGGCTCTGGCTAACTCAGGTGGCAATTATCGAAACTACATCCGCCGACCAGCTCTCGGATAATATTCTCAACCAGCTCTGATGTTCTTTCCGGTCAATCCTCCGTGGAGTTTTCCCCGTGCGCGCTGAATCTCTCCTCGCTACCTTCTCAGGAAGGAATATGCTGTGCATATAGCTAGGTACAGTTCACGGAGGAACCTATGGTCATTGGAGCCGCGCGCATCGGTGCGTGACTCACTCTTGTTGTTCGTTTGCTAGTCTAATATTTTGCTCGAGTTTCCTAGCAACACTGTACCCGGTCGACCATTGAGCTGACCGTATTGTATTAACAAACTCCGTGTTGGACGCACAAGCCAAACCATTTCCTCGCATCCATATCGCCGTAAGTAACAATGGATATCCATGTAGCGACGTATACAGTTCGAGTAGCTTGACGACGTGTTTCCTCAACTAGATAGCTGATTCTTTTCTGTTTGATCCTACTCGATTCAAAGTTGACTTTTCCCAAAATCGAAGAGACCTTGCTGGGAAGTCGCCTTTTCGCAAGCTCTCGCTTTGCCAAGTTCTCAGCGGCGCGAATTCTGAATGAAGGAAGCCCGCCGTGGTGCGTCACACCCACTAGGGTTGGCCGATACCGATGAACACAGTGTGGAACGAGTTGACAACAAAGAACAACTGTTTGGTTCGCTCGGTGACGAAACTTGGGGCTATAATCCTCATTCCAGAAAGAGGACCTGTTAAACGGCTGTAGGAAGTTTCATCTTGGGAAGAAAGTGTTTTTCTGTAAATCCTCTCGTCAAGTGATCGTTCATACCGCTCCCGAAATCACATTGCGAGGTAATGTAACTTACTAAACTATTGAGAGACGGTTGGATCATAACTATTGGTCTCTGAGACACATCGAATCCTTAATCACTGTGGGAGCTTGTTGAGATTATGTAGAAGTCGATTCCTGGATGCTGCCCGCGACGCTCGCGTTATCCTCCGGTGTCGTTGAGAGACATTTTCCCGGTTTACTGCAGCTGAGCGCCGAGCTCTCGACCAGCGAAAATTCGGTTTTTTTACTTTTTGCTGCTTCCAAGGCCTCACAATGCTTTGTCTGTGAAGGATAATCATGGTTCTTTCTCGACAGATGTCACTCGGGAACATTCCCCTGCTGGCTCAGGCCACGGTGTGCTCCCTCACACTGATGCTCTCGGTAGCTGCCCTGATTCCGATGTCCTGGCATGTGAGCAATTTCAGAGGTGAGTTCCCACGTGTCGGTTGCCAAGCATGTAGAAAAATTATGCCGCTGCGGGCCATGTTGCTTGCCCTTAACGTCCTCTCGTGTTCAAACGATCAGATTATTCCCAGGTCACTGTCTGCTTTACACAAACGGATCCTTCGACAACAATGACGGCCATTTCATTCCCGACTGGGGATCTGCATTCTACTGCTACTACTCGATATTCACAAACGTCGCTATCATGCTCATGTCAGGGCTGCACCTAGTCAAGTACGGCATCATGCACTACAAGAGTCGAGACAGGTGAGTGAATTCACGATGCAAAACTTCGGGACGGGACAGCTTGCAACTTTTTCAAAAGTATTCCACGTAACTGTTCCGATGAATTTCAGCAATTTTCTTGGCGCTTTCTTCGATTGTGTGATCTCGGTGGCACTCACGAGTATGCTGTTCATTTCGTCCGTGTTCGTATCGGATGGATTTCGAACTTGGTGCGCGGCGATCGAACAGCGTTTCCCTGGGTGAGTTAGATGAACAGTTTTTGAATCGATTCTTTGACCAAGGTTTACCCGAGAATACTTTCGGATTGTTTTTCACCAAATCCCTCCTTCACTTTTCATGGTTCCAGTTGTGAGGAAGCCAGCGTCACAGAAATCGATCCAGGAGATGGCATTGACACCGTCGGATTCTATGTTATGATGGGCGCTATACAATTTGCTCAGTGGACGTGCTGGGTCTGCTGGATTCTTCAAAGCGTTCTCTCGATCCGTAAATTGTGCATTTACCACGAGAGAGAGAACATCATCGTCTCCATGGCCCGGGAACGTCAGAATCTGAATGCTTCGCAAGTGAGTTTTTTTTCCACCAAGATCTTCCGAGTTTCGATGAAATTCAGTTTATGGAATCGACGAACCTCGGAGAATCGCGTTAATTCGACTTTTTCTGTTGTTCCAGAAGGATTACTCCTTGCTGCTGCAGAACAACAGCCAAGAAGTTGTTAACGATGATGCTCGACGTTCCGATACCGCACCAATGCTGTCGTAGTGCCATTAACTCGATCGGAACAGCATCGCTTCGACCGTGCCGGGGACGATCCCGTGCAGCAACGGTCAGCACTGTCGCGACACACAGAGCTTCAGCTTTTAATCCAGAAAAATCCTTCTCTCAACGGGGACGAAGTCGGAACGTAACCGAGTCATTGCGCGAGAACGGTAACAGGACCTCGAGGATCCAGCCTCAGCCGCGCGAAATGTGATTTATCCAAGTACAGCGAACGATGCCGGGAGTCACAACCTCAAGCCACAATGGTGCAATTCAAGGAACATTTTACAAATGTATATGGAGAGAACTTCACTTTTACACATCTGTAGCAGGTAGTCCCGCAAACTCGAATTTCGAATAACACCAGGTGTAGGTGATATGCAGCAAGGTGACCGGTTCGATATGGAATTCATGTAGCGTAACTGCTTCGTCTATGACACCGAATACTTCCTGCATTTCATCTCATGTACAATTAATACCTATACCAAACATTCAGGATGTTTCTCGAATATGTGATCCGAAAATGTGAACTTCAAGGCCGAGACGAGTGACCGATGAATATAAATAACCCCTCGTGGGCGGAACGAACTCGCACTTTTATCTACCAAGTATAACATCATTCCCACAAATACCGACAGCTCAATCAGGAACGTATGTCCGGGAGGACAACCACCTGTTTTAAGCCTCCAGAGAATCAGAATAGAATTCCCGAGAATTATTCTCTGAAATTGTTTATACCGAAGGATCTCTCGAGTCCCTTCCGCTTCGTACAGCCTAGAAGCGCCTGGTGTACACCTATAGCGCTTTCGACACGATCGAAATAAAGGCACGCCTCAGGAATCTCGCTTCTAGTCCCCATTGTAGTTTTGGTCTGTGTGGTTTGGTGGATTTGACTCAGGTTAAGTTGAACGATAAACATCAAGATTCATTTTCGACGAATTCGGGAAAAATTTGAAGGCTTCTCGGATTTCTGAGATGGAGCCTGGGCCATGGGCATCTTTCACCGCGGTGTTTCTCGTCCTTATCTGTGTCGCCTATGACATCACACATGAAACATCGCCTCACGTTGGGGTTGTGCTCGATGCGAAATTCGCAAAAGCGAACAGCTGACCGACAGACTCTCATACGCAAAACTCGCTCGTTTCGATCGCGGACACCGAGCCGCGGGGAAGCAACCACGGCTCCATGATTTTCCAGGCGCCATAGTTTTCTCTCAGCACTCCATTTATCAGGGAACAAATGGCGACACGAAAAGTTTCTTCTGTTCGCCTGTCTCGAAATCTGGAAGAAGAACGTCGTGACGCAGACGAGCCAATCCTGGAATGCAGCGGTAAATATTTTTACGTTCGTATGGGATTGGATTCCTGTCTGGAATAATTCGTCACTCATCGCTCAAGGATCCGTTCCGGACTCTGATTCACATGTTAGAGTTGGAATCGGATTCTGATTTCGAGCGGTCGACATCATGTATCCGAATGCTTTTTCGATTTCAGAAGGTAGCCTTCAACCTTCACCGAAGAAGTTGAGTGACTCCAGAATAAATTCTGAATCACCAATCACGCGCCGGAATACATCCTGGAACAATGGATTGGAGGGAGCCGAAGCAGAATTGGCAGAATTACCACCACCAGGGGTTCTCGAGAGACTGCATCATTTAGAGAACTTTGTCTACATTCTGGATCAGAGGGAAACTGTTGAGTTAACCAGGGCTAGACTTTTAAATATGATTTAATCAAGTATCGTTCAATGATTGTGTATTAAGATCGAGCTCGGGATCATGCGGGAAGAATGAAATGATTTGTCCGGCTCAAAATTGTTTGATTGTCTCCGACTTCATGATAAGATCAATGTTCGTGAACACGAGTGCTGTTTCTCTAACTTCGTTTCGTGTGAATCTGTTCAAGACTTGACCGGTACAGCGTCAAGCGTCGTCCACAACAGCCCTACATTCACCATAAGCTCTTTGTATCGGATCGAGGGGAAAGTTTCCAGCACCGTCAGGGAACCCCGAGCTGCGTCAATTTTCGGAAATTCCAAGTTTCTGATCCGGCAGAAAACTTCCGAGTTCTAGCTTTTGGGAGAATTGTATGGAAAGCGAGTGTCGCCATTCGTTTCATCCGTGGATCATTGTTCGAATTGCTTGTTGACCGCATTAGACATAGCGACGATCAACACCGTCGTTTTCGCTGCTCAGTACTGCCTCACAGCGCGGTCAAACAGGAGGTCCCCCGAGGGTCTGTAGACGAAATGAGAGACATGTCTGTGTACTTGATCTTGGGGTGCGGTGCCCTCATCTCCGCAGTGACAAGCGATGAAAATGCTCGAAAGCCGGGCAGCAGTGCCTTTTCGGATTCGCAGAGCAACGCGCCCAATAGCAAGATATTCGGTGTAAGAAGTCGTTCTCATATTCACGACCGCTTCCAGCCGATTCAGTTAGACAGTGAGTACTCATGACGACAGCTTGGTGCGCACATCTATCTCGGGTTCATTGATTCCACCGTGAAAGAGCGAATCGAATGATGATGGAATCTCAATCCTGCCTGATTGGAGAGCGTAGCTGTTACACATTTGATAGACGAAAGTGAAACCAAAAATTTCAGAGTGCTCGTCGTGCGACATGGAGCTCTGCAGGAGAAGATGTGTTCGCGGCATTCCTCGCTGCATCGTTGACGGAGAAGAGCGTGAGTGTTTTTGCAGCAGATTGAGATTCCAGGCAAGGTCAACGAGGCTGATTCCAGCTAGAAGCCGTCGCGTGCGCCGCTGCAACGAGAAAGTATTCTGAGCACTCTCCATGATTTCGTAGTTGAGCAGTCAGAGAAGAAGAACCCTATACCGAGCCGCTGATCAGGTTAGCAAAAAGTGAGCCATGAACCAAACTTCGAAATCGGCGGACCATGACCGAACGAGTTCAAGCACAAGGTCGATCATCGGAAATGAGTTCGGATGTCGTCGAGGATATGATCATCTAATAAACTAATGACGTCTGCTGCTTGTTCTGGCAATCGCTCTTTCTTATCTCCAAAGGTCTCTCCATTCGATGCTCTTATATCAAGGCCAACTCGATGAGTTCTTTCTTTTGTTTCGTGGTGCAGCGCTCATTTTTCTTTCATTCGCCCCGCTCATATTCGATAGACTGAGCCGAGGGTCTTCATCACGTGCGGACACTGTTTTCCCAGCGACGAGTCCTCAGCCGGTCGGACTCATGAAGTTTGCCGTGATACTTTCGCTCTTAGTTCTCGCTCAAGTTTACAGCGAGGATATAGCGAGCGACGGGTCAGATCAGAGGGCCGAAGACGATGTAGTCACCACAGAGGATCCAAGAAGTGAGTTTACTTCTTTCATAGTTTGACAAGCGTCGCTCCATCCGCAGATTCTCGACGAACTTATCGAACAATCCTTATAGCTCAGACAGGATCATGACGAAAAATTGTGGGTATTAGAACGAGAAATGAAGTTTAATTCTCAATCCGACAGACCGTTCGTGCAACGCTTGTGAAATGGAAGGATGCCGCAGAAGATGCAAGGAGACGTGCCGGAACTGTCAATACAACTTTTGTCACGTGGAGGAAGGTGAGAAGAATTCCATCGAATCCACTAAACGGGAACATCAGGGACTATGGATTGAAAGGAGTCGAATTGAACCTTGAATCCGTCGAAAATCGAACGAAAATTGCTCATGGTCGGGTTTTCTTGAAGGTGAATACGACTGCAAATGCATGCGGACGCCACCAGCCGCCTGGAAGAACAATACGGAGATCGCGTCTCTTGTGCGCGTCAGAAGATGGAGTTTCCCCAAGAAGGGTAGACGCATACGAAATTGTAAAATGCACTGAAAATTGACTCATTTTGTATAAACTGAGATCATGTGACATGACAAGCCATGCCCGTACCGTGAAGAAACCGTCTACTGCAATACATCCACACTACTCCCAACTGAAAACGAATCTATAAGCCGATCATCCGACGAGATTGCCAGGTGGTCCGGGCGGTCTGCACGCCAAGCGCAGATTTGCTTGTGGTTCTGCATCTGGTATCCCATCACATGTCATGGTTACCACACTCTCGAAAGGCTGGTCGTGAGTTCGAATCTCCAGAGGTCCGATACCAGAAGACCGACTTCTTCAGGGATGGTTTCCACTCCAAAAGGCAATTGTCGATGAAGTTTCCCCAGGCCTTGGCTTACAAACCCCCGGAACCTAACCTCCGCAATACAGGGCTTGAGCACATGAGAAACATAGTGACAGCATTATTGGTGGCCATTAGGAAAGAGTCATGAAGTCAGGAGCAGTTTCAGATTTGTCAGTGGCAATCGGGAATCGACAGAAAAATTTCAGGAGGCGACAGGACATCTTTCGGGCGCATCGATGTGAGAAACGAATTTCCACCCCTTTGTCGCTTGCCAGGATCTGACGAGGATGAATCGCATCTTGGATGAGATCTTGATGTCAATGAATCTTCTATCAATTCACCCTTCCGGTCCATCCTCCGAAATCAGCTGAGAGATCATTCGTTATATAATCGTTCATATTCAGGGGCCTGATCTTTTTCAGCTCAGACGCCGAGTCGTAACCTGAGATTCGTGAAGAGAATTTGACAGAGAAAAGACCTCAGAACGCGAGGAACGATCTCCCTTGGCTCCTTTGCCCGAAGATATTTCCAGTGGTTCCTGCCGCTGAGCTATGAGTGTCGTTATCCCACAATACCAAACGATGAGGCGTGCGGGACAGAAATTGAATGCAACCATCAAACAGCTTCCGCGATCATTCAGTTTGACACTAGTGGATCAAGAAAGTTAATTACGAGGTAGTGTGTATGTTTCGAATCGGTTCCAGCCTATCAATAGAGGAGAATTCACTAAGAACGACACGGTAATAATTTTTTATTCGTTCATATCATCATAACGACCCTGTTTCGCCGCTCGTCCGGTGTCGCCATCCATTTCCATCTTACTCTTGTACGCAGCTGAATCGGGATTGTTTTCCTGATTTCGACATTTCTCAAGTTTTTTCTCGATTTCTGGAAAGTCAATTGTCTTGTCACCGTCATCTTCCCGCGCTTCGTCCCCCTTCCTGCTCCTCAAGAATGCTAAACGACAGATCTCAACTCACGCTTGACTTGCTCCTTGGCCGGCATCTCGATGGCTTTGATCATTTGATGCATTTCTTTGCAGATTCTTCGCGCGTGCGTCAACTTGTCAGGAGGGGCATCTTGGAACAATATCTGGGGAGAAGAATATGTTTTTTCCTGAGCTGACTCGATACGCGAACATGACCCCAGCAACTCTCGAGCTCTTCCCTCTGCGTCGGGAATCCTGGCGAACTTACATTTTGGTATTCATTGCTGTCAAAATTAGCTTTGTTGACTGCGTACACAACTGCGGCCATTGCCAACTGGCTCGGCGCAAAAAGGAGACTTGCGTCGGTGAGAAGAATTCGATCCAGGAAATCGTCTATCAACGGGCGTAAGTTCTCAGCATCCTGGGAAGCGATGAGACAGAAACGATGACGTCGTGTATTTCGATGATCACTATACTAAAAATTCAAGTTTTTTCCATGATGTCTGACCTGGATAATGTGCGACATTCTCGTTTTGATATCGATGAGGAGGCCTTCGACCGCTCGATAAGGATTGTGAACTGTGAGGTGGTACTGCAGGTGCTGGATCAGCAGCAGCTCATACGTAAGGATGATATCCTGAGCCTTTTCTCTGTCACCTATAGAGAAACAGTAACGTTCCAGCGGAAAAGATCTCAAAGCGATCGCTTCATTCGATTGCTTCCTCAAGTAAAGTTTCCGAAGAGCAGGGAAAACTTGTGACTTACCTTTGACGTTATTTACAAATTGAGTGATGGAAATGTTGAACTCTTCGACTTTACAGGCTAGATACATGCATGTGATGATCATCTGTTTCGGATGCAGATCCATCACTGAGTTTCTCAAGTAATAACGTTTAAAATACGCTAGTGAGGTCCCAATGACAGCCCTGTGAAAGAATGGCGAAACGATCAGTCATGCAGCCCGCTTTGGAGTCGCAAGTAGAGAGCAATAAGATACACGAGAGAAGCACGTCTTACTTAGGAACAGGTGGAGTGAACTTTTTACAAAACTCCCGGAGGAGGAATTCGTGATGCCGGTAGAGCATTTTCTCTTCAGCCGGAAGAAGGTATGTGTCGTATACATCCTCGGTCGGCGGGTTTCCTGCGAATACTTCGATATTATTCTTCAGAAGAGAGATCCAAGCTCTAGGAGATGGAGTTATCGACAATTTGCAGGGTTTGTCATTTTTCCTCAATTCCACTGAATTGCAATGAGATGAAAAAATAATTTGATTTGGCTTCTTTCCTTTTGATCGTCCTTCCCCCGCCTAAATGTGCTTGGAGCTAAGAGAACAAAAACTTCAGCTTGTAACCACTCACCATCCTTGGCAATCATCCTCTGGATGTATTGTGTGTTGGAGGTTACCCTAAGTTTTATCAAATCTTGTTCACTGGAAAACATCCAGTGTTTCCTTTGGGTTGACTGAGAGAACATTTTTAGCGGTTCTGTCCGGTTCAGATCGAGGAAAACCCGCTCTAAATAGAGGTAGAAATCAAACAACGACAACGAGAACCGCGAGATCGTGAATTTCCCATACGGCTACAACTTCGTCGGAGCCTCAAATTGCAGCTTAAGACGACCACCGGTATCTCACAGATTCTGCCGAACTGAAGTGTGCGTTCGAGTAGAGCATGAAGTTGGTCTGCTATGGAGAGACTATTGGTAAACAAAAACTCCACTTCACGCGCGAGGCGAGCTCATTCGAACACGGTGTGGCGCACCTCGCAATGGACGTTTCTGCGGGCCGCGATCACAAGCGACTTCGACTTCAAGTAAACATTTTCTCTTTCGTAGCAGCGAGAGCTCGGGCTGCCGCGAAATCAGGTGGAGCCCTTGTGGTTCTTTCGGCTGAGCATGAGGCGGACCGGAACCACAAACGTACCACAATTTAAAAACCCTCGCCGATCTTAGCGGAGGGTAACGTGTTCTCTCTGTTTAGAAAGTCGGTTTTATTCGAATCTCACAGCGTCCAACGTTCATCCGGTCTGCCCGGTACTCTAGTTCTCCGAGTCGTCTTCAATTCTTCTAACGAACTTTGTGTCTGTTTGGTTCCGAGACTCGCAAGTAACGGAAAGAGCTCCGCTGTGCACGCCCCAAACATTGTCGTGAAAATCTGAGTCTGGTTTTTTTCAAATGGACCAACAAATCCTTTACGTTACCGGCGACGGAGAGTATGAGATTCGTCATTTGCATGATGAGAATGAGGAAACCGAGCTCACACAAGAAGAGAACGAGGAACGTGAACTGCAACAAATAGAAGTTCATGTCGAGCAAGGAGCCGAGCAAACCGAAGCGAAAGAACAAGATGAGGACGACGATCTCCGACTAGAATGCGAAGGTAACTTTCATCCGATTGTTATTTACTCCGAATAATCAGACCCCAAAGAAACCAGAGTTGAATTCCACGAGGAAGAATCAAGATACTTCAGAGCAGAGTGAAGTTGTCGTCCCTCGAAGCGTTCGAGATGTTGAAATTCGTTCGTGCTCACTGTAACGGTTCCTCGCATCTTTTTGACCCCCTTGATTCGAATTTCGAAACAGTTCCGTTTTGAATTGCATCAACGGTCTCTCGACAAGTCGTATTCCATCACCATAGAGAAACTCTCTTCAGTAATTGATGAATGATCACACGCTTGCGAGTCTTTTGTTTCTCCGTGGCCACTTGAAACGATCCAGGTCCTTATCGGGGAAGAATCTGGTGTTGTTGATGGATCGAAACAGAGGGCCCTTAACTGCAGTCTGCGAGAATCATCAGAATGACATTCTTTCGATTCCAGAGAAACACCTCGAGGCGTCACCATGCAAATTGGTTGACCGAGCTCGCCATGTAAATTTTCCGCCGCCAGACCCTCGTCAGAAACGACGCATGGACAGTGAATCGAAACATCTTCTGGCTGAATTGCTGAATCTTCCCTTGCCCAGCGTACTCGAAAAATTGCGCCAATTGGAGAATATCGCCCACATATTGAGTCAACAAGAGCTAACTGAACTCACCCGAGCCGAAGTCTTAAACATTCTATAGTGGTTCACTAATTTATCCTACATAGCACACAGAGTGTGATAATAAAGCACAGAGATTTTGGCGGTGGAAATGTCTTCTCGTATTTTTCATCATAGCTCGAATCGGCAATACTCATCCAAAACCAAACATACGCTCATTGCATGTCGTCGAAGTTCCAACGAATTTCAGTGTATGCTCCCCTCACCAAACCCAAACTCCACAATTTCGAAGAGAATCCACTTCGAGGTTTGATTTTCCATTGGAGGCTGCGTCTCGTAGGGCCGATGACCGATATCTGCGATCTGCAGCAGCATGTTCGGATACGGACGAAGAATCGGCACAAAATGGAGAGCACTCTCGAGATCTGTGGGAAACCGGCAGAAGCGATTTTTTCAATGTATTCTGCAGGTAATCATGAATGTATCAGCCTTGGAGCAGGCACATCCGTGGATAGCAGGCCCATCCTCAAGAGATTCACCAATGCCAACCCTTTCGGATCGTGATACGTGAAAAAGAAAATCAGCGCCAGTTGCCGAAACTACAATGTCGAAAAAGATAAAGTCGACTCCTTTTCGATGAATTCAGTGGAATATCAGCTTGTTTGGTGAAAGTTGTTTGGGCAATTCTTGGCAACTGTAACCAGAAGTTTACCCGAACAAACCAGTTTCGGTACAGAAATTCCGGCGCCTCAGTGGTTGGTCGCTTTTTCTGGACGACCATTCCCGATCAGGCCCGGCAACGGCCTCTGCTGTCGTCGTTTTGACTATCGCTTACAGATTCCGACAGATGCGCCTTCGCAAGGCTCGGGTGGGAGAAAACTGAGCGTAGACAAGGCTTATCACACCGGAAAATTATAAAATCATGTTTGGAGGGGCGGCCGGAGACTCGTCGTCCTTTTCCACACGATCAGACGTGGAAATAAGCTTCTGCTATTTCTAACAGCTGGCTCTAGGCTTCCGTCTTCATCGGACGCGTGTGCTCCACCTCCACTCGAGACCGCCCGACCTCGTCATTGGGAATACCGGCCAGTGTTTTCATTGATGCCTCTCATACCTGATGGTACACATAACATACATTGACATCTGAAGCAGTTTCCGATAACACACTCCGACAACTTGATAGCAGCGTTCCCAGTGTCTCTGCTGACATGGACTTTATTCTGATCAGAATTCATTCCAACCGCCTCTTCATTATTATTCTATACATCGGTGATAGGGGAAGTTGTAGCAAGGCGGGAATCGATACAGTTCAAGGTACTTCTAACATCCGATGGAATGTAGAGCGTCTCTGAGCTCTCTGATAATTTCCTCCGTCACTCCGGGGCCAGCAGTGGTAGTTCCGGAAGATCCCTGTTGTGAATGTCCGTGTTTCTCGCGAGCGATCCAGAGAATCGGTCGAAATGAGCGCCTCAAACTACGTGGCATGCTTTGACCTCTGAGTTGAGATGATGGATCGGAATCTCGGGAAGCTAAATCGAGGGCCGGCATGTCTTGCGTCGGTGTCGGATCGGATGGCGAGAAAACTCACACTCAGCGGTATGGTCTGTGAATGCCTCATCCTCGACAGTCCTTACGTCGCGAATGTCCGGATAAATAGTGTTTTCACGTACTCAGATAGTGTTTTGATCACCTCAATCCCTTCTTTCACGGCATAAACCGCAGTCGAATATTGAGTGCCAGAAGCCATGAGCTGTATCAGGGAGATGAACACCGTCAGCAGGAAACTCAAAAGTGACCCATAGAGCAGGAGTTTCAACCAAGTCGGAAACTCTGAGAACTCGTCGGCTTGAGTTTGGCTCTCTCGGTATTCAGAGTTCATGCTCGGTGAAACGGTGGTGAGAGGTTCGGATTCGGAGCTCTTTCCAGGGTGAGTTCCGCTCTCGGAACTCGGAGCGGTGAGAGACCGAACTCTTCGACGTGCTGCCCGCCGTGTAGGAGAAGAGCTAGAGCTTGAAGCAGAGCTTGATTGTGAAGCGATCACGGAGAGGCTTTGACGTACCCTCGGCATGTCTTCAAGGATTCGTGAGGATCACGGCGGGAACTTTCTCCTATCGACGAAGGAGACGGCGGAATGGACTGACACACCGTTGCTCACGTCACGGGAGCACCCACAGAAAAATGCGGCGAATCGTGTCAATCAGGCATAGTGAGTGTGAGACGTGTGTTAGGATCTCGATCACTTCGTCCATGTCGCTAGAGAATGTTCTCAAAAGTTTCGATAGAATAGCAGAGTTTCTCGAAGTGGATTCCATCATGAATTTGTGGGGTTCCAGGACGGAAATTCTGCGGAGCCTCAAACTTCCAGCGAGCCAATAGGGTTCTCTTCATCCGTACGCAATTCTCACCACGCATTTCAAGTTTGGAATCCATTTTCCTCTTTTTCGAGCGCGTGCAGATATTTCCACGAGAAGCCACGAAATTCGACTTATGAGAAGGAAGATGGTAAGAACGAGACTTTTGGGTAGCTCTCGTCCCTGAGAACGGGATTGACTTCTTCCCTACTCTCCAAGACGTCATGTGACGGTCAAGTTCTGCGGGAACATTGCTAACGGCTTCGGTAAAATTGAGCGATGGTTATCTGTGCAAGAAATCAATGTCATAATTTTGAAGTTCCACGAAGGGATCCATGGAAGGTGAAATTCGAAGGTGTTTTACAGAAACTTGACCCTGTTACGTAGTTGTAATTTGGAGGGCCCCGGGATGAAAAATGAGAGCCAGAAAAAGGAGTAGGCCGATTCTCGGTGACTGCTCGTGGCAGGGTGTGTAACGTGCGCGTACTAGCGCTTACGTCTCTGGCATGGTTTTAAAGAAGTCGGATGGAGTCTAACAGACCCTGAGTAGGGCTCCACGAAAAAAAAATTGGGAAACACTGCCTCAGGCTGCAGAAGAGGCAAACTCAGTACGCCAATCATCAGTCCTCGAGTCGTGCCGCGGTTTAGAGGAAGTTCCACCGCGCCCACTCAGGGATCGTTCAGATGAAGAGCTTATTTCTACTGCCCCGCATATCAGCGGATCTTGAAGAGGTGAGAGAGTCATGCATGATTATCCCGAATACCGAGTATAAAGATAGCACGCGACTGAAGTGAGTCTGGTGCAGGACTCCTGTTGAGAATCTGATTCTTTCGCGATCGAGATGTGATTAAGGAGCCTGATTTGAACCCCAAGGCTCGGCGCGAACGGAACTTACCGCAACGATACCAATCCTTGCGATTAATGAAGTATTTGGATGAACCTCTGATGTACACAGCGGTTTCGATGCGTATCTAAGCAGTGACGCGCGAGTGAACTCTTGCTTGAACAGAAATCATCATCATCATCATCATCCGCGCTGTTTCGCTCTTCTTGCCAATCTTGCACACCACTCGATTCTTCGCACCGGATTCCGCGCATTTCCCACACACTATCAGTGTTGGAAGGGAATTTGCTCTCTTGGGAATACTCCCTTTCATTAGAGCATCGTCGACCTGTCGTCTCCTTCACGGAAGTCTCGTAAGCGGAAACTTTGTGTGATTGATTCATGATCGAAATTCCACCTCGGTTGGGACTTCAACCATGGAGACAGCAGCTGGAGTCGAGAGGGGTCAGTTGGAGAGATTATTCCAAGACTTCTGCCTGGAAAATGAAGTTCCTCGCATGAAAGGTTTCACCGATGCCTTGGAGTTTTACCGGGACTTCGTCGCGCCGAGTAGACCGTGCGTGATTGAAGTAAGTATAATACTCGCGACCAGCTTCGGAAACCTCATCCTTCGTTCAAAATCGCACCACTTGATGTTTCGAATTCTCTAACTAAGTACAGCTCGTCTTTTCGAGGGAGGATGCGCAGACTGGCCAGCTTTGAAAAGATGGACGAACACCTATCTCAGAAGTCTGGACATCGATGTCACCGTTGCAGCTACTCCTGATGGCTGGGCGGACGCTATCCGAGATGACAGATTCTGCCTCCCGGAGGAGACGACAATGAAAATGAGTGAATTCATCGACAAGATCGAAAAGGCGAGTGAAGAAGCTAAGCGTATCCCAGCGCTCATCGAAACAATGACGCCTCCGGAGTGACCTAACTCTGTAAAGAACCATTGCAGCCATGCAAAGAAGAAGTGCTCTACATCCAGAAACAGAACTCAAATCTGGATACAGAGCTCACGGAGTTATGGAATGACACCTCGCCAATTCTCCGGAAGTGGGGCGAACAAGTTTTTGGAAATCCTGCAGACGCTTCCAACTTCTGGATGGGCGACAAAAGAGCAATAACTTCGATGCATAAGGATCATTACGAGAATCTATATTGCGTAATTCGGTGAATATTCTTGATTTTCTCCGGCTCAACTCCCTGACCGTTTGACGGAGATAAGGGAGGTGGTCTCATGAACTTCAAGGAGCTCATTTCTTACAGAGGTTACAAAACGTTCACTCTGTGTCCTCCATACTCTTGTATGTGGATAACGCACAAGTCCTGCAAGAATTTATCGCACAAAAGGGATCTCGACGGCTCTTGGACACTCGAGCCATTAGAAGGCGAAACCATTTGGGCTTCGGGTGATCCTGGGAGCTGGTCTGGTGTGAAAACAGTCAAAGTTGTAGTCAAGCAAGGTGAGCGTGTATATTCCATCGTTGACACGACCAGACAACCCAACGGTCGTCATTAGATTTCTAACGACCTCGAATTTTCCAGGAGACGTTCTCTACCTCCCATCGCTGTGGTTTCATCAAGTGGAACAATCCCATCAATGTATAGCTGTGAATCATTGGTTCGACATGCGATTCGATCTCAAGTACTGTTATTTCAAGATGGCCGAGTGTTTCAATCCCTCGTTGCGTTCATTGATGAGAAATGCTGACAGCTAAGTGGAGAAAATAAAAAAAGTTGGGATCTGTCGAGCAATGTCGAATATTTCATCCTCACAGTTGCGATCCGTTAGGAATCTGGAATTCTGTGCCAACACTGACGTCAATGTCCCGAAATTCCGCCTCAACCATTGCAACCATCAGCTGAAAAAGAGAAATATTCAGATACCTAACCAGTATCCAGATAAGGGAAAACTGCAATGGCAGGAATGTCTCTTAAAAGTTACATTTATTCAGTTACGATGCCCTCTCTACATTGCACAATGATTTCGTCAGGTAGCCGAAGTAGCAAACTTTAACTTCCGATCTTCCAGAGGTACCATACGAATATGTTGACTATACACTTTGAGAAAGCTGTTCGCAGTTTGATTCTTTAGAGTAGCCAGCTCCATTGCTCCTGTGATCCTTAAGGTGGTGGTGGTGGCTAAATTACTCGCACGAGCAGCAGCTCGTTTTCGTCGTCAGTATCGTTATTGACGAAAGGAACCATGTCGTTTCAATCTGGGTTTGTCGACGTACTGCATGCGATTCTTTCGAATCTTAGAACCGATAAAGACTACCGATGGAACCCACAGAAAGAGCATGAAGAAGAACGTCTGGTCTTTTTGACCCATCATCAGTAGCAGTAGAAGAAGAACCAACAGAACAACTAGCACCAACGGGGCCAAGAACACATCGGGCGGAAGCTGGGAACAGCACGCGTCTCCTGGAGTTAAGCGACAATTCCCGAGTAGGAGATCGATTCCGTCCTGACGTTGACCATCACTAAAATTGTTCTTGTAGTACCGAATCGAGGAATTCCAGCCATCCCATAACATTCCAATCATAGAGCGCTTTCCGGTCCTCGTGAAGTCCGATTTCAGGGCACCGGTTCCTGCGTATTGCAAAGAGCACGCATCTCCGTTGTCGGCCCACACGTTTCGAAACACGGATTCGAAATTCGTATCGTTGTCGAGCTCGGAAATGCTCGAAATGACTTCGTGCGCCACCAGTTGAGCTTGCAAACTGCGTTTTGCCAACAAGGACTGCACGACATTCGTACGATCGAGGCAGTCGATGCAGTTGGTGCGGAAAACACCGGTTTGGTAGCTCTTCACCGCAGAGTCTGGAACGAAAAGCGAGGAATTCACATTCTGCTGGGGAAGGATCTCAAATCCGGTTACTTTATATCGGTATAAGCGAGGAGCGTTTAGTCTTAGTATTTTTCTACACTCACTTTTCTCAAAATAGAAACCAAATGCATCTTGGGCACTCGCCACCCTGTCCATGAGTAGCTGCAGACGATCGTACCGCATTCCTGCGCACTCTTTGTGGAAGTCGAAAGGTTCATAACGAACTTGTGGATTGGAAATCGATTCCAGACATTTTGCCAATTCAGTCCCCAAGGCATGCTCGGCGCCTTTCTGATCAATGAGGTTGATCATAACCTGGATACGTCATCAAGCTGAGTTTATGTCGTCCGGCCATACGGAGAAACATCGTCCAGGAGGAAACAAAAGGAACACTCACCTGCTTGCCGTAGGTAACTATCTGCTGCTCGAAATGCTTCTTCACTACTTCTTCTTGAGGAGCACCACCCGTTAAAGTTGGGACAGGTTTGTATCTGGGAGGAAGGACGGGAATCGTAAGTCTGATGACGCTACTCTCCACTGCGAGGAAAACAGCGTGCATGATACGACTCGAGACGTCGAGTGATCGGGAACTCACCTTAAATCAGGTACTTGTTCCCATAACAAAGGAATTGAACCTCTAGTTTGTACGAACGAGCTTTTCTCGGTGGCCGTCTCAACGATCATTTCTGTTTCTACGAAGTTGGCAACATTTCCTTCAGTGTCAGCACCTGTGTGTAAATTATCGCATGTGTTACAATATCTTTTGGGCACACTTTTAGTTGCTGCTCCTCCTTCTGAGTATTCAAGGTTCTGAAAACAGGCCTCGCGGCGCGATGGGCTACCTCTCATGTTGAAGCGGGTTCCAGCTCTCTGGACACTACGTCGAGATATTATCGTCCACTCGAAAGTTTTACCATTTGCCAAGCGCACCTGGAAGGAGAAATGAAGGATGAAACAGGAATTCGCTGTTTGCGGCAGAATCTTGCCGAATTTGATGCTATGAAAGTTGCAACTAACGACAAAAAAGGACAACACAGATTTCGAGTACCTTCTCCGTGGCGTAGTAGCCGTGCATGACTGGTATCAAGAACTGGCAGGTCCGACGATCAGTAGACCAAGAGTCATCGATGAGATTCTGATTCCATACGAATCTATGGAAGGAAAAAAAATAGTCACGTCACTCATCCGTCAGTGGATTTGCTCAGTTAATATTTTCTACCAAGGACAGGCTGCCGGTCGAAAATACGATCAAGAAATCGCAAGAACCCCAACAGAGGTCGGCGGGGTTTCGACAAGACTCTATTAACCTCGAATCGGCGCGTGAGAAGAAAGACATCAGAGGAAACGACGGAGTTGTTCGGTTTAATCTCTGCAACGAGTGCGTGATGTCCAGTTGTGTTGAGTAGTAGAAATTCGGGGTGTTGAGTACCTTGAAATACAAGCCGATTATCCACTATCTCTCCACTTCATTTATCAAAAAGAAGAAAACGTGAAATGTTTGGAAGCTTGAGCAAGACCAATCAAAATTACCTGCATGACCATTTGCTTATATGAGGCGTTGCTAATTTTCTGTTCTTCGGTGAGATGAGCATCGCTCCGGGACAGAGGCAACTAGGTGGAGGGAAAAAAATTAGTTTTGCTCCGATTGAAGTGCAATGGATCGCTGGACAACGAATCAAGCTCCCTACCATTTCCCAGTTGTCGATGCGGTACACGGGTTTCGATCCTATTCGCGTGCGACCGGTTATCACCAGCAGATGTGCGGAGTCTAAGAGGTGGATCATGCCAGCCGCACCGAAGACATGTTTCGACTGCTTCGCGTTCTGCAGGACACTGTGAGGGTCAGGTAGAGGTCTGACTTCACCGGTAACCCTGCAATACGATGGGAAGTTTAAGAAGAATCAGAAAAGCTCTCTAAAGAACTACGAACACACTGAATGACGCCCTCCTTTACTGCGGTCATGTCCAACGTCTCAACGGGAACGATACTCAATTTGGGGACAACTCCGAGACTCCCAGGTCTGCTTTCAAGCTGAGAGCCCCGTTTGGATTGAATGAAACTTTGTATAGGACTAGATGAGGATGGAAGTCCTTAATCATTTCGTAGGCTTCTAGAATTCCAAAAGTCGGAATCTTGACAAAGCCATTATGGGCTCGAAAAACATCATGATCGAGGAAGCGTCCCTTTGTGGTGATTCGAACACAATTGCCCAGCAAGGATGAAAACTACTAGGGGAGGTGAGCGGTATCATTGACGCTAGCTAATCTCCCATCCTTTGGATCTAAAAATATCTATGATGCTGACAACCGAAAAAAAGATAACATCGAGTTCACTTCAACCACAGAAGTGGACCGCACTGAAAACACGCTTCAACTGGACACTGTAAGCTCATACAGAATGAATTGTGCGTTGTTTAATCTCGAGGCCCGAGAACAAGGTTTTTTTAGTCTTGTCGAATTTCAAAACCGCCAAACGTACGTCGTTGGGCTCTGTGTCATCTTTCTCTCTAATCTCGGACTCTCTTGTCGGAATCGAAAGCGAATTAGTCGGTGGAAAGTCTGTGAGGTCTTCGACTATCTATTTTTCGCACCCTCCCTAATTCAAGGCAAGACAAAAATGACAACACAGTGAGGCAAGATCTCCACCATCCTCAAAAAAAACACGAACAGGGGATGGTTCTGAGGACAGGTTTTGAAGAGGCAAGACTTCGGAGGATACGCTTCCATTATTAGGGAGGAAGACGGAGATCGACATTCCGAACATAAAGAATCGAAGAGAACTTTCACCTGTCAATAAGGAGGCTTTCGTTTTCATTTCCTGCTTGGAGCACATAGGCGTCGAGGGTCGTGTGCAGGATGTATGAGTCGAACAGCTTCATGTTTTTTGAGATCGGTTCCCCGTCTTGCATCTGTCGTGTGGCACTTCAACACGGACGTAGGCAAATTTTGGTGACAAGGCAACAGATTAACGAAGCGGCCAAAGACGACACTCTCCTCCTTCTTTACCGCTGACTAAATCTCGGAAGGAAAAGAACGGAAAGATCAGCGTTCCTTCAGGATGGAAAAAGCTAAAATCGACTTTGTATCCCCAAGGAACGAAGGAATTTATGCTTCTTACGGATGAACACCGTCCCCGAGGAATGAAAGCTCTTTTCTCGTGGGAACTGCCTGTGAACAAGTAGAGAAACGAAAATGATGATAATGATCTATGTTTGTGAGGGCATCACTGTGTGGGCGACTCCCCGCTATCCTGAACCACAACTACTGCAAGTTTCGCTTTCTCTGAGCAATCCGTTAGGTGAATGGGCCGTTCTCCATGAACCGTCCCAGAACGTTCCTGCCGAACCCCACGGCGATCAGCCCGAGAACCTGTACAAATAACAACCGTCTCGTTTTCAATACACACCACAAGTTTGTCCTTTAATTCTTACCCCGACCGAGCCCCTTCCGAACTCGTATCTTGCAAACCCCTCTCAAGAGAGACACTTCTTCGGGGTCTAAACTTTTTGTGAGATTCTCCGACAAGCAGTCGCTTGTGTAGCTTCCATAAATCCCATTAATTGTTCCCGGGCGAGCTCGCGTAAGTCTGCGGGAACCTCCCAGAGCAATGCCGATCTTTGTGCATTATGATGCCTGATCTCCGCTTGGAAATGTTTCCACGCGCGGATTAAGTTTTGTCACCAAATAGGCTGAGCCCGACCATGGTGATACGTTATACCTACCTCTACACTGAATTCAGGGGCGCATCTACTTACGCTGGGGTCCTTCTTTTCACTCCACGAAACGGCAGAATCGCACCAATCAAGCAGACGGTGGATGTGAAAGCAATTCTATTCTGGATCTTCCATTCTATCAGATAGTTCAGCGATTCTTTCGAACTTATGTGAAGTCCCGAATTCCCCGCAACACACAAAAATCCTTCTGCGGACCACCACGAATTCCTGTTCGTGGGTGAGAAGAGGGGGTCGCCTAAGGGAAGAAGGAGCCGATACGTGAACACAGAGAACGACGTGCACAAACTCCCATATCGTGTTTCTTATGAATCGGCCGCTCCGGATTTGAGTACTCCCAGAATTGGGGAATGCAGAACCGGTTTCCCGGAACCAGTTCCAGGAAACTTTCATTGCGAGGTTTCGAGCCCTCTGACTAGTTTTCACGGATCTCTGTACAGAGGAGACAAATCTTGAGAAAGAACATGAGGGACAATTGACCCCTCCCGCAAAAATTATAAGTCCTCGTTCCCAATTATAATTTCGCGAAAGTGGTGAGTGGCCCCTCATGTTCACTCGCAAGAATCGTCTCCTGTTTGCAAAGGTCCGTAAAACCTATTAAGAGGGCTCGAAACCTCTATTAAAATTTCTACGAGATACATCGTGCTGCATGGGTTCGGTGTTTCGGGCGATTCTGTGGTAGGTGTCGCTGGTAGAAGTCGTGAAGTTCACTATATGGACACTTCTCTTTGATTGTAGAATCGGACTGTAGGTCAATCATATCCATCCGTAGTTCGACTGGCGCTCATTCCAATTTCGTCGGGAAAGTTTGTTGGAATATCGCGATGAGAGCTGGTGTCGCATCCGCTAGTGAGTCAAACTCATAAAGTCCGCGCGGGCCTGATCGAAAGTTCGCCGCTTGCTCATCCCTGGCTTAGATTCAACTAGCGTATTGCAAAGAGAGGGTATCTAGAATAGTTGGAGATCTCACATCACTGTTGGAAAACATCGAATGAGATGAATGTATGTACGGAAAGGAAACTCAGAGGCATTTCGATCGTCGTGAACACACTCCAAACCACTTTGTCCGTCTGGTACTGGAGTCCATTCAATCGTTGGTACCGTGCCGCTGCTCCAACAAAAGGCGGAGGGGAGTGGTGGGTTTCGGCTTATTTTTCGGAAAACATGACCGAAGCTTCATCTGCTTCATTATGGCGAAACTCCAATTCCAATTCTCGAAGCGGTGCACTCGGCTGTCTCTTTACGTACATTTGAGGCTGAGAATCAAAGAAAGCGGGGACCGAAAAAGGTCACTGGCAATCTTCTATGGACAGTCTTTCAACTCCAATGGTTGGATGAAGCTAGGGAGTGTGTCCTTAAAGGAAAGAGCAGGTGTTCCGCGCAATGATCGTCGGCAGTCGTGATTCGAAATGACGAGATTCATCTTTTCGGTCCGACCTTCTCCCGTAACTTAGCTGGAAAGTCATCAATCAAGCAGATAGTTCCAAGTGAGCGCAGAAGCAGGAGAGTGTGAAAATCCCCTTGGTGCAAAACGGACAAAATAACACGAATTTGAGCGTCACATCGTTTGACAACAACGAGTGCGACGAATTCGAAACCGAAGGGGAATCTTCGAATTGGTGATCCTGTAAGGACGACGACTCAGTAGTCTTGGATGCGAACTAGCTCCGTGAGCATCTGTGCCACTGGTCCGCAACCTTTTTCGACCCGCGACTCTCCTGTTCCCTCCAAGCCCGGGAGCACGCGCTCCCCTCTCGGATGATATTCGTCAAATGAATGAATTTTCGATGAAAAAAGCTCCTGAAATTCGATTCCGAAGACAACCCCGAGAAACTCTGTCGAGATCCGTCACCCGAAGAAAACATTTCATTTATCTGGCCTGTTGTCCGGGAGAAAAGTGTTGCTCGACTTCATAAGTTTCTAGGGACGCAGATTCAATGTGCAAAACATATACATATATTTCTCGTATAGTGCCTGAAACACGAAACCGGCTTTGTCGTTCCACACTCCCCTGAGCACTTATCCTTGAAACATCTTGGGTACAAACTCTAGCTCCTCGGAAAACAGTCAATCAATCCCGCACTCACTCAAGGGCTTGGCAAAGTCTTCAAGCGACAGGCGAACACTGCTCGTCGTGGGTGAGTCGCGGAATCGCCGAATATTTTCCTTTCGAATATTCTCAAGCAAACTTTGCCACGCGACTAATCAGGAGGTGGCGAAAAGTTCTTCAAAACAACACTAGGAGCGATGATTGGCGGAATATGCATCGGAAGGAACAAAACCGCGGAATTTACATGTATGCGCAAAAATGTGCATTCCATAGAGATCCCACCCCTGATACCCAAACTTGTGTGTATCCGCGGTATTAAGCCCTTATTGTTCCAGAAAATTGTGAACTCTCATTATCTGAATAACGAATCATACTCGTCCGAGAAGAGAATGTCTCATTGAATACTTCTTCGGGAATGAAGATGGTCTAGCGACCCATCTAACTCAATTTTATTTGCAATCGAAATATCTTTTGATGACGTCTTAACGCAAAGAACGGGTCTGTACAAGGAAAAGCGTTGAAGTAATCACAGCGAAAACTTTGGCAACTCGTTTGATAGCCGTAGATCATTGAGAGTACGGGAAAGATTCGAATTTGATGATTTTCTGCGGATTCATCAATCGTGAATTCATAGGAGAATCGAAGGCCACCAAATAAAGGCACGCTTCAGGGTTCGAATTTGATTCCTTCGAGAAAATTCGTTCATCACAATTTTCGCCCAGTACTCACAGAGATCGCATTGGCTGTGACGGAGTGGCCGTCGCAAAAAGTCTTCCCGGGAAGTTCGTTGGATTGATTCCACTGTCTTTTCTACAGCTGTTGCTACATTGAAATATTTTAGCCGTCATCGACTTCGTCCTCTACTCGCAACGGAACAGAATCTACATCTATCTACCACTATACATGTTTCTTCGCGGAAGTTCCTATAGCTCCGCACAAGTTCATATATCTATGGATGTACTCTCATGATTATGATAGTATAATCGTTCTTCGTTCTTCTGTTGAGATCTAGATCAGAGTGCAGCATCGAGACTTCATTTAGGCAACCTGCATTGTATACATCTCTCCGAGGATTTTCTCGACCCGAATGTTGCCGATGGTGCCTTTGAAGAACAGTTTTTCAATGAAAACGTTTGAGATCGATCGTAGAATCGGAAGCAACAGCAGAAGACGTCCAAAACGTGTTGGTTGCCTCGGATATCGTTCCCTGACATAGTCACCAAGCACGCATTGAGCTTGATCTTGAAGCATTTCAACCGGGTGGGTATCGCACAAGCCCATTGTCTCTGAAAAATGAATGAAGGAAGAAATTAAGTGGCTGACCATCGTTCCGCTTGTCGTTCATGGCTCGGCAGGATTCGAGGAGAATACGAAGATGAACAAGGGTGTAACTTACCAGGTTTAAAAAGAACAATGGCCTTCAAGCAACTGCATTCAGTGTCGTCAGGCGAGAGCTGACGCAAGCGACGCATAACGTCCTGAACGTAATGGATTTCGATTGGATTGAGTTCCTCGTGATTAACAGCGGCGGGACTGACGGCGTCCCGTTCAGGAGAACCCGTCGGAGATTTGGGCGAGGAAGGTCTCGAAGATTTACCGGGCAGCGAAGAGATGAGATCAACTCCCGGCGACCAATGCGACAGGTACAGCAAGAAGAGATCCTTCCATGATTCCTCCAACAGACACACTTGATCTCCGCGAGAAAGAGTTTGGAACGTTGGAAGACACTTCACCCAACGGATTACCATGAACAGGAGTCGTGCAGTTATTTCTTGAGTCGTTGTTCCGGCCAACGGTGCGACAGCTACTGGGGGAGCCATAATGGGTCCGCTAGGTCGAACTTCGGTAGAAGTCGAACCGCTTTCAGATGCCGACGAAGATACCGTGAGCAACGGTGAAGTGCAATTTGACGGAGGACGTTCCGACGTATCTTCTGTCGACGGTGAACGCGGTCGGGCGAATCCTGTCAGACCTATGAGAAGAATCAAGACTCAAACTACAAGTTGTAGAAGTGTTTGAAACAGACTCAAGTTTCGAAAACTTCTGATTCGAGGAATGATATGAAGCCGCTCGGCTGGGCGCGCATCAGAGAGGAACGCTCGGCTTACCCATTAATGAATGCGGAGAGGTTGTCGGGGTTCTGGTGGTCCAATCGGGAGCAGTCTGAGGCGCTGGCGGCAGAGGAGGTGGCGGACCGCGCAAAGCTGAGGCTGCCGCACTCGTTGGATTCAGGAGCATTTGAAGGAGTCCGGCAGAGGAGTTGAGCATCAGGGCGGGCGGCAACGAAAGTGGAGAGGATGAGGAAAGGAACGAAGGCGGGACCGCCGAAGCTGAGGGATACGGAGGCGAGGGGGAGAACGCTAGCGGGGGACCCGGCGGTAAGAACGGAGAGCTCGTCGGAGGGGCTCCACCACACAGGGGTCCGTTGTCCCTGCAAAGGATACTGGAGCTCAATCGAGACGTCATCGACGAATAAGGAACGAGTTCGCTAGCAGCCTGGTTGTCGGAGAGAACAAGCCTCATGTTATTCTCCGTTCTCACTTCATCCATTATGAACCTCCTGAACACCGAAAAGGACGGTCAGGACGGCGGGCCTTTGCCACTTGGAGGCTTAGCGGCCTTTCGTTGCTCACGTCGAATGATGGATCGTCCCTCCCTCACACCGAGTGCTTTCTCTTCAGCACATTGGAACGGTCAAGGCACAATAGAGGAAAGAGCGCCATGGCCCAAAGTTTTCACTGACAGATGTAGTTCAGCGTCGACAGCCAGAAAAAAAGTGGTTTCGAGGGTTATATCAGTTCATCTTGAGTACTCACCGATGCCGATTTTGCGTGAAAAACGGGCTTTTCGGAATCTTGGGACCCATATCCGACACGTCTTTAAATTTCGGTTTTCGAGGTCCTCGCTCATGTTGAACGGCTGAAAACACCGGAGCATAGGGTGAAAATCCACAGTCCGTGTAGGACGTCGATCTGGCCACTGAAACGGCCAAAGGCCATTCATCTCCGTCAAGACCACCGTACGCGATAGGTTGCACAACATGGATGTGAATCGAAACAAATGTATGGAATCGTTTCTCGTTTTTTTCCTCCACCGAAAATCTACTCACCGTCTTTGTTCATGCTTGCTTCGAAGCACTTTTTGAGTCGGCACGCGCGACACTGATTGCGGTGCGTTTTGTCAATAGGACACTTGCCTTTGAAGTCACCTTGGGCCTTACACGTGTACACCCGGTTGCGATGAATGCTTCGCTTGAAAAAGCCTGAGCAGCCTGTAGAGGAGGAGGTAGACAAACCGAGTTATTATCTGTCGGTACCCGTGCGGTACCCGTGCGGCGGAGCAGTGTTTACCCTTCCGCGTGAACATTACAAAGGGAAAAAGTCCCGAACAAAAACACCACCGCGGTTCATTAGCCTCGGAGTGTAAGCGTACAATAGGAAGAGAGCGATGAGGAGCTTCGCGTATCCAGGCAGGCAGACAGGCGAGCAGGCAACCTATACAACAGTCCCGATACCACATCGCCACAATCGCTTACACAAACTCTATCGCACCCCAGGCGCCACCAACAAAACATTTGGCTCCTCATTGTGAATTTTGTTGCGATGCTTACGATCAAAGATCACGAGATAGATAGAGTTTCAGACTCTCGATTCACACCTAGCAGCTCACAATGAAGATTTGTTTCCCCTCGTATACGTTGCTCAGACACTCACGCCTTCCCGGACAATCACATTCACACTCGTTGTATGTATCGACACCTCTCCGAACTCAAATCGTTGGATTCTGTCATTCTAGGGTTTAGCGGATGCGACCGATCATTATCAACGACGGGAAATGTAAAACAATCGGAGAAAACGTCGGAATCGGCGTTGATTGATTGATTGATTGAAATTCGAGAAGAAATTCGTGGGGCTGGATCGCTTACCGTCACAGCTGTAGATTCCGTAGTGTTTTCCACTGCTTCGATCTCCACAAACTCCGCAAGGTATATCTAAGAGACGGTCACCGCCTAAAGGACGAGCTGAAATCAGAAAACAATCGATCATGAGTTTGATGACATTCGAACGAGAGTTGTATTTCATCTCGAGGGTTCTTTCTTGGGCGAAACTCCGAATCCAGACGTGGAGACTGAATTCGGATGGAAATCGAAGGCGGGCTACGCAATCTGAAGTCGGAAATCCAGTTATATCTCTGCGTCGTCATTGATACAGAGCCGATCATTTTAGAGTTTGGAATCCCAGTTTTGGAGCGTTCGTAAGAGAAAATTTCCATCAATTCGAGTGCAATGAAAGTCTCCCGTCACTTGGAAATATCGCGAATTCGTTGTAAATACCTAATAACTTGAGTTCTGACGCTTGATCCGTCGTAATCCTCGTGCCTTCGATTCTCCCATCTGGGATCCTCGTTTCTCAAAACAACTTTCCTCGGGGAACAAGTTTCCTTCTTCGACAGCGGATTGGTCGCTGCCTCCGCCGAATTCTCATGTGTGCTCATACATCTTTCTGAGTGTCGAGAACGCTATCACGGAGTGCCAGGGCCGAACTCCTCTCTGAAGCGGGCGAAGGTCTGTCCAGCTGGTCGTTTTCCCAGCCAATCGTCTATTACATATTGATTAGATATTCAAAGTCGACACATGGCTCCTGAGCGAAAACTTCAGCGGCGGAGGAGTTCAGACCAAGCATCGTTGTCCGATGAGCTAGCTCAAACGAGAGAAAACCACGTAGAATCAGAGCTTGGCCAGAAGTTACCGAAAGCCCTTGTCATGCCAAGAAGTTCGAACGGCACCCCGAAGCAGAGGAATCGAATGAAATGAAATTCCTATGACTCGGTTTGGAAAAGTGTTTCGAAACGTCTGGTTTCAATGAATGGAGCGCGAGTAACAACCGTTGGATCACACGAGAGAGACTTCTGCTTGAGAGTTGCGATGAGTGCTCGAGCAGAGATCTTCGTGATCAAGGTCTACGCGGCGAACGGTGGCAGAGACGAGAAGGAAGAGACACAATGAGTCGGCTCTCGAGACGAATGAAACTTCGCAATTGTAACAGTCAGCAAGCCAGCCGGCTTCAAATGTAACGGGACACCGAAGAGCTGCGTGTTCCCGCAGCGCGTGAGAAATTTGATATTTTGTTGTGCATTTTGCAGCTCGTATATGTATTTTACATTAGCACATTGTCAACAAAATGTTTGGCCAAAACATGCTTCTAACTTCACAATGAACGACAAAGGAGCGTTCGGCGTGCTACTCCGCCCCGGTTGCACATTTGACACCACTTGAGTCGACTGTTTCGACACTGTTGGAGCTCCCAGAGAGTTCATCGTCCGTATCTTTGAGTAACCCGAGATGAGATCCCGCTGAGTGAGTGGCAATCCACAATTCTCACAAGACCACCAGAGTTCGCCTTAACTTACGGAGTTTTTCTCTTCTTGATTTCTCCTATGTTGATGCCTCGAGAAATTTTGTGACTGTATCAACAATGGTTACGGTCTCATACGAAATACGAGAGCTCGGACCTCCTGCTGACCAGCTCTCATGTGGCTTTCGGTCTTTCGCTCACGTTTTACGCGTTGAGAAACTCGAAAGCTCTCGGTCAATCGGCCAAAGTATGGACAGATTCACCGAGAAGCCATGCGACGTTTAATTGCGGCCTGGATTTGCAAATCAGGTCATCGGAAGCTGACCGAGAGCAAACATTGACGAGTTGTGAATCCCCTGAGGTCAACGCAAAGGCCACATGTCAACTTTCGAGGTCGTTTCTGGCGACGCGGTTGCGCGATTCCAACAAATCTCACACAGAATACGCTCGTGGACAAACACATCTTGTGCATCCCTTTTGGTATGAATCATGGAACAAGAAAGAAGCATCAATTCAGTCTCTTTTCGCTCCGAAGGTAGAAGCCCATCACCCCGGACAAATCAGCCATGAGCATGATTCCGTTAGCGAGAAGTACAATCTTCGCGGTTCTCACCACGAGTTGTAGTCGCGCGATCGTCTGCCATATGCTGCTAAATCAAGGTTTGGATGTATTTCTTCTATGCTCTGCTGCTCCCCAGATGTACGACGCCGCACACTGGAATCAACATACAGCGTTCGGTGAGTATTTTCTCCTCTTCGGGACTCACTTTAATCGCCAACGAAGCAATAAGCCGGCGAAGAGCTCCATTGCTCATGAGTGCGGCCTCAAACGACGAAACACCCACACAGCGTTCCGGTCAAGTTCAAACTTCGTGACTTACATCCTGGGACTCGCGAGCTCTCGTCAAAACATGAGACGGGAAAACGAAAACTTTGCGAATAGAGCAAAAATATTAGGAATCTCCGCATTCTGAGCGCTGACCACAAACGGAGATAAACGGATTCTTGACGATTTTTTGACTTGAATCTCTTTCACAGTTTGACAGAGCCATCCAGATGGCATTCATTCCATCCATCCAGACTGGCGATGATGTCCTTCGAAAAGAAAAAAAAACAGCAGCAGCGAACGCTCCAAAACGCATCAAAAGTCCGAAGAGAGAAGGTAATCTCTGACCCTGTGAGCTTTCCAGCATAGACGAGGAGGCATGCTTTTCCTGTCCGAGACGAGAACGAACAAAAAGAAAGCAAAACAATAAACACCGCTGGAATCATCCTTGAGTTGAATTAGAACGTTTCGTCGTTAAACTCTCAAACATCGATCTCAGTCAGTTCACAGCAGCTGTTAAGGAGCGAATCGAAGGAGACGGAAAAAGCAAGGAATGAGCTGCGAGAAAGTGATTCAAACGAGCTTCGTACGAGTTAAAATGACGTTGCTAACGAGTACTTCCGTTCACGGATTCTGATCGGCCGAACATGTGTTCAATGAAGGGTTTTCTGTTTCCTATACGTACTGCTCTCGCTTTCGATTTCTCCGCCTCATTGGCTATCAGCGGATCGATCTCTCATCTAGTTTCCTAACAGACCGAACCACCAACGAGGCAGTCACCTATTCAGTTCACGGGAGTCGACGACAGCAGTCGTTCCGCGGGGTCAAATGTTAATCGAATCTGGGCGCAGCCATTAACTTTCAACAGAATCTTTTTTTTTTCTCTTTCTCTCCCGAATTGAATCTTCGATCGTGGCTTTCGTGAGCGGCTCGGCTCCTGTTATCCTCGACGTCTAATTTTGGTTCTTATGGTCGACGAGAACTCTTCTATATCGCCCATGAATTATTCTCAGAGTTCAACCGGCTCTATTTGTCGGTCGATACGCCTCGAGATACGTCAAGGCTGACAGACCCTCGATCTGAGGACAGAACGAAAACATGAGACGAACTTACAGAAATCATCGAAGTTCAGATGAAGCGAGGAAAGAGCATTCCTGCTTTCGTTGAAGATCATAGTGCGCGAACACCCACACCACTGAATCGCGCAGTTCTCAACAAGACACCGTTCGTGTCATCGAGTTTGTGGACGAGACAGATGACTGAGGGGCTCAGGAGTCGGAAAAACGGCGCCACCAACGGACGATGAAATCAGGAGGTTGTTCAACTAACTCCTGACCGAAAACACAACACACGCGAACATTCGAGTTTAACGACGACAACAAGTTTCAACACGCTGCGGGAATGCCGACTTGAGCGTCGCGACGATTCGCGACAACTGCTGCGGGAGAGCTTCCGTTGAGCGGTGTGTTCTGCACTAACGTTGCTTTCGTTTCTGCAGCTGCTGAAATCACCCACCGACTGCGTCAACGACACTGACGACTGTGTCAGGTGAAAAGCGATAGTCTTGACGACGGGCAGTGGCAGTCGCACTCACAAAGGATTGCTCTCATTCGTTCCCTCGTTCACTCATAATGAGACTAAAATAGAGAGAAGCTACGAAGTCAGCCCACTTAGGCCCGTCCCAGGAGTGAGGGACGAACCAATCGGTGGCGCTCAAGCTCACCGCGTATAGAAACGACCGCATGCAGACACACACGGACAGACTCGCTCACTGGCTGGCTCGTTGGTTTTGCCTTCTCTCTCTCTCTCTCTCTCTCGCTGCACAGCAGCTCATGGCCTGGAGCTTTTCTCGGGGAAGTTTGGAGTACACAAAGTCTGTTCCATGTACTCTGAAGGAATCGAATCAGCTAAGGGAGAAGGGGGTGGGGATTCCTGTCAAATGGTTTCCTTCCCAATCCAATATCGTAGATTGTAACAGGATGACCCTGAAGAGTACCGGACTTCCCGCAAACGACCTCAATTGACCTAGGACGCGATATCCTTGAGCGTCTTCCTCCGGATCGAATCAACCGACTCGTCGTCCGCACTTTCGTTGATCTTCAAGCGACTAGAACCATGATCCTGGCTTCTGAATCCCTGACGAGGCATAACCTTCTCAGAAGACTCTACCACAGCTGGCCGAAAAACTGTGTTGAAACGGTGCCTAACGTTACATGACAATCGCGTCATGACAGTGTCTCTCTACGACCTCTCAACCGTACAAGACTAAATAAGCACAGTGCCTCAGTGCTCTGACTGACGATCCGATGGAAGTTAAAGAACGCATCTGAACTACTCACGCTTTTCCATCGTCGAATCACATTTTGCTAGCAGGGTCTGTCCGGCACTCTTTGCCCAAGGCCATCGAAACGACTGAAATTGAAACGTACCATGAGTAAACAGCGGGCGCTGGAGTCGTCAGTTCAACGAAAGCAAAGTCGAAATCGTTTTAAAAGTTGTCTTCGCTCCATCGTCTTGTCGAAACTCGAATCAATTGCTCTGTAAATGCCTTCCTATTCTGTAATATTGAGTAACACGTTCGGTGGGAGTAACATATTCGAACCGTTGAGGCGGCTTTCGCGTTCATTTCCTTCCCTCGAAGCCGAAGCAATTGAGTAAGAAGGACTGAAGATCGACATAATCCCGGAATGAATCTATTGCGAACCGTAATGCCCGGATTCCGTAACAGCTTTCCGGAATGCCCGGGTTCGCCTCCAGAGGCTAGATCGAAATCTCGATTTGAAGATGGATCTGCGTGGAAGCAGCTGAATATTCACTGATCGAAGCTGGAGAAGATAGAACGTAGTTCAAGATCCTTTCGAGCGCATTCTTCAGAAGTCGCCGAAATGCGTCTAGTAGGTGGACGGACACCGTTTCCGCCTCAGTTTCCATTATGAGGGCACTGAGGTTCCGTCCCATCTGTTAAATGTCCCGACCCAGAACAGCTTCACATGGATTCGCACTTCCAGGAACTCGACTTGAAGTGAACGTCTCATCGAGTACCATCGGTTTCATGGTAATCCCTATTTGTGTTCTAGCATTTTGGCCTCTCGCGTTGGTAAAGCTAAACTATGACACTTGTTCTCTCCTCATGGAACTCACACAGGGTTCTAACCCGAGCAGCTCAAGATCAAGCACGAGAGACAATCCGTAACCACGTCCACTCACCTCATTGGGGGTTGGCACTTTGGGTGCCGCAACATCCATGATACCGGAGATGAAGTTCTTTCGTCAGTTGAGATGCGCCGAGAGATGAAAATGGCTCCACTGTGGGTCCTAGCAGTTCACAAATGCAACAACTTGGGTGGGATACTCGTTGGTTTTATGCCGCGGACGGCAAGAGTTTTGGTGAGAGGCTAGTTCCTGAGTTGGGTGGAGTTGAGCCGAATCAGATGAAGTCAGTTTTCATGTCAGGGCAGGCGGCGTTACGTTGGAGAAGAAGTAAGTTCTGAATAGAGGTCATGTCGAGCGGGTAAGCGCACAGGCGGCGGACGAGAAGACCACGAAGCGCAGCTAGCGGTTTCGCCCCTACAGAGGCGACAGAGTACACGGAGCGAAGAATCGTAAGACAGAGATATCTTCCTGAAGAGTGAGTATCTTTTGGCGGCTCGGAGAGCCTCTCTCGGCGGTCGTCAGGACCTATCTAGGCTGATTTTTTGGCTGATCCTCGTCCTCCTCCTTCGTTTGGTTGCGCTCCTCACTTGGCTGGTGAATTCACTCGCTTCGAATCGAGTCACGTGGTCGCAGCCCCGCCTATCCGCAGTCGCCGCCTCCCATTGCTCGACCGCGACGACGACTCCTCACTCCTGAGCTGACTCTGGGAAAGAGTCGAGACTCGACTCCTTCCGACTCAGCTCGGTCACGATGAAGAGTAGCACCGACATGAGAACGTATGCAGCCAACAACGAACGCATACCGTGTTGCCATCTCTCCAAGATCCCGGTACCATGCGTCCCCGTCTCACGAAACAGGTTCCCAAGGATTCCAAGGAGAACTCTTTTTTGGATTCCATTTATTCAGTAACTGAGACTCCGAATGCGCGATCGATGATTCCGAAGGACACGATGTCCATGGAATACGAACTCGATCCTCGCGTTTCAGCTGGAAGCTATGTCTGAAAAGCAACAAAATTCTGACCGGGAAGAACTACATCGACAAGAAAAACAAATGAAAAAAAATTTCCACATCTGACTACACCAGAGTGCTCGTCGCCCAGTCTCTATTCGGCCACCTGGAACAACTAGCCCGAAAAGTTCCGAATGCAACTCACCAGTCCGCCAGAGTCAATTTGTAGTTTATGCGACAGAAAGGAGCCCAGAAGAACCAATGATTGATTTGATGTAACAATTTAGCATGAGTTTCCGATGTTTTCACTGACTGTGGGACGATCGGATTGTGGAAGACGTACTATGGGCTCGTCGACCGCGGCAACAATACACACTTTGTGCAGGGCAAGAACCGGCACATCTGCAGCCCTCCAATGACAATCCTTTGACTAATGTGAGTGCTGGAGCTTGCTCCGAAACAGGGAGCTGAAACGATGGAATCGTTTTTCGCTGCGATCGGCCGCAGCTGATATGGAAGTCACTATCCTCTACGGTCTTCCGCGCATTGCTTTCTTTTCTCAAAATGTCACCAAATATGCGCTGAAAGATTCTAAGTCTAACAAAGAACGCATAACTCGGCTTTGCCATCGACGAAAATTGCTCTCTAACGAACTGGATTTCGCTGATCTGACTCGACCGGCCGCCCGGTAGTTCACGTAATGGAGAAATTCGTTACTGAGTTGCCGTTGCTCCAATATTCATGTCAATCCAAGTCGGAGCAGAACTTTCCGCCCTTGAGTCTGGACGTGTTCAGCAAGCACTGACTCGGAAAGTTGTTATGAACGAACTCGAAATAAGTTATCTGCTACGAGAAATGACCCTAAATATCGGACAGCTGTTCCAGGATGACCTAGAAGTCGGAGCCGCACGTGTCATCATCATCGGAGACCCTGCAAGTGGCAACAAGTAAACGACCGACGTCTGACAAATTCCTCTGGCCACACTCTGTTTTCGGAAGAGAGCGGCCAAATATGCAAATCGACTCGTTGCGAGCTTAATTGGAAACTGTTCTTCTTCGCTATTTTGATGTTACTCTAAATCGTCCGAGTTTTGGTCACAAGAAATCGCTCTTGGAGTTTTCGTTTCTTAATTCATCATTGGAAGAGAGCCCGTCAGAATGAATAGAGTTTCGAGCGTGCGGCCGACCGCAAGAAACTTTTCGAAATCGAAGCAAATGGTTCAAGTATATTGTGGCTATTTTGTTTAACAAATCAGCCTCTTCCCTGGGAAAAGAAAAAGGAAAAAGGTTACTCGTGGAACACACTCAATGCTATTTTTGCCTTAATTGCGTTGATCTAATCGGGACAATTTTTTGCTGTTCCAAATTGACGCTTCCACATGATATGACGTTTTTGAAAAGGAGTAGAACCGATGCATATGTCGACCTTCAGAGATTCTGATGGACGACGGACGATTAGACCAAATCTTTATCAGAAAATGATAACATCGGCTGCGAATGCCTAGACTTCAGCTGTTGTTGACGAGAACGAGGGACCTCGTACCATGATTCATGAGTCTTTCGGGGGAAAACGATTCGTGAATAGTAGAAGAGGCAATCTTATACTTGAAAATGACATTTTCTTCCGTTCTTGTGGGCATACAATAATTACAGATGATCAGAGTAACGTTAGTTTCTGAAACAGACTCCGAGATAAGTGACATTTTGCTGCGCATCGGCCGTCAGGAAACCATCGAGCAGAACATGAATCCAAACAGAAGTGTGGACCTTCTGTAACATTTATTTAAAATGAGTCTGCTCGGCTCTCGTTTTTGAAATGCTCATGATTTGATGTCTATATCTACTGGATACAACTGTGTCCGTTGGCAGCTATGGTCTTCTATTCAGAGCTGGGCGGGTCGCAAAACGAATCTGCAATATTCCACTCCTGTGCACAGCAAACGATTCACGCCCGGAAAAAAGCAGAAGCGTCAGCATCATCGGGATCAAACAACCTGAGATGGCAACCAAGGGCGTGCGCCCCCCCCCCTCAAATTATCTGCGCACGCCCCTGATGGCAACCGAGAGAGTGTGAAAATTGTATTCTTGGTTCTCAAGGGCATCGTGGCGTCCGAAACTCTGCTTTCACGACCTCTGCGACCGGACCTTAATTTTCAAATCATTTCCCTACTCCGGGTCATGACCATCTCGAAGAACTCGTCGTTTCGGGATGCGATGAAAATTTCGAGAGCTACACGTTTATGAGACAGACTCGATATGAAAAAGAGTTCAAATCACGAAATCTCGAGCACCGAAACCCGAATCAGCGAAAAGCAGACTTGACGGAAGACCACAACAAAGTCAACAATCACATTCCGGGACGAGACACAGCTCGAGCAATCCTCTCAAGCAAGCTGGAAGACTTCGAAGCATCGGAACGCCCTCAAATTTTTATCGAATATGATGAGGTTGCAATTAAGCAAATCGAACGGAAACAGGATCAAAACTAGCCTACGGACTGGACTCTCCTTGGAGTGAGAGGCACCGCCAGCTGTTAGGATGGCTCCAGTCCTCGGCAAAATACAAGCTATATCGAAGAGATCTGGAGGACGACAGAGACCAGTGGGGCAAACAGGCAGTTACAAAGAGAGAGAGAGAGAGAGACGAACCGACAACTGACGGTCAGTCGTATTATGCGACCATTCATCTTGCCCTCGAGCCGAGCCGCGTCCGGGGCCACGATGGCAAAGAGGGCCGACTGTTCATTAAAATGAAATATTAACATAATCGTTGCTCGTGTCGTGCTCGTTCACTGTCCCCGTGGCGGTGTCTCTCTCGTCTGCTGATGCTTCTCGTCGTTCTCCTTTTCGTTGTCGTCCTGCTTCCCGTACGGTTGTCGTCGTTGTCATTCTGACCACCATGAACGTCATCATCATCATCATCGTCGTCGACGTCGACGTCGTGCTGATGCTGGGCAAAGAGAGAGCGAGGCGGACGGAGTGGAGCCTTTCTCTATACGAAATTCATCTGACCGCCCGTCGTAACTGCCCACTTGCGTTTCTTTTGCTTTCCTCTGCGTCTTCCCCGATTAATTAGTAGCGACAAACCGCTCGACCGCTTCTCTAGTTGGAACACGAACAACTAACTTGCGTTTGAGTCTCGCCAGCCTGACGAACGTCGACGACCGACCATTTGGAAGACTGATGGAACAACGCTGGGATGGGCTGCTAGCACCTCCACCTTCGGTCTCTGTGTGGTAGCGCACACTGTGAAACAAATTCCATCGATTTCGTCGATTCGGTGACTGTTCTGTGACGGGGAACCTGCTGTATGATTTGTGTGATCCACGGCCAGATCGCGGCTCTGATAAACTTCCACAGAACGAGGTATTGATTCCGAAAGATTTCGAAATACACTGTTCTTCATCGCTTACGTTTTAATAACTCGAGCGGTCAAATTCAAATCACAGATCACAGGTCAAGGCACTGCGAGGACGGACGCATGGCATGAAGGCGGAACGTCACTATCACAGGATCATAAAGGCCCACATGTGTTCTAGCGGACAGTGGGAGTCATTTCCGGCCCAGTATTTTGTATTTATGAAAACATTCGCTCACTTGTATCGAACAGCGATGGCATTGGCTTCTATTCCTCGGAATGATAAATCACCGCCTCCTGCTTGACGTCGGAAACCCTCTTCTCTGAAGGAGAAAAATCCGTTAAAATCGAAAAATAACCGATTTCGAAACATTTCATTTCCAGCCCAAGAACTAACGGACTGCCGGAACGCCCGTTGGGCCGAAAGCTTTCAGATAAAACAGATATAGGAGCACCTTACAAGTCCGCGGAAAAATCTCTCGATTCCGATCGGAGTTTGATTTCTCGGCCGCGAAATCGCATGTGATTGTGCAATCTGGAAAATGGATTTAGGCCGTAACGTTTGGCTTGTTTATCCTTACGCGGCTGCTCCGGACTCATTATTCTTGTGCCAATCCCTATTCGATTATGATACTTTGTCAGCTTTTTGCGTGAAACTAGCTCATTATACTATATCCGGTACAAAGGCTCAGGGCAGCCTCCCCAGACGCCAAAGCAAGGGACGACGGTCAATTTTCGGTCGGTCGAATCTTCCGACCACGGATGTCATGCGTCATTTCTTGTCACTGATTCGGACAAGAGTTTCGTTGACAGACGGTAGATTGGCCCAGAGATCTAATCTATGTATTATTTCCCGCCATTTATTACACCGTCAAATAGGACTAATTATTATATGAACACTGAAACAAGAATCAATGAAATTGATCCGAGAAGCCACGTTCAAACAAACATTTTTCAGTTTTTGCGACGTCCAAATGAATCCTTTAGATCTCTCCCAGGCAGCTTTCGAGGGAGCACTTGATAGTGGAACGTACGCGAGATGCCCACGATTACTTGCGACGAGCTAATCGCGACGCGACGCATTTGAGCCTTTGCTCGCGACTGCCCAAATAATTTCCTCTGGAGTGCGATGCACTACCACGTGTTGAAGAAGGGCAATTATACTCTCTTAATGCCTCCCGTTTGGAGTTCGACGCCCCGTCCCAATCTCTTTTCCACACGTGGCTCCAGAGCTCACCGGAAGGCGATCGTAGTATATCTTTGATCGTAATTATTCAACAAAGTTCAAACCTACAGCATTCAAGACCGCCAGGTCTTCATGACGCATTCGTTCGAGGAGTTCCATAAAAACAATTCGCACTTTCCCTGTTGTTCGATACGAAGTTCCCAGCCGACCCACCGGTGGGAGGATGAACTGTCCGCGTATGCAATGATGAAAATGTGATGGAATATTCAATTATGGCTCACGAACACAGCAGCCAAAGACGATTTGCCAGTAGTACGGGCAGCCAGCCAACCAGCAGGTCGGAGGCTGCGGAGATATTTGCATAAAATTCTGCTCAGCTGAGCTCTCCCGAAACACCTCAAGTTCGTCTTCGACTCTCTTAATATCGGGGCGCGACCGTTGTTCTCGAGGCAAAGCTGTGAAGTGCTTCCATTCAACTACGCGCCCCCGAGGTTGAGCAGAGCAGCAGAAAATATATTCTCTCAGAGCTCGAAGAATTTGCTTTCGTTGTGGGACTCCGTCCTCAGCGAAAGTCTCCAATATCAGTGTTTCCAACGAGAGGAGTCAGACGATGACTCCGAAACAGACGAAGAACGACGATCACCCTCTGGCTGGAGAGGACGTAGTCTGAGATCAAGCGAGCATCATTTTCGATCACTTTCTTGGCTTCATACCACCGAATCAGATAAACCGATACCAATTTGACATATTGTTCCGTTTCTGGGATCGGATTCCGGGCCAGAACGATTTTCTCTTTCGCTTCATCGAGATAAAAGTATGTTGAGGTCGGGAAGATTGTTTCCTCGGATGTGATTCAGTGGGGGACAACGGGGAGACAAGAATGAACAGAGCTTCGTTTTTATGGGGCTACCTTATTTGAGTATCGATCTCATTTCCACTTTGAATCTGAGAGTGAAAAACCGTGTGTTTGTATGAAGTCATGTGCGAAGCTCCTCATACGCCTATTGAATGGGAAAAAAACAACATCATGGAACGGTACGAACTTGTGTCCAGATGGTCAGCGCATAAAACTATTTTTGTTGAATTCGGATAAATTTTCAGTTCACTCAGATTTGTTCACTTGCAGTCGCGTCGGCAGTACCGGCCGTCCAGGAGCTCGGCAAATCGGAAAGAAACTTGACATTCGTTCGTTTTGGATTGAGTTCATGGTTCCTTAAATGAATAGCCTGCTAGACACTCGAGAATGAACTATCATCCTATTCATCAAGTGACGAAATGACACATGAACACGATCGATCGGATCATAACGGTGTCGAGAGCAGAGGACGATCTCCTTTGCGTCATAGACGGCTATTCATCGAACTTTTCTTGGTCAGATGTCAGCGGTCTGCCATACGATTGCAAAGTCGACCAATTAACACATGACACGTTGATTCATTGTTAGTTTTGAATTCGCGTAAATATCGTCGATCGCTCACAGAGACCTCCTGTTCTCGGAGAGTGGCTCAAGAGATAACCGCCATTCAGAGCTCTGGAAACTTTCACGAGAGAAACCGGTTTCACCGGAAAACGTCTACTGGATTCCGTCAAGGGAAATTCATTTGGCGGAATAGATTCTGCTTTTCTCGTCGAGTCGATGCCCTTCATTTCTTCATCAAAAGGTGAGCTTACCTGTCCCGGTTCAACAGATATTCAGTATTAGATTAGATCATTCCGCACTTGATGACGACTTGTACTTGCGCTGAATCTGATGAAATCTTTCAAAATGCAATCTCGGATACGATGCACTGCCCCACGCGTTGCTTAAAGGTTGGCTGCCACCGACAGGTTTTCGTAAAAAAGCGACCTGATAACTTTTATCTGATGGCAATTGTTCGGCAAACTGAACGATATCAGTCCGGAAGCGCTCATGGCGTCGACGCTCGAGGGATGATGAAAATTACTTTGAATTCTCAATTAAGAACGTCGGCTTGAAGCGCATGAAAACTAAGCACTCGAAAAGTTTCTCGGATGCCGCATCCGATGGGGTTCAGAACGTGATCTCTGTATGGTTGTAAGAATGAGTGGAAGGGAGAGAGTTAGCGAAGTCGGCAGGACGAGTAGCAAAGCTCCCCTTGGTATGCTCAGCCCCCAACTCTTGTCGATCTTCACTCTGTTGAGGGGATATAATGTAACCCAATATGTTTGCCTCCGATCCGAGAAGTGGAGCAAGGCTTAAAAGTGTGCTGCTCGCTCACTTGCTCCCTTCTCCGGTCGACATTTGATCCTGAAGGAGGGAATTCTGCTTCACGCATATCCTGACCTAACCATCGCTGAAGAGATTCTGTTCCGAAGGCAGACTCTGAATCAGATCGTCACCGCCTCGGAGTGGCACGTGCACAACATCGTCGACCGGAATGTTTCGCGTAATCGACGAAGCACTAAACATAGCTCCGCTCGCATGATGTAATTTCCCTCAAACGTGACGTCTTCGTCCGCTTTCTCGAAGCGACGAAGTGTACGTCAGCTTCTTGACGGGGCGCTTTATTTTGAGAATCAGAATTAAATTTCAACCTCAAGCGAGTTGTGATCGATCGGGAAATGATGAGCGAGTGATCAAGAGAACAAAAGCGGGTAAACAGCAACAGATTTTTGAAGTGACGATTGTCGGTTTCGGTGGCTCCGGACTCGTATTTGATCAACGTTGGGATGACGATGAGCGTGATCGATGCGCGGCGAGGAGGCCTCCGCGTTAGTGATTGCTTAATTTTCAAACTTCATAACTAGCCGACAGTGGCGGACGAGCTTCATCCAGGACGAAGTGATTAGCTGAAGATCTCTCTTGAGGCCATCCGAGAAGACAGATACCGCGGTCGGCTCAAATCGGAATTTTTCCCGGAAAACTCGTGGATTGTTCCAATGTTTCTCCAAACCACGTCATCACAGTTCTGTTTGTTTACCCTGATGGGATTTATTGCATGAGCTGTAGTGAGTGATGTCTGTGGTGACGAAATGATGCGATTCAGATGTCATCAGTGATGTTCGTCCTCGCTTCACAAATCCCGCTCCCGGGGTTCGGCACGAAAAATGGCTGCGAGGCAGGCATTCGGGGGTGACGTTACTTGCAATCAAAACAGCAGTGGCCCGCTTGAAGCACACTTGTATCAACACTCACATTCGAACAAACGAGCCAGCCAGCCAGCCAGCGACCCCCAGCCAAAGCAAATCGTGATCTCTTCGATCCCCATCCAGCGACTCCCTGTTCTGCCATGAGCTAACCCCGTGTCGTCATCGAGGGACACACCTGAACCTCAACAGAGCAACTCAAGTGGCTATTAAATAACAATTGCACGTGTTCACCCCAATGAATGGACGGACGGGGAGTGAGTGCGCACAGATCCTTTAGGAACAGCGAGCGAGCAAGTGGGAGCGAGCCGAGAGGAGAGAGTCTTGCTTCTGAAACAGCCAGCGTATAATCTCCCTTGCTCCGCTCAGCCAGAGCTCTGTAATTTGCAAAGGTTAATGCCAACAGCACACGAAAGCCCAGCGGAGAAATGATCGAACTTTGAAGCATACTGATATGGGTCTCAGTTCGAATATTCTTCGGGAGTTTCGATTTTTTCCTGCCGTCAACCGCAGTCATGGAAACAACCTCTTTCTCGCCCCCCCCCCCCTCCCTCCCAGAGTCCATCGCTCAGAAACTTGCCGGACTCGGAAACAAACTTTGTTTCGATGAAGTCCTTGACGATGATTGACCGATGTCGTCGTTTCTTGGAAACCTTCTTCAGCGGCGCTCCTTCATTTGCCGAAGCGAAACGTTGATTCTTCGAGACTTCGTTGAAACTTCGAAGGTCTATGAATCGACGCGAGATTTGAAATGACTTCCTCCTCGACTCGTGACCGTTTTCGCTTAATTCACCAATCCTGACTCTTCCAAGAGGAATCCATCACGAAGTTTCTTTCGTCGGGAAGAGTTGACGAATTTGCGCGATCTCAGACTTTCCTCCTGATCTTCCTTCGTCTGATTCGTTATACAAAACCAGCAGCCATTGTTTCGAGTGTGAGTTAGCGTGCGTGAGTATGAACGCGACCAGAGTATCGAGTCTCTCTCGAATCGAGTCCGTAAGATTTGGGCACAAGAGGCCAAACGTGCCTCGGAGCGTTTTGCTCGGCTTTCCGCCATATCCGACAGCTTGTTCTCGTTGTTCGCCGTCGGTGGCTCCCTCGATTCCCTATTACTGTGGAGCAAACACACAGCCCTTGTCAAAATACTCGGCGCTGACATAACTTGGAACTGCGATTCCCTCCGATTCGTCGACCATCTCCGCACCACAATTCGAGTCTCAAAACAGGAGGACAGATCGTATACAGTGTCTGCTTCGTCGATTGATCGCGCACAAGGAGTTGTACCGCGTCCAATCGGTTCGCCGCCCGGAGCTGATGTTGGGGGCGAGAAGCGAATCATTAGGACTCCATTCATACCGTACGAGCTACCTGGATGAATATCACACCTGCAGAGCCTTCCACTGGACCAAAACAGTTCACTTCAAACCGCCAGGATCTAAAGAAACATTTGAACAGACGTCGCTTTATGTCATTTCTAAAAGCTGGAAAATCGGGAAGAGAAAGTTTCAAAGTACAGGCAGAGCTCCAGCTTGACATCACTCGAAACGATGCACCTGAAGAGGACTGCTGAGGCCTCGAAGATCGAAAGGAAAGTTGAGCACAGACAGAGCTCGACGAGACGACTGCATGGTCGTGTCGCCGCTGAGCCTGTTCTCGAGGATTCAATTTTTTTTTTGTTTTTCCTCTTCTCCGCTTGAGTCTCAAACAAAATTGAAATGAGCGACGAGACTTCAGCGAGATATGGCGGAAGGCTTGTTCGGATGTCGTTGTTTTTGCTGTTACTTTATTTTTTCTCTCGTTGAAAAAGCGCCCACGGAGGGAAGATGATGTTTTTTGATCATGAAACCAAAGAGCTCGCTCGAGATGAAGATGCGGGTGATGACGAACTGAGGGCAAGCGAGCGGATGAACGGCTCCCGCCCGCTGGCCCTCCTGGCAGCCACTGAGAACGAGAAACGATATTCCTGGCAAACAATGAGGAGCGGAATTCAAATTCCCTCGTTCCCTAGAGCACGCCCGGCTCGAAAACACACACAAGTGTTGGTCCTCTGATGATTCTTCAAGTGTCTCTGAAAGAACGGCTGTTTTCTAAGGGTAAGCGTCGAAGCATCGAATTCTCATTTTGATCCGACTCAGCGTCCTTCAATCGACAAGAATTGTGCCTATCAATATTTCCTTAAATAGTCCCGAGTATCGAGGCCTTGGAGGCTAACTCAAAACTCTCGAAGAATCTCATCATCCTCCGAGATATCTGCATCGATGATTGTAGGAACTCCTCAGGATGGAGGAACTTTCGAACGGCGCGGAGCCGTTGATGAGCGGAGAGGAATTGAATTCAAAATTTCGGTTCTGACCGTGCACCACATCAGGGATTCGAGAGTTCGGTCTTTCGGTCGACAACGAACGAGCGATCGAGGCAATTATCCGAATTCTTGTCTCGAACAACTCGGATCAATCGAATTCGGCCGGCGAAGGGATCGAGAAGTTTGATGATGACCTCTGAGGTTGAAGTTTGGCTCCGAACACGCAACGGACGGGGAGCCGAGGACCGGCAATCAGGGCATCGGGAGGGGGTTCGATCGAGACTCAATTGGTTTGCTGCTGCCGCTACTGTTGCTGCCCACTCGTTATCCGTTTGTTCGGAGTAACAACTAGAGCAGCAAGTAATGGACGACTGTGCTCACTTACTTCGCGCAGGTGTATCGCGAAGTCATGAACACACGCGTGGAGTTATAATGTCCAAGTTTTTGCGCAACAATCACACACGAGCCTCTTCCGCCGTTAAGCAAACTTGCGAAACGCAAGGACGACCGGCCGCACACCTCCCTCGCGCGTGGGAAATGACATTTAGACCAACGGCTAAAAGAATATCGGAAACCGTTGCTGCAGAAACATCCTCGAGATCCATCAGCTTCAATCCTTCAGGATCGAACTCCTGACGTATACTTCTCCGAGACGAGTGGGTCATCGATCGACCCATGCACCGAGGAAGCGGGCCAACATTTGACGGCTGAGCGGGTCGCGGACGAACTAGCGCAAGGGCGGCAGAGAGCTGAGCATCTCGCCTGCTTCGTTTCGCACGTCAAGGAAACAGATTCACGTCTCATGCCTTGCCCGGTGGCTGAACCTCGAGCGATCTGTTCCTTTTTCTTCTTTGTGGGCAACTAGACAGTAAAGCAGCAACAACAACAACAAAAGCAAAACACAAAAGGAAGGGGAGAAGCGGTCACGCCACGTCAACTTGTCGGTATGAGCCATGGTGTGCGGACGGCGAACAAAACATTCGAAGGCTGTCTGCAGTAGTTCATACTGGGCGAAACATCCACATCACGCGGATATCCGCGCTCCGACTGCATTTCGATTTCTCCCCACAACCATTTCCAAATCCTGAACTGACCGCAGCCTTGGTCTTCGAATCCTGATCCGCGTCCAAGGAGTTCCTCGATCTCGTTTGACCTTGCGACGCTCCGAAGGACGAGAAACAGAAAGGGCTTGTTCAGGAGCCGGGCTCAGAGCTGGAATCGGAGAAGCGGAGGAGGCTCTGCGAGCAGCAAGTGTTTCGAATCCTTTTTCATGTTTCTTCTTCATTTTGCGTCGAGATGAATGCAGAACGAAAATTGCCTGCGAACGAATTTGAAGCAGCGGCAGCCGGCAGTCGGCCTGCAGGCAAAGAAGAGAAAAGGGTGCCGAGCAGTTGTCTGTATGGATGTGAGAAAGAAGAATGGCATTGAGCCATTTGCTGGTATGCAGGCCAGACTCGCTCACTCACTCACTTTATGCTCCCTCCTCTGTCGGAAACGGACGGAAGGTTCGCGCCCTTCTAACATTCAACTCCGCTCACTTATACATAACGCTTCATATATCTTCGCGTCGCTTGTTGCTCGTGCACGGATACCCAAGTTTGCATCGAAAATGAGAGAAAATATTCCTGTCTGAGAGGCTGCATGAACTCCCCGAGTTCCTATCGGTCTCGGAAGCTGGAAAAGCACAATAAAAATACTTTATCCACGACCGAACGACTCGCTGAGACAAAGATAATTAGGTCCTCGTGTTTGTCGTTGAGAGGTGTTTTGTTAGGCGTAGCACGTACAGTGAGTTCTGTCGCCAGCGCTAATTCCTCGTTCGTTCCTCTCGTTACGCCCGCACGTTTGCTTTCGTCGCTTCCTACCTTGCCGGCTTGTTTGCTTGCTTGCTTCTTCCTTCGCTTGCGACAACGCGTGAGTTTAAAAGCTGCCAAGTTTCCCAGGGACGCTTCTCAGCTTTCCTCTAACGACTATCAGCTGATGAGCAGAATAAACGATTCATTATTGCGTTGAGTTCTTTCCCCTCATCATCATCAACAACAACAACAACGCCGCCGACAGCATCGCCCTGTCACGCGAAACCAAAGTCGCGTCAGAACAACTCCGAGCACTCGTGGCTTCGCATCAATCCAAGCAGACACTCCGGCTGCGTGCGAGGTAACTAGCGTCGTCGACAACCACTTCCACACGTGAGCTCGCGCAAAAACTTCGACAACAGTATTCGTTATTCCTTCGGCGGAGTATTTCCTCGAAAGACAACTTTTGAATTTCCAGTGTTCCAGTCGAGGATCAAATCAAGGATAGAAGAACAAGAAGTAAAAGAAAACATCAACAGTTGCAGAAGAAGCGTTTATAGCGACGGGATTCGGCGCATCTCCTTAGAAACTCAAAAAGTTGTCACTTTGACGTTTCGTCAACAAGAACGTTCATTGGTTGAAACGTTTTCTCGACACTTTGCACAAATCAACCAGAAAAGGACGATTAAATGGAACAAGACGGTGGAATAACGGCTTGAAAAAATCCGAGTCACTCCACGTGGATTGTGATACAATGGCCAAGCACTTGAATCTCAACTTGAGATTTCATTCTCTTCGCTCTCGGAGTCTGTTCTAGGTAGTGGACGCACGAAGAAATGTCGCCCCAAATAATCAACAGTTTTAGAAAGTTCGTGTTCATCGCAGGTTTGGGGACATGGTTTCCCATCTTGACCAGCTTCAAACATCTCCTGTGCCCAGTTGCCCTTGGGGAGTCCGCCCATGCTGATGAGTATGTTCGTTAATCGACCCAAGCTGGAAAGAATTTCCAGACCGTTTTGAATACAGAAGATTGAAGCTTGTCGTATAAACAGAAATTGATTGTATATCTAGGTGTGAAAAATAAAATACTGACCTGCCGAATTTGCTTCGATCGGCTCCGAGATCGCAGAAAAATCTGTGGATGCACTTTTTTTCGTCGATGGTCTTGAGCCAACGCAGGAAACTCTTGTTCAGCTTCAAGCCGCCCGATATATCTCTCCGAACCTGAGAATGTTGCAGAATTCGAGATTCACAGCCTATCGTACAAGACAAATGTCGATCGACATGCAGAGAACTCGGAAGAAAGATCGTGAAGTTTATTTCGAGGTTGAATAACATACTTTTAGGGAAGCAGGAGCGGTGGGCCCCGTTCACTCCTTGTACTCTTCAGGCGACTTCAAATGTTCTCGCTTCGGAAGTTCCGGCAGAGTAATATTCAGATCGAACTGGAACTTTTGATCTTCCGAATCGGAAACTGATTCGCTATCAGGATCTTGACGATAGTCACCTCTAGCGCGACGGAACCGAGGAGCGAACATCTGGAGCGGACACCCAACTTCAGTGATTTTGTTCGACCTTAGCATGTGAGTTCCATATTCTCGGAGATTCCCTCACCTTCATCCCGAAGTAGAGCTTCAATCCGGTCAAGCCAGCAACGCCTAAGCTCACGAGTCCGAGCGAGAAGGAGAAACCTTCGGCCACCAACACATTGCAGCCCAGAAAGACTACGAGAAGCACATGCGACACTTTCATCTTCCCTGCGTCATCGAAAAGGAAAATGAATCGCTCGAAAACTCGCGACGTAATTCATGGAGCACTTTTCGCAAGGAACAGGTCATTGACTGAAGTTTCGACTTTTTTCTTCATACACTTACTGTCGGTATCCACTATCGGTCTTAGATGATAGTTTGGTGAAAACGGGTTGGCTGTTGGGACTCTGTTGTTATCACGCTACCTGCAGAAACATTCGGACGACTTTTCTTTGTTTGGGTGGAGTGCACGTGCAATTTGCCGCTTGTGTTCTGGAAACGTCCAAGAACACCTCGCGCATTCCTTCGAGAAAGACCATCGCGGAAGGAGACGAGAAGCTTGTCGACCCGTGCAATAATAGATTCATGAGCTTCGATACCCTAATCTCTTCGCGATTGTCCGGTGCCTTTCCCCCGATGAGACGCCTCGAGCAGAGCACCTTGCCCGGAACGCGACAAAATTGTTCTTGCAGCTCACAATTCGTTCCGCTCGTGGGCTCGGTGAAACCGCGAGATCCATGGAAGGAGCAAGAATCGAATTTTGGAGCTCGAAAGACTGACTCGACACCCAGTCCTCGCAATGAGAGAGAACTTGTTGTAATGAAACGCGTGTGCACTTGATTGAGATGTCATCCAACACGTGCCTCCTTTTCAAAGCCGTGGAACTAATCCCAGTGCTCCGTGGCTTCCTGGGGTGCACTTGTGTGGCCAAAGCATCACCACGGTCATCATCAGTCAGCACTTCATCGGACTCTGGTTTCGAATTAGGGAGAGGTCGACTCGGTGATCAGGCGCCTCCATGCCGACTCGTGTTTCCCCGCCGCCACGACTGCAGCTAGCAAGAGTTGGTCCATCTCGAATAGCTCGTGAAAAAGAACAAAATCCCGATTGATTCCTGAAAACTGAAAGGCGGCAGAGGACGAAGATATATCCGAGAGTAGCGACCCAGCTGCCCATTGAAGCATTCAAGAAGGTAAGCTTTGATTGGTCCGATGAGTTTGCCGTCATTCGATACTGAGCCGTGCGGTGTTATAAGCCGGATCAGCTCAACAGAACGGATGATCAGAGGAAACGCCTACGTGAACAACACTGTCAATTCGATCAGATAGCTCAGCGGAACCTAGGTGACAATTACTGCTGATAACGAAAAAAACCAAATCACAAATCTCGTGTTTCGTTGAGTCCCATCAGCGTGTAATTGCTTCGTTCCGCTGTGACTCGGAATGTCAATACAAGGAGCTCTCAGTCTTTTCCAGTCCAACTTGGGTTCGGATGATTCTTCTCACTAGAAATTATTTTTCACCTCCAGACATCTCAATCAACCCACAATTCGGTTAACGTGAGTCATCGACTGTGATCTCTTTGCACTGTGTTGTCAGAGGTGTTTCGACGTCAAGCAGACACCAGAGGAGCTTGCACTTGCGTCATCCAACCCTTGAGTTTTTCTTTTGCTGTCGTTCATCCTACTCGGTTTGCTGGGTAGGTGGATGGATGGGTGGGTGGTTGGTCGACCGCTCGGTCGAGTGTCATGGTTGGTCTAACGGTCGGATAGATAGATGGATGAATGGATGAATGAATGAATGGACAGCCATATCACAACGATGCGATCTCTTGATGGACTTGTGTAAACGATCTGACGAGTCTTGTACTCACCCTCAGACACAACAGGGTGCCTGCCCACTTGTCGAATGTCGTATGGACGCTTATGCACGCTTGTGCCAAGTGCAATAGATTGTGTCCCGCTCGTCGCAACGTTCGTTTACATAGACGGACGAACGGGCTCGATAGTGGAACACCTTTGTCAGATCGTGTCCACTGTCGGGTGCCTCTCCCAACCCTTCATCGTTCCTTTGTGTCGTCTTTCGAGGAAAACGTCTTCGGACCCGCAAGAACAACAGCTGTATTGCCCGGAGCGAGAAAGCGATCCAGCGACCAGAGGACACGGTTAATACATCAAAAGCTTGTCTCGTTGCTGCGACATCCCTCAATACCATTCTACATCAGATAGTATTTTTCATCGATCCGACTATGACGCGTATTTGGTTAACTTTCGAGGGAAATGATACCTCAACTTTAGATGAGAAATGAGAGCATTCTATCATGTTCGTGTCAACGATGTGTTTGCGTCCAATTTGGAGAATATGTATATTCAGAACTGTAGCATTGTAGCAAGATTCGGTTCTTTGAAGAATTCTCGCCGAACTTCTTGGGAGGATGAAGGAAATAATCGAGAATTCAGGGTGCTGCTTCCCAACATCCGAAGCTGTTTTACCCTCCTGATCGCGGTGATATCCACGAGACCAGCGATTCTCTCCTGTACAGCTTCATGCTGTTTCCCATTCATCTTTCTCAACATCGACTCGATTCTGACTAAATGAATCCATGGGAGGGTGGAGGTAGCGTGGCTCGCCCCTTCAGGTACTGAGCCGGATGACGACGGAGACGGCGTTTTGCTCGAAGCTCTTGTACGATGTTGGAGATTCCCCATCGAACAGGAAGTTCGCCGGGGGCTTCGATGCTTCAACTTTTGGAAAGTGTAAAATTCCTCCTCGGTCAATAGCACGGTAGGTTGCTTCAGCTGGTGGAGCGGTGGCTGCTTGACTGACTGAATACCTGTAGGTTCTGCGCTCGAACTTTTCGCCGTACTCGTCCGCCCGCCGCTCGCGAGCTGTCTGCCCGATCCCCGGTCGCCATTCAACGGCAGCGGCGGCAGGACGACGACGACGGTGGTGGTAGCTGTATCTGCGGCGGGGAAGGCGGCGAGAGAGAAACACGTGGTCCTCTTCCCACATATTCATAAAACGGCATTTATGTCGGTGATGCCTTACCCACACTCCGCACGAGGAGATCTGACAGCCTCCTGTCCGCCAAGCAGCCAGCTAGCTAGCAAGCAACCTACCCAAGCTGACTGGCACTCGCTCGCTCACTTATTCGTCGGGTCCGCTTGCCAGGATCGGAGTGCAAAGTTCGGCATTCAGCTCAGTGGAAACTGGGAAGCGAAGACAGACAATGAATGAATATATTACGAGCAGACATCACAGCAGAGTTATGCGGAGAAAGAGCGACTCGTCCGACTGCCGCTCAAAATGGCAACAACGACCTACGGACGGACGGACGGATGGACGGACGGACTTATTCACAATACTTCGAGATGTTTCCACCCAGGTAGGCGAACACTTCTTCCAAGAAGCTCTGGAAGCAATGCTCGTGGGCAGCGAGCGCCGATCTATCAAGGCATCGTAGATGTTCGAAGAACGAACACCTCGTGTTCTGGAAGGGCCTCCTCATCTGTTTCTTCCGGAGGATCGTGCTCGAGTTACTGTGCTTTCCCACATCATATGCTCCTCCTAAAGTTTCCACGTACTGAGTTCTTTACTTGTATCTTTCCGCAAAACCAGCTGGTCTCACGGCTCGCCCAAAGTTATACTGTTTCTTAGCATGAGTTCGAGCTGGAAAGTTTGGTCTACTGGATTCCGAAAATTCATATATGTAGTTTTCCAGAAGATTAACCACGTCCTGGGCTGAGGAGAATCTTTCGAACTAATCCTGACGCAGACTTGGTGCGGCGAATGATCTCTGATCGCCGTACTGGAGGTCATTGCTCCATAACTGTTCGCAATAACACCTTGGCCTCGAATTAGCCGTCAAGTTTATTGAACTCGCGAATTTCATGAGGTCGGTTTTACATTTTGATCTCGCTGGTCTTTCCAGCTCCGATCATTCCATGGCTTCTCTCATCCATCTGATTAAAGGGAATATCAAATCGAGATACTGAATCTATTCTCCTCTCTGGCGACGCTTTTTCGAAAAGCCGCGAAATTCGTCTACCAGGGCCCTACACCATAAGGCATCCTGTCATTGAAGCCAAGACGAGATCTCATGCCCTGAATCTTCACGGGAGCAATATCAATGGCGGATGGTCCAGGGGGCGCTCGAGTCATTTCTTCCACGCTGGAAAAGAGAAGTAACTTAGAAGCTGCTGATTTAACTGCTCTGGAATCAAGTCATCCGCCTAAGTGACTCACACTTGAACTTTCATTCGACGTTTCTCGAGTAAGTTCCAAAGGAATTTGTTGAGTCCGAGCAGAACGGAAAGGAGAGAGAACCCGAGCCAAATTCCGATGTATCCGCCCATGTATCCGAACATTTCCACGATGGAAAGTACCGGCTGATATTCCAGAACCTAGAAGACGATGACTCCCGTTAAATGCGAGACGAGGCAGAGCCTGGAGATATCGGAGACTCATGATTCGATTCTCATCTTACTCTCTGAGAATATGATGCGAATTTGACGGTGAAACGAAACGAGTGTTTCGAGTCCTCCGTTTTCTCTTCAGCCAGCGATGTGAGTCTGACATCGTAGATGACTTCTCTGTGGATCAAATATTGTTCCGAAAGGTTAAGGAATCCCGACGAAGGGTGTGAAATCTCAAATTTTTGCTATGCCAAACTTACTCGCACGGAGCTCCGCATTTCCGATCGCAGCCCAAAACGTCTGAATTGCCTTCCAGTTTACGCTCACACGCATCTGTGAGCGAGATTTTCGTCAAAATTTCCATTCCACATAAATCTGAGCTGGGCTTATGCGCGTCAACCACTGGCGCGTCATGCTTACTCACCGTCTTCTGCTCTTTCGCAGACTCTGCTGCCCTCAACACGATGAGAGAATTCGTGTACGTTGCGAACACAAACGCAGAGCTCAGCTTCGATCTCCATTCGACATTCCTGGATGCATAGCTTGAAAGACGTAAACGACCGATTGAAAATTCAGCTTCTCCCGCCGATAATCCAAATCTATAATCCGGATTATCGTTAAACAACGAATAACTCGGCCCGTCCGAACTGTTTTAGGCGAAAACAGAAGTGACCAGGAGCGGAAGAGGTAGTGTGAACATGCTCTGTTTCTTTCTTTTAATCGCGATGCTGGGTCGAGACGAGCCAGAAGATGCTCGGTGGGAGAAGCGGTAAGATTCCTATGGAGAGATGCGCTGGCGAGTAGAAGAGGCTCTTTCTCGAGCGAACAGATTCGTGTTCGTTGATGTTGTTGTTGTTGATGTTGCTATGCTAATAACAATAAAGATTTGCCAAAATGACGCTTTTCATGGTTATGATGCTCGCGATGGCCTGTTCGGACCGAAGAAGCAAAAAAGCACTCGCCCCATGAGCACTCTCGGTTGAGCCCCTCCCTACGAAAACGGCCCTGCTTCAGACCTTTGACCGTCCGAACGATGGTACGCTACATCGCCATCTATCCGTTTGTTCCAGCGTTCCGTTAAAACTTCCATTCATTCTAATAATCCACGTCTCGATCGGCTCCCGGAAGCTCATCAAGGGTTAATGGAGCGCAGTGATTCGTTCCATCGAGTAGTGTTCAGCGTACCGTTCGAATCGTGTTTTCCTCCACAGAACGAGACTCCGTCCGAGACCTCACAAGCAGAGTTGCTCGAAAGTTGGCTCAAGCTTTTTCCGGAAACAATCCATAGTTTTATGAACGCTGGTTTGCCATCGCAATCCTTCGACTCGGATTTAAGCGCACCTTGATTTGTTAGTGATCCCCTAACTACTTGAACTACTTAAGCATCTTCCCATGACGCTCTCGGAGTCGACTGTGGTTCATGAAACTCACGTTTTGATCGAGGTATCCGTAGAAAGTTTTCTTCCAACCCATTTTCAGATAGTTCGTGCATCTGGACGCGTAGGGTTTAGGCAACCTGCGGATCTTGTTCTGCGTCACACTGATTGTGTAGTCCATACCTGTTATTTTAAGATCATCGTAGTGGACGCACAACAAGTGTCACCGGAATGCGATTCGAGAATTCCTCGAGTTACTCGATTACCTGGCTCGATCATGATTGACGACAACCTCTCTGGAGGAACTGTGAGAGGTTTGTGGATGATGAGAGGAAACGTCTCCGATTCTTGGATACTCAGAGTGATGTTTGGCTCCCAGCGGCCGAAAATTGTCAGATCTTTGGAAAAAGAAAAGAGTAGTGAAATTTTCGGCCAAATCCTCGATATTCCATTTGGGAATCTCGAATCGGAAAATAAGAACTCGGCTCACCATAGTTCCACAGTGTTGAGCATAGATTCAGAGGGTGATCTTTTGGAGTCGGCTTTTGATACATATCAATCGTATAACACATCTCTGCAGGTTGACGGAAGTACGTCATGTCCATGAAATCCGCGCATTCATAGGATTCGCATGATGAAACCGAGGATCTGTACATTTTCAGAAATCAGAGATTCACTTCTGAATCGAACAGTTGTTGTTGTTGTTGCTGAGGCGCATGATCTCGTAGCTTCGATGGAGTGATTCTAACGGCATAAACTGAAAACTGGTTCGGCTTGGAAGCCGCTAGTCTTATAGCTAAAAACCTCGAATTCGAAGCTGTGGTGAGCGAAAGTCTAACAGTTGTTGGCATTTCTCTTCCTTGTTGTTATTTAAAGCAGCCAACATCTGTAGGGTTTGTAGGTTGGACATCGTCGGCTTTCTACTATCGGCGGGCCATTGCCCGGCCGGTGTTAATGATAGATTAAACAATTAACGGTTTCTGTTGAGCATCTCAAGGCGCTCGTTCGCCTCTCCCAGCGAGCACCAGCTGACGCCTGAGCCGGTTGCTTCGCCAGTTGCGGCGAATCCTAGCCTTTCTCATTCGTCGACGCCAATGCTTTTGTTTCGCCACTGAACTCGATAAAATCACGACTCCGGTCCAGAGGAACCAGAAGCTCGGCGCGTGCCCACCCTCCTCTCCTTCTCCAACTTTAGATTCGCTATGAATCGGATGGGGTTGAGATGAGCAGGCCCAAGAGCCCGCCAAAGTTCATTGAACGAAACGGAACTTTGTTGTTTAAACCTCGATCTCACGGAAGGGCCACCAAGGTTTCGGACCTTTGATTCCTGTCCCAGGGGTGCGATTACCTTATTTCTTTCCAATCTAGGAGTTCGTCCAACCGGTTCATGAATAAGATACAGTACCTCATGAAGCAGCTCAAGAGCTCGTGGGGTTTGTGAGCGCTCTCTATGCGTCCCTGAGCGTCGTATTGGAGAACGTTACCACCAAGGTCGTCACTCAATCCCTTGTCTGCGTCGCAGAATCCGCGGACTGAGCAGAGCCGCGTTCGGTTCAGCCTGTTTTGGAGGTGATTTGCCACAATGACGTCACGAAAACGACCATAAATTTATTATCTCCAACCTTATCTCATCGGATTGCGGTCTCTACTCACCAATGGCTCAAGCATATAGTAACCGCCGGGAAGAGGATATTCTTACGAACTTCCTCAATCATCGTAACTGAAAACGGATAATCGAAGTATACCGCCACCTGAAAGAAGGTTCCACAAGCCTCAGCCGCCAGCACAGGAATCATCATTAGTATAAGAATTGTGATGAAAGAAAGAACAGAACACAGAGCGAACCATTTCACCTCCTTGGTATAGGAATCCGACGGCGCATCCAAACCAAATCAGCCACCGCAAGACCGATCGGAACGACGGAATCCGGGACATGTCTTTCTTCATGCTTCAAAACTTTGGAACCAGGACTTTCTTCAGGTGCTCGAACCTAGGACAGCGACGCTGTTCGCTCAGGAGCTGAAATGAAGTGACCTCGACAGACAGCGAGTTGTCAGAGTCGAATCGAGGACATTCGCTCAGCAAAGTGAATCCGAGAACTGATTTTGATTTCGATATCGATTGCGGTGAGTTGTTTCGAAGCCACAGAATCTACATTGATCGAAGACCGGGTTTGGATCTTGAATTTGAAATTTTGTTCGTTTGCTCGCCGAAACATTCTCAAAAGCCGGGACTTCGATGAGAGAGAAAGAGAAAGTAATTCAATGTTTGACTCGCTCGTACGAACTCAAAAGCTGTGTTTGGGTTCTCGTTCGGCGGCGTAGAACACGGATGGGCTCGTAATCAAACGCGTAGAATGATCACCTATCACTGACTAGAGATGAGGTCAAGCTTGAGCGGGTTTCCCAACGGAGGAGCTCAGGGCTGAGAACTCATCCTCATCGCTGTAGCCGCATCCTGGGATTCAGGAAGATGGCAGATGGCAACCGAGGAGCTCGCATGCGAACGCTCTCGAGCTCTGACATCCAGACTTCAGTCAGTTAGTCGCAGTGGAGATTCTCACTTCGATCTGATTATTGGCAAAATTCATCTCGCTCTGGGTCCGACTTCGTGAATTCCAGAATGTTCCAGCTGGAGTTTTCGAGGCGATTGGACCGCGAACCCTCGTTCATGCTCTGAGCGGTCCCAGTGGATGACGACGCGGCGCTGATGACCGTCGGACGAAGTTTGTTTGGGGAAGGGGCCGCGGCCGTCGCGGCGCGCCGTCAGAATCAGTCGAGGAGCGTCTTATGGCGCCGTTGGGGAATGTTCGGGGTTGGGTCACAGGGTCGCTGAAACAGACTTTGGCAAAACTTCGGGGCAGATTCCCGACCAGGGAGCAGAGAAGGTGAGGGGGCAAGGGCTCAGGCTAAGGCCAGGGCTACTGAAATTTGAGCCGAGGCGGGGTGGAGAACCCAGCCTGGGAACTTGACCAGATGCCGGCGAAAATGTGGTCAGCCATGAGGTGCACCAGGGACCATCGATTACGTCAGGGTGGATTTCCTCAGTGACAGATAGTGACACGCACGTTATCGAAGGCTCTGGCTGATCACAGCTTCGATATGAGTGATAGAGTTGTCTCACCCAATGCCAATGAACGGAAACACCGAGACAGCTCTGACCAAAACGGGTATCGCGAGTTTTCGCGGCCTCCGATACAAGGATGGCAAAAAGTCCGCAGTGAAATGCTGTTCTACGTAGTCTCTGACGAAATCATCGACTCTTACGGAGAAAGCCGTCCGAGGCTCGAGAACTATCTCACGAAGACCGGAAAGGACACGACGCTTCGTCACGATCGGACGGCTTCTGTCTGTTTTCGACTCCGATTAGCTGACTGATTGGTTGAGCTGTTTCAGTTGGTTAGGTCAGATTGCGAACCGGTCCAAACGCACATGAGGTGAGGATAGCTTGTGCGAAGTGAGTTTTCCCGGTAAGTTCGTCAGTCAGCAAAGCATCCATGCAGCAAGCAAGCAAGCTAGCCACTGATGGGATCATTCTGTTAGCGTCTAGCGAGGGAGAAGAAGATGCGCCGAGCAAAGCCGGGAGTTAGGCTGTGAGTCGCGAAGAGAGGGAAGCGGAGAGAACGGGGGTAATGATCGTGGGAAGAGACGCACTGACCCCTTACCGTCCGCCTTCCCGCTGTTGTTCGCCCGGTTCTCCTCATTCTCCTTAGCCGGCCGGCCGGCTGGCGGCCCGACCGACCGACCGACCGCCCGCCCGCTTGCCTAGCTGGCTGGCTGGCTGGCTGGCTGGCCGGCCGGTTGGCCGACTGGCTCTTCACTTTTCCTCCTGAGTTGTTAGTAGGCGGCGTTGCGTACAATCGCTCTCCCGCCTGCTTCTTCTCTCCTTCCATTGCTGACTATCGTTCGCGATCTCAAAACAGCCGACAGGACGAACTGAGGCATCGATTGATGACCGGAGCATGAGAAACGCCGGAAAAGTGGGTTATCCATACCGAAATACAATGTTCGGAACTCCTTGGATGAACATCTCATAGATCATTCCTCGTCAGACGGCCTTCGCATGGCGGCTTACCGCGAATAGCGCCGACGAAAATGAAGAACCTTCTGGAAAGAACCAAAACTAAGGATGATACAAGAATATGAGAGACGTCCTTGAAGGTTCAGTGGGATTGAAGAAGCAGACGATGGATAAGACGGTTTCAGCCCTCCGCTTTCGTTGCCTCCATCGACATCCTGCAGTGAAGCCGCGATGCCAAAGAACCCTCGTGCCCTCCCTTCATCTCGAGTTCGCTTGCTCACTTTGTTCGTCGTTTTGTCGCACCCGTTCTCGTCGTAGGTTTCCATCCCGACTGGCTGCTCCTCGGCTAGCTGCTTGACTGGCTGTGTACTTGGCTGGCTGGTCGTTCGTTCGTTCGGATCCCTCGTTCGTCCTCCAACGCCATGGCTCCGCCTTTCATTGGCGGCAGTGGTGGCAGCGGCGGCGGTCGCGGCGGCGGTGCTATTGACACTTTGCCGCTTGCTGCAAAAGAGGACAGAGCCTTCGCCGGGTGAGAGCAACTAGCGATGGTGGATCGGATCAACATCGGTTTCGTTTCTTCTTGTTCTCTATTTCGATCGATCTATTCTTCTATCCGTTCACCTGTCTGTCCATCGACCGACAGGGGTATTTGTCGGTTTCTACGCCGAACATCTCTCCCCCATCAAGGGTTCGGAGGGATAGATGTCGTAAGGGTTGACAGGGACCGTTTTTCGATGACAAACCAGGGGGAGATTCGACGACAGAAGCGCTGAAGCGAAAGGAAGTCTCAATAACCGACCCGTGGTGCCGAAACAGCGCCACCATGCCCACGTTCATTGAGATGCGAAGACAGTGTCGTTTCCTCGCTACCAACACATACTCGAAAAATCCGCCAACTTGTCGAGCGAGGAAGCGAGAGATTTAATACCGCCGTCGTCGAAGTGTCGCAAACAGATCACGTAAACAGAGAGTCGGGGAACTTCACCGTTTCGATGGACGAAATGATTGTTTTGGGACGTAATTAGGAGCTATGCGACACTTTTGATAACGTTTGCCTAAATACACGCGAAAGCAGAAGGCCGTGAAATCTCAATACAATGATGAAGACGAGGGTGCGGCGACGGGGATCAAGTTTGCCATGAGTTTCTCTTCTCTCTTCACCGTTTTCTCTCAACGCGCGCCGCGGCCGCCAGTTCCAACAATGATGATTATGACATAGCCCCATTGTTATAGAGACAAAAACTGAAAACAAACAAACAGTGAGAAATCCAAAATCCTCTTCAGGACAGCCACAACTGTTGTTGTGGTTTGTCGGGTGCTGTTAGTGTCTGATGGTCGGCCCATATCCTATGGCCCTTGAAGTCGACTTCCAAGTCGAACCAAGTGACAGCGAACACTGAATAGAATCGAGAAACATCTTCTAGGAACCCGTGTCGTCATATCGTAATCTTCGCATTTAATGTTGTGGCTGTTGTTGTGGTTGAAACGAATTCGCTCCAATCAGCCAGCATGCGCGAGCCAAAGGATGAATATATTACTAAAAAGACGGTTGTCCATGCTTCAGCCGAAGTGACGCTTTCACTTATTCACCGAGTTCTCGTCGGTTGTCTCACGCAAAATAACATGCTACCGGAGTTTTCGCTTGAATCCGAAATGCGATTACTCCATAAGTGAATGGAATCAAAAGAGTAACGTATTCAGTTCACGGATCCGAATGGCAAAACGTAGAAAACGGGAATTCGACCGAATGACATCGAACCGACATTCTTCCGAGGTGACCCGAAGAACAGTAGACATCGAAGGCGCTTCAGGCAGATAGAGTACGAACTCCATTCGCGGACTCCAAGTTGTCGGGTGCGAACGAGCCGAGCTATGCCTGCACCTAAGCTCTTGGCGTCGTCCACAGAACTCAAAACCCGCGCGCGATTCCTTAGAAGTCTTGTTGCAGTTGCTTAGTCTTCTTATCAGCTTCGAGAAATATGAGGCTCCACGGGGCTCGTCTTAGAAATTTCCAAGAAGAGAGATGGTTTCTGAGGATCGCCCACGTCCCCGCAGCGCGCAATACATTTCATCGTGATAGCATATTCGCATTGCATTCATAAGGCATTATCGACGTTCCGCATTCCTATTTCGTGCGAATATCAAGAATAATAATTTGCTTTGAAACCGTTCCACAACCGTGCTCGGGAGTTCAGAGCTTCTGGCCTTTGAGGCACACTTTGCTTCTCCGTTTCTCGACATCGGGCTGGAACGTTTGCTGGATGCAACTTGGAGAACAGCCACTTTTGACTGGCCAGAGGTCGGCCACGGCTAAATCCATGCGCATAATCCTCGATGGAATTGATAATTTTATCATAATGAGATTCCGATCTCGAGAAATCCGGAGCGCGCTCGCCCCCAAGCATCTTGTTTTCCATGATTATCGAGTGGAAAACGGACGCGCAGTAATGCAGATTATTGAAATATTTTCTACTTTGAAACTTCGATGGATAAATAATGAAAGGTATCGACTCGAGCGTGGATTCTCCGACAGACACCACTTGATGCAGTGAAACGGTGTCTCATGCAATGATTCGATGTTATCTCATGCGAATTTCACGCGTGACCCGTGGAACAGTCTTTTCAGCAAGTGAACGATGATAAAACAAAAACAAAAGTTTCTCATATCAGTCATGCCTTGACCCACCATGGATCGCCATAATCTCATCGCTGTCTAAGAAACGTGCAGAACGTGGACAGCTCCATCGCGTCTAGAAAATTATCAGGCACTTGCTGAATGTCAGAGCTAGGCCCTGGAAGTTAAGGCATGAATCATTCTCAATCCTACATCCATCCATACGAGTTGATGGATACATGATGCCTGAAAGTTCCAGCGCACGTCGAAATTGGGCGAAAATCATCAATGTGGTGAATAATGCCTGAACTTCTAAGATCTAGTGTCCACCTAGAAGCTCCGGAATCTTCATACCGAGTGTCAGAATCATTAGGAAAAAATTCGGAAGCTGAGAGAGCCATCGGCGCGGTTTTCTTCCGGACTTTGAAAAAATTCGATATTAGTCGCCGTTTCTCTCATATCTATGGTGAGCTCACTTGTCTGAAAGAGTTCGCCTACGATCCAGAGGACGCAATTTGGTTGTTCACTGTGCGCTATCGGGTAATCCACTGTGCTTGATTTGATGCTCCACGCCTTGCAACCGAGAATCGACCGAATTCTAGGTATCTAACAAGCTGCGCATAAGGGAATGCCGAATGCGTAGGTTCGTATACTAAATCTGCTTCGTTATTCGCGCACAGCAGACGGCTGGCAGTAGTCTGGATTTGACCAATCTTGCGCCAGAATTGAGATGTGCACTTTTCTCAATCATTCTTTGACGAACGTACGCGTTTGATCGATACTCTTGAAATTATTTGTGATCTTCTGGAGTTTTCTTAGCGCCTTTCATGGATAGTTTTCAAAGAAGACGAGAGCTCAGACACTCCACGCGGAACACGTAAAGCGAAATCTCATGTAGATTTCTGATCGAGGCGGAGATGATCTGAGAGCTGACGTTACCTCGGCTACTCCTCTTCCGCAACAGAAGCAGGCAAAACCCAACCCCACACAAAAACTCGCACCGCTGAAATCACGAACTAGCACAGTTCCAGCTTTCTCTTTCCTCCTACTCCCATGTTCACCTTCTGCCCGCAGTGGGCATCATCAGAGCTTTTGGAAGAGCCACGACGCTGTCGAAACTGTCAGAGCCACAGAAAAGAGCGGGGCCAAGCGCATCATACTCAGGATGTCGGGAGTTATTAACCTTCCATTCGACACTGGATCTGATTCTCCACAGAAAAGAGTTTCTCTTTCGTTATCTAATGACGGCATCTGTCTTCGACGCTATCCAAAGACAGTACAATATGTTTCAATGACGTCCATTTTCCCGCTCGCTCCGTTAGCCTCCGCGGCATTTGACGCCCTGTCGTCCGGAGCTGCGGGTGGAATAACGTCACGCTGACAGACGGTAAGTAACGGTCGAACTTTCACCACCGACAGCCGCCGCTGCTGCTATTGTTTCCCGGAATGAAGACGACTCTGTCACTGTCTATCATCCGTTGAAGGGGCAGCTTTACTATAAATAATCAAGTTCATCCTCCTCTCACTCCCATTCGACCAGATAACAGTGAACCGCACGCCCTCCCGCACAGACAATACACGAAAGGACAGACAGACAGACAGACAGACAGACGTGAAGACGACCGAGGCGAAGATGGGCAGGCGACCGTCAGACAGACAGACAGATTGTCGAGAAGACCGCGCTGGTGACGGGTTGTTACATCAAAGAAAAAAAAGAAGAGCCTTTCTTGTCTCTTGACCAGTCTTGACCAGTCTTCCCACTGGGAGACAAAGCGGTATTCAAGCAATGCCCCGGCTCCTTGGTCGTCCGCTCGGACGGTGGCGGGCTGGCTTGCTCGCTCGCTCGCTCGCTCGCTCGCTTGGCCCATTCGGTCTTTGCATGAATTTTGCGGCGTCAAGACCTACAACGGCCGTGAGGCAATAAGCAACGGTTCCCGCCCTCGCCTCTCGAGGCTTCTATATAAGCTAGCGTCATGCAGTGGCACATGGCTTCTCAAATCCGTCGCCAAACATGCACTACCCGCGGTGGTCGTCGCCTTCGGTTTTCCCACTCATCGTTTGGTTGGCGAGTCTCGTCGTAGCTGCAAACTCGCAAACGTGCCATCTTCGAGAGCTCGACATCTGCGCCGTGTCATCAGTGGCTTTCAACAAAGTAGCAACCACCGAGAACGAGATCGACCGCTACTGTAATCTGTTCGATGACGCCAAAGAGTGCTTCTTCAATTACACAAAAAAGTGCATGACCCCGCTGCATCGAGAGCTGCTCAACTTCGGAATCGAGGGTGCCAAAGAGCTCAGTGCCAAGTTCTGCAAGCGAGGAGACAGACTCCGCACTGACTACCTCAAGCACGCGCCGTGCATCGCTCGGGCCATGCCCGAAGGTAAGAAGTGTCTCCAGGACGCTCGCACCGGCTTCGAGAAGATCGAGGAGGCCAAGTTCCAAGACAGGATCTCAACGGCTTGCTGTACATACATGAGATACCAAAACTGTCTAACCGACGCCGTGGAGAAACGCTGCGGAGAGAGAGCCGTTCAGTACGGTCACATACTACTCCGGATGGCGTCTTCTAACCTCATCGATATCATGTGTCAAGGCTACGACACCAACCCTGTCTGCAAGAGACTTCTGCCAGCCTCAGGCACCAGACCGAGAGGAAATTCAAAATCTGTTGTGAGCAAGCTCTTCGCCGCTTACGTTGGCCTCTAAACAAAAAGATCTCTGTCGGGTCTGCAGGGGCAGCGAGAAGAAGGGTTCAAATCCCAAACATCTGAGTTTTTTTCGTAGAGCTTACACGAGTCGGAACGCGGGTGTTATGAGAATTGTTCGCTGTGCATTCAGGGAAGTCGCGATGTTTCTATGTCTTGGAAACGATAATCCCACGCGGGAACTTTTTAGAATCGAACGGATTCCTTGCCGATTGTTGTAGCTACGCATGTTCGTTTTGATGTTCTCAAATTGTGTTGTTTGTCGTTTCAAATCATTTGTATAACACCATTTATGAGCTTCCTCACGTCCAGTAGCCGTCGGATTTCGTGTGCAGCGTCCCATCATTTTGAGTTGTATTCGATGTTGAACATCGGTCCATGATGAGCATATGTCTTTTATATTACAAACAAATATAGCTAATGTGGAGTTGATCGATATAGTTTCACCATCACCGACATTCAATTAGCACTCTTGTACATTAGAGAAAGACTTTTAAGAAGAATGAAAATCGTTGTAGAGCATAAACGAAATAGATTCGATGTATTTAATAAAGATCCCATTGGAAACTTTGAATCATCCAGTCATAGAATCACCGCTTGAAGAGCCAAATGAAGATTTTCGCCATTCAAAAGTACTTATCGTCAAACCCATGGGTTTGGTCGAAGGGCAGTTCGAGCTCTCGAAAGGTGCTACTGTGCTATGCTCACCACAACAGCGGGATCAAATGCGAGACAGAATCTTGATGTAAAAACCCACATGGAACAAGATGTACTGTTAAACCTGCCCAATGTGATCACTCTCGGTGCGTGCGAAAACCGATCCGATAACTCAAGCGTCTGTGAAAGGTGGTTAGTGGTCACGTTGCTCAGGTGGTCCTATGATTCGTCTGGAATTCTGCGGGACTGTACGGCTGGAAGAATCGGTAGCAGTTAAACCTGGTAGGAAACATGAATAACGAGGGAGAGTCTTCACGCCCAACTTGAGCTCCCTGTTTTTCACGCGAGCCGCGGTCCTGCGCTTACAATGGGCTGTTCTATGGGCTTCCGAGGTTGGAACGACTCTGAATTTTGTGTTCTCCTCAAACATTTCCATTTCCCGTAATCAATCTGCGCCACTTCATAGTCAGTTCTGTAGTTCTGAAAGGAGTTTGAGTAAAAGCGGCGGCTCTGAATGCCGTTGCAGTTTGTTTTTTCGAGGGGCGAAATGGCCCTACAACAACTTTTCGTGCTTTTTGGGTTGTCATTGTGCATCGATTCATGACACGAAGCTCGACTGCTACACTCGAAGCATCAGAAACTGCCGTCGTGGCTCACGAATCAGAGTTCACCGCAGTTGGGTCCGAGCAATGTCGAATACTAAATATCCGGCAGATGATGAAAAATCATTCAATCAAACCTCTCATGATCGTTAATGAACCTTGTTCCGTGGAAACTAGCTCTCGGTGGCGATTTCGTGTGAACAATGACTAGTCTATGTATGTGTGTGGAGTAGAGGGTCGTGCATAGCTTAACAGCTGAGGCGTAGTCTAGGTCGGGTTAGGTCTCTCTTACAGCAGTCTGGTAGACAGACTTCATCGCTTTCTCTTTCCAGCCGCTTGACTCGGTTGTGTAAGCGGGTCACTCAGAGCCTTGCCGTCGCAGAGTCATCCCTCCTCTCTTCTTTTGTTGCCTGCACCGAGTAGAAACAGGGCGGAAATATTCAAGTACGTTTCCTCATTTTGACGAAATTTCTCAACTCAGAGCGAAACTGTTCCCTGCATTTTCTCTCTTTCGTTTTCTTTAGGGGAGAAACTACTCGGACTAGCTCCGCCGCCTATGTCATGGTTCTCGTGGAACTGAGGTGATTGATAATATGCGATGCTGTGGTATTGGGTGATTGCGGTGTGTGTCGTCTTCAGAGTCGTTGCCAGCTATTACGTTGCTTCGAAACAAGTGAAAGCGGATTAGTTGTCTACATTTGAGAGGTGAGTTGGAACCTTCTCACACTGAACTCTATCGTTATGGTCCTTTCTGCAATGGAAAAGATCTGAGAAGTAGGGATGGAAGTACACAGAGAACTTCAACGCAAACTTGGATTTTGATCAAGATCGGGTGCTATACGATGGCGAACATCGGCGGAATGAGCCGTCGAAAGGCGGTCCTGACGTTGACATTAGTGTTCAGCCTGTGGGCCGTAGCGACAGCCGAGATCGTCACGATAGGTGAGCGCCGATATTCGCGGTTTACAGTTAACACCATCAGTGTGAACGATCGATGAGATATGGCACATAAAATATCCATATTGTTTGGTTCTACTTATTACGGTTGATTGATGCATCGGTTAGACTTCAAGATGTGTTTACGTTGAGACTCTCGGTTGTAAAGTAGGAACTCTCCAATCTGAGCAGGTGGCATTTTCGATCAAGAAGACGATCGCCTGGAAAAAGCGTTCTCGATGGCCGTCGATAAGGTCAACAGAGAAATCGGAAATCTGGATGCAGTGCAATTTCGCGCCAAGATCGTGAGAGTCCTCCCGGACGACAGCTTAGCTGCCTCCAAACACGGTAATCGAGGGAAACTGTTTAAGCGATTCGATGATCTGGAAGTCAGTGAATCACGTTACTCAAGAACGTTTGCGCAGCTAAGCGTTCGGTTAACGGAAGCTCACTTCACATCTTCAGTGTGCGACATGGTCCGTGAGAAAATCATCGCATTCGTCGGACCGACTTCAAAAAGTGTAAAAGAATACGTCAAGTCCGCGGCGGCGACTCTGAACATCCCACACTTGAGCACGGACCTCGGAATACTTGAGCGAAGGGCACCGTACACACTGTCGCTCCATCCGGACTTAGAATCTCTAAATCGAGTTCTTAGAGACATCGTAGAAGACAAAAAGTGGCGGAAATTCGCAGTGATCTACGATTCAGATGACGGTACCGTACATCTCGGGAGTGGATTATTCTCTATGGATTTTGGAATCCGTGAATTTTTATTAGATCGCTCGCCGATTCAATGTTCTCTTGTTTTGTAGTGCTCATTGTGCTGAAGGACGTTCTGACCTACGGGTTCAACCAAAGCGCAGCTGATGTGCTTCTCTACCCATTCGACGATCAGCTGAGTTATGAAAAAATGCTGAAAGATATCGGAAGAAAGCAGCATTATAACCTCATCGTGGGTTTGCAACCTGAGCGAGCCAAGCAGCTGCTCTTGGCGAGCCAGGGGTTACACAGCAGCTTCTACAACGCGTATCTGATCCTTGGTTTGGTGAGTATCGTCTACGTATAGTCTTCCATGTGCCAATACCCCGTGAATTCGCTGTTCAGGAAATTGAAAAAAAAATCTAAGAATAAGAAACCTTCCCTTGAAGGACTTTCATGAGGTCAGCATGACCGAAGCGAAAATGGACATGTATTTCGCAAACGTCACCACTGTGCGCCTCGTCGATCCTCAACGGAATGATATGAGAGCCCTGAAACGTCAACGACCCGGACTTTCGTATTCCAGCGCACCTGGGTTGCAGTCATCGCTCTGGAAACCAACGCCAGACCCTTTCGAAGAATTGGAAATCGCACACTTCAGCGTGAGTTCATGAAGTCCGCTTCAGATATGCGCCGATCACGTGAATCACCGGAGTCGGCGAGAAAGCTGAAGATGCATTTGGCCATGAATCGCATTCGGTCAATCTATCACTGAAAAACTTTCTTGAACAGAGTAGGAATAGAATTTGAGGTTAACTGACTCCACCCTCCGCAGACTGAGGAAGCCCTGATCTACGATGCAGTCACCCTGATAACGCAGAGCATCCTCAGTTTGATTCGGATGAACGTGATAAGTTTCCAAAAAGTATACTGCAACAAAAATGGTAGCCGCTGGGACTTCGGCCAAGCGTTCTTAGACAACTTGAAAGAGGTGAATATCAGAGGCAAGGAAAATATCCGGAAATATCGAGGAAATTGGAGTCTGGAAATCACCTAACTGCCGTGACCTTCTATCAGGTGTCGGTTCGAGGTCTCACAGGTAACGTGCGTCTAGGTAGGAGTGGACGACGGGACACTTTCTCGTTCGACGTTCTAGAGCTGAACAAAACATCCGAAGTGTGGAGTTACAGAGAATCCGTTGTCTGGGAACCGCATTCCGGAATGATCAAGCATAAGGGAGAAGAAGTAGCGGTGGACAAAGAATTCTCTGTCGACGGAATGACTCTTCGTGTTGTGACCGTGCCGGTATGACATTCGAGTTTTGTGACAAACTTCTACTTTTTTGAGACACGAGCCTGCGGAATATTCCCGCCCTCATTGGTCCAGGTCTCATTTTTTGAAGGGAACAGATAGAATTCAAAATTTTGGTTTTCAGAACGAACCTTACACCATCCTGGACGAAACAAAACAGGGCCAAGAGAGGTTCAGTGGCTACGCAATAGACTTGATAAAGATGTTAGCCGAACGCGCGAATTTCACCCCGAATTTCTACATCGTCGCTGACGGTGCTTACGGATCACACAAAGGTGGTGGAGTTTGGAATGGTCTCATCGGAGACCTGATGAAGCATGTAAGTCGAAGGACTCTCGTGATTATGCACAGCTTTTAGACCCTTAACGAGCTCTCGAAATAAAAGACTCGACTCAATGAATTCTGTCCTGATCCCGCAGACAGCTGACATTGCCATCGTAGACCTCACAACCACAGCCGAACGGGAGAGCGTTGTGGACTTCACGACTCCATTCATGAGCACCGGTATCAGCATCTTGCTTCGAGTTCCCGAGATGCAGCCACCATCGCTGTTTTCGTTCATGCACCCGTTTTCGATAGTGGTTTGGTTCTATACGTTGACAACTTACATCATCATCACGCTTGCGACCTACATCTTGGGCAGATTCACTCCCTACGAGTGGGTTCCTTCACATCCTTGCGATCCAGATTCAGAACCTGAGAATCAGTTCAGTACGCTGAACAACTGCTTCTGGTTCACGATGGGAAGCATTATGCAGCAAGGGTCCGATCTGGTGCCCCGGTGAGTTCGAAACTCCGAAACGTCTCTTCTCCCTGACGGAGGACGTTCATGTATTGAAGCATCGGAGAAAGGCGAATTCTGAGACGAATGTGATGCTTTCCACAGTGCTGTGTCCACCCGAACACTCGCTTCTCTGTGGTACTTCTTCTGTCTGATCCTGATCTCTTCGTATACCGCGAACTTGGCCGCTTTCCTCACAGCAGCTCGAATGAGCTCCCCGATTGAGAATGCCAACGATCTGGCAAAGCAGACCGATATCGCGTACGGAGCGAAAGACGGTGGATCCACTCAAGGCTTTTTCAAGGTGAAGAATTTCCCCCTTAAGAGACCTTCCTCCCGGGAGCGCGTGACTTGGCTTTTCTAAGTCAGTAATCGCAGAATCCTCGAAGAATTCAGCTGTTCAGCTTCTAAAAAGCTTCACTCCAAACTACAGAACAGTAACAACAGTGTATACAAACGAATGTGGGCCTACATGGAATCGACAAAACCCTCGGTGTTTCCCAAAGAGAACGAGGAGGGGATTCAGCGCGTCCTGAAAGGAAAGTACGCCTACTTGATGGAAGCAACTTCGATCGAGTACCTCGTGGAACGCAACTGTAATCTCACGCAGGTCGGGGGCTTGCTGGACAACAAAGGTTACGGTATCGCGACTCCGCAAGGTAAGCACGAGCCATCTTGAGAACGACATTCAGTGTGCAGATGCCGTCGTCGTCCCTCTCGGTATATGAAGAGGAAACGAAAACTGATTTTAGGTTCACCGGTTCGGAACGTTTTGGAGCATCACCTGATCATCATGCAGGAGAAAGGCCTCCTGCAGGAGCTCAAGCAACAATGGTGGAAAGCTCCAGAGAATCCATGTGAACGATCGAAGGAGGACTCGGCTGAAATGACCATGGAGTCACTCGGAGGCGTGTTCCTAACGTTGGTGGTCGGCGTTCTTGTTGGTTTACCGATTTGCATGTTCGAGTTCTGGTGGGACAAGGCGCAAACACCTTTCGGCGAAAGAGTGAGTTCCGTCGGAGTTCAGAAAGGTCGAAATCAGTCCGAAATCATTCTGATCCAGAGCCGCCGCAAGCTTCCTAACGATCGACTTCCCTCCAGGATAACATAATGTTGGAGTTCTTCCGGGAGCTGAGGCTTGTCGTCAGCTGCACGGGATCGCGCCCCAACCCCGAAAATGACGAAAGTTCAGAGGGCGATGACGTTTCTAAGAAATCATCGCATCCATCTTGAAATCTGAATGCAGAAGCTACGGTAGAATGATAGCTGAGTGCCCTCCAAGTTAATGAAGAGAGCTTCAGATTTGTTCGAACGAATAGTTAAGGCCGTTGTCGTCGATTTTAATCGCATGTCAAAATTCATCGCGCCAGTTATCAAATTGTTGTCGCATGGATTAATAAAGACAAATTATTGCACTATAGATAGATATACATAATTGGAGCACACAACTCGCTCCCTGCATCTGTAAATACAGTCGGTCCATCAAAAATATATTTGTCGAGTTGTGAATAGAAACGATACCTACTGACTCTTCGAATTCGTATCGGTTACATTTTTCGTATGGCACTGGGCACTGGCTCGTTATCAAGACGACTTTCGTCAGCTTCGTCACCCGCAGAGACCTCATTGTCGACTACGGAAGTGTCGAAACTCACTGATCTCGTTCCTTTGTGGCGTCTCGGAGACTTCGGACTGACTAGAATCGGAACGATCTGATTTTCTCTTGGCTTGCGCCTGCTCATGTGTTGTGCTCTCTCTTGCAAACTCGCGATGAGTTTCTCCTGGCTTTGGACTTTCTTCATCAAAGCTTCGATGGTCTGGGTGTTCTCGGATCCGACGTTCTGCCCGGCCTTCAAGCGGTCGGATAGGGCGTACTTCTCCTTCTCAAGGCGCAAAATCTACGAATAATTAAACAGTTAGGGCTTGAACTTCGAATTCGATTTCACTTCTCGTGTCCCGCGGTCACTATCATAGAGGAAATGGCTGTAATGCAAGAAGCTCACCTGATTTTTGAGCGAGTTCCGATGGGATTCGAGCTGCTCGATGGCGGCGGACTTCGTCTTGAGTTGCTCTCTGAAAGTTTCGACGAGGCTCTGCCACTTCTTCGATTCTTCCCATCGAGCAACTTCGATGCTCTGTTTGATGTGTTTAACAGCTTCCTCAGATGGCTTCTCTGCCTGTTGCTGTTTGAGATCGAATAGCTGCCTACGGAGGCTGTCAACTTCATCCTCAAGGATTTTCATGCGTTTTGGATCAGCTCGTTTCAGTTTTTGTATTTTTCTAAGTTGCTCGATTTTCGTGATTTGTTGATCGACCTCTTCTTGGAGAGCTGAGATTTTCTCTTTGGCTGCATCGTTGGCTACTTTGAGCTTTGAGATGCGTTCCTCTGCTTTGTCCAATTTCTCTTGGAGTTCCTCGATCAATTTCTGCTCGTCATTCTCACTCTCCGAGTTCTCGGATGGTGGGTCTTCGCACGGTGCCGCATCAGGCGTCGTGACAATTTCCGGAATGGTGAGGGGGAGGACACTGGATCTCTCCGCAGTACGAAGTCTTTCCCTCAGTTCGAGAATACTTTCATTCAAACTCTGGTTTGTGCCTTTGATCTGATCAAATTGGTTCTGGAGGAAGATTTCGTTGCTCTGGGAGACTTTCAGTTTGTTTTGCAGCTGCACGATTGCCACCTGCTTTTCGGCGAGGAGTTTCTCGAAAGTGTTCTGATCGGTGACCCCTTCATCGTTGAGTGCAAGCTGTTTCTGTTGATGGAAGGCCTTCATCGTGATTTCGGCAATTTGTTTTTTCGCGAGGTACATATCGTTCATGTGCTTCTTCTCCAACTCTTTCATGTCGGAGTTGCATTTCACTTTGGCTGATATGAGGTTCTGTTTTAGATCCGTGACAAACTGACGGTATCTCTCCAACGTTTGCTCTTTGTGTCCAAGAAGTTTCTTTGATGTGTCCAAAGATATTTCCATGACTTTCAATTTTTGCTCAAGGTTCCCATACGTGATTTGTTGTTTGTTGACCTCTTTGAGCATGGTATCCTTGAGTTTGAGAGCGTCCTGAGTCCGCCTCAAAATGTATCTTGCATCGGCGAGTTCAGAGCAGAGCTTCCGGTTGTAATCTCGTAATGAATCCATCCTCTTGTAGAAACCTAAGGACACGCTCCTCTCAGATTCCGTTTGAGACTCTTCTTCGAGGCTACTATCGATGTCGGATTCGTTGCTCCTGCTAGGTTCTCTCGGTTTGCCTCGGGTCTCGGGCTCGGGTCTCTCTTGATTGTTGAGAATCTCTCTTTGATGAGCTTGCTCGTGCAATTGGAGCAATTCATCCTGCCGCTCATGGGCAGACTTTTTCGCTTTCAAATATTGTTGGCTCAGTGTCTCCACTTGCATCCTGAGTTTCTCGATAAGGAAGAGGTTCTCTGTTTGGTCCTCGTGAACGATAACGTTTTGGAGCGCTTCCTTGTTCTGTAGGTTGTTTTTGATGTTGATGATGTCTTCATTCAGCAACGCAATTTGTCTTTTCAACTCAGCGACGTAATCGAATGAAATGGTATAGGACAACGTGGGATCTACGAGCCGTCCATTGCTCCTCAAAGCTATCACTTGACGACTGTACATATCCTGAATGCAATCGATGTATTCCATCTGCTCTGCCACGACTCCCGAGTAGGTTGAGATGATGGCATTCTGTTTAAGTAGCTGATGCTGCGCCGAAACGAACATTTTCGAGCAAAGATCCCTCTCGTCGATTCCGATCGATGCTCTCAGGGACTCCATATCATGAATCAACCTCTGATTTTCTTCCAAAATATCTTTTATGAACTCTTTCAGGATCCGGAGGTCGACCGGAAGATCTGAGAGCCACTGCGTGCTCTCTTTGCGAGCTTTCCGCACTCTAGCCGATGAGATTCAAGGCACCTTCTCGAGTTTGGACCTGGGCTTGGGCTCAACTTTAGTAGCACTCTCGCCAGACTTTTCAGGCATGGGCTTAGGCTTCGGAGGACTCACGTTAGGTCTGGAAGGCATTGTCTTAGTTTTCGCAGAAGTTCCGCCGAGTTTCTCGGACCTGTGTTGATTCATAGTCTGTAACGACTCCAGGACATAGATCAGGAACTCTTTCAATTGTTGATTCTCGATACCGATTTCGGAATTATGGCCCAAAACATCGAGAGCTTCTCCGTCCGCGGAATCCTGCTTACTATCAGAAGGAGTTCGGGATATTTGGCATCGGTCAAAGTTATCCTCGTCGAAGCTCCGACTCGTGTTGTGATCGTTTGATACTCTCTGATACTCTGAGTTAGCGTCCCATTCAGCTGACACCTCATGAACTTTGTCAACCAAATTCTTCTGTAGTGTGCGTAAACTGTTTTTCAGATCGAGAATCTCTTCTTCAAGTGCAAGGATTGTTTTCTCAGCCTCGATACTGTTACGTTTACTCGGGGACGGCTTCATTCTAGAGGGCACGATGCCTTGGCAGAGGTTTTCGTTCTCGGTCTTCAAGCGTTCGATTTCGACGTAGCTCTCCGCCATCTGCTCTTGAAGTCTCAGAATATTTTTGTCGCGCGCCGCTATCTTTCGTTTGCAAACCCGAATCTCGGTCACAGCGTCTGATAGTCCATAAACACCTGAAACAAACATTCCCGGAGTGAATCTCGACCTAATCATTGAGCTGATTCAAACCTTTCGATTGTACAAGACAGATATGTTAAACTTCAGGTCGAGATCAAGAGTTGTACTCACCCATTTCGTATTTTTTCGCAACCAGGAGGGCCTCAGCGAGTTGTTCCTCTCTGTCCAGGAGCTGCTTCTCCAGTTGAGCGTTTTCCTCTTCGAGTTTCCTGAGCGTGGCTTTGAAACTCTTCTCGTCGAGGCGATGATCCCCCTTGTCGGCGAGTTCGCCTTTCAGATTTTCGATAAATCTCGCGTTGTCTTCGATGTCCTGTGTCGCCTGAGTCAGACTCTCGGCTAAACTCTTTATTTGCTCGTCTTTCTCAGCAACTGCCCTCTTCAAAACATTTAAAGTCAAAGAGTTGGAAGAGGATAAGGCGTTCTCAAGCTCACGTTCGAAATGGACGCATTTGGATTCGAGTTGGTGGATTTGACTGTTTTTAGATTCGAGGATTTCGCGCCAAGTCTCGAGGCGGTCCCCGGATACGTTCTTTGAGTCAGTTTTCGCGTCGTTCATCATATCAGGAGGTTGCAGAGCCTCGAGCTCGTTGATTTTGTCCATGTACTCATCGACCAAACCTTCGAGGGTCGCGATTTCCCTCCGATTCTGTTCGACCTGTTTCGTGAGCGATGTTCGCACGCTCTGGAGCTCCTCGATGAGATCGGCCGACTGATCGATTTCAACAGTGGCGTCTCGAAGTTTCGCTCCGAGCTGTTCGATGGTGCTTCGTAGGTCCTCGTTGATGTTCTCTTCTTCTTGCAGGGCGAGCATCAACTTTGTTATTTGATCATTCTTCTCTTTTAGTTTGGAAATATATTGCCGCTCGCTCACTTGGCTGGCGGCGTTCACTTCATTCCTCTGCACGTCTTTAATTTTTTCATCGAGTTCACTTTGGAGCGCCAACACTTCAACTTGAAGTGATTTCCGCTCTCTGTCAGCGTCGGCATACAGACTCTCGAGTCGTGTCAAATTTTGTTTTTCTCGCCGCAGGCTTAACTGCAAATCCTCGAGTTCGTCACGCAGTTTTTTCGCTTGATCCTCACCTTCCAGATCACCGCGTCGGGCGCGTGCCAGGTCTCGTCTGAGTCTCTCGTTCTCCTGCGCCAGCGTAGAATCCTTCATCGTGCTTTCCAGTTCCTCGATCGCGGCCTCGGCCTGCATGGATTTTAGTCTGATGATCTTCTGAGCAACTCCGAAAGCGGTTTGTAAATCACGCAGGTCACCGAATTCGTCGGTGTTTTCGATTTTGGCGAGCTCTTCGGCGGCATCTTCGATCTGCTGGAGTTCCGATTCGTCTGCGTGCTCGACGTTCAACTCCGGCTTCACCGCGCGAAGCAGATTCCAATTTAAAACCGTCATAATTCCAAGTTTGGCTCACACTGCACCTCGGCATTCGATGAACTCTGTTTTGTATCTTTCGCGACGACCGGTAGCCTAGCAACGCTCGAGATCAGACAACCCCACACGATTCAACGTGTCGGCGCCAAAAACGCGAACTCCCATCAGTTTCTTTCAGCTCACCAGTCGTCGAGAGAGCAACCTAACGATAAGTGGATGTGACGGAAAAACAAATCCTCGGAGAATTCAATTTTTCACGTTCGGTTTTATTTACACGTCATAATAAGCGTTATACTTCTCAGGTGTGTTTTCAAATATGTACAGATTGCAAATGTTTTCGACCCGCGCTTCGCTCCTCGTTGTCGGAGACCGGGAAGCCTCCACTTGCTGTTTTATGGAATGTCAACGTAGCTTTCAGGCATCCTTTCGTCTTGAATCCGCAACTTGGGCCAATAACAACGGAGCGATGAACTTTTCCTCTGTGGGTTTCTTTATTCAGGTTTGAGTTTGGTCGAAAACACAGGTTTTTCACGCGACCTGGAATTCCATAGCAGTTTTAATAAACGTCTCCTCAAGCAGATTTCGTGTTCCTCTCGAGATTTCCGTTAGTTTCACTGACCCAGACAATCTGTCCTGCGGCCGCTCCTCATCGGGAATCGAAAACGCTGTCGCAGGGTGTGTCGATGCCTATGGAATGTTGCTGCAGAGTGGCCAGGGGAAGTCTGCAAAATATACGTGAAGTTGAACCCTTTTACTCCGATAAAGGACTCGAACGATATTAGGAAAAAAGTATCCTCAATTCGGAATATAGAGGCACTTCTTCTTCGTGTTTCTCCCGTATTGGAGGATCAGATTTCGTTCCCAGGACGTGCGAAATACCTTGGTGAATTTGAGGTGGAATTTCGTCTCACGGCTTCGTAGTCGGTTTCGCACAGGATCCGGTTCTCGTGAAGAAAAAAACGATCGCCGACACAAAACCTGCAGGAAGAGGAGGAAATTCTTATCTTCGGACGAAAAAGCGGGACCTCGAGATCGTACCGGACCCCCTACGGGCCCTCGAGTGTCGACATCAAGACACTCGAGTGGCGAGCTTGAGTTTTCTAATTAAGGGTCATAGCGCATGCGTATGCGACTTTAGGGGTGCACGCGTAAGTTGAGTCCGTGTGTCTCTGTTATGTGTTCGCTACGACAATGAAACACAAGCTCTGTTTCTTAACAATCTCCGACGGCCCTAATGAGAATGACAATTTCTGTGGAACCCGCAAACCACCCAACGAGCCAGAGAGTGAGCGAACGAACGAACGAAAGCACGCACAAACGAGCCAGGGGGACGGACGGATAGTGACAAAGACAAGTTTTGGGAAAGAGAGACTTTCTCTCGGAGCGCACAACAAGAGTGTTCTGCCGAATTTCCAAACATGACGAGGTCCTAATGAGCGAGTCCCGTAATTAATAATAATGTCAAAGATAGAGTCGTCAGCGTAGCCGCTCCGTTGACCGCGGCAGACCAACAAGACCCATCCAGTCGACAGCCAACACATCGCCACAAGTATATATAAATATATAAATATATAAATATATAAATATATAAATATATAAATATATAAATATATAAATATATAAATATATAAATATATAAATATATAAANTATATAAATATATAAATATATAAATATATAAATATATAAATATATAAATATATAAATATATAAATATATAAATATATAAATATATAAATATATAAATATATATTTAGAGAGCTCTCTTATCGGATGAGGAACGAATGTTCGATTGAAAAATTGTGTTTTAGTTTCTCGTTTATGACTTCGTTTGAAGCCAATCATGTGTTTGAATTGCTAGGGCGCGAACTCACCTCAAATTGCACTGTTGGCAGGCGAAACAATCTAAATGATAAACGTTCTCTTTTGCTCGCATGACCATCTCGAAGGCGGGGATGCCTTTCTCACAGGCACAGCATAGTCCCGTCGTGCCGAATAACCTACAGTAAAATGGAAGAACTATTAAAGCGAGTAGATTTCATCGGACACAGAGCTGAATCTCTTTTTAGTGGTGAATATGCGTAGTCTTCCGCGATTTGGAAATCAGCAGGTTGACGAGGGGGGGGGGCCCTCTCCTTAACGACAATCTCATTGATCTCAAACAGACATGATGGAAATCCGTACCGTAGATAGTCGCGCTTGCAGAGTATGAGATTACTCTTCGTGAATAAGGTACTACCGACTTCTCCTAAACGGCATTCACAGCAAGCGCACTTCAAACAGTCTTCGTGCCAAAACTGTTCCAGTGCTTTGAGTAGATATCTGGAATTGAATTGAACGGCGATTGGTTCCAAACTATGCAAAACAGTTTCGCATTCAGCCTCGAGGGTCGATCCAACGAACGATATCCGGGTTACCAATTTTCGGAAAGAGTTCTGAATGGGGAAACTCACCTCTCTCGGATGGGTTTCTGGCAGCCGGTACAGTGCAGCTCATCACCTACCACGAACGTAAAAACAAAATCATTCGCTGCTGAGGACATTCGATGGTGTTGATTTGCCGAATCGAATCTTTGTGAAGATAGATAAGACAATTGAGAATAGCTGGGAGAGGGGACTCACCTTGCGAAGCTCCAATAACTCCGTTGTTCATCGTGGAGTTGGTCCAGCGACTGACGGTGAGCGCGTGGAAACTCCGCGGCTCCACGCGGGCTTCCATAGACTCCAACAGGTTGTGAAATTCGCTTTTGAGCCTTCGTCTCAATTTCACAACGAGGACCCAATTAGATATTCTCCTTTCCTGAGAAGTTTCGATCCGAGTCGCTGTGTCGGGAAGGGCGTAGTCGTTCGAGGCACCTGAAGTGAGGGAAAACAAGAATACTTCACCATATCGGTCGAAACATCGCTCGCAAATGCTGGACTAGAGATCGGATGGATTCGGTCCAGAATCTCAGTTCAGAATAGTTTCTCAGTTTGATCCACGAAGCTGAGAGAGTGTACTTCATCATGTGATTTGATTATCAGATCAAAAGGGCGATTGTTTCAGTTTGAAGGGTGACGGAAAGGAGATGTTCATTCTTTTTCGTCCAGTCGCCTACCACGAGGAGGTTCACCATGTACGCTAGCTCGACGTCAACAACTCCGGCAGAGGAAAAACGTCACTTCTCTAATCGCTTCTCTATTCGGGCTAGTACTCCGAGGTACGCAGCTTTCTAAACGATTCGATCGGGGTTAGTTTGCAGCCCTGCAAGCTGGTTTGCTGCGCATCGTCGACGTATATTATCCTGTGAATAATTTGCGTCTCGAGTCGCCCCCTCCCGACTCGGGGAACATCGTATCCTAATGACAGCAAGTGCTCCGAATCGCAATCTCAAAATGAAGAAAGGTTTCAAAGTCCCCGACTGATTTCAAAGCGGACGGTCGATAACGAGTCATCCATTTTTCACAGCGTGATACCACCGACGACGCTTTCACGAAGTCTGCGGCTGTCTGCCGCCTGAGCTGTGGTCCCTTTTCCAAATGCCAGGTAGGGGACGAAATGACCCGAAACCGTGTTCCTCCTTCCGGAGACGAAGCGAAAATCAAGTTCCCGCCAAACTTCCTCGAGCTGATCCTGAAACACTGCGGCTGGTCGGTGGACGTTTGTGGAATCCACACCAGGGAGCGCTGTTTATTTTTCTCGCTCCTCGTGTTCTTCTCTTTCATATCGATGTCGATTTCTTTTTCGCCATCGCCGTCGTCTCCGTCGGCGGCTTCTACTCCCGTTGCCAGGCAAGAGAGAGGAACAAGAGAGCCGGCTTGCACGACGATCCGATTGGATCGGTCGGTCGGTTCGTCCTCGGGTCTGTGGCCCGGGACTCCCCCGCGCCCTCTCTCGGCCGATCGGACGGACAAACAGACGAAGCAATAAGAGTTCGTATTGAACGAATTGCTTCTCCCCGTCCGCCCGACGTTCGTTCGTTCGTTCGTCGGTCAGTCGCTTCGTTCGTTCGTTCCTTCCTTCCTCCGTTCGTTTGTACGTACGTACGTACATTCGTCGGTCCGTCCGTCGACTGGCTAACTGGCTGCTCGGTGGATGCCGGTCGGTCGGCCGGCTAGCTGATATATTGCAAATGCCGCGGCGGACGCTACGACCGAGGCTACGGGTCTCGCAGAGAAAAAAAATAACGCAAAACAGCCTTCACGACTGTGAGCCATGTGTGCAACGACCAATCACAATGTCAAATGTCAATCTCGAGAGAGTTTCTCCTCTCTTTCTCTTCCTGGTTTTCCGAAGCAGAATCGATGATTCCGAATCGCTGATCGGGAATTGAAATTTGCTCAAACACGAGATCATCACGCTGGTGACGTCTTTCGATCCCGGGAAGAGTTTCGCGCGTTCTCTGCGGCGGGATCTTGAGATTTATGTGAAGTTTTTTTCCTCGCTTCCGAGAAACGTATTGAGCAGTGGGAAATGAGGATCATAAATTAGTTCCGCGCACGCGTTCCTGATGATGAAGATCTCATCGAATTTTAGGAGCCCGGAAGGGGGAGGGAGCCGCTCCGGCTGAAGACTCGGCGAGCCGAGCAGCTTTTCGAAGTGAACCGCAATCACTCGATGTCATTGGCGGCCGGCGGCGGCGGAGAGTTCATTAAGGGGGTTCCCTACTCAATTTTCGATTTTTTATGGTTGTGAAGATACGGTTGATTTAGTATCACCAATCGAGAGCGCATCCACGAATTACCACGCATACCACAACAGAACGCCTATGAACTTCGTTGTTTTCTCTTGATGACAGAAGTAATGTCGAAAAAGGCGGCCCCGGCAGTGTACCTGTTTCCTGGAAACGGCTCAACGGATTTTCGCGAAGCTGGTGCAGAATCTTAGAGCAAGGATGGGACCACAATTTGTGCTGTATGGATCAGAATCAAATCCTCACTTCTCCTGAAGCAATGTCGTGAACTTCGTATTTCGGAAAAAGACTCGTTTTTTCGCTTCGATTTCGACTTTGATCACTTCATACCAGCAGTAGTGACAATTTGATTTTGATCCTATACACCTTAAGTTGTGGTCCCATCTTTGCTCTAATATTCCGCAACAGCTTCAAAAGACTCCGTTGAGTCGTTTTCAGGGAGCAGGTACACTGCCGGGGCCGCCTTCATTCTATGATCAAAAGAAAACAACGAAGTTCCTTGGCGTTCTGTTGTGGTATGCGTGGTAATTCGTGGATGCACTCTCGATTGGTGATACTATATCAACAGTATCTTCACAACCATAGAAAATCCAAAATTGAGTAGGGAACCCCCTTAAGAAGCAAGCTGCAACCATCCAAGTGCCTCACTGACGAACGCAGAGACTGACTGACTGACTGACTGACTGACTTACTTACTCCGGATAAGACCTGAACCACTGGATAGGTGGATGGCGGCGCGGCGGCTTGCTCGCTTCAGCAAGAAACGGGGCCTTTTAGAGGTTTCTTCGGGACATCGAAGCGCTCCTCAGAGGGAGGTTGGGAAGTAGGGGGAGGGGCCCCCGTTCCACGGGAGGAGAACTTCCACGGGGAGCGGGGTCCAATTTGCTTCCGACGAACAGACGCCAGCCAATTAGGCCTAAATGCGACTGAGCGCAAACGGGAAAAACCCTGCGCGCGTGTGTGTCGCTATTGGGAGCTCATTAGGCCGTAGTGTTTGTGTATGGTTGATGGCTGGCCCTGGCCGCCCGCATGCGTGCCGAACCCCAGTCCGTTCCCATTGTCGCAATTTATCCCTCGTTTCGGCGGTCATTTCAATTGTCCCATGCTTCCCTACTTTGATCCCAGATGCCTGGTGGGCGTAGGGCCCTGCGTCTCTTCAGCAACCGCTCTCGCTTTCCTCTCTCCCTCGAGTCCCCGAGCGGAGTCAGCAAAAGGCCCTAAAATGCGAGCGCACGTCCGAAATTTCCGATATCCCTCACTTTGACATACGATTTCCCTCCTTGGATGCGAGAATGGCATCTTCGTGATTCCTCGCGGCCGACGAACTCCTCGCGCAAGGGAAAAATTATTGTTGAAAACAGGGCGAGTTTCAAATTGGGAACCACCAACTCTGTCGATGAGCCATTTGTTGTTGGAAGTTCGAGCGTTGAAAGTTGATTTTACTCATTAGCAAACTTTCTACTCACTCGGTCGTTATTTATCTTTGCCGCCGCGCGCCGTTCTTTCTCTCGCTCTCTTATTATCTCACTCGGCCATCTTTTCTCCCTCTCCCTCTCTCGGTTTTTCTTCTCCTTCGTTAATTAGAAGTTTGATTATGAACATATTAATTGCGAAGCTTCAAGAACGAAAGCCTCTTCGTTTTTTCCGCCCGCTCGCCGCTTCGTCATTCTCTCCGGGAGCCTCATATTCGTTTTTTCTCTCTTTTCATTAAGTTTCCGCCGCTTTCCTCGTGGCCTCTCAAGTTTCTTGGATTTTTCTAATTAGTTCTTTTGTCACGAAGTATACCACTTCACCATCGAATCATGGAATCTACGACGCTTCTGTTCACCGATGATCCGCCACAATCTCTCTGATTGGCCCAATCATTTTTATTATCTTTCGCACTTCCATCTCGCCGTGAGTTTCGTCGAGTTAGTCATGAAGTAAACTGCGGCAGGAGCGGCAACAGAGGGCTAGTGGACGAACGGTTGGGCAGGCAGGCAGTCGAGTCATTGTATCGTCGTCGTCCTCTCTTGTTCTTTTTCTACTCGTTGCTCGTTATCGGTCTGCAGTTGGAGGAGAACGAGGAGGGCGCCAGGAGAAGGACAAGTAGGGAAGAGAATTGAGGGGAACCGTTGGGTTCGGATCCCAGCCAGCGCGCGAGAGAGAAACGAGAGGAGAAATAGGATGATAGCAAAAGAGCAGCACTTTTTGTTCTGCTCGTTAGCGTAGTTGTTTGTAGCAGCAGCTGCCGCAATAGCAGCTTTCGTTCGTGGTCCGCTTCTGTTGCAGACTCTTTGGCAACTGCCGCCGTCGGTTGCCGCCCGTACGCCGTTTCAGGTTCGCTCACTCCCAGCGTTTTCGCGCCTCGGCTTGTTGTACCTGACTGGACCTCGCTTCGGCACCGGATTCCGCCCAATTTTCCAGTGACGTTCACTTGCGATCAACGTCACCGTCTTCGAGCTTCTCTCTGATGAAGTTGATTATCTCTCTCTCTCTCTCCCTTTCCTCGTCGTTCAAGTTCGATGTCATAACGGTGTTGGGGATTCGTGCCGACCAGAGATGCCTCGGACCAGAGTCGCGGAAAGAAAAAGAGACGGACAGCTAGCTCACAATCCATCCATCCATTCAGTTAATCAGTCAGTCAGAGAGTTTGTCGGTCGGTTAGTCAGCGAACCGAGCGCTCAACTAGACCCAAACATTCGAATCAAGAGGGACTCTGACATATTCAGTGGGGTCCTTGAAAGTAGAGAGAGAGAGAATGAAGAGAACGACTCTACAAAAAAAGGTTCATTCATTGAAGCAATCAGCCGAGCTCTCAGAATACGTTCGTAATAAAGTGAGCACTTCACTCGTCTCATACTCTGATCGGGTTGGCTCTCGTGCTGATTTTGCGTGGGGAGTTCATCGCGAAGTTCTTTAGCAATGCGTCCTCGTCTTTCTAAACTTGGTAATCTTCCTCCGGGAAAACTCGTGTTCTTCTCCGGCGGCGTTTTCTGCAACTGGTTTGAAACCGGTCTCTTGACATGATTGTTGCTCCCGTTCCATCTGGAGCTGTTGTTCCTGTTGCTGCCGCCGCCGCCGGCGTCGTCATCCGTGATGCATCAAACTGAACACTATCTGGCTATTGCAAGCGAATGCTGCGCGAAGCAGTGCTGCGATTCAGGCTTCACGGAGACACACCGAGCAAGGAGGCAAGGCAAGCAGACAGACCGAGCGGGAGACCAAGCGACCGACCGACGGACAGACAGACGAGGAAGCCACTTAAGTAAATTGGGCCATCCTTCGCTGTTTCTCTCTCCCTCTCGGGCACTCCGTTGCTTGCCTTGCCGTCCATGGGCCCGCTCACTCAGTCGCTGTTTTTCTCCCGCAATCCCAAGCACTCAGAGTCTCTGTAACTCATCTTGAGTCTCCAGAGAAGAAGTGGAAGAAGGAAAAAGCTCCAATGCGCTGCGCGTCGCTGACGTTCTTCAAACACGGTCTCCCTTCTCGTAGTTGCAGGCTGCACAGTCTCTCCGAGCGGTCCCGAAGAGTCTCCACTCCAAGTTTCCGTATTCTGAACCAGAATGAAAACAAGTCGCATGAAAAAATATTTGTCGCTTTGCCGCGTGAATCAGTGGATCTCCCCCAAATAGAGCGGTGACAACGACAGCGAAGAGAGAAAACTGAAACACGACTCAGATCCGCGACAGCGACGAACGCGAGGAAAATAAAACTCGGAAACGTTTCCTCCTCCTCTCCTCGAATTTATCGTCGACCATGCAGGTCCGTCGTCGTCGATGCGTCCTCAATTGCAAAATCCACGCTGCTCATTTAAGCCACGCGACTGCCATTGATAACCAAGAATGAGAGAGAGAGAGAAACGGGGGAGGGGGCAGAGAGATAGATTCGGTGGGGAGAGGGTTGAGGGGGTGATCATGGAGCGAGGGACATTGAGAACTAGCCCTGGTCAGTGCCCTCAATCTTGGGAAGTAGCACCTCTGGATCTCTCCTAATATTCAACAATCCGCGCTTGCCAATACATATGCACATCTTCGATGGGGTTGACATCCATGTTCCAGCGAGGGGAAAGATCGTGAGAGAGAGAGAGAGATGGTGAAGCGCAGTATTTGTGCAATTCTGATTCCATATCTTTGATTCTCGATCTGCAGCACATATTTATGTGTGGTGTGTGCCTTATTCCCCTCATTGTGTCACAATGAGCGAACGCGGCAGCGGCGGGCTGAGCCCATGTGTGTGTATGTAGGGTCTTTCTTAGCTGCTTAGCTATGGTCGGTTTGATCTCGTGGGTTCGACGATGCTAGGCCTTTTCTCATGGCCACTGCCTGCTCCAAGTCCACCCACCCATCACCCATTCTATGAGCCTCTCGCTTTACCCCCGCGAGCGATCTACCTGGCTGACTGGATCGCCTGAATGGCCCACCAGCCGCCGCCGCCGCCGCCGCTGCAATCCAAACACACACTCTCACATGCCATCACTTCGAGCCGGCTTTGGTTTGATATTCCCACACTGAGGTGAGCAGAGAACAAGCGCGCGATGCTCGGTAAGCCGCGCTCCGGTCCAGGAGGGGTGAGGTTGTGGGTTCTACGTCGATGATCCATAAAGCATCGGCTCCCGTACTAAAGTCAATCGGAATTCGATTTGGCTCGCATTCAGAGAAGGAGGAACATCGACTGAGAAGAGAATCAGCTGTCATTGCTCAGGTGAACTGCTTCTCTCAGTTCGAGATGCAACGATCCCGGCGTGGCATCAGTTGTAGGTATTGTTCGACATCCTGAGATTCGAAAGGACGGTCGACCGTCCAGACGACAGTTCTTCGCCCTCTCCCTCGCTCTCTTTCCGAATATTACGAAATTCAATTCCTCCGCCGAACCATTTCAGGTGGAAAGTCCTGAGCGAATCCACGCAAAAATAACCTCGGAGTGTAGCCCAGCCGAGTTACCTTCCTGGAGGAGATAATGCGGATGAGGGAATCATCACGGAATCAATTTCGGAGAAACAAGACGACTTTTTTCCTAAGTTCCGAGATCTCACTTCGTGTAACATCCATTAGCCCTCTCTTCGTGTGGATCTTTCTTCGCTTGCTGTGGAAGTGACGACATTTTTCCTGTGTGTCGTTTCATTTGAGACGCTTCGAGACAAATACAAAATCTTTTTCAGGCGCCACGAGAAGATTCCGCAGCGGGCCGAAATCACCTGCTGTCGGCAGATTTCGCTGTGTGGTCGCAGAGTCGGTGGAATAGTCATTACGACCGGGAGGAAGGAGCAGGAGCAGCAGAGGAGCGATATCATGAGAGGAAGTCGGGAAGAGGGGAGAGGAGAATCTTGAACGTGTGAGATGAACGAAACACGAAATATGAACGAACACGAAACGAGCGAAAAGGAGCTTGAACACAAGTGGAGGAGTATTCGCTCTACTCTTTCCTCGAATAAGTGAGTGAGTGAGTTCGAAATGAAGTAAGAGGAGGCTTACAGAGAGAGAGAGAAGAGAAGAAAGTAAGCGCGACTGAGTGAGACCAAATAAAGAATACGAAACAACACCATCACTGCATAGTTGACAAGAACCAGCAGTTCATAAGACAGCCAGGATGATATCGTTGTCGTTGCTCGTGGTTTCTGTTGTCGTCAGGAGAACATTTCGGAGAGCGAAGCTGTTTTTTCATTTCGGCTCCTCGCTTCCTCTCTCTGCAACGTCCACGGCTCAAACGACGATGTCGTACGCTCCACTGCACCTGAGTTCAAGCAGATTCCGAGATGACTCCGATTTTGGAAATTCTTCTGAGGTCTCATCCCTCAATCCGATGAGGTTGTCTCACTTCAGACTCGGTTGTGTAGGGAATCACACCAAGAACAAACACAAGCATTTTAGAAGACCTTGAATCGTACATTTGGGTTTTGAGCTGCGTGGCGGACGCATCCTGCATTTCGAAACAAGGAAAGCGACAACGCAATGTCATAATCGACAGAGGAAGCGGAGCGGATTTGAAGGAACAGGAAGAACGGAAACAAAAAGACTGTTCCTCGAGTCACGACGACCCGGCTCCACGAAGGCAGATAGGTGTTCCTATCGCTGTTGTTGGTTGGGGGCTGTGGCGAAGCCAATAAACAAGATTGCCTCTTGGCGTTATTCGTTTTGCTTCGAATTCGATTTGAATCAAGCCAAACGAGGTTTTTTCCGATTGGAGAAAATCCGTGGAGCGGAGTGGGCCGCTGCGAATGCATGTGTCGAGCTCTGAGTTCGCTTCAGACATGCTTGATAAGGAATTTCAACTTCTTCGTTCGGATCGATCGCTTGCGCTTTCATGAACCAGCTAGCTGCTGAAAGATGTTCGATCTGCTCGTTCACTCGTTCGACAGCTGAAGACATTGTGTTCCATCGTCCTCGTGTTGGCGATTTGTTATGTAGTTGCACAGTAAGATACCCGCTTGCTTGCCTAGTTCGTTCGAATGGCCGGCTCTCGCTCGCTTGATCAGTTGGTGGTTCGGTCGAAAACGATTGGCTTCCTTCGTCGTCATATTGGACTGCGGCCGGCCGGCGGTGGTGGTGATGGTGAACAGCGGCAATAAGCCTTCACGCATCCATCTATTGAAAGCCATTCATACTCTACACTAGTAGATATAATAAGGCAGGATGTCTATTCTATGTTGCAGGCTGGATATTAGTGCGCACGCTGCTCGCCTGCGCTCTTTCCTTTCGCCAACAGAGCTTGCAATACTGCAATACAAGCGGTATCAGCATCAGCCATCCAGTCAAGCTGCTTTTGCTGCTGACGCGACCGCCGCTACTGCAGCTGTATTCCATTATGAGAACGAAGGCAACAGCAATATCGACGCAATATTGATTAATTGTTTTGTTGTTACTATTGTTGTTGATGCCGCCGCCCTTCCGCCCGCCTCTTCGTCTGCAACCCCCGTCTGCAAGGATCTCGATACTTCTCACTCAGACTCTCCTCCACGGCTGCCACTGGCGCTCGTGCTCCCGAAATGTTTCCTAATCGGGCAATTTTCTCATTGTGTGTTGGAATGGCCTCGATCGATGGGGAGAACGAATCAGTCGACCGACTGAGAGCAGTTGCCCGCTGTTGGTCACCGCAGACGAGGACCACCATCGGAACAAAAACAGCAACAAGGGAAACTGTTCTGAGGGACTCCGCCGCCGCCGGCTCGATGTTGGGAAACTTCTAGGCCATGCAGAGCACCACAAACCCGTCTCAAAAACACGGTTTTCCGAGTTTTCCAGATTAGAGGATGTGCTCGGAGAGAAGATCCCTTGGCTTGAAGCCGGCACAGCGCCTGTCGTCAGAAGTCAGTGATCATTTTTCCCCAATCAGCGTTTTTAATGAGGACAGATCCCTCCACTGACGTCCTTGTCGGAGTTGTCGAGGGATCCAGTTGGGATAAATGCTGCGGAGCTCGCAGGTGACGGAGCGTGATGGAGAAGTTCTCGTTAAACGAATCATTTGGTTTGTTCAGTACACTAGCCGGGGGAGATTTTAGCTCCCGGCTAAAAATAGGAAAAATCCATTACGAAGAGGCAGAGCAGACAAGAAGAAGAGAAACGAGGACAGCGTGAGAAATTTCAGGGGACAAGAGGGGCTCTAAGTGAGACGCTGCGTCTTGTGAAGTAATTCTCATCGCTGTTCTCAAACAACGACTCGAAGCTGATAGACAGAGTGGATATCTAGCCGAGGGAAGTGTTTTCCACGAAAATTTGTTGCGGTGACGATTCGTGGACGTCGATCGACTCAGACATTCATACAAAGTGGAGTATTCAGAGTTCCAGTAAACCCTCATCTTGTGCATCTATGCGGACGACTTGGAAGCCACAACGGATCAATAGCGGCTGCAGCGTGAACGCTAAACTAGAAATCGCAAGCACGAGAGTGCGCATCACCGCGAGCCGCGGCTGCAATCACTACTTCAGGTGCGCAGCAGAAACGGCAAGGCAAAGGATGTGCACAACGCCGCCGTCGCCGCACCGAAGAGATGCCGTTCCGGCCTGGAGACACCGTTTCCGCATTAGCTCTTAGTGGTCGTGGCGGCAAGCAGTGGTACGGTCGTCGTCGTCGTCGTCGTCAGAGGGGAATTGGCCTTTGAAAAAGCACTCTCTCTGTCTTGTGTCCAACTAGCCGATATTCACGGGCGAGCTACTTGGCTGGCAAGCGGACCAAGTCGAACCAACCAACCGACCGACTGTCGGATTTTAATGCACCTTTCATGTGCGTCTATCTATGCGAGGGGTGACTTGCCTTACCAGTGTGTCTGCTGGCGGCCACTGAGACTGCTAGCGTGAGTGAGTGTGTGGGAGCGTACGCCGCGCGTGCAAGTGTAGTACATCCAGTTGTGCGAATAAAGTGCTTTGCAGTGTAAAGTTGTCGTCGCGTCCTGTCTTCCTGCTTGTGACTGCTTTAAATGCATTTTCGTTGTTAGTTCAAATGCCCCCTCCCCGCGGAAATCTTCCTGCCCCACCACCTCCGAGCTTGACTGACTGATCCAAAAGCTCCTCTTCTATTCCCAGTCGTCTTCCTTGATGCCGCTGTTTGTAGCCGCCGCCGTCGTTGATGATGAAGTTGTCGTCGTCGTCGTCGTCGTTGTCCTTGTCCCACTGCGCGATGATGTCATGCATGTCTGAAGTTCTGAGAGTAGACTCTAATGGTTGTCTTCCTGTTCGATCTATTTCCCTCCCACTCTTTAGATCGTTCTTGTACCCGGCTTAGCATCGGGATCGATTCTGTTTCGTGATGTATTTCCACGTCTGATGCTATTCTCCATTCTAGGTTCCCTTTTTCAGCTCCAAGTGCGTCACAGGAGTTCGGGCCCCGGGAAACAATTCGTATCGTGTAAACAAGCTCAAACCAACCAGTTACTAAGCTGCAGTATCCATTATCCCAGTGATTCCCAACCTTTCTATCGCCGTGCCCCCCCCCCCAAAGCTCATGTGGGGGAGATCCCTGACCCCCTGAGCTTTTTGACCCATAAAGCCGCTGTGGCGCCCTAGGGGGCCCTGGGCCCCCTTGGGAGCCACTGCATTAACCCATTCGTTGGGAAAGAGCTTCAATGTCGAATATCAGGGGTTTTTGATTCGTTCTGTTCGAGTGGGCAGGATATTGGCTTGAATCGTTTCGCTACAGAATGCCTCGGAATGGCGCTAGAGGATCTTTCCTACTCCCAGAAGGGTTTCAAATACACAGGTGAATGTCACAGGTAGTGTACGGCTCGAAGTCGACGAAACGCATGGGCTGCACGGTGAAAACAATGTTCGGAGAGAAACTTAGGAGGCACACATCTGTCTTAGATGAAAATTCGGTGATTATTGAACAGATGACAGCTTCCCGTATGAGAATCGGTTACTCTCCCGAAACCATGATGGTCATCAAGCATGCTAGAAAGAGGATCAATATTCTATTTTTTCTTCATGTCCCGGTATCTTGGTCAGAGCTGACTGTCGTGTTTCGTATGAAATCGTAATCTGTCGAATCAGTTTTGTGAGCTGCGGGGCTGTAGAACATTGTACATTTTTCGCAGCGCTTCGATGCGGTATCTTCACTTCACTCAGCTGTCGTGAAGGACCTCCCTTCTCTTCTGTGATTCATGCCCCGCAACTCAGAATGCGACTTCGCTCTTCCACTTTCTCATCCGAGATGTTCAATTGCGAATTCGTCTGCTTTGATTGGCGAGTGGCTCGCTGACTGGACGGGACAGTTGTCAGCCGATCGGCCCGTTGGCCAGACAAGAAGCAAGCGAGCAAGCAAGCAAGCAGCAATGCAGCCCAATTAGCTGATCATTAGCAACAGCAGGACTTACTCTCCTGGAGGAGAAGCTGCTGGCGAAGAATAGGAACAGAATAGCTGCGAGCGAGCGAGCGAGCTAGGTGGCTGGTGGTTCGAGTATCGGTCGGTCGGTCGGTCGGCCTTCGTTCAAGCTCAGGGATGAAAGCGCGCGAGAGGGAAACTGGAGGGAGCGATTGCACGAGAGCGAGAAAGAATGATTCCGTTCTCTATCCCTCGCTTCGTAATTAAGTGTGCGACTGAGCGGACGAACCAACGAATCGACGAGCTTGCCAGCCAGCCTGCCTGCCCGCTTGCTTGCCTGCTACTGAGCTAGCCTGCGAGTAAGCAGACCGGTCGGCAGACGGACGGGCGGGCGGGCGAGTGAGTGAGGCAATTATCGGACGAACCAATTAGGCTTAGGGAAAACGAATCACAAAACGAATCGCGTCATCATTCTCTTCCTAGTTGGTCGACTGGATGGGTCCCTCTGTTCGCTAAGCTCTTTCTTCTTGCTGTATTTCGCGCGGCTTACTCGAATTCGCGCCAAATAGTCACCTCGCGCTTCTGTCTGCTCTCTCTCTACTGACTCGACCGAAATCTGCCAATTCGGAAGTTTGAGCGATCCAGTTGACGCTCGTCCAATCAATTCGAGAAATGAAATCCCGGGACTTCATCGGCACCGTCCGTGTGGAGACGGTGGCAATGAAGTTGTTTTCGTCAAAACGGTTGACCTGCGTCTTGAAACAATGATATTTGTTAATAATGATTCTCATAGATCTTCCTCGAGAGACATGAAACCTTCTCCGAGCACGAGCTCCGAGCATGAAACCTTCTCGATGAATTTCTGGGAATTCCGACGCTCAAGTGAAACACAAGATTTCAAAGCCGTAAGAAAGCGAGGAGGTAACGCGGAAGAATGGGAGAGTCATTGTACGAAAATAAGGAGGTGCCAAGAGAGGGTTTGTAAAAGAGAGAGAGTCTTGGGGCAGGAGACGGGGACTGGAACGGGGAAGGGGCTTCATTAGCCGTAATTAAGCACAGCTGTAATTAGTTGCGAGTCTTCTCACACCTGGGAAAGGGACTCTGTCTGCCCGGCTGTGTGCGCGAGTGCGTTTCTCGGCGTGCGAGAGAGTTCGTCTGAACGAGATAGAGGACGAAAGAGCCAGCGGAGAGAACCTTGTTAAGAGACAGCGAGAGATAGACCACTATGATAATGATGACTCGGCAAAAATTCGTGAAGGCGTGCTCGCTCGTTGGTTCGTTCACTCACTCACTCACAGACACGCGAAACGAACACCTGTCAGTTCTTCCTTTTGTTACTAATTGCCTGCCTCTGGATCCACAAACGACGGACCAACTAGAGCTTCAACTATCGCCACCAAAGATACTTCCATACCAGGATAACAGAATTAACTAAGGAGTTCTGAAGCGGGTTGAGAACTCGGAGAATTGATTTCCAGGAATTGATTCAACGGTTCCAGGATATCTTGAACGGCGGAAGAATCGGAGTTATATCCACCCAATCACAGCTCGCGGTCTCCAAAATCTTCAAAGAATATCAAAATGTCGGTGATCCATATCGCGGATGATTCCGAAGCTGTCATTGGCTCCCCAGAATGTCAAATAGTAGAAACACATTCGTGTTCGTTCGGGTCTGATGGAGTCACATCAGGAACTGGAACTGAGTTTCATTCTCGCGTGTTACAGATTTACTCTCCGACGAGGACCTAGCAACGTTGAACTCTCCCTGAAAGCTTGACAGCGAATCGATCCAACCGGCGGTTTCAGACTCAAATTTCTCAGAATGGATTTCTTCTCTCGGTTCTGTGCTCGAGTGTTTCCAACTTCCTCTTCTCACGGTGCTCGCTGAGCGAAAGAAACAACAACGCGACGATACCGAAACTGCTCCAACGACCGTCAAATCGGAGCTTCGATGTTTGAGAATAGAATCCATGTCTTTCGCATCGGACGAAAACGGAGTTCGAAGGAGGGTATCCTTAGCCCATTCCCCTTTTCCGCGGGGTAGCCGCCCGGAAACATTCGAACAAAGCCAACTTCGTTAGTTAGTTAATTACTCATCATACTTCAAGTAACCCGATTCGATATGCAACCCCACACAACAGACCACCCCTCCCCTCCCTCATCGCCCTTTACGAGTGTACGATATACGATACCCTACCGATGTAACGTACAAAACGTGACGGCTTCGCCTGCCTGGCTGTGTGCCTGTCTCTCCACGGGCTGCCTGCGGCAACAAGAAACGAAGCGCCAATTCCATATCCACGCCAGTGCAGAGTGCATTTTGTATCATCACGGAGCTGAGGTCCAGTCTCGCTGTTTGCTTGCCTCGCCGGCCGGCCGGCCGGCTGCCTGTCTGTCTGGCAAGCAGACTTCGGAAAGAGAGCCGGCCAGTGAGTGAGGCAACCAGCCCATCATCGAAAGTGGTTCTCGGCAGCGCGTTCCGTTCCTCCAGTCGACTCGCCCTGCTTCCACGGCTGCCCTTGGACACCAGCATAGCTCATAGACCCCATGGTATCATAGATTCCCTTCCTGGCGCTGTGCATCCTGCTCCTACGCCATCGCCGCCGCCGCTGCACAGGAAAGCGCTGCAAAGACTTCGAGGGGCCTGGCTCGCTATCTCTTTCGGATCGCAGTTGTTGTTGTCGTTGTCGTCGTCGTCTCTATATAAACAGCGACATTAGCGCAATTGCCTCCAAGCCGAAGAGATGAGGGAGACGAGGACGAAGGCGACACCGACAACAACAACATCAACAACGTCAACGACGACGACCGGGACGAGGAAGATTGAGGATTGAGCCCCGTGTTCAATAATTGCCTGCGACAACGAGAGCACGAGGAACGGGGCGCGATGGCTTCTTGCTCGAGATCCGTCGGACGAGAGTGAACTGAGGCAGCGATGACGATCGACTCAACCGAAACGACACTTAACCGACACGAAGGCGGAGGAAACAATTCTCTTCGATCCGAAATTCGTAAAACCTCATTTTGATTCCGCTTTCTTCGACGGAGGTTACGGAAACTAAAAAACTCTTTCCCACACATAAATTAGAGGGATTTCGAACTCGAATTCGTAGATCTTGATTCTCTGAAAGCTTGCCCCATTCTGAATGCTCGGAATTTGTTCGTGAAATTCTCGCAGCTTCGAATGATGGAAAATATCTGTCTTCGCGTTCTCGTTTTTCCTCTCTCTGAGAATGATTTTCGATCGAAACTGGTGTTTACTACTGTCTCGATCCAGCATAATTTCGATTTTCCTCGAAAAGAACCTCCGGGCGAGCGATATTGTATTCTTGAAAAGGAGGCGAATAATAATCTCCTTACATGATCTGCATAAAAGCCGAAACAATCGATCTTGGAGCTTTCTCGAAAATAAGAAAGAAAAAGCAATTTTCGTAAAACGGACGCTGAGAAGTGTCAATCGCCGATCCGCGAGAAGCTTCGCGTGCAGCTCGAGTATTTCTCGACGACATGTTCTCCATCCGGCAGCCTCAGAAATATCTCTGATGACTCGCCTTCTCTGCTGGGGAACACAACGCACTCGACGGAGGAGCATCTCCGAATTCTCGAGTGTTGAATCCACAGCTCGCAATTTCGGCCTCGCCAGAAAAGCTTCTCAAACTAATTTAGGCGGGACATTGAGAAATTCTAATAACTCCGACATCAATAATGTCGATCATCATTTTTGTGATAGCCAATCATAACATCTGTCGTCAAGGTCAAACGACACCGCCGACGAAGATAGAGCACAGGCCGAGGGGATTGGGAAGAAATCACCAAGGGGACGTTTCTTGACAAAATTACTTTTTAGTAAGCGTCATTACGATGTCAATCTCTTCCGAGGCCGCGGTGCCTCGTGCCTGTCTGCCTGCCTGCCTGCCATGCTTGCCCTTTTGCAAGAGAACGAACGATTTATTAAACCCGGTTATTAAAGCCTAGCCTTTGAAAAACTAGAGACTCCCCCAGACCGTCCCCTCCGATCTACCCATACCAGCCAGACCCCGTGGTCTCTCATGGATGTCCCCTGTCGTCCGCCTCCCCAATTTTCGAGGAGGAGAATCAGGACGACGACGGAGGAGAACGGTTGCTGCTCCTCTCTTTTAATATCGAATGAATTCCCGTCCCTCCTCTAGCCGAGCCGCCGTCCTCCTCATTCCCAGCCCTGATTCCCGAACGAACCCCGAGCTGTTATTGCTCGCTCAGCCGATCTGACGGGAAAGAGACGAGTGGGATTTTAATTTGTGCTCGCTGCGTCTGCTAAGTTTATTAGTTGAACATCAAGCAGCCGCCAGCCCGCGATCCCGCCGCTAGCCATCGGAGCAATCCACCCGCTGCCAATCCGCCAGCCAGCCAGCCTCCCATTCGATGCAACTCGGTGTAAATGATTGATAGAGAGACACCGCTCTAATTCGATGGTGTTTGTTTGAGTAAATTCGGAATTATTTTCTCGTGCTTGCGACAAACCTCTTCGAGGCTTCGTTGGTCTCACGGCAATATAACTGAGCTCGACTCACACCAAGACCCCATCGATTCCTCGCGCGCGTAGGAGTTCCTCGTCTGTTGCTCACCCTGTCCGAGTGACAGCGGAGGGATGACATGTGCGGCATGACGTCCCCAATATCTGACTTCGCTTATTGCCATCGGTTTCGATATGATGCTACAGGAACGTGGGGGTATCGTTCTTGAACCTCGACGACAATATCACGAACGTTGCTTATCGTGCTTCGAAAGTTTATCATTCAGTCTTCGCAAGGATGTTCTTCATTTTGTCTGAGAACCCGTGTCGAATGTCGCTCCGTGTCCGAGTCTGTCATCTGTTTCGATTTTCACAGACACACGTCAAGGGAGGGAGGAACATCTCGTCCGAACCCCGGAAGTCCTGCTGTCATAGGGCGAATTCGAATTCACTCACCTGTCGCGTCAGGCAGCTCCTCGTGATCAGATTTTGTTAAAGAGTGCAACACGCTCTCAAGTTGTTCACGCTGACATCGTTGAAGCAGCGGAGAGATATTCTTTGTTGCCTCTCAGGTTCGATGATCCTCACGCGAACGCGTGACGTCCACCTGGCTGAGCTATCCTCGACAATCTCAGAGGTTGACTTCCACGGAACAGCGCTGACTGGACTCACTCGTCGGCATTGCGCTCCTCGCCGAGAACACAACAATGACTCAAGTTTTCAGGTGGATGAGAGAATCACGGAACGAACAAACTAACAGATGAAATAACGAACAAACGACGAGCTCGTTCTCCTTCCTACTCCCGAACAGCCGGCGGAGGTTCTCCTGGCCGCTGCGAAGCGGCTCTGAGTCCTCCGAGATCTCGGCCCTCTCCCTGACGTCCCTTTCCTCGCACACTCAGGTGGGTGAGAGACACATTGAGATAAAGTCGGATCTGGCCGACACAGGCAGCACAACAACAAACTCGCGAATCAAACAGTGAGAAATCTCACTCACGTGATCATCGTTCCTCGCTTCGAGTCTCTGAATCAAACGTTTTCGCATGCGTCGAGCAAGAAGTGCGAATCTTGGGCTTGATTCTGTTTTTAAGCCTATTATTGATTTTCTTCATCTCGCCTCGTCGCTGACCAAACATCGATGTCTCGTTAATACTAATAAAGTTCCCGACTCAAGTTGGCTGATGGCTTGCAACTTCTCAGTCGGAGCGCGATAGAGAAGTGAGCTCCGATCTTGACATGCGCGCTCATCCTGCTGCGTTCCCCAGATAACCTTTCGATTTGAGGGCGGCATCCAAGTTTCTTGTTTAACCGAAACGCTGATCTGAGACGGGGGGACGGTAGCGGACAACAAGTTCTTTCCACTCTGTGAACATAGGCGGCAACTCAGAACAGAATCAGGAAACCGAAATCGAATCACGAAAAAATATCTGAGTTTGAGGTGTTCCATGGAAAAGTTTCTGATGATTCGTAGGTGTCGCCCGTGAAAAAGATTCCAGGGGCTAAGATAAGCCTATCGTTCTCTTGCGGAAGTCCACAGGAAGGTTTCGGAAGTTCAAAACGAGAGTGGGTTCTGATCTTTCAACAAACCAACAACCAAAGGAATGCAGTATTTCACCAGAAATAGATGAATAGTACACACAATGTAACGCCAACCAGTTCTGCGACAGAGAAGAACAATAAGAGTTTCCGCGGTCGAAACTAAGATGATAACCATCGGAGCTGGCTCCAAAGCAGTCTGTTTCTCATCTCGAGAGCTACACATTCGCCTGCGCGAGAACTTGATCGTCGAGTTTAGACCTATCTTCGAGTTCCCTCTGAGGCAAAGACGGCACCAGTATCTCCCTCGATCTAGGCTTGCTTATTCCGACGACTTGCATGCCGGTTCGGACAAGTAGTGGGTAGCTTCCTCCAGGTATGTCCCTACAATTTCTGAATCACTAATAAATCTGTCGGAGGAATTCAAGGTCGGAACGCATGACGTCTTCTCTATTGACCGTCAAATAGAACTTTATTCAACGACAATCGTTCTCAGTTTCCCTGATTGCAGTTCTGTTCGATGCGAGAGATCCATGATGCTTTGTGAAAGAAGCCAAGTTTGAGTCGAATTTCTACTATTTTCGTCCTCGAATCTTAACCGCCTTTCGAGACTAGCAATCGAGCTCGATGCTGCCGGGGAGAAACATTGTGAGAGTAGGAATCACAAGCAACATTCCAGAAACTCCGCGCTCCGCTGTTTTAGCGGATGCCTCCAATCGCAGATGATCCAGCTGAACTTATTTTGACGTGTTCTTCGCAGAGAAGTCGTAATTTTCTGATTCAAAATTCGTTCGTTACTCCGTGGAGAAAGCAAACTCGTCTGTAGTGAGGTCCTAGTGAATTGATTCTTCAGAGACTAGTTCAGTTATCGGTGAGTTGATCGAAATAATCAAGAATAAAATCTCGTGATGATCCTCCATCCACCTAGCTCCCATAATAATCGCCGAATACTGTGACCATTCTCTCCGGAGTTGCCTCTCTACAAGTGTGATAGATTCAAATCGTACCGAATTTCATGCGCTTATTATGATCCGAAGCTGTTATTCTTGGCGCGTATCAACTGGTCACGTCGGACGCTGGGCCAAATACAGAAACATCCCCGTCGCGATGAAATGTCCTCGGAAAATAATGTAGAGTACGCTTCTTGCTAGGTTGCTTACGTTCCCCGCTGTCTTGGGTGGTGAATCGAAACTATGAAGGGAACCGCTGTCTTACAGCGCCTGTTTTCATCATCCATGTCGTCCTCTTTGAAAATACTGTACCGTAATCGCGACTTCGTTGTGGTGGATAAGCCCGCGGATGTAGCTATCAACGCGTGGGACAATGAAAAACACCCGATCACGGTTGCGACTTTGCTCGGGGAAATGATGCCGGAAAGTATAGACTCATCAGTGAGCTACAATTTTCGCTTCGTTCATCGTTTGGATTTCAGCACGTCGGGTGTTCTGTGCATTGCGCTGAACAAGAAAACTGCGGCAGATTTTACGAAATCCTTCCGGGAGAGAAACACCGACAAAACCTACATCGCCCTACTGATTGGACACCTTAACGAGGAGCGTACGGTGGACATTCCAATAGGAGAAGATCGGAGGGCGAGTCACAAGATGTTACCAAACACCGATTCGAACTGTCTCGAAGAAACAGTGCGAAACGCCAAGACGCGATTCAAACCTATCCAATACGGGACGTTCGGGAACGCGTTCGTTACAAAAGTAAAAATCGAATTGTTCACTGGGAGGCGACATCAGATCCGGATTCACGCCTTGACGATCGGCCACCCCGTTCTGGGTGACTACACGTACACCGGTGACGAGGAGTTGCCCAGAATGTATCTCCATTCGAAACGATTACGTATTCCCTATGGTAACGAAACAATCGATGTTGAGAGTCCCATCGATTTCAAGCTCGACACCGTACTCGAGCAATATTCCTAATCGCCGACCGATAGGGTCGATCTTGGATCAGAATGTTTCCAACCTTGATATGAGCGTACCCTCATTAGTTTTGCTCCAAATAAAATGTGGAATTCCGCATGATGATGTTCATAGAGATGACTTTGTTTTCCATGAGTTTCCATGAGAGGCAGAACGGATCCTCAAAAGAGATGGATTTTGTGGTGGCGTCTCCTGGGCGCACTTGATGACGGCGGAACTGAAAAACTTACAGGTGCCAACGTTCGTTCCAGAATTGAAAATGACAACAGAGGATTCAGTCCGCTCGAGGGTTCATCCCGCTCCCGCTCCTGCACAGCCAGATACCCAGGAGAAGAGTGTCGCAGAAATTCGACGAGATTATATCGAATCTTTGAACCATTGGTTATGGCATTGTTACCATTGGCAACAGGTGAGTCTCTCGGACCCGTGGTTTCTCGCCCGCGAAGGGCAATTTCGCTCATTCATCATCATGATTTCTTATTTCGCCAACTCAGGTGAATATGGCTGTGACTTCGGCCATGTTACACACATCATCTCAAGCTGGAGTCGATATCAACCGGAATATCGTTGTCCCCAACCCACCGGATCTCATTTATCAAGTGAGTTTATTTCGTCAAGCTTCAGATTTAGATGGCGATCAATCGTAATCAAAGATCCTGGAGTTACTGATAACGTGAGGAGTTTTAATGAGTCTCCCATACATCGAATCGTCCTCAGGTGAGAATACCCTCCATCCCGAAACGCATCGCGGCGGAATTCATCGATTGTGTGATTCTGCTTGTTGCCAAGTTCCTCATCACGTTCATAGCCGTGGAATACTTTGAGCTCATCCAATTGCCAAGGTTTGTCCAGGCCGCTCCCGAGTCTCGTTCGGTTGATTGCTGGGGTGGCTGGTTGCGGAAATGGTTGCTAGAATCTAACTCTAACCCCTTACCTGCCCTTCGTGTTGCTGGAAAAGTCTCTGTCGAAGCTTTGCGGTCAGTCCCGACAGCTCACCTTCCCCGTGATGTTCTAAAATACATTTTCTTCTTTAGGTTTCAGTTTACGCAATTGTGAGTACGGTTCGGTAACTAAGCTTGATCCCCTCTGTTGCTTGCTGACAATGAACGGATCTGAATGGAATGAATGTCTAGATTTTAGGTTGTCATTTTGTTTCTGTGCTTGGATTCCCGACATAGACGCCTTCCCATCAGTGTTTTTTTTTTCGTCTGGGTTTGTGCTGATTGTCATCGACTAACTCATAAGCCCGTAGAATCTGTCCCGACGTCCATGTTTGTTTTTCAGTTACGACTTGCGCATGATTCAACAGGATCTCTTCACTTACTCCGTTGCTGTCCAAAGCATATTCGATAAGTGGCCGATTTTGATATTGGAATTCATCCATAGAATGGTCGTGATCCTCTATGAAACTATCGGTGTTTGGGGATCCGGCGGCAAAGGCCAGACGATCGGTAAGAGCAGTTCCTCTGTTTCGAACTCCTATCTGCGCAAAATTACCCCAGGAGGAGAAGGTCCTTCTTGATAGTTTCTCGTTCATTCTTTCATTGTTTATTATGTTCGTCAGTGACAGGTTTCGTGCGGGTTTCTGATAATTTTGGACTCTTTCCTCAGGTAAATACATAATGCATATCCGCGTCATCAACTGTTCCGAATGTGACGTGGTGGCACCAGGGGTACTGAGGGTTCGCGTATCCGGAGGCGTTGGCCTATTTTGGGCTCTACTTCGCGCGACCATGAAGAATTGTGGAGTGACCTTCTTGTTCCCCGTGTGCGCCACCGCCTTGTTCTTCTATCACAAACGGGCAGTTTATGACCAGGTCTGCAGAACGCTTGTCATAGAAGAACTCCGAGACGGACCCAGGATTGTGGTCAACTGACTCGAAAGTTCGTCGATGAAACTCCACGAGGAGCCGTGATGCTGAAATTGTACAAAGAATGTAAAGGGAGGGGGACGAGTTTTGGTATGTCATGTTTGGAAGCGGTCTTTTACAAACTGATCATAACTGAAAGGAAACAAGTTACTTGCCAGAGGAATAAATTACACGAGTGATGAAGTTGGAGGAGCCTCATGGAGTATGAACAGATAGTGGGAAGAGAGAAATGACTCCCGAAATTTATGGTTAGAGAAAGTTTATTTATGGCTACCAAGCGCGCCGTATTCATACATCCGGAGGGCATTTTACAAGTGCGGCACTGCTAATACTAGGGAGACACTCCAGGCAAACGAAATCCGCCTATTGATGCTTGAAGCCCATTTTCGATGACATCTTAGCCATGAAGGCCATCACTTTCGGGTTTGACTGGTTTTTCAGCAGGCTGCTAGGGTCTTTAGACATTTCCTGAGAAAGGGACAAATCATCTTATTGACACTGAATAAGTTTATGAACTGTCATGGATGCGTACTTGATGACTCTAGTTTCGTGATCGAAGTTTCAGAAAGCTTACTTGAAGAGCCGCTGCAATTTCCGGGTCACTGAGACCCTCCTGGATGTCGGGATCCTTCATCCATTCGGCGAACATTCCCCCCATGTCTTGAGAGGAAGAAAGTCGTCAATATGACACGCGTCTTCTAAGGAATGATATGCATGACACAACAAAAGCTCAAAGCTACGCACTTGGGGGCATCTTTCCTCCTCCGGGCATACCTCCGGGCATACCTCCGGGCATACCACCGGGCATACCACCTGGAAATCCTCCCGGAAAACCGTCAGGCATGCCACCAGGGAATCCTCCGAATCCGGATGCTTCACTTTCAGCCGCATTCTGACGCTCCTCCTGCGCGCGTCGAATCCTTTCCTTGCGTTCACGAAGCTCCTTCTCTTCACGCTTGCGCTCATATTTGCGTTTGTGGTCGTGCAGTTTCTTTGCCTGGAAATTCAGAGATTTGGTTTATAGATCTCAAGGGCCAGAGACTAGCAGTCATCGTAAGTCTTCTTATTTACCACCGGTGCAAGCAAGAAGGAGGCCAAGATTGGAAACTCACGTTTGGAGACACTTCTTTCAGCCACTGGTCGCCTTCCTCGTTGTAATCGATTCTCAACGAAGTGTTCAGATCCAAAGCAGCTTGTTCCCAGTCGCCTGGAGCGATAAACATAATGTAGAAGCTGATTATTTACAACTTGATCCTAATCTTTATCATTTCCTCGAATTGAATAGGCATGCTCAATTCTCTCTACTAACCGAGTAGCGCATGCGCTCTTCCTCGGAGTCTATAGGCCAACGCTTGGTCCGGGTTCAGCTCAATAGCCTTGGAGCAGTCTTTGATCGCATTGGAAGGTTTCTGCATTTTCACCAAACACCTGAAAAGAGCCGTCGTTCGAGAGATTCAATCAGAACTTCCGAATTGGAATTTGAATTTTCCGACCACTGGTCATGAATCAACGTACTGGGCTCGTTTAGCGAAGAAAACTGCAGACTGAGGATTGACTTGAATGGCCTCAGTCCACAGCTACAGTGACTCATCGAATTTCCCCTCACTGAGAGCTTGCTGAGCTTGAGAACGCAGCTGGAATAGGAAGTTGTTTCGGACGCTTAGTTTTCGAGCAGATTTCAAATGATTGGCTGGCATCGAGCAGATGATGTAGGCTTGTTAGATGACGTAAGTTACCTCTCCTGCTTTTTCCATGTCATCCTCATTGACTTTCTTCGCTGGGTCGCCTTGATCGAGGGAAAGGTCCTCATCTTTCTCGATCACCCCGCTGTTGTCGAGCTCTGGAAGTGATTCATCCCATTTATCCGACTTATTCAGCTAATTGGAGGATTCGTTGGAATAGTTCCGAGTATGGTGACTCTTTTTCAGTTCGTCACTCTTGAGAAATCCATGAAGGGTCAGCGAAATTCCGATGTGGTAAGAACTCTACTCTACCGGCTTTGCTTCAAAAACATTAGAATCCAGCATCCTACTGGCTATAACATGGATTCGGTCGAGAGGACAACTCACCAACTTCACTTTCCGGGTCAGATTCAACCTCGGGCTCAGAAGGGTTTTCTTCAACTTTTGGCTCTTCCTCTTTAACGTTCTCGGGCTCCGATTTTGAGGGCGCAGGAGGAATGGTAGCGTTCAACTTTTCGAGGTATTTCTGGAAATCAATTGACAACCGGCATGAGACTGGCCGGCCTGATAGTGCGTCAACACGGAGATTTCCACCGGGAATCCGTTCAACCACGAACTTACTTTGAAAAATGCCAGCTGAGGTGAGTGCAACAGTTCAGGTTTCGACTCAACCAACGATACGAAAACCTTCAGCTTTGCGACATCCTGGGGATCCATCCTGTAAGACTATCGCTCTTTGAGGAAAACGAACGCGTGAACACAGCGAGGGATGCTTTGACAGCTCATCCTGTTTGGACATTTCGAAACTTTCTCCGTTCTTCTCCAAGGGAATTAGTGTTAAGCTTCAGTTCTCGACGATTTTCCCAAAAGATTCATCGGAACTCACTTTGCGCGCGAAGTGTTGCACGAAAAGCTCTTCCTCAGACGCGATGTTTGACGCGAATCTTCTGTATCGAGGGGCGCGTGTCTGGGATTTCAGAGTAGACACGTCTAGAACTTTCTCCGCATCAAATAGGGCTGGCGGTCAAAGAGGCTGTGGGAGAACGACGAATGTTTTCAGAGAACGACTGAAACAAGATAATGCTGCATCCTGCGGGATTGTATTTCCTTGAAACGAGAGCTCCACTATTTCCCGAGAGCTTCCTTGTGGGATTTTTCGCGCCGATACTGCGCAACTCCCCAAAATAGAATTTGTTCGCCAATTTGATTCATAAAGAGATTCAGCTCGCACAGGCAGGGTATCGTTGCGGTAAATGAAGGAGATTCATACGGTGCTAAATCACAATTTTGTGATAATATTATATATATGCGCACTCTCAATTGAGGGAAGGTGTTTCCTCACAAGTTTCTTGACATCACCTAGTCCGGGGCCCGGACTCCTCAGATGACTGGTTAGCAGAGATTACATCCCATGACTCCGAAAACCACTATCGCGAAAACCCACCACCGCGAATGTCAGGCACTGCGAAAGAATTCCGTACTCCCTCTCAAAGACCTGGGGAAGCTTCTATGCAACGCGCCGATAGAATGAGCTGAGCGTATAGTCTAGCGAGAGTGCAGAGCTGTGTCTTTTCTGTTATTCGATTTCAGGGTTTGGTCCTGCACAATGTATTTAGGGATCGCTCGTGGAGTCGCTGTTGGGAATTTTCCAAAACATTATTGCGATTCCTTTGCGAGAGCTCTGCCGATGCGATCGTACATTCGGGAGACTAACCGACACGAATTGTGGATTCCTACGGAAGAACCAGTGTGCGTCAACAGGAGCTACATGGGTTCCCTCCACGGACCTGCTGTTCTCTTCAAAGGCGGTGGAAACGTTCGCGAGGATAAATGCCGGCCACTGAGTATCGCCGTCATTCGGCCAGGAAAGAAAGATGCAAGTGAATATCTTCGTGCATGTGCGTTTATTCCGGGGATTTTTTCTTTCGAACCTGCACGGATGAACTCATTGGGGTTTACTACTAGTTGTTGTCATCAAACTGCATGCATGGTTTACGTCTTTTCTCGTGTATTCCGAGTATTCTTTCTGCTCCAGCCATCATGAAATATGATATATCATCATGATAAACTCGATCCGGATAGGAAACAGAGAGCGATGAAAAATCTCATCTTCTTCTTTTTGAATTCGACATCAGGAATCTTAGCAGGAGGAAATAATTCATTCAGTCCTAAAGTTCTCCGATATCACGGCTCCACTATGTCATCGTTCATCATTCGAAGCCATTGAGAACTTCCGGTTGGTTGACAATCGCGATCTGATCCGGATTCGACGAGGAATCGCGAAGATAAGGCGGGCATGCAGTGAGTTGGCTGAGTGAGAAATCGGATTTCTAGTAAACACAACGATTCTTGGGGCGGACGCGAAAACTGGAAAATCTGAAACTCCTCAGAAGAGAATCAAGATTTCTCTACCGCGGGATCTCGAGGCATTGCTATAATGGGTTTGAGACCTCCATTAGAACGCTTCCTGACTAAGTTGTAAGTCAGTCCGCCAAGGTTGCCACAAATCGAACAGAAAATGGGAAAAAAAGTCTCTTTTTACCCCTTCAGTGCTCAGGCTCGACTCACTTGATTGCAAACGAAGGCCGAATCTCTCATGCTTCACAAAGGGGGAACGTGCCTCGGTTATAATTGATTTCATCACAATGCTCTGAGAATATTAAAATATCCCGAAAAAGAGAATTTCCTCCAACCGAAATTCTTTCTGATACTTCTAGTCAAAGTCGACGAAGCTACTCGGAATGAAAAAGATGAAACTTTTGTCAGTTCGAGACGGTGGATCCGAAATCCTATTTCGTATTTATACGTTGCATATCGTACTGTCATACTGATAACATGCGTGAAATATCTCCACAGCTACGCAATGCGAGTTTTCTTGAATCATGGAAATCTTTTTCGGGTTCCTTTCGTTGTAAGTCTTGGGGCTTTATGGCCGTTGGGAATGTCAGACGAATCGAGAAGAAGATTTCTTTTCGTCAGAAAGTACTCGGAGCTTTCACGGAAGCGTTCTGCTACTATCTGACTTATCTAGATCGCGATCATATCACTCACTCAGCGCGTTTTGCTGCGAAATGGAATAAAGAAGTGTCTCGAGAAGCGAAATCCAGTATTGATTCACAACTCTTTCGTGAGCTTCCTGCTTTCCATAGTATTGTAGCTTTCCAGTCAATGTTATCCCTTAACTGCTGTCAAGCAAAGCGTCGATTTCTGTCACATGTCGACGTATCGCACGTCATCTTTATTTCCAGCTATGTTTTCATTCTCAGCGATGACTTTGGGAAGTCATTCGGACGACGACATTATTTTGATCTTTGAAGCAGGCCACTGGACGAGTTTATTCTGTTTTGGTCACTCATTCCGATATCATGTCATGTTTTGTTATCTCGGGACGAGTTTAAGCACCAAAGGATCTTCAGAGATGTCAGTGAATTGAATTCCGGGCTTAAGCCTGAGCTTGAACGGCGTGGCATCACAACGTTCTAAACGAATGCTCAGTAACATGTGAGCGATGACCGTTTGGATTATAATTAACGCCAAACGCTTCCCTAGACAGTTTTTCGGTCCATCACCGAACGTGAGGAATGCTGTCAGCTCCGAACTGACACCGCCGTCTTTCATGAAACGTTCGGGCAGAAAATCATCGGGGTTTGCGAAATATCTCGGATCTCGATGAAGGCTCGAAACGGCAATATCGACAGCGTCGCCACGCTTCAGGGAGATTCCAGCGACTTCTGTGTCTCGAGTGCAGATGCGGTCCACGATGGGTGCAAGGGGAAATAGACGACTCGCCTCAAGAATGCTCGCCTCCAAATATTTCAGTCGGTGGAGGTCATCGTAGGTTACGTGTCTGCGATCCCCCATCACTCGATCGAGTTCGTCCACAGCTTTTTCTTGAGCTTCCGGGTTCACCACGTAGAGGTAAGTGAGCATTTCGAGTAAGAGAACAATGGCGTCCAAGCCTGCGATTATGAAGCCGAACGCCTGTGAGAGAAGCACTTCATCGGTCAAAGGTCCATCAGGGTTCTCTCTTTGGGCGATCAGTTCGAGGTCCATAATGTCCGCTGTTCCGTCACGAATCACTTGGTCGAGATTTTTCCGTTTCGTTTCGATTATGTGTCGACCCACTTTGTTGAAGAAGGCGGAGGTTTTTTTTGGTGGAAAATGCACAAACGGGAGCATTCTGGCGAGCGACGGCGCCAAAACGAAGAGAAGCGAAAGTCCTGGCTTGAACAGTCCGCTCGAGTTTGTAACAAACGGATTGTCGGGATCATCGATGCAATTGACTTCGATTCCGAAAGAAACTGCCACTATCGAGTCCATGGCGAAGCCTCGCAAGTAATTACACAACGTGATCTCGTTCTTCTGAGATGCTGCTACAACTTCCAGTTTCGACACGACTCGTCTCGCCAACTCGTAAAGCTTAGGAATCATGCCCCGCATCTTCGCCGAAGTGAAGCATGTAGTCATAACACTGCGCACCGGCTTCCATCGTTCATAGGGCAAGTTGGAGACAGCGTTGTTCCAGAGGGGATCGTTACTTTGGAATTCGAATGCTCTTTTGAAGAAGTTTGGAAATTGACGGTTCAGGACTTCTTTCGCTAGTTCCACATCCGAAACAACCAGAACGTGCGTCGTACCTCTGAAAGTCCCGAAAACTCTTCCGTGCTTTGCCACCATGGCGCGAATTCCTTCTGTTGTCACCACAGAATTGAAATACCATAAACTTTTCAAGTGAGTGAAGAATCCCACGTATTCCACACCGAGTTTCTTCCAATGGAATATGAAGTTTAGAAATTTGATTCCCAGAATCACAACAAGCGAACCTATGAATAAGAGCCACATGTTCACTCGGAGGCCGTTCGACTCGGACGGTGGCCGTAGCGAACTCTTTACCCGTTGGATCGTCACGGTCTCCTCGAGAGAGGAGGCATCGAGGGAAAGACGTCCCCTAATGCCCTTGATCTCAAGCGATTGGCACTTGTTTGTCGTTCAACGTCAGTCTGTCGATGCATTTTCACGTTATCATAGAGGATTCACAAATTGAACATTTTCTTTCCTAAATAAATCCTCGATCGTATCTTGAAAGTCAAGTTGAATGGAAATCCACCCTAGATCGAAGTTTGTTCGATCGATTTTCGGCGATTCTGCGTGACGCATCAGCCTCAACTGGTTTTGGCAGAGAAACGCCCAAAGTTTTGATGTCATGATCACCCTCAATACTCACAAGCCAGACTCGGAGCTTCTGAAAAAGTCGATTCGACTCCAGGTCGAGTCGCAGTGGACCGGAAATTACGAGCGGACAGCGTGAATCTTGGATTTCCTCACTGTGAGCAGAGGAAAACAATCGTGTCTTTCAGCTTTCTTCAAGCTTAGTCGATACTTCAATTCGTTCTTTCTTTCTTTCGCGCATGAATAGACCGGAATGAGGTCCGGGTGCGGAATTCAAACTCAGTAACGATCCAATGCCGGTTCCGAAAGGTCCGTCGGTGATGAATTTCGCTGCTCCCCGATGGCTGCTCGCATGATAGCGTCAGTCATAGACGCCCCGTATGGAAGCGCCCGCGCTGGGTCGCTCACTGATTCATTCCGGGGGCAAAGGACACTTGCAGACAGCTTGCAAAGCAAGAGGAAAAAAACGGTGAAAAAAGCCGATGCGCAACATACCGAGTGAGGGAAAAGAAACGCTGAGGCCATTTTCTGGGTTGATCTTCTTGACTGGCATCGAATGTAGCTTCTCCGTCTCGGTATCACCTTTGCTCCGATGAACCGTGCGACCCCAGCAAAAGGTTTCAAACCCCGAAACCAGCATCGAAGTGCGCTGTTCGTTCCGTCGTCGGCCGGCTCGATGGCCGGATGGCTGCTTTCTTCAACGACAACAAATCGGAATTCATTCTCACGAATGTTGCGCGCGATTGTTATCGATGCCGCCATGCGCGCTTACTTCGCCGCCATTTGCCTTGTCGAACAAACCAGCCGATAATGGTTCAGCCACTATCCGGCGTTCTTTCATTTTTTTTGCGAATCGAGAACGAGAACCGATGCGGGATTGATGGCAATAGCTCGCTAGGCGCCCGAGATCGAACTACGGAACGCGTTCCTTGAGCCGGAACTCAAACCCCAGGACTTCAATCTTTGGAGGTTTCCATGCTGCTCGATTCGAAACGATCGCTTCATGTGTTTCTTTTTGCTCCTTTCGATTTGATCGCGATATATAGCCTCAGCAGTCGATTTCCAAAATAAGAAATTTTCTGGAGAGGTCGAAGTGCATCGACAGAGACGGCGCGGCGGCGGCGAAGCTCGTTTGTGTCACGATATGAACGTGGTGACTGAGCATGAGGCTCTTAAAGTCCAGAGGAAAATGGACACTCGCTCAAGCGAGTGACCGCTCGGTTGCTCTGACGGCCCCGTGACCGCTTGCCGACGAACTGTCTGCCTGGCTGAACTGCTTGTCGTTGTGTCGTTCAGAATGTAGCTCGGCGCGCGGATCTGAGAGACAACCGGAGCACCCGATGAAGCTTGACGAATAAGAGGAGCTCGTCAGGTTCTAGCGCTATCGACTAAACCGTCAGCAGTCACGAGAACTCGACTTCTTCCCGTTCTTACTTTATGACAAATAGACCAGGAATCATCTTACCGAGGATTAGAAAGTGAACTTCCTCTCGTCTGACAGTACATAGATGAACTCATCTCGATAATCATCGCTATCAATCTTCAAGAACACGGGTCAATGCATCCGTCAGGTGCTCATGATGTCGATGATCCTTCAATAATAGCTTCAACCACATCCGATAAGAGAACCATGAGAAGAATGCAAAGCATTGTTTGGTCGTTTGTTCTAAAAAAAACGAGAGAATAAATTCTGTTAGTCATGTGAACACCGTTTTTCTGTGGCTGGCTTATCTCACGCAACTTTCCCTCTGCGTTCTTACTTTCTGAATGCCTTACATTAGACACCACTGCATGGATCCATGACTTCAGCGTGAAGTTTATTGAATCGAATATCGTTATCAGAGAATCAAAGGGATTTCCATAAAACTCAGGTTTTAGCGGGAATCCAAGGAAACAAGGAAAACTGAACAGCTGGCCAGAAAGTGATGAAAGGCGAGTGATCTAAGAGATAAACATGTTGAGCTGAGAGCCCACAATGATCTTCGCTCCGATATGACCGAAGAGATGGCCTAGTGGTCTATGTCTACACCACTTTCACAGATCCACTTTGACGCCACATTGACTGCTGCCTCAAGCGGGAACCAAAGCAGAAGATGTGGTTCCGGTCCCGGTGGTTCACCGCTAAGCCTTCTACTAAAGCCTTTCCTTCGGAACGAGTTTCCTTCCGAAGTTACATCCAAGCCGAAGAAGATATCTTGAGCCGTTAGATCGGATTGGCTCCCATAAAATGTGTTTTTCTGAAAGAATCGATCATCATCTGCCCAATGAATGAGTTTTCAAGATTTTCGAAGAACATTCTGCTGGTTCGTTCGCGTGACGCTTACTCTGCTATTTCATTCGGTGCTATATAAGTAGAGCGCATTCGAAATAGAGCGCACGCCTGATTGAAGCGCATATGATTAGCGCGCACATGATTGGAGCGCATTCGATTAGCGCGCACATGATTGAAGCGTATCTGATTGGCGCGCGTATGATTGGAGCGCCGACCTATCAAGAGCGCAGTAACCTCCGAGATCGAATGACCATGCAAATGAATTACACCATCATAGCTCAGTGTAAATTTCTTCACATTATAGTAATTTTTTTTCGGCAATTCGACAGTCGACACAAGATTGAGTGAGAGTTTAGGTTCCCTCGGAAGCTTGCGGGAAAACAAAATTCAGGGTTTATTGTGCGTGTTAAATTTCAGACGGGAAATGATCTACCTTTCGCTTTCTTAACTGGGGAACGCTCTATACCCATGAGTACAACGAAGAAAACAGCGGATTCAGATTCACGATTCATTGACAGCACTGATTTATTTTCTGGACAGTCGGCTCTCATTAACTTATTTCGAGATGGCTGCGTCGGTAGAGCGAAGCCAGCATCTACCGGGGACATAGAACGTTGAAAAGGCGCAGTTCTGAGATTATTGTAGAATTGATCTTTCCCGAGCGCAAAACGCTAGGAGCGTCACAATTTGAAGTAATGCACAATATCACAGAGAGAATATTCGACGGTGCGCTCTCATCAGATGCGCTCCGATCATACGCGCGCGAATCACATGCGCTCCAATTATACGCGCGCGAATCAGATGCGCTTCAATCAAATGCGCGCTCGTCAGATGCGCTCTAATGAGGTTTGCGCTCTAGATCGGATGCGCGCTAGTTAACGACCACCATTTCATTCACGGTGGGTTGATATCGTTTCGGTGTCGTGTTAACGGTGTATCCGCCAAACCAGAGAATGTACGTGAGACTTGATCGAAACTCAGGTAATCTTATCTCAGCGTAGCGGAAGAATGTCTTCACTGCAACGAAGCGGACATCCAATCGATCCACAGAAATCACGTCCTTAGCTCCGACGCTCCTGAGAAAGTTCATAGGCGAACACAAACGAGCGAGCGCGAGCATCTTCCTGCATCGACTTCATCATCGATGCTCGGGCGAAATGTTTTAATCTTTTATCAACCGCTGATGAGGAGATCAGGGATCACTGAAGCCCGCTGCTCCCCCTCCCCCTGTGCGAATATTCTCCTGGAGAAAAGTGGAGCGAGAATTTCAGTCAGATTTCTCAAGAACAAATCCTTCTCCGATCGGATTCCAGGATAAAACTCGGCTGTGTCTCTGATTCCCTCGTCGGAATGCGAAAACAACGTCCCGTACTCAGCATTGTCGAGCGGTCAAGACCTTCTAAGTCCGTGGTATTTGAAAGTGTTTTCAGTTTTCCTTTGAAGTCACGAAGTGAGAGAAACAGTTATTCAGCCACGGAGCGTTTTGAGCAGCGGCGTAATATATCACCTCCCGATCGTCGCTTTGCCTGATCGTGCGTATTGTGTTCATTTTGTTGTGTTGTCTTGTTATTAACCTTACACACAAACATATCGCGGTGAGCAGTTTTTTCCTCCCAGTCATGATTTCGTATGAACAATGTGGATCGTGCCGCTGGAACCGATCCTTGATCGATTTCCAGCTGCGGCAGCGCTGAAAACGTGCAGTGGTCAAAAAAAGCAGAACCATTTTTTGAATCGTTCACTCGTTTCCCGATTAATTCATTCCACCGGAAACCTACAGCAGTTTGCCGCAAATAATCTTCGAAGCGCCGATCATATTTTCTCCATTTTTTTTTCTTTCGATTTTCGTGATTTGGCGAGGAAACCGCGAGTTCGACAGCCCGGCAATTCGGATGAAAAAAGGGGAAGTTGCAACGAAGTGAGTTTAAACGAAACGAATGGCAAACAAAATCAGTGCGCTTTTGACCGAACGACCAACTATCCGCCGATTCGAAGTTTGTTGAGTGGTACCGCACACGTTCTTCGATTAATCAATCAATCAATAATCCATAAATCCATCGTGTCGACATTCGGGTTTGAAGCGAAAGCGGATTTTGACAAGCTCACGTTACCGGCCCGGCATTTCGATGTTCCGCGATGTTCACGAGGGAATCGGTATCGAACCACCGAGCAGCGTTGCCGTTGTTGTCGCTGAACGGGAAGCGGCCGTAAAGCTTTTTGGTCGCAAGAAACAAACGACCCGGAGAAGCTTCTGAAGTAGAAAAACACCGAACAGAGAAGTGTCGGGAAAAAAAGAACTTCACAACGAAAAAGGAAAAACATCAAAAAACCAAGCGACTCATGGAACGCCACTGCGTGCTCGTTGTCAACTTCACCGCAGTTCCGTAAGTTCTCCTGCGCTCGATTCCTGCCGGAATCGGGAGCACACAATCGAGGTCCAGTTGATCGCGGCGCATTAACGCAACATAGTCCGCGATCAATGAGGTTTCAACGGACGCTAATCAATCTCCGAATTGATGGGGCCTTTGAGCGAGCTTACTGCGAGAGATAAAGGATTGCGTCGCGGCAACATCAAGCCAACAATGGAATGTTGTTTGTTTTTGATGTTCATTGTCTTTCGGAAACTGTGTCTAATCGTTGATAAGGCCTCGTCATCCTCGTCCCCATTGAACGAAGTCAAGTGCTACCTGGTCTGGTCGGCTATAAGGTAAGCGGTCCCTTATCCACCTCGAAAACACTGACGGACGGTGGAATAAATTGTGGGTACGATGGCGGAACAATCGTTAACTGAAGCGTAGAACATATAATAACATAAATATAAAGCATTTTCCCCGGAATTCTTTTGCGCTAAATATTGCTAAACGCGCACTATTTCGGTTCATTTTTCATGGAGATGCTCCGAAAGCTTCATCGAGCTGAATTTTTTCATTTCTAGGGCGGCCGGATCCTCAAGGTGAGTGGATATCCACTTGAGATGCGGTTCAACACCGTTTAGAACGGATGGAGTAAATCAGCCGTGGCCGAGATCTATGGCTGATGCAAAGCAGCCTGTGGTACGCAATGAGATCCTTGGAAAGCTGAAGCTGAAATATTTGAAAAGTTGTTTTTTGTTTCGAGTTCGTCGCATTTCTGAGAAACTTGGGAATATCGAGCGTGAGAGGATGACGTTATTGAATGGAGAAGGTCACGGACGACGACCAATACCGGCGCCTATCAATGGTTGCGGCCGCTCACTCACCGTGTTGACTCAAGTTGCGATTGCAAGAAGACGTCTTTGTCGACGTGATTGCAGTTACGTTGCGTATTGTCCATCGGTTCGACGAAGCCCGCGACGACATATCGGAAAATAAGAACAACAGCCGCAACAGCCATTGGATCCTAGCGGACAGCTTCTGCCGTCGCGGCTTCGTGCGAAAAATTTCATGCAAATCGGGTTTCTGCTACAGGGACTCCGTGTTGTAACTGCGGCTCCCTGTGTCGGCTTCGACTTGAATGACACGTTCGTCTTCGTTTTCTTTTTTAGATGGGGCGATGAATTACGGATTAGGTCGGTCCCTCAGTTTGTCAAAAAGTCAGTCAGTCAGTGAGTCCTGAGAGAGCTTACGTGGCAGAGAAAGTTCTCAAGAGCCGTGCGTCGCACTGTTTGACTTATTGCCACTGTTGTTTTCGTCATCACGGGTGGTCGAATTTTGATTCCATAACATTTGGCAGCAGTAGCGAAGACAGCATCGGCGAAACCAAATCCACATTGAATGGCAAATGATCTCTTTCTTTGAGCTTGGACATTTTTGTCACAATGTCGCACTGAACGCAGACAAATCCTAAGAGCGACTGTCGAAACTGTTACGCCCATCTTTTAGAAGAATTCGAAAGTTTTCTTGAATAAACATTTCAAGAAGCCTCTTGTAGAGTGGAATGTGTGTCTAGGAGAATCGCTTCATTGAACACTTTGAAAATTAACCTGGAGCACGGGACTGCTCAGTGAGATTCTCACTTGAGGAGCGAACCATTTTTCAACTTAGTTCGCTAATTTATCAGGGTAGGGAAACCTGTCAGAATGATGTTCATCTCACTTCACTTGCATTCCCTCCTATTAGCAGATCATCTTTCCATCCCACTGGACTCACCCCAAACAAGACTGACCCAGAAAATCTCGCATTCATCTTTGTTACTCAGATCGTATCTTTTTTCTATAAGAGGAAAAAAACAGCCACTTTCACCGCGATGGAAAAGCCGCCTGAGATCTGCAGGCGTTAAGCTCCTTGGGAGCGTTGGAAAGTAACAGAAGATGCCGTTATGAGCGTCCGCCTTTCATGAAAGTTCCCGGAAACTTGGGATCCGATCCTCCATCCCCACTTCGAGCTACATAGTTGAGTTCCGAACATCGTTCTCTTGTCTGAAAAAGTGGAAGACGAAATCCGACATGGAGGATTTCGCTGTACCATTTTTGTAGGTTGTAACTTGTCGCGAATTTTCTTTTCAAAACGAATTCTCATGAAGGTCCTTTCCGAGACTAATCCAACAAAATTACGACAGCGCTCGTGATCGCTGGGCTCATCTCGCACTGTTGCAAACGCGACGGAGAAATCGATTTTTTTAGATCGTTCTCCTACCGGTACACGAGCTACAAGCAGGTGGAAACTGAAATCGGAATTCGATTACTTCACGGTAACATTGTCGTTATGTTTTTTTTTTCTTCCAACAATCTCTCTGTCATCGGCGAAGCAGTGATCGCCTTGTGTCGATATTTTTGGCAACCAAATCAACATCCGCGGTAACTGGCGTCCTGCGGGCTCTTAACGGAACTGCCGCCTTCTTCGCCTTTCATTAAACGATTCGGCGTGAGTCCGACCGCCTCCTCCTGCCTGCCGTACGCACTCTTCGGACGATTGACGATCTCACTCCGACGAAAGTACATTTCAACATGTCCTCGTTTTCTGACAAAGGTGCTGAGGAGGCACTTTCCGAACTGGATGCATCGGAACTCTGGTTGTGAGATCAGAACCTCGGAGTATCATCTTTAAGGGCGGAGCTTTTTCGCGACCGTATCCTTTGGCTCTCAGCGTCCAATCCCATCTCCTTCCTGGCAGCTTCCCTGGATGCGGACATTTGCGCACCTGTAGAACTTTTTTGGCCTATATCTTGAAGAGAAGAATTTCCGGCGTGGAAGCAGCCGTTGATGTGTGTGTACGTTGATGATGGTAATTGTGAGCGATCGGCGATGTTTCCACACTATATGATTCAGAATTGAGTGATTCAAGCGTCTCATTCATTCGAAAAGTCATCTTTCGTTGGACATGTAGCTCTGAAGACTCCTCATAAAACTTTCCATGGAATTTTGCATGAAAAGCAGAAAAACCCTTGGAAATCGGGATTCTTTTGCGACGGCTTTCGAAAAATTCTCTGAGGTCTTCCATTGATTCCTCCCTCAGAGTTTCCAAATCGCTGACCGTCTATTGCGCAGTTAGTTCCAAGTTTTCCATTTGCACCGTCTGATAAGAAATCATCACGATATGGAATCAATGACAGAAGGAAGATATGACCGAATCGACCGCATGAAGGTGAAAATTAAACAATTGTCGTGGAAAAGAACTATGGAAAATGGTCATCTCGATAAACGCCTTGAGAACTCCATTGAATGAAATCTGATGTGAAAATGAATTCGGGACCAGACTGATGAGACTTTTAAGGACAATGTTCGAAACTGAATCTTTCTTTTTGCTCTGCTACAAGTCGGAGTCATGGATTCAAAAATGCTGGGATTGATAATCGCGCGGTCAAAGTAACTGAATGGAATCCAAAAACACTGGATTTCATTCAAAGCTCACAAAAGGGGGGAAGAAGTCTTTGCGCGAAATATTCGTCGATGTCGTTCTCCATCCGGACTGTTCTTCAAGTCGCACTTGAAATCCGTTGAAAAACGAGTTGAGACGTTTGCCAAACGAGGTTGACGAATCTTTCCGATTTCGCAGGAAGCTTTTCGAATGCAGTCAAAAGTCAGAATGACAGCTGGCCATTATTTTTCACATGTTGACTAGCTTTCCCTTTTCTGACCCGGAGAAGTGTTGGCAAGTAACGTGATTGTGGCAGCCATCGGGCTGGCATAGCAAACGTGGGATTCGCGGGGATACAATGAGAAATGGTATTCATCAAAGTGTATTTCATTTCCTTAATACCGTGCTTGAAAGAGAACATGTGCACGATCCCCGTGACACCTTCGTTCGTTGTCTCGCCATACCCTATCGTTCCCGTGATTCCGGAGTGGATCATTTCAACTAGTACCGTTGTTTGAAAGATGTTTTTACAGCTGCTATTTGAGTATTTTGATTCGTGGGCTCACGCATCTCATGGGATTTTTCATCAGCTTCACACTTTTGCTTTCGTGAAAGTGTAATAATTCTCACTTCATACGCGAGAAGACGCGCCGATCGGAGACGTGGCGTCGTAGAAATCACATACATTGCACTGCAGGAATGAATTACACGTCAATCCCAATTTCGTTCCGTTGTTTCTTCAGCCACGTTTCTAGCAGCTGAGTCGCGTGGATCAGGTGGGACCGGGAAAATGTTGACATCTGCTCCGAGAAATCGAAGAGAACGTGGAGGAAACTATCTAGATTCTGATCGTGGAAATATCTCGTAGAATTGTCCGATTGAGGTTCTCCCAGCACGGAGTCTGTCTCCTCGCCTTTCTAATTGGATATCTCAAAGAAATCCGGGAACGAATCGAACCTGTTTCACCTTCCAAGGGACATTCGTCGCAGCGGATTCTTTCGGGAAAACCCAAGTACATTGACTCGGATGCTGCGCATGATGAGAATTCTGGTTGATGAAAAAAACTTCATTTCCATTCCATTGATTCAAAAGTCTCAAATCTAAACTCGCAGGAAGATATACGGATTTCTAGTTGCCTGTTCGGCTAATGGAGAATATTTTGTCGAATCTTATCTCGCAACAAACGAGTTTGCTACCAGATCCACGGAACAAGAACTCTCCGGCAAAGTTTTTTGCTGATTCATTTGATGTTTTGCTGACTCCTGACAAACTCGCAATCACAAAAAGTTCGAATAATCTTGCACCGACTCGTTTTTTCTTCGACTCATTTTGTAGAAACCCTTTTTCACTGCGGAAATCGCGCGCTTTCTCATTCTCGAGCTTCGACCAGCTCTTGCTGATTCCATGTATCCCCGCCACGACACGGCGTTAAATCTCACAACGAATTGCATTGGATTCTTGAATCGTTTATCAGCATTAGGACTTTGCGGCGAAGGGCTACGATTAGTTGCTCTATGCGAACCCTTCACAATTCTCAAAGCTCTAATTATCCGCTCAGATGATCCAATTCATATTCAGTCAGCGTCTCAATAACTCGTTCGTGATTCGGAAATCATCAATCGACGCATATTGAATTGAGTTCTTGAACGCTTTGCAAGGCAGCATCACCTTTCGCGGATGAAGCCGTACACAATCTTCGCCATTGTGAACACAGAAATGATAACTGGAAAGCAGATCAAAGTTGTGAATGACCGGGCGCATTGTTCCCTCCTCTACTCATGATATAGGTATATTTTGAATTGATTTGCTTTCCCTTTCTGTTCACGTCTCTCGGGGTGACAATATCGCATCGAACATAATGAACGGACCTTGAAATACCTTCGAAGAATGAATCCCGTATTGCTCACCCTTCATGAACTAAAGCGTTCTGCATATCTTACGTTTACTACAATTGGATAAACCATGCATTGTATCCTAATCGATGACTTCTAGAACGATCTAAAAGCTCTACATGCTTCGCGTTGAATCGGACTCCTTCGTTAATTCATTGTGCGCTTCAGAGTTGCTCCGAGGATTTTGAAGGAAAGTTACATTATGCAAGTGGACAAACCATCGATTGACGAATGGAATTTCTCGAACTCGAGCCTTCAAAGTGTGGCGTGACTGATTTTCTCAAAGCAAACAGGGTTATGAGTATGGAAGCTGAGTCAGAAAAGCTCTCCGGGATTAGGTCCACGTTTACATTTGGAGTTCTATAGATTTGCTCAACTTGACAGTTCCTCAGGACGCACCTATTTTTCAAGACAAACCGTTTTTGACAAGCGTAAGGGATGAAGATATCAGGTCGTCAGGTTTTTGGGTGGACTTCAGACAGGTAAAGAGAATCTCCTTTGATGCACTATGCAACGCATTCGACAAACACGGATTTCTCCAAGTTTACTGAATTTTCTGCCAAAAGTGGGGACTTTATACACCTCCAGCCTAGATATTGCGCCGCCTTAAGGGACAGGAGGGAAGTTCAGGCTCCGGTGCAGAGCGGAGCCCGAGCTCCTCAATTCCGTCAAGTGAAATGGAAAGTCCCGCTTTTCCCCCATCGCGAAATCACGGATTCCCTGCATCTGCTTTTGTGATTGCTATTCTCTCATAATAAACAAGTTTTTCCCCAGTCATAGACACACGTGGTGTCGTTTATCTGGTTTGGCGGAATTGAATTCTCTTTTTTTTTTGTTTCAGATTCACACACACGTGCACAAAACAAGAAAAATTGCAGTCAAGAAAGTCGTTTTCCCACGCATCTCGCCGTCAAGAAGTTAAACGCTCACAGCTCCTCCAGTAGCCTTTACAAGTTGTGAAGGATTTTTAGAAATGCTTGCTGGGAACTTGCGTAAAGTTCCGTTTCCAATCGCTTGCATAACGGAACAACTAAGTGGCGTCGTGTCGTGGGCTCCATCCGCATCGTTTTTAATGACCACTCATCGTTCCCAGGCTGAGAAGCGCGAGCGTCACAGAATCGTCTCGGAGCGAGCGCCACCAAGAAATTGTTGTTCCAAGTGCTCGACAAAGCAGTGGCCTGCCTGGCTGCCTGCCGGCCCGCCGGGTAGCCAGTCAGTCAGTCAGTCAGTCAGGCTGTCGAAACTTTCGGCGGAGAGGGAACCGTTTGTCCGCAAGAGGGAATGCGTGAGGGGGGAGAACCGTTAGAGCATCATGGATAGCCTATCAGTCTATCAATCGGTTCGCAATAGAACACAGCTGGTCGTCGACGGTCGTCGCTTCGCTCTGTCATTCGAGTTTCGTGTGGGCACACCTCGTCCAAGATGAAGTCGTTTCAATCAGACGCTCATTAGCCTAGGAGAATGTTGGATTGACGCCTCAGGACGCTGAGTTTCCATCCTGTGAACTGTGTTGTGACGCCGTTCGTTCAGCGAAACGTGATTGTGCGCGTTCGACAATCGTGTATTTAAACGTAGTTGTTCGAAGAGACAAAATAAACTGTACACAATGCAGCATCTTCAGTTGATGTGTTTTCTTCTCGCGCTCGGCGCCATCGCAGTGCAAGCGAGGTTCCTGCTGCCATACCGGTATCATGACTTCAGACAGATGACCGATGTGCTAGTGAACTTGACAAATTACCGACCAGATCTGGTGACATTGTACTCGGTCGGAAAATCTGTTGAAGGTCGAGATCTCTGGGCGGTCATGATCACTTCACAAAACACGGAAGACCAACTCTTGAAACCAAATATTCGCTATATCGGCAACATGCACGGCAATGAAGTCGTCGGAAAGGAAATGCTCCTGCATCTCATCACCTACATGGTGAAAACCTTCGACACGGATCCTCAGATGAAGTGGTTTTTGGAGAACACGATCGTGCACATCATGCCCACCATGAACCCAGACGGCATGGAGCGATCGCAGCACGGCAACTGTGTTGGAATCACGGGCAGGAACAACGCAGCCGACTTTGATATGAACAGGAACTTCCCCGTCGTCGTGGGCACAGGACAATCTCAAAAAGAGCAACCCGAGACCAGCGCTGTGATGCGTTGGATGAACGTCGTGCCGTTTGTGCTTAGTGCGAATCTGCACGGGGGTGCTCTCTTGGTTCGTTTTCCGTTTGACAACGGCGTTGGTAAGTGCTTTCCCAAAATCTGTCATTTCGGTGGATCTTAGTCTGTTCATTTCCGGATTGAACTCCGAACCCCGCTTTGTCTCAGGTCTTACCATTGTGCGAGAACCACCCTTCAAATTCCGCCAGCCGCCATGCCCGTTTGCTTGATTGACCGACTGAACGATTGGGCGATTAAGCCATCCCGGCGTTGCCGCTGACTTCGATCGTCAACCGTTGGCCATGACTTGAATCATGAATTTCTGCGATCGAGTTTTTTTTTTTTCGATATTCTAGTTTTCTGATCTCTCGGTCAGTGTTGTCAAAGCTCTGCCCGCGTTCACGGAATGCTTCCGTTTCCAAGTGAGAAAAATGAGAAAGAACCTTCGGCTTATCGTGAGTTCTCATTGTTCCTTCCACTCCAAGGAACAGCTTTGAAGTGGAACCGATTGTCCAGCATACTTTTTTTTTCTTCTGTATAAACGGTTACACTGATAAGTATTTCGGGCTCTCCGGTCATGCTGAGCCGGATATAAATATGTGTTCCCGGTGGGATTTCGGTTAAATTTCGCAATTCACCGGAAACATACACTGTCGTCGGATTTGCGAGATCACCTTGAGGAAAACGCATGGCGACATGAGCGCTCGAATCAAAGATCGATTCCGCTCGGTCACCCGTTCGCTTCACAGAAGAATTCCACAGGGACGTCGAGGTAGAATTCGGTATCGAGAAGCGAATTTTCGAAATCTTGTTGAATTACTTCGACCCGCAAACTGAACCCTAATTTGGTGATAAGAATCGTGAACTTCGCGATTGCCGATGAAGCTCTACTTTTACGTCTTCGATTCACATTTCGTTTCGGCATGAACAGAGAGAGAGAGAGAGCTATTTATTCGTTTATTTATCGCAAAGAGACTAATCGGCCGCAAAAAAACACTTGGAATGCGCCCCACAAAAACACGCCACATTTCAAAAGAACAAAAAACTCAGCTCAAAAGCCCACATTCAGTAACAGGCGAGCAATCACATTTGATATGCGCGCAATGATAAAGAGGAACCAACCAAAAAGATCTTAAACGATTCCGCCTCTCTGATTATAACATGAAAAGCTAAATTTTTCGGCTTCTCCGCTGCGCATTTTTCTCTCTTCCTCCAAGTGCGTCCCATTCATCACCCGGCTCGTTTGAATATCTATCGATTGATCGATTCGTGGCGCGGCTTGACGAAAAAGCTTCATGCTTGTCTTACAATTCGCTCTGAAAGGAGACATTTGCCGCGGAAAATCGGAGCAGAGACTCTTTTTCAATACTGGCCAACAGTCGTTCGAACGAAAGGAAAAGCAAAACAACATCTCCTCAAGTATCATTCGACCCCACTCCGTGGAGCTTTCCGTCGAAATCTTTTGCCAATTTTTGAGTTATCGCTCAGAGACAGTCGTGAAACTTCGAAATTTATAGTTGAGCTTTCTTAGCTCGGCAGAAACCACAATTCACACCGAAGGCTCTCGCAATGACGTCAGAACGGTGGTTGCTTGATTATTCGGTTGTGGTGCCTGTTTTGTCTGTCGGTTTGCTCGTTTGTGCGCTGCAGCAAATCAGAAATCAGATGCTTCTTCCGTCAAGACTCGCATTACACGCTCGGCAAACAAGTGTGGCAACAAAACGGAGCGCGCGTCGACGCCATCTCCACTCGAGGCTCTTCGGTTGCGGATACTTGGACGACTCTATGCAAACATTGTAACTAGCTGACCATTACTGCCTATCCAATGAGCATTAAACGGCTTTGGGGCCCCTTCGGCGCCAAACTGGAAACATCGTGCGCCGTTTTTGGAATCGCGGCGCCGAAAGCTACCGATCCCGAATATCGCGAGATTAAGGCGTCGCGACGCGTCGCTTGTTGAAGAAAACCGATCTGATCAATCGATCAGTTCGTGAGGGTTTGGTCAATCATTGCATTGATTCATCGGTCCGTCTGTCAGTCAGTCACTTCGTCGGATGAGCGTGTCTGTTTGCGTATGGAGATATTATCATTTGTGTCACGCTCCACCGATAGCAGGTCATCACGCTCGTGGTGAAGTCGTGGATAGCTCTCACTCGGGCCCACCCGGGAATCATCGACCACCATCGTGTGATGGAAGCAGTAGCAATGACTTAAGGAGCGGCAACAACAAGCGGTGTAAATCAACAAAGTAGTTCGATATAGCGGAAACGAAACATGAGTTATGCGGTTGATCTTTGATCAAAGAAATTCAACAAAATTCTCCGTCGGCAGACCCGCAACGCAGTTTCGAAACGAGTGACAATCACGACGAATCGGAGCTATTTTTGACATATCCATCTTGAGTGACTTCGAATCGTTTTCGAATGCGACCAGAAGAGACATGGATCACGAGTTTCAGAGTTTGGGGCTTCCACACGGAGACCGGCCCGGAACGCATGGTTGAGAAAAATCATTGAAACGATACTGCCTTCGTCATGAGTTTGCGATTCTCGTTGCGGTACATCAGCCGGCGACAAATCGCTCCGTTAGCTTTGTCACGCTGTCATACCTTACTTCGTTCCTCATCCGATCGGTCATTCGCTCACGCATCGAGCCGTAGGGGTCATTAAGATGACTTGGAGTCGCTGACGTCCGCTGGCTCGCGATCCCAATCTGCGGAAACTGTGGCTGACAGAATCAGTCCTCAGGCACTCAACAAAAGTTCTTGAAGATCATTTCCGTTCACCGGGAATGAAGTCTCTCAGCACCGAGGTGCCGCCCACCCATCAAGACATCGTTTCGAGTGAAAATCTCACCGCACCAACTTTAACGACTGTGCGCTGCCTCTAATCAAGACTTGAGCGAAGAAAATTGCCTCGAAATGTAGTCCGCGCGCGAGAATTTCCTCTTGTGAACGATCTGGAGTATGACTGAACAACGTGAGCATTCGTCATGCGACTCTTTCACGGTCGAACTTTGCTCAGATTCAAATCGTAACAACAAGTTCAAGCAAAAAAAAGTTTCATAGAGACGTCGACTCCGACTGCTTGTCCACTGCAAAAGGCTCAAACTTGAGGAGGGCACGAGTTTTTAGTCATCAGGCCTCGACTAATCATGGGAACCAGCTCTTAACCGAGAAAAAGAATCCGGAAAAGTAAAAGCAGCTTCATGTAGCCTTCGCAGAATCGTAATGAATACAACTCTTAGATTAGTGGTTGGTGTCGAAGTGAAGTCAGTGGTTGGTGGTGTTGTTGTTGCGGTTGTGAAGTAGCCGAGGCAGGGGCAACACTGAAGGGTGGACGCACAGGCTCAGGCCCTTCGTTTCTCCCCAACGATCTGGGCTGAAAAGTTGGAACAATGAAGTGATTATCAATGCGGCCGTGATGCCGGTTGTTTGCAGCGGCAACAGCAAATGGGAGGAAAAACCGTTTCACCGACGTAGTCTTTATCGTTTGCTTGAATTCTCGCGTTCCGAGAAGACAAATCGCGAGAGATTCCCTCAACCAGAACTGAATACCTACCGGAGGCAACGATACTACAGATTTTGGGAGGCCGAACATCGCATCGTCATAAAATTTCAACCTTTCTTCCTCGGTCGTTCCCATATCCTCGCCAAATTCGCGTCTTCAAAGTCCCAAAGTCGAGGAATATCCGAGTCGGCGCCACTTTCGCACCGTCCGATACACTTAATTGCCTCTTTTCGATGAACTGCCCGCCAATGCAATACATTCGAACCATTTAAGTGTAAATCGATTGATAGAACTTTCCGCTTGCGTAAGAAATCGACTTATATAGCACGATCTGGATTTTTCGAGTCTTTTCGGTTTTCTACGATGTTTCGCTAATTTTAAAATGACCTTTTTGATCTCTCGCCCGTAGCAGCGGCAGCAGCAGGGAGCGCTCAAGCATGAGCTGACATTGCCCCGACTGAGCGTGCCCTGCGCCGACTTGAAGTTGAAAGTCGTTCCGGCAAGGGATGTGTATCAATCCAAAAACGTTCGAATTTTTCTCCCAACACGCCCACCGCCACAAGGGAACGCCGCGCCGCTCGTGGTTGGCACGCGTTTCTGTGTGAATGTGTTTCTTTTTTGTAGAAGAAACTCTGGCAGAAACGACTGCTATTATGCAATCATACTGGAAGATTGATCGAAAATTGTACGGAATATTTTAGACATCCGAGAGTCATTTGGACTTTCTCCATTTGGACAAAATCCACGGGGGTCGACATTTCTGGGTGGGAGTCGATCCCTAACGCCGGGGAACAGCGTTTTCCGTCGATCGGAAACGAGCATCTCTCGTGAATGACCGCGCTCGACAAATTCCAACAGCTCCAGCTCGACCGTGACTCAATGAATCAAATCCTCCTTTGCAGAGTACTCTTCAAACGATGCGCCGGACGACGATGTCTTCAAACATTTGGCTCGCACCTACTCACAAAATCATCCAGTCATGCATCAAGGTACTTGAAAGTAGAAAGTCTTGGACATATTTTCCAAAAGATGAAGAGAAGGGATCTTAAAAAGCGATCGCAATCACGAAACATCTCAAAAACAAGTGAATGCTTTCGTTGAAGTGTCAGCAATCCAACAAACTATCTGACAAAACGGCTTACAAACAAACGCATCATGTCGTAAAAAGCGAAGTGGCAAACTATTTGGGCTGCTGTACCGAAAGGAGAAGAAAATTACACGAAACAGCGAATTTGCAAAGCCGTAAATAATTGAAGAGCGGTCAATTAGAACCATAAACTATCAAAGCGGATACGAATTAATAGGAAAGCGCGTAATTTTGATTTCTCTGTGTCTAAAGGCGTCGGATGCGAACGTGACGGCCGAACGTTCAAGGAAGGAATCGTCAATGGAGCCAACTGGTATCCCTTCGCCGGTAGTATGGCTGACTACAGGTGAGTTTTTCGTGTTTCTAGGACTCAGTGGATGAGAATTCCTTTAATTCACCTCGACGAGAACTCTGAGAATCGACGATCACGTTCTGTAATCGATTCCAGTTACGTCCAAGGCGGTTCTCTAGAGATCACGCTGGAAATCTCTTGCTGCAAGCATCCTCCCGAGCACACTCTTCGTCAATTCTGGGCGGAAAATATCCGTCCCATGATCCGTCTGATGGAAGAAACCCACAGAGGAGTTAAAGGTGAGACGCTCGAATCCGTTACGGGTTGAAAGGATCCCATCGTACCCGTGACCAAAGAATTCGGAATCGCAAAAGCCGGACTTCTCGTCTCGATCGCATTCCGTTAAATTCACTTCCCCGAAACTCTTGTCATCGCTCAGCGGTGAACTTTGTCGCAAAGCACGTGGCTCCCATCGAAATCTTCCCACTCGTGTCCGAGCGCCGACCCGCTACGCGAAGATTTAACTTTGCCGCGCGCTTTTGACGCCAAAGAAGAGCTTCCGTTTTTACTCCGGAACGTTTGACATCAAGGGTGCTTCGTTCAAAGAATTAAACTTTACACCATCTTCAGCTAAGACGTCCCACGAACCGGTAGCCGCTTGAATGGAGACGAGTAGCAGACTTAGCTGACACGACAGTCAAGATCCAATCGAACCGTGGAGCGGAAACCTTCACGAAGCGAATTTGTCCCCGTTTGTATCAAAGAAATGTCGGGGACTAGGCGAGAATAATTATCAATTTGTCCGCTGTAGAGCTGGCGTCCGTGGAGCCAATCGTATTGGAGCATTTGAAGCAGTCTGGTTGGTTGCCTGATTTGCTGGCTACCTGGCCGCCCGATAAATCCTGTACCGGTGACAGCGACAGCCATTTGTAGCCAAGGTCACTGCCCCAGAAACCCAATAACGCCACTTCGACCGAGAATCTACGGACATTCTACTTGCTTAAGCGGTTACGCAACTAATCGACTTTTGATCGATAGGACTTCCACGTTCCTGCGTGATGTCCGCCGATTGCAACGTGAGCTTTCCTTTGATCATTTCCGAATATTGCTCCACGACATACTCGAGAATTTCTTCTCACACCGGAGGCGAATCTCGAATACCTGTCAACAAGCGTCGGGAGCTCATTCAGCCGAAATCATGAGGAATGGCGTTGGATTCACTCCATGAAAGATCGAAACGTCTCGTAAATGCCTCATTTATTGTGCTTTATGGCACTGTAGCCAAGTCGCGGGGATGTGGCAGTTATGCTTCCCAGTTCCGACGTTCTCGTTTTCTTTTTTCCTCTATTGAATATATACAGAGCGTTCCCACACTGTCCAGGAAGAATTCTCGTCGCTGACGGTGATGCCAGCCATAAATTGTTGAAGATGCGCATGTTATCTATCGTTCGCAACCGATATCGGACACAAATGTTCGTCGCTAACGGCTGCCGGTTCTGCTGTTCCACCGAGCAACCCTGCCTGATGCCGCAGAATTCTTCAGCTGAAAATATTCGTCTCGCGTCGTAGTGTTCCCCAGACATTTCTCTCGAAGGATGATAACTCGTGGGAAAACTAGCCGTTACATCCCCGTTGGGAACTCGAAGGATTCGTTTGAGCCGAAGTTACACTTCTGAGACATGAGCCCGAAAAAGTATCAAGCTTCGAACGGATTCATTAATTATCGGAAGAATTTTTCCAGGCATTATATCAGATGATCAGGGAGGTCCCATCGGAGGTGCACGACTCGTGATCAAAGAACGGCAACAGGTCGCTTTCCATACATCTCCGAGAGGTGAGTGAGGCACTCGCTGGGACTCGTGATACGAAATCCCAGATGGAAGGCCCAAAAGTGAAGAAGGTTTCCGACAGAGGCGTCACATGAGTAGAAATTTTGCCAACTAAATCGTTGAAGAACTCTGATTCCGTAAATTTTGAAGCGTAGGCCATTATCCGTTGGTCGTAATTCGTAATACGATCTTTTGGGCGAACGTTAGTCTGAAGAAGAAGATTCAAAATTTATACTCGCATTCGAAAGACCAATTCTATTTCGATTTGAAGTCGGAAGCGAGCAAAAAGCCCAACCGTGTTCCCTAAAATGTCCATTCATTCTCTCACTCATCTCCCGGCGTCACGAGCAGCGTGATATTATATGAGGTGAACGCAATCCATTTTTTCAATGACTCATCCCAAGTGCGTCGTCTTCCAGGAGAATTCTGGCGAATTCTACTTCCGGGAGCCTACACTTTACTCGTGTCCGCCGAAGGATTCCAGACGACAGAGACACCGTTCACGATTGTTGAAGGTGGGCGATCGTGAAATGTCGAATCACTTCTCTCATTCTTCCAATCAGCAATCGATATCGACTTCTAGCGACCAAGAAGCTATTTTGAAATTTATTCAGACGAACCCAGGAGTTTCATGTTCGGTCCTTCTCTTTCCGAATAGCCTTCAAGAATGCGTTTTTGATTCCCCAGGTCACAGCGCTGTGCTGAACATCACACTCAAGGCTTTCAATCATCCCAGCAATTATCTCATCGGTGACGGCGACAAACTAGCAGGTTCGTTTGTCAATGGATTCCGAGGTTATTTGGCGCGAATCGAAAAGTGAATATAAAGTTTCTAATGTTCTTTCGTCTGACTTCCTCCGCCTCCGCAGGAAGCGCGAGTGGACATCATTTCGGTCACTTTTACGAACCGGTGCCAGCCGCATCGGCCCCGAAAGGTTCGTGCTAAGCAACGATTCTCGAAATGGCTCTCCGGGATTTTCATAAATTCTTTGAAGCGGTTATACAGTTATTTGACTCGATCACCGACTATCAGAGCGTTCACGACTGTCCCCGAATTTGACTCAAACGAAATACAAACGTGAGACCCCAAAACTTCTCGGATGATACTAAGCAGTTATTGACCAAAGATTCCGTTTTGCAGCTTCCTGGGCCGGCCGACTTCTTTCGTTTCTGAATCCATCACGCCGAAGCTGATTCGGACCGGACCAACATGACGCCCTGTCACCTGTCACAAAGCCAAACACTTCCTATATAGAAGTTTATTAAATTAATCTCATGGTTTCTGAATGAAACTCCATGTGAATGAGTTGAGCGTAATTGAGGTTTTCAAAGGGGTTTCGTCAGACCAAAATAGCTCTACTGTGAAATCTCAGAAAGTTCAGTGTTTAACTCATTTAGTTCTTTATTCGACGTTGCCCGATTGATTGTTTCGGTAACCCTGAAACTGGAACTTCCAGAATGTTGGGAGGAGCATCGAGAGTTCGAAAAGGTTGTAACTGTCAGCATAGACGGTTGAAAATAAAATCTCAGAATCACATTGTCGGTTTTCTCCCTATTTTTCTCCTTGAAAACTATAGAGGTGGCTTTCCTCCAGCCAAAAAGAGCAATTCCATTCGCTGCATGACAGATACGAGCTGTTCATCGATCGATTTTGCGATGGGAAGAATGACGGAGGAATTTAACACATGCCATTCACGGAGGAGTGAACAAACTATTCCAACTGCTTGGGATAAGTCAGTGTTGGTTCCGACTTGCTATCGATTCCATGCATAAACTATCTCCCGAATAATAACGGCCAAACTCTTACTATGCGTTACGATTTGAAGCGGGAGTGGATGTTGATGTGGCTTCCGGAGTGTTCACGCTCGTTTCTCGCGAATACATTGATGCTGTAACTTCGACGAACGACTTCCGTTCTGAAAATCATTGAAAAAGTTCCGTACCGCCCCAGTCTTCCAGTCCCGGGCAGGTTTGGATACCGTGGATATATAACAGAAACAGAATTTCAGTGGTGTCTCTCTCGATACCGCGATATTGGTCTTCAAAAATATGTTTTCACACGAATTAGCTCATCTGCTGAACCTCACCATCGACTACCTACGGTAAGCGGAGTTGATCTCGACCTCTCGAATCAGTCCGGTGCTCATCGAATAGAATCTTCCTCGAATCTGAGAGATGCAAAGAGGGAGTTGAACGAGATTTGGTCGCTCGCTCATCGCCAGGATGGCTTCAAGAAACGCCGCTTGGATGTGCAGTCATTCGTGTCTGAGCAATTTATAATTGGAATCACTCGTGAGGAAAGATGGCTCCGCTTTAGTTTCCTTCTGCTTACCACCCACAAGAAAGAGGGAGAGAGGATGGCTTCGGAAATGAGAATCCCTGTTGACTTACCCGAAATTTTCCCATAATACTCGAACAGCCGAGGTGATTGCTCGTTCTTCTAACGCAACAGCTTGCCACTGATCACCGATGCCTACGTATTGTCAAAACATTTACCGTTTTTCAGGCATACTCCCCGTCGAGGCCCATACTATACTACTTACTCGAGAGATCTGGCACATCGAAAGAAGTGCGGCATTTCGAACGATTCGATCGTGTGTCGGTTCCTCCACCAATTCTGTGAACTTCCACCACTGAAAAGCTATAAGCAAACCATCGTCAGCTTGAAATCGGAATCTGAACTCAATTCAATATCTGCACTTTCTTATGATTCCTGTTCCAAACGGTTTCCCGCGTCGGCAACATGCTCGTAGGCCCCGCTGCCGTTCATTCGACTGCGTAGAAGGAGCACGCGTGTGATGAACGGAATATCTGCTCTGACAGAACGCTCTCAACTTCGCCCTCTCCAGTATCAATCTCTGGACAATGTGTTCGCGCTCCTAGAGACTGGACTCTCATAGCATCTTGAGCTCACGGGGACCCTTCACGACTCCACGGCAGCTGATGGTAAGAGCTCATTTGGAAATTGATCTCGATAATAACTCTCTAGTTCGATCAGTGCTCTAAGCGTCAAGATGTGGCCATGTCCAGTCGAATGTTCGATGGTGCGCGCGCGGAATCTGTGGTGAAAGTCTCCTCATAAGCAAACGTCAGTTGTTCTAAATCACACGAATCTCGAACTCGTTTTTGATAGCCCTGAACGGTGTTCCGTCATGGATTGTCAGAGTCCAGCTGTTTTCTTTTCTATTGTTTGTCTATGTCCCCAAGATTGTGCTCTGTTTAGAAGCGAGTCTGATGACTCTCGACTGTTTTCGTTACGAGAAGCTATAAGATACGCATTCGAGAGCTCACCCTGATCCATACGCACCCGGCCAGATTTTCCGACAACGTTTCTGAGCAAACCAACGCGGTTCGTTTGTTTTGCTAAAAAGTATCCCGCTCCTCCAATCATGGAGAGAAGCTCAAAACATTTCCAACGTTAGTGGTCAAGGCTGTGACTTATCAGACGCCATTTTTGGAGAAACCTTGTCGGTTGATTGTGTAAAACAAATGCAGCGGATGGATCGTCATCCCCGAGCAAGCCGAAATACGGCTATCTGTGTGAGATTCGTGCGATGTAGTTACTATCAAAACAAAGGATATCACAGAGAGCAGGTCCTCGTTATCCATGAATATCCCTGAATCACTGCAATGAATTCCGCGAACGGAGAGCCATAGCGAAAGTATCTTGGAATGCCTTCTCTCACTGACCTGGAAACTTGACGTCAGTTCGGATACGTCGAGGATATTCCGAGCAACTGCGTCGCAGTCGAACGAGTCTCGTCGAGTGTCAGAGGAAAGCAATCTGAGATCGCGCTCAACTGTGCAACGCTAACCGCGGTCCCCCGCCATTCCCTTCTGTCCGTCACGCAGAACTGAAGCGGAATCGGAAACTCTCATATTTCTGCTCGCATGATTTTTTCATTCCTTTCTTTTCTCTCCCCCCAGATTCTCGAATGTCCTCTCGAGTGTTCGGAAAGTCTCAAAGATGAACGATCGTGGCAAGAACTGTCCGTTCGTCAAGATCGGTCACTATTCACTAGGAAATACGATCGGCGAGGGCACTTTCGGAAAAGTGAAAATCGGCAAACATCAGCTGACAGGACATAAAGTTGCTGTGAAAATCCTGAATCGTCAGAAAATCAAACACCTGGACGTGGTGGATAAAATCAAGAGGGAAATCCAGAACCTCAAGTTGTTCCGACATCCACATATCATCAAAATGTATCAAGTGATATCAACACCGACCGATATCTTCATGGTGATGGAATACATCTCAGGTGGCGAGTTATTCGACTACATTGTCAGACGGGGGCGGCTGAAAGAATGCGAAGCCCGTCGACTTTTCCAACAGATCATCTCGGCCGTCGACTACTGCCACCGACATCGAGTCGTGCACCGTGACTTGAAACCCGAAAACGTACTCCTTGACAAAAACAACAACGTCAAAATCGCCGACTTTGGTCTGTGCAATTTCATGACGGACGGGGAATTCCTGCGGACGTCTTGTGGTTCGCCGAACTACGCTGCTCCAGAGGTCATATCGGGTAAACTCTACGCCGGGCCCGAAGTAGACATTTGGTCTTGTGGAATCATTCTCTACGCACTGCTGTGTGGGAGACTACCGTTCGACGATGAGCATGTCTCGAATCTTTTCAAAAAAATCAACGCCGGTGTTTTCTCGATTCCGGAGTACCTCGCGAAACCGGTTGTCAGCCTGCTGGTCCACATGCTGCAAGTGAATCCCATCAGACGGGCGACCGTCGATGACATCAAAGCCCACGAATGGTTTAAAAAAGACCTTCCAGCCTATCTGAATTCCCCCCCGCATGAGACCCTCGACGCTTCCATTGTGGACATGGATGCAGTCAGAGAGGTCTGCAGGAAATTCTGCGTTGAAGACAAGGAAGTTCACGCGGCGCTGCTAAGTGACAACGTACAAGAGCCTTTGGTGACGGCTTACCATTTGGTTGTCGACAACAAGAGAATCGACGACGAATCGGAAAAATTCAAAGATTTTTACGTTGCATCCAGCCCGGTTCCGTGCTCCGCGACTGCTTGCTTGCAATCCAGCCCAGCGGTCCCATTGCACCCGGAAAGGTTCGCCCGCGGTCTTTTCTGGGAGGCACAACGAAAAGCGAAATGGCATCTAGGTATTCGGTCGCATTCAAGACCCGAAGAGATCATGAAGGAGGTCTACAGGGCGATCAAAGCACTGGACTTTGAGTGGAAGGTGGTCAACGACTATAATCTGCGGGTTCGACGGAAAACATTGCCAAAACAACATTATACGTCAATGGAATTGCAATTGTACAGAGTAGACGGGCAAAACTACCTTCTGGACTTCAAGTCGCTTCCCTACGTTAGTGAGCAAGTACCGGTTCCGAACGTGTTGAATGAAGCTCCGCTGACGTTGCACAATCACATGGGATTTCTCGAAATGTGTACGTCACTCATAACACAACTTGCACGATGAATATATGTTTCCCTGATCAAGGATTTCTCCGTCCCACAATAGATGCATTCGATTCCCGGAGCGGAAAAACGACGGCAGATGAAAGACAAGAGTTCGGGAGATTAGTTTACCTCCATCAATGCGGCGAAATTTATTCGCTAAAACGAGATGCTACACTGTGCACCCGCCAACACTCGGTATTATTCGTGAACGTGTTTTTTCTCACGATTTCAAACATAAAATTTCAGATAAAGCTTAATCCACAATTAAAATTTAGGGAAGCAGCGACTAAGCGAACCAGCTGATCTGGACGCGTTCACAATTCATCATTCTGAGTCAGCTGTCGGCCGCTTCATCAGCCTCTGCAGGACCTGGTTGAGCTTCTATCATCTTCACTGTCGATCTCGGGTGAGTCGAGCGTGAGATCGATTTTCTCTGCGACGCAGACATGCATCTCCAACCCTTGAGGAGTGAATAGACGGACTGTAGGAGGATCTTCGTTGTTCTCGAAGAAGACGTCGAAGACTCCGGTTTCCAGCAGTACGGAGAGCATTTGGAAACGTATTTCATCGTCCGATGGATCGTCGTTGTTCTCGAGGAAGACGTCAGAAACTCCGGTTTCCGGCCGCATGGCGAGCTCTCTGAAACGTATTTTATAGTATTCCGGAGGCAACGCCACCTTCAGAGCTCGTGGTGGATCCCTGGAAAAGACGGGAGACGGTTTGAGATAACATGATACTTATCTTTGAGCTGGTATGGAACTTCTCAGCTGAATGGAATTGCATCTTGAATAAATCGCAGATTGAATTGAATTAAAAGCCGAATCGAACGCAATTTTAGTCTTACCTATCGAGGAGGGGCTCCAGCTCACGAGAATCTGCGACACTGAAAATTGAACCGGTGTCGACAGAGATAACGGGAATGCGGGAACCATTTTTTCCTCTCCCACCATGACATTCTTTCTCTCCTATCATTACTCTCATTCTCAATTCATTGTACTGTGCACAAACGATGTCTCCCTCAATGTACAGCTGTTCGCGCTCTCTTAGTGACGGCGTGATTCTATGCTTTCTGGTGGACTCAGAAGGATCGATCTCAAATGGTACACCATTCTGAACTATATAGGCGTAATCTTGATCAACATGAAGGACGGAACAATTTCTCAATATGGTGAAAGGTGGAGGTATAACGATTCCAGGGAGTGTTCGATATAGCTTTTGTATCCTCTGCCTCGGTACGACCCGTTTCGTCTCAATCACAGGCTTGAGATCTGCAGGAGAAGTTCCGAGTAGGTGAATCGAAATGCATTTCACATATGGCGGACGGATTGAGGTGGACTTCAAGGAAATGGAACTCGAGGCTCAGGGGTGACTCTTGCATGGGAAACATTCGAGAGCATCTGAACGTTACTCACCGAAGTTTGGTTCAACGACGCTTAACGAAACTGTAGGTATGCAAGCCCATTTCATAACATGCACCTTTGTTCTCGTCCAGTCAGAACAGTTCACCCCGCTTTCTAGGAGTTTGGAATCCAGTGCTTCATCTTTGACGTTGAGTCGGCACCTGCCGGGAAGAAAATGTATCCTCATGATATAGGTATGTGTTCTTCCCCGATGGAACCCCGCAAGCAACACTGGCGCTCTTTGATTCGTAGCCGACCTGCATCCCACACACCGGCGAAATCTTGAGCGTATCTAGCTATCACCTCGCTCACTTTGTTTACATTTCTCCGCTCTTGCGGCGAGACATTCTGAAACAATCTCGAATTTCACGAGGTGGAAATCAATTATAGAGCTTGTTCTGCGCGCCTGTGTTACTTCAGAGAGCACTCGCGGCAGGTTTTCGTCTCAAGCACTGAGTCTCCCCTGAGCAGTGATCGCGATAAACCTTGACGCCATGGCGAGCATTCGGTGCGCAACCACGGAGGATCTCATGAACATGCAACATTGCAACCTGCTCTGCTTACCCGAGAACTACCAAATGAAATACTACTTCTACCACGGTCTCAGTTGGCCACAGCTAAGTTACGTCGCCGAGGACGAGAGAGGCGATATCGTCGGTTACGTTCTAGCGAAAATGGAGGAAGAAAACGAACGTGATGATGCCGAACCCCATGGCCACATAACTTCGCTAGCAGTGAAGAGATCACACAGGTAACTACGGCAGAAGTCGATGCAGATAATAATCTTCTCTCCCTGAGTACATTCGAAATCTTGGAACTTCACACTGCTGATCCAAAGGCAATGAACGCTCGAGCACAGACCATCCGGCGCTGGGTATGGTTATGATGATATTTTGTGACGCAAGTTTCCCCTCACAGACGCTGCGGGTTGGCGAAAAAGCTCATGGATCAGAGCAGTCGTGCCATGGTGGAGTGCTTCAATGCAAGATACGTGTCTCTGCACGTCCGTAGAAGTAACCGAGCCGCTCTGAACCTCTACCAAAACACTTTAGGTGAGATATCACATTTGGTCGCTCTCTCTAAAGTTTCACGACGTTTACTAATCGAAGTGATTCGACGAACAGCTCAACGAGTTAGAGGATCAATTTCTTTTCTTCAACAGGATTTGCCATCTGCGGCACTGAAGCCAAATACTACGCAGACGGCGAAGATGCATTCGCCATGCAACGAGATCTCGGCAAATTCGCCAAAGAATTCGACCTGACTCCCGCTAACCCCGATACATTCTACCAAGTTCGGGCGAGCGGCAAGAAGAAGGAGAACCAAACGCACGATCAAACTGTTTAAATAAATGAGTTATTATGTATAAGCGAGATGATGCTTCCTCGATGTCCTCAAATACTATTCGTATGAATCCCGTGGACTGACATGTGGGAGGCGCACGAGCTCAAAGATTCTTCGACACACCGTGCAATTCGAGAATCGCGGACGTCGACGAGTACGTCCGTCCAATGCCTCCCTCGAGGAAATCGATAGTTACAATCTGTCATATCATACAATTCGAACTGCGTAGAAAATCTTCGACGGAATGATATTTTTTTTCGAATTTCTCACCTTATTGCGGCATTGGGGATCGCTAGCAATGCACTGGTTGGTGCAAAAACTTGATCGACACCGACTTCTTCGACTCGCCCACTGTCGACATCCAGATATTCAACGGAGTTCTCGTCATGTGTTCTTATGAGCCCTCTGTAGATTAGAGAGATTGTGATGAGCTCTCCCAAAGAATCGCTACCCGTGAACTCAGCATGGGTTCTTCGTATTTTCTGCACCAAAATTTCTAGTATGAATCGAGTAGACAAAAAGCGGACATCCGTGCCCGTGTAGAAAGTCGAAACAAATGTCGAGAAACCAGAAACTTGACCTCCGAAAGATCTGGCGAACTTGAGCGTTGTCGCGACCACACAGAAGCCAGTTATTTGAGAGGGCATTACCTCTTTCGGTGCTCCTCCGCGGCGATGACCAAGATCGGGTGAGCTCTTGACAATTTCTCCAAGGGAGTCAATTCAGCTTCCTTCAAAGCTTCTTTGAGCGCCTCTGAAAGAAAACCGATCGGCCGGACCCAAACCTGGGGAAATAAAAATAAACACACCATAGGCGTACATCGGCAAATTATCGAGCCTCTTGGTCTTCCTGCTCCAAGATTTCCAGAGCACTGGTTGCAGCAGCTTATGCTGACGACGCTGAACAGAGCGAGGAGAAGAGCGAATGATTTGAAGCTTATTCACCATGGCGTTTCCTAGGACAGTCGTTCACTAAGGGGAGCTCACCTCTCTTCTGCTGATTTCGTCTAAACGGACCTCAAGCTCCTCATCGGTTTGGAGCACGCTTCGCCGAGGCTTCACGAAGCACGGCAGAAACTCCCTAACGCGTTCAAACAATTTGTTCCGATGGGTGGAAAATAGGTCTGCGGGTTCGTCTTCGGAATTTCCTATTCTTTTCGCGCGAGGTGGGCCAGCGTCCTGAGTTGGAAACGTCGTTGGAAACAGTTCTATCGGAACGCTTCTCCGACTGCTCGTTGCGAGCAGGATACCACGAAAGATCTCCTCATCAACTCACCCATGCTTTTGGAGGAGATCGGGTGGGCGCGTCTTTCGGAAGGTTTCTGTAAAGCCCGCCGGAACACGTAGCGGCTGAACTGTAGCCACTGCTTGTGCTGTTCTCACTCCTCCGTCGCCAAGACATGCCGGGTTGAGTCCCTGATTGTCGTTGATCTTGACCGAAAGAAAAAAACGTTTCGTCACTTATCACAACACTCGCACACTTTCGGATCGCTGACAATCCAGGAGCACCACATTGGTTTCGGATGTGACAGCGGCTAAACTTGCACAAATGTACCTCGTGACGATGAAGACATCCTGTCTGTTTCTGGAGCTGGGATCGATACTAAATGAAGTTGACAAAGACGCACCTGACACCGTTGGCGCCAATCGCCCCTCTAACGGCTCTCTCAAAACAACTGCCCGCCTCCTCGACGCGCACATCGGAACATTCATGCAAGCGGATCATTTCAACGTTTGTTTACGCTCTTCTTCGTTCTCTCGAGAGAAATTCGATATTTACCTTGTCTATGTGGCGAGAAGTTGGCGTGCGGTCCCTGGATCGTCTGACCTGAGATTGATGATGATATTCGTATCGCCGATTCGTTGTTCATCCGGGATCTCTAATCCATTTGGTGACTCGACAAAACGCTCTCGCGGATCTCATGAACACAATGAAGAGGCAAATCGAAGAAAGCGCCAACCATACATTATGAACCGGCTGTGATTGTGCCTGGGCTCGAGTGCGCCTCTCTTTCTCGCTTCCCCCTTGTCGGTTCGTTTCCCCGAAGCTCCCTCGGTAATGTTCTGTCGATGTGGCCGACCAAAACTCAAAGTTTCTCCTGGGAGAAGTATTCGATTCATATTTGTGGGGCAGATGTGGTTTGCGCGGTCGAAACCGGTCGCCCAATTTCCGAGCAAACTTCGACACAGCCTTGCGCAGGAATCTTTCAAGCAATAAGGCATCGGAAACGCATCAAGCTCTGGTATTGAACTATGTATCGCCCAACAGACTGAAGATGTGTCTCCCGAGGGACAGAATCGCAGCATCCAGAGCAAGTTTTGGGATCGCGAAACTTCTCTAGAACCGATGTAATGCACATCTCCGTGCATTGCGCGTATTTGGGGCCTCTCTTGAGCTTTGCGCATATTTTGTCGTCTCCTGAATTCTCCCATTATAAAAGATGCGGTCGTATTTTCGGAATACGAGTCGACTCCTCACTCGGAGGGAGAGACCAATACAATTCGTAAGAAGGAAAAGTCTCTTGAAAGTACTGAACACTGAACGTGGCAAAGGTGCACCGGTGTTCGGCCAGAGTTGGCCCTGTCTCCGAACCTCCAACTCATCCACAAATCGTTCAAGAATGTAGTAGAAGGGAACTATGGTTACCTTGAGCTTCAAGCTTTGTCGAATAAAAGGCCTGCTTCGAGATGCAGCAAGGAAAGGTGAATCCGGTCGTTTCTTTCGAGGTGAAGAGGACTTTCTCACAATGGAAACCGATCCCACGAGACAACCATCGATCGCTACCTTCCAAATATAATTGTGTAGTTATGTGATCGTGCATAACTTCGTGCATAATTGTTCTGTTTTCCTGTGCATACTGCATGCAGATTTCAGTGTTTTTATGCATATCCCCCTCATCACTCTCCGAAGATTCGATTCGAGAGCCGTTCGCAGGAGGATCATTGATTATGTCCGCCGCGATCTATCGGGTCAGGAGTGCCGTTGGTTTTCGATCGGATGCTGTTCCTCTAGAGCAGGGGTGGGCAACATCTAATCGCTAGCGGGCCTCTGGCTGAGCTTGGAGCCCATGGCTGGCCGCAGTGGTCATCCCCCGGGGTGCTTGACATGATTCTTGACGGAAGATAGATTTAGATTCTATGAATTGGGTATCTTCTTGTATCGTAGTGCCAGCTTTCCGGTTGCATCTCGACTCAATGGGAGTTATTGGATTGTTCCACAAGTATCTCAATATGTGGTAGGATATCTGGAGGATATGGAGGGGGGCCGCACAAAGAGGGCTCACGGGCCGCGGTTGCCCACCCCTGCTCTAGAGTCTAGAATCAGCGCCGATGAATGGCGCACGCCGACTAGCGACTTCACTAGGCGCTCCTGATTCGATCCAATCGCAGCAAAGCACTGAAAATCTTGGTTTGATCCCACGATAGCACCTAGATGGGAGCCGGGAAGGCCGCTGGTTTATTTCTGGACGTACATGCGCCATTTTTCACATCGATTGGTGCACTGCACTTTTGCTGCGCCAGATGTGCTTTTAGAAGTTCAACAAGTCCACCACTCGTCGAGAATCGATTCTCGAAAGGAGTCTCCACTTCTTTCAGTTCTCAACAAATATAATTCCGCTGGACAACAAGGGCAGAGCTGTGCTCCATGACTCTCGGACTCCGATCCCACATTCTAGGTGACCTCATTTTCGATATCCGATGGGCTAATAGAGCCCGATTTTATCGAAGCCTGATCTACGGTGAGATATTTCTTGAACCAAAGCCGAAGGAAGCCATGAGGAATCGACCTGTCGATCCAATCCTTGTCTCCAGTGGTTTTCAACCGCTGCCTTTGCAGTCCCCAATGAGCCATGCGAGATGCTGCAATGAGCTGAGAAATCGAACGAATATGCCTGCCGCTGTTTTAGCAAAGCGCTACAAGGCTACGGCATAATTACAGAACTAAGTTTCCTCATCTCATTCCCCCCTCCGAAAACTTTGAGTGTGCCTCGTTCGTCGAGCAAGTTTCGAGTGGTTTATCCAAGTAGATTTTGGCCACTGCATGCTGGCCTCTTGATCACACACTATGGTTAGCTCAGCCATCTTTATCCGTTTATATAACTTCTGTCCAATGCATCAATCATACTCGGAAGGTAGCAAACCTATGCCCTCCGCTGTACGCTTGACATTGCCGAAATGTACTGTGCGCGGAATTACTCGCTGTACCATGTCCAGTGGCGGATCCAACCTCAAGCCTGGCCTCGCGGGCGGGAAATAAAGATCATTCGAAACAGTTTCATTTATATAGTCTCGAATTCTCATGAATATATATGCGCAACAAATCTCAAATCAAAGATTCGGTCTTCCTTGGGTCTTTGTTGAGATAAACATACGTGTGAGTACACTGAAGATCAGCCACCGCGCCCTTCCCCATTCCTAGATCCACCACTGACCCTGTCTCCAGCAGCATCAATTTTTTCGCACCTATCTGTTTCACTTCGCCCGACAATCGGCGACCATGTCTGTACTCATTTGAACGATGTGGTTCTCGAATTGACATTAGTGGAGTAATATGATTTGAAGGTTCTAATCCTGAAGCTATTCTCTGTTCCAGTCGATCCTCCGCATGACAAGGAGCTCCTTTGCAGCGGCGCAAGCAGAGCGAGACGGGCAGCATCGAGTATCACCTTCAGTGATGTTTCTCCTTTGGATCGTTTCTCCTAAATCGTGATTTCGAGAAACCATGAAATGCTGTCGTCTCTATTTGCAATACCTCTGAATCCGACATTTTTCCCTCTGCTCGAACTCTCTGTATACTCAACCTTATTTGTTTCCACATTTGGGGTGAACTTTTCTAGTTTTGTGAAGCATCTGACGGCAAACACCCGAGAAATAACGATATCGATTCGATTTGTTTCAAGACCAGGGGTTCAGCCTTCGAATTGTGAAGCTTGTGGAAATGTGTTTTCCTCTCCTCCAAGATCGCGTGCAACCCCAAAATAGCATGACATAGCTCCACATCGGCCGTTTCTATGACGTGAATCCAAAAACTCATTCGACCTTTCATGGCATTGCATCGCATCGGTTCCAACGATATACTCTTTAACTCAAGCCCAGCTTACGATATTCCTCGAATACTTGTCTCATCAAACCACTCAAGAGGCATTTCGCCGATGACGAAGTCGGTAATCATCTCCGTTTCCCTTGCTAATAGAACGCTTCTTTCGCTGAGGGCAACGTAACGCATTAAGCGGCTTCCTGCGGCTTCATTCATCTTGCCGCAATTTTTGTGGGTTTTGGCACGATTCATCTATTCGACACCATATCCATAACTGCGCATCCGCTCATTTGATACCATCCGCTCGGAGCAGAGTCCAGAATAACATCGTCTCCGACAGCTCAGTTCGTTTGGATTCTGCCTGGCTGGGACTCGCGATGTCAAACAATCCATCCCAATAGTCAAGTTCAGGCAGTTATTCTTATTGTAGCGACAGAGGCTACAAAAAAAGCTCGACAGGCAAGGCTGCGCCAACTGTCGGAAGTTGAATGATTTGCCTTTTTACCACCCTATTTTGCCACCTGTTCGTGTTCAATCTGAGAAGATGATGAGCACGATTTCATCAAATAAATAATTCTTCGCTCGGTTTGCGAATTGCTCGCCAAAATTGAATGGTGCATTAGTGGTCTGAGTCAGGAGTTGTCGTTGCGTAAGTAGATCAAACGAAGTTTCCAGATTCTCTCACATAACTGCACTTATTCGGCGAAAAAGCTTCTATTCATGACCTTCGACGATGACCTTTGACGCTGCTGAAGTTGAGAGACAATGCGCCGTTGCACCGAGACTTGTCAAGAGCAATCGTCCTTTGAGAGTCGAGCACCATTCAGAAATCGATTATTCTCGCTCTTCACAGCTCCGCTGGAAAGCTGATGAACCTGTTCCGGCTCTATTCTTGGAATCAATGCATCACTGCTACGATTCTGACGTTGTTTCGATCGAGCTTTTGGTCGAGATGAACCGCCAAGAGCCAAGCAGCTCAGGGAAGCAATCGATGGGACTGAATGCACCTCTGCCGCCGGACAGATCGGGCGAACCCAGTCGAGTCCACGGTGTTATTTATTATCTCATGCGATAATTTCATCATCAGTATGACTGATGAAGGGTTTTATTCTCTTCGTAGCCCCCAGCTCGTCTCACGTCCTCTTGTCCCGTACATTGATCGCTCACATCTAATGGAGCGAAGTTAACGTATTCGAGTCGATCGATGGTCGCCGGCAGTTGATGTCCTGTTTTTTTTGTGGATAGAATTCCTATGAAGAGAACTCCGGCCCAATTCAGCGCTTCCCTGATTTGAAGGAGGAATATCTTCGTTGCCGCCTGGCGGATATTGACATTTCTCCGTAGCGAAATGATTCTCAGCGGAGCGCCGGCGGACAAATTTCATCTTGAAACGATTCGAAGATGTCAGACCGACAATGGAACTCCGACGGAAAATCTCGTGGGAAAAACCTCACTGCACTGGAAAATCCAGTTCGTCACCACTGCGAAACAAGGAGTCAATTATGTTGTTTTGGTCGCAGTTCAAGTCTTTTTGTGGTGATCATACCGGCCTTAGAAAATCCCTCATGGGGATTCTAATCAAACGTATCACAGAATGTGATCAAAAAGAGCTTTTCAAAAACCCGAACCGGTTCATTCCCTGATGCGAGCTCTGACGAGAAACACCAGTAGACACAATAGACTTCAGAAATCGAATCAGATTTGATATTAGTACCTTTTCTCGAATGGCTGTGCCATGGTTGCTGTCGAATCCGCCCGGCTGTTAGCCCAGATGTTCGACGGCCTTCAGCAATGCGAAATACCGCAAGACGAAACTGAGTTGATAATCCCAATCCTGCTTGCATCCCCCTCAACTTAAATGACGGACCAATGAATCACCGCAATATCGTCTATTTTTCGACGCTAAGAGTTGAATTCTTGAATTCCATAATCGAGTCTCGAATCTCTTACATTCTTCACATGAAAGCTGTTGGATGAATCTCTTGAGAGTCTCGAAAGCCGAGCTCCACTATAGGTTCAATGTCTTGAATACTTTCTAAGATTAAAATCAGCGTCAGGCATCTTGTGGATTCGCGAATTGTGTGATGTTGCTATCGAACGAATATCATGAGATTCGATCGCATGTAATTTTCAACCTAGTTTGCACTGACGAGCATTCGAGTTTCTTGAGCTCTTATTGGCAGGTGGGGCTGTCACTCGATTCCAATAACTCTCGCTCACGTTAAGCCCCTCATGCAGTTATGACGGACGTGCGCGAAGCTGATGCAGTGCTGGACTGCGGACTCAACAGGCGGCAGTGCTGGAATGCAAGGAAGGAAAAGAGGAGAGCAACTACGCTGGTGGGAAGGGAAATGCCTCCCACCAAAAGGGAGGAGGGATTTACGACAACAACTGCAGAACTCCTCTGCGGCTGAACCTCAGGAGAACGGCGGCGACGGCAGCAGCCAGAGTACAAATAGGAACAATGTCGTTGATTAGAGAATTCGGGATCGTAACAACCTGAGTTCATCAGGCCTGGGTAGCCAGAATGTCCATTGTGATCGCAGAGGCGAAAAACGACACTCATTCGCTTCCCGATTCTCATGACAAATACTCCGAATGGGATTCAGGGGCGAAAATCGAATTTGCGCGCGCGCAATCACTGCCGCGACGCACTGTTGCCGCGCGCGGAGAGCACGGCTCCGACCGCGTACGTGGATTGTTTCGGTGATCCATGTCACTCAGTCAGAGTTTGAATTGACTCAGTCAGACAAACTGAGCTGTTGACTCATGCTTGACAGTTTGGTGACATCTGCTCTCGGTGTCACGCTCCGCCACCCTCGAGATCGCTCACACTCCTCTAGGAAATGACTTTCTGTAGACACGAGCCATGAATTCCGGGATTCCCAGGCCGTTCGTCTACTTGTGTCCTTGTCAGTCGAGAAATCTTTCGATCGATTTCAGTTCAAGTACTCTCATTCTCACTTTTCTGGCATAATGATCGCTGACTCGTCACAAGCGTCCGACAGGCTTTCCTGTTCTTCCACGGAAATTCACACACACACACACATAAAGAAAGACGAAGCTTGACAATATTCTGAACAATGTTCCTGCTGTGACTGATCGCGTAATTGGTCATCAGAGAAACGTTTTCGCGAGACTTTCCGATCAGGCTTGACCTCTACATTCTCTCGTTTCCGCTGAGATTTGGCGAAGGATTACCATTTCCAACCAGAAGAAGATGAACGAAAAACTAGAAGATAATGGCAGGGATCGAAACTCTCATCCCTGGCCTCGTCCGTTCCGAAAATCTCGAGAAAGACCATGAGTTTCGGAACGATCACGGAACCGGCAAGCAGAACAAACAACGATGCTGAATGAAAGATACGCGTGGACCGCCTAGATGAGCCCTTGGAATTCCTCAGTCTCGACTCCCTGATATCGTGCGGAAGTGCGATGGCGCAGCAGTAACACACGAGGTCCACTGCCTCATGGGAGCTGGGGGAATTCGCGATTGGCATTCAAATCACGTTTTTCTCCGAGGAGTTGGTTGCCAACGCAACAGAAAAGTTGCGGTGCTTGCTTTGTGCTTGGGCTGCTGATTCTGAAGTCGTGGCTCGTGACCACCGTCTGTTTTAGGCTGGTTGAGTTAGTTCTGACTGACGAGCAGTTGAGGCGGCGCTCTCCGCTCTATAGAAGGGGTGGAAGTTCTCAAGTTGGAAAATTCGCGCCAGAGGAGCTCTCCGTTGTCGCTGTCGCGCTCGTGGTCCCTTCTCCCTCAGAGACTCTTTCCTCACAGCTCTGAGGGTGGTGGTAAGGGCTGTTTTCGTGGTCTGTGCCCGCCGTTTTGGCGGATTGGTTGCCAGTGAGTGGAGCAGTTCTGTGTGGCAGTGAGTGTTGTTCGTCAGCTGCTCTTGTGTGCGTGAGGAGAGGCAGTGAGTGGGGATAGAAGACCACCACCACCAACAACAACAACAACAACAACAACGACGACCACAACCACCACAACAACAACACAATTTACTATAAGAACGGCTAGGAGCTAAAAGCCACCAGACTCAGGTTAACACACACACATTAACATTTGGACCCTGCTCGAAGCAGGAGGACCACGGTTCTCTAGAATAGGATCAACATGATAGAACTCGAGTGAATGGAGCAAACGGCCCCAACCAAGTGAGTGTCCCGAGATAGTTAACAGTGTTCAGAGAGTGGTGCCCGTTCCCAGTGCTTCCAACGCGAAAACCTCGCGCTCTCAATTGTCAAGACTCGGATCTAAAACCTCGAGAATCTCATTCGTGAGCGGATGAGAAGTCTGGTTAGTCGATCGACGAGCCGTGAATCGGCAGATACGATTCCGCCAGTCGGATTAGCGAGGGCAACTGTGCGTAGAGAAACCTGTCGGGAAAACAAAGCATCCTGAGCAGGGCTCTCGGAGGTGGGAACTCGGTTCGAACGAACAGTTGGTTGATATCGATGACTCTGTGGGGTGAGCTGCTCCGGGAGCTTCTGTCACACATGGCTACTGTTTTCTCTGGTGACGAACTTCTGTCTTCCCGATCCGATTCGGTCATCCGCCGGCGCAACGCTGTCAGCGTTCGGCGGGTGCCAATCATTGGGATTAGAACGAAAAATTTCGCTGGATGCTCTATGCTGCAACGGTGTGCGTGTGTATGTGTGCTCGGCAGGATAGGTAGAAAGTTCGTCAGATCTCGTTGTTCTCGCTTGCCTTCTCGGTTCGCTCTCGGCGGCTGTGTATACTAGATAGACGAAGCATTGAATTATACAAACAGACATGACGCTGATGATGATGATGCACTGTAGCATCGCTGTGCCTGGTTTCAAGCTAACACTAGACTGTCAGTGCGATGCAAGAGTTCCACTGCGTGTCTCTGTGTGAGTTCCTCGCCTGCTTCATCGGTCTGTGATGAGTCGGTGTGTAAGTCGATCTTTCGGTGCTGTGTCTTGAACTCAGAACGGAACCAACGGCGAGCTTTGACCGCGATGAGCGCCATCAAAATTACCTCAGGCCGCTGGAGAGTAGAATACACTGTTACTGGCTGGCTGACTTGTTCGCTCGCTCGCTCGTTCGAAGGTGGCCCGTTCGCGCGCGAGATGGCTGCCGCCGGCATGAATGAGCCGTCGGAAAAGCTGTCGAAAAATCCCTTCCGTGGACACGACTCCACAACAAAACGGGACATTCACAAGTGGTTCACTCATGTTTCGAGTGCATTTCTCGATGGCAATTTCCTCTCGTCGTCTCTCCGATTTTTCGCCGCCTCTCCGCGCTAGTTCAACACCGCGCCGCCGTGTTGATGAGATCCGCGAATTCTGACAGAAAGCCGCGCCGTTACTCGGACGATGTCGACGACGGAGACAAACGTTCGAGATCCTCTTTTTTTCTATTTTTGGGAAAAATCTCTCCCGGCTCCAACGGATTCCAGAAGGCAACGTCATCGCCACATCGGGATCAGCGTAAGGTCGATTCATCTTGACAGTAGCCTCGTCAAAATGTTGATTCAAAGAGGATTTCACGATCGCTTTCCCGCTCCTCCGCAGTTTTTGAGCCAGCGGTTCTCTTGCTCGGGATTGCGGATCTGACATTTGACTGCTGAGAAATTATTGATGTCCTTCCACTCTACTGTACGATTTCACGCCGTCCGAATAAGTGAAGGCGTTGCTCTGCAGAATTTTTCCGAGCTACCGGCTGTTACCTCAGTGAGAAATCATACGAGATGAGAGACAAGAAGAAACGAACGAGAGAAAGCGTGGGAGCAACGGAGTAAAGGGGACGGAATCGACTCCGGAGCGAAGTGGAAAACAGGGAGAAACCCTGCGCGTGCTTCAAGGACACCGCAAAGATTCGAGCATCGTTGACACTGTTTGAGCAGCGAGGGAAAATCCCTTGACAGTAATTACCCGATTCCACTCGTGTCGATGAGATATCGAGTCAAGGGAAATTCTGTGCTCCGTCAGCGGGAACGGAAATCGGTCGAAATTCAAATTTTGATCAGAACTTCAAGTCGACTTCCACCTCTTTGAGGAGACCTCAATTTTCCCTCCACACTCGCACCCTGGAACTTGAAAGCTTCAGAAAAGGAAGGTGACTGGGGATAGGTAAGAGGCGCCTTCGAACAATGGACGAAACGCGTCACACCCGTCACCGGGGTGTACGTGACAATTTATACGCATGGTTTGCAGTGTCTAATGAGTGAGAAAAGCATGGAGCTGAAGAGGATTGAGCGCTTTGATATGACTGCTCGGTTCTGGACATTCATCCCACTTAGGCCGAATGTGACAGATCCACGCCAGCGGTGACACGCGTTCGCTCTCAGCCAACTGCTTGACTCCAGCGATTGGAGTTTGTTATTAATCATTTCTTCACGTCCCGCGTAGATGATGGACCGATTTCATCGGACTGACAGGCTCTCGTCCATGAACTTAGCCGCCGGAAACTGCGAAGTCGTTGACGAGACGACCTAAGACTGGATGCGAACAGTGGAAAATGAGATCAGAGCGTCAGCTTCTCGTCAAAAAATGAGATTAATGTCTCTTTAATTATTCCGTCACCCAGAGTCGTGCGGTGTGTCGCTTCGTGACGGGATGAGGTACGCTCGTTGAAGAGCACATTCCCGGAGTCGACTGCGTTGGAATCCAACAAACCCACTCGAGGCCGAGCCCACAATATACATTCAGATTCGACGCAACATTGTACACTCAGCATGGGACCGACGGACTTCGTTCTGGCGTGCTTTTGTTCTCGGCTTTTCGGGGCTCGATCCTGGAAAGGCTTCATGCTGTCTAGCGGGAACGCCAACAGATTCATTGGGACGGACGGAGACGGCTTTAGGAAGGAAACACTGAGATGGATCCTTGTAACGAAAATGTGCGAGCAGCCCAAAACTGCGAACGTGGTCTAGGCAAGCTTCATCGAAAAGTAGTGTGTGCAACATTCGGGACTTGAATTCGTCACGACTCATACCCGGACACCGGGGCAAAGCCTCAGGCTCGCTAATTGGTCAAATCGAAACGGTGAAAAGGTCGGAAGGACAGAAATTTGAGACCTGAATGATGATGGGTCAGGACGGAATGATTTGCGACAGATTCATGACTTGAAAATATCGTCCCGGTTGAGCTTCCCTCGCGGAATGCGCTCTGATGTCATTTTCTAGAGACTTCCCCCCTCGTTCAATCAATCAGTTTGCGTTCCCGCGAGAGCGAATGAAATATTTCCAAAATTGAGCCTCGAAAATTTGTCAGGATCGGGCTACAAAGCAACATCAGAGCGAAGTCTTTTGGGTTCATGACCATGAGAAAATGAGAACAATGAAAAAGTGTTGCGTCGAACTTGAACCACCCTGTAGCTTCTCTTGTTCGAATCCATTTGCTCTGATTATTCACATGCCCCCACATGGCAGCGACGACGGCCACAGCGGCTGAGTATCCGGTGTTAGCGGAGGAGACGGAGCGCGAATCGACGACACCGGTAGCAAATTCTAAAGAGATTATTCTCCGGTTCGAGGAACGCTTTCTCGCTCGTTCGTTCGTTCACTCGAAGCCAGATGCCGCACTCCAAGTTGACTAGAGATATTATTTCTTTGAGAGAGTTTCAAAACGAGCTCCAAGTCTCGCCATTCTGAGAGCTCCAACAATTTTTCTACGTTTTTCCATCCATTAGTCGCTCCGACCGAACTAGAGCGCCCGGAGATATGCGCCACCCACGACACTTTTCCGACTCGTGTTCGATGTCTCGACTGCTCTCCCAGGAACAACCCCGAGATTTGTGTCACCTGGAGTTGACGGGACTTCCAAAAAGTTTTCGAGTCCACATGAACGATTACGCATCAAAGTTAACGGAGAACCCAAAAATCTGGCCATTTCTTTGTCACTTCTATCGCGAGAGGTGTCGCGGCGGCGGGCCCTCGTCCTTGATACAGAAGTTATTTTCATCTTCATTTTCAAGCGGAGGACTTCCGACTCCGATGTCTCTCTTGTTCGGTCATTTCAGCTTTGGTCTGCCGCAGACAGCGCGTTCAAAGAGACCGGAACAATTTTCGAGCGAACAAGAGTCTATCCTTCTCGAATCCTCGATCCTGAATCGTTTGAATTTCGAGCAGCTGAGGAGATACGGTCTCGAGACGCTTACGAATTTCCTGATGACCTAGTCGAGCTATCCATTGATCTCGTATCGACATTCGACGGCTCAACGACGGCGGACCCTGTTCCGCGGTGGCGGCGGCGGCAGTCGACTTTTCATGATCCAGTGAAGCATGCCGCAGGGTAATTGCTGTTTGACAATATGCCTATATTTAGCAGTTAGCAGCTTGATCACAGCTCTGAAAAGAGCTTCTACATACATGAGCAACGAGCATGAGCTTACGACGCCATTAGACTCTTGGCGCTCAGGCTCATCATCTTCGAATTCGGCGGTTCAATGAGTCCACTACAGTGATATGTAGCTGCCGCTTCCGACGTTGTCACCGTATCCAAAGAAGCCGCAGAAGAGTCAGCCAGCCAGCCATCCATCCGGGGACCAGGTTGACAGCTTTGCTGCCTACCCGCCCGTCCATCAATCCATCCATCTGTACGTCCATCTATCCCTTCGTTCGTTCGTTCGTTCGTTCGTTCGTTCGTTCGTCTAGGTTGTCCGAGTGACTCCAACGCAGGTTGACTTGGTTCGCTGATTCTTTGACTGGCGTTGCTGCTGGATCGCTGACATCGGATCGACAGTACCTGCCTGCCTGCCTGCCCGCCGGCCCGCCTGCCTTCCATCCATCCAGCCAGGAAGCTCGCGTCCATTGTTTCTCGGATCGACAGCCACTCCGATTCGATGGAAATCGTCGAAATTTGTGAGATTCCGTTCTTTTCGAGGTCACCGACGCTGCAGATGTCTGGGCTGTTCTAGCTGTTGGGCATAGGCGAGGTTGGTCCCGCGGCTGCCCTCACTGGAGCGCGCAGGCTGTACATTGCTGCCGCTCCCGCTACTGCAGCTAGTGCCGTTGTTGGCGGCGGTAGTGGTGGTTCTCGCGTGTGAAACATTACGTGCGCTTAAAACTTTCTAATCTCCACTGTGGCAGGTGCGCTTAGTTCTGTTATCGTGTGCTTGTGTCGTTGCTGCTGCTGCGGCTGCCGTCGTTGATGACGATGATCATGCTGATGCATGATTCAGACCTGCATAAACATTTGTGACTCCCTGGACATTCTAGAGAGCTGACTCCCCATAACGTTCGTGTTCTCCATCCTAGGAAGCATTCGAACAACGAAGGCCGTCTCTTAGGGAACACTGCATCGGAGTTTGTGAAGCCTTACGTCGAGGTCGCCGCAAAGCGAAGTCGTCTCCACCGTCCGATCTGTTGATCAACGTTGAGAACTTCGAGCTGGTCTCAGGTACACCGAGTCTACTGTGTGTTCTATTGATTCAGTCGGTCATTCTCATTCGATCCATCTCGGAGCCGCGACGGTCTTAAGATATTCGGCGCGTTGTGCCGCGCTGGTTTCGACTGGCACTCGCTCCGGTCAAACTGTGGTGAATTATTCGCGAGGATTGAATTATCGATCTGATAATTGTGGGATGAAACCAAGAGAGTCCAAAGACAACAGGGCCATTGGCATCGAGAAGCAAACTCACTTACGTGGAAATACTTTGGCAGCGATCGAACTCTCGAGATCGGTTTTGTCGCAGAATCGGAAGTCTGGCGGTTTTGCATATCGTTCACGTATTTTATCTCGTGCTGCTCGGATCTCGGGAAGCTACTTTCGCTTCAAACAGACGAACGAGGGAGTGAGCGAACGAACGAACGAGAGAGTAAGTCGACGGCACGAGATAGAAGAGGAAGCTTCCGCTGAGCAAAGTAGTGATTCCACTCTGAGATGGCTTTTTCTTTCCTCCTCATCTGCTGAACCGTCACGTGATCGGGACTTACTCTATCTTGCTAATGAAGCGCGGTTTGAGGGGTATTTTCTTCATAGGTTTCAAACTCGCTCAGTGCGAAACCTTCCGCGCTACTTCGCTCCCCGGGTCGTGGGCGGAATTCGCGAATCTGAACATCACTTCCGGAAGCTGTGTTCCGTAGGCGCTGAACTGACGAAGCGACCGAGTGACCAGCACGGTCTTTACTACTTGTGCACTTGAGTACTGCAACGCGAGCGAAGTCCTTTGGGAGGGAACTTTCGGATCGCGAGCGTTGGGTTCGATCCCCACGGCTGACGTTCTTTTTGTTCGAGGACGTTTCCCACGCTCCGAGGCTTCCGAGGCCTGAACCACCGGAAAAGCTCTCCGTACACGGCTGGAAGAAGAGTACAGAAAAACTCGGATTGCTTCTTCTAATTCTGGCCCCATCGAACTCGCCACCAGCATTATCAATGAGCTTCTCTCTTTCCCGATGTGTCCCCAGGTGTCTTGTACAGAACGAGAGCTCCGGGACACATTGGCCCGCCGGTGAACAATAAAACGAGAGCATGAGTGAATTCGCTTGTTTAGTCTCAAGAGATTGTTACCGCTCTCACACAAATATCTGTAAATATTTGAGCAGTTGATGGAGTGGCTACATGAAAAGAAGCATACGCTCCTCATAACCGCGATCCGCCGGCGCGGCTCCCTCTACGACGGCTGTTACCCCTTCGTCCCCCTGGAAGGACCCACCGGCCGGCCGGCTGGCTGCCTAACTGTCAGCCGCTTTTTGCCGTTGATGATATTTATTGAAGATCGATGATGAAGCTCGACTTTTTTGGAGATAATCTCATCCTCTTTGCGAGATGAGAAATTGACCTTGGAGCCGCTTTGCTCGTTCGCCGACTCTTCCAAGAAGTCACCCATTCGCTTTCACGCTCATGTTCATCTCAATTTGACGCTCGAGGACACACATGGCACGCGTTCTCCTTTCCCCCGGTCGCAGGCTCAAATTTCCGTCGAGATGAGAACCTGGGCATTCAGAAACTTTTCTCGGGCACAAGCGCAATTCACATCTCGAAGTAAGGTCGGATGTGAACCTTGTCCTTCTTGAAAACGAATTTCTCGATGAATCCGCGTGCGACACAGAAATTTCTCGTTTCCTTGTTTTGTCTCGGTCACTCGTGTGTGTCATTTGAGGGATGCGCTCTCGTCGTCCAATAAAAGATCACTTCGTCCCGCTGAGGTGACCGAAAAGTGTAAAGCAGGTGTTCCTTTTTCTCGAGCGCTGTGAATGAAACCGAGCTGAATACTTGTGCGACAAAACTCTCTCGACGCGGCACGCTTCCTGCATCCACGCCACGCGCTCCGTGGAGCGCAAACCCTGGTTTTCAGTTTTCGTTTTCTGTCGAGCAACGAAGCCGTAACGGGTCGTCGAGGGAAAACAATCGATCCTCCCGTTCAGTGGAGCCGAAGAACTGGAAACTTTTTCCGAGCGTCTCCGGCGGCACTCTCCCGATGACTTTCCTCAACGCGACGAAGAGCCCTCGCGGAAAATTAATGTTACGACCTCGACACGCATTCGATCTTCGAAGTCAACAAAAAACCCGTTCGGAGAGATTCATAGCTTCCAATAGATATCGTGAGAATTATGGACGGAAGACGCCATTTGCGCCACGGCAACCATTCGAGCATGTCGCCCGCGTACGTGTGCCACCCGACACGGTAATTGAGTGTCATGAAATGCGATTCCGTCGCTCGAGAAAGGTTTGAGGAACCATTCACTCTGAGCCGCATCCTGAGTTTGCAAATCTAGAATCGGACGAGCAGGCAGCGTGCCCTGAAGTTATCGTTCGCCGAAGTGGGAGTTTCACAGTCTGCGATTCTCGGGGCGACACTCGAGTTGAATTCGGACAGCCAGGGACACGAAGTGTCAGCCGGCGACAAGTTCAGACGCGCGGCGACGACGGGAGCTCAGATTGCCGATAGTTGGGGCTTTTCAGCGAAATATTTTTCGCTAACGAAGTTTGCTCCTCATAAATTCATGAAGAATTTATAACCAGCGCTTCGAAGACTCTTGAATGTCAGTTTCGCAAGCGCCCTGGCCTGGTGTTGAACGCGAAGACGCCCGCCCAAAGCACAACAGAAGTTGTTTTGCGCCACGGAAGCGGGCTAATGAATTCATCGGTCTATATGCACACGTGGCTGAGTGAGTTGAGCAGCACACGTCGCGTCTTTCGATCGAGAATATGTCGGTTCAGTGATCTCTGACAGAGACAGCGAGACTTGAAATGTTGTGAACTTCTGTTTTGCAAAACTCTCCGACGGCTACTAAAGCGTTGGGCAATTTGAAGCATGCGATTTCTATCCGATCTGACAACGACCAGAGATTGAGGAAGCACTGGATAAAGTAGACGAGAACGAACGATTCTTCGTCCGCAACCTGTTCATTGCCCGGATTTCTCCTCACGCTGGTTCAGAACTCGTCGCGTGATTTTCGTTTTCTATCGGACGTGTTCAAGACTACTTATCGGCCATCTTCCATCGTGTTCGTTTTCAGATATTTGAATCTCTCTTTCTTAAACCCAGAACGGGTGCCCACAAGATTGAGCACTTCCGAGTGGAAGAACGCGGTGGCCACAATCAAAATCGTATCCACTGATCATTGGGAGACAAAGTTCCAGTTCAACTTTGGTTATCGCTTCGCTTGAGATTCCTTTAGGCGAACAATCTAAGCGAACTTCGGAATCGTTTTCCCCTGCCAAGGATTCGTCCTTGGAATACTGAGAACAAAGAATAGTTTCGGAGGGTTCTCTATCACCTACGAGAGTGGACAATGTACTCTATGTTGCCTCCTCTTGTCTTCTGAAGTTTGGAGCGGGATTCTAGTCGACACAGAACTGGAGCCCGTCTGAGGAAGTTCAAGGTCATCCTTGTTTTCATTTATCCGCTACCTCCGCTAATATCCCTCGTCTTGAGCTTTTCGAGCCTGTGGTCAGGTCGTTAGGCTTCGACCCAAAGCGAAACGTGCTTCCGACGTGCGCTCTCGTGCAATAGCTAACCAGTAGGCCATGACGACGATTTGTTCCGAAAAGAATGCCTTTCTTCCAAAAAGGAATTCTCAAACAAGACTCGTGTCTGTATAAAGTTTCTCGGGAGCTCGCTCTGTCCAAGAGTAACAATAATGGCGGGATGCATTCCGGGTTTGGGTTTTTTTTTCGCTTGGTTTTCTTCCAAAAAACGAACGTGCTTCTGGCGAGATATTTTCTTCGGCATTTGCAGCGCCCTTCGTCGATCCATCAAAGTATTCGGCAGAAAAGCGACAACGAGAGGAAGCCCTGTTGTGCCCGTCCATTGTTACGTCGAATCGAACAATCTGTGTCTCTCCTGACGGTGTTATAATGCTCGTTTCTGCCGCACATATCTCTCTCTCTCTCTCTCTCTCTCTCTCTCGTTTTCTTTTTTCTACGTGCTCAAAGTTTGAGATCGTTCGTTTCTGTGTGATCGTAGATATTCTTGCTGCATTTTCCGATGTCGTATTCTTTGCTGAGAAGCTCGAGCACGCTCTCGTGATGGCGGAGTTTCCTCGGGGCTATTTTCTACGCCTTCGTTAGGGAACTCGGAAATGCATTCGAAGTTTCGACTTCCTGCTCCCGCGGAAGCACTCGCGCCTTCCTCGTTCGACGAGGAAACTCTCGCGGCTTCTGCTGGGGTTCCCGCTCGGAATAGGTGAAAGGAGACCCCGTGAAAGATCGTCAAGTCCAAGAGCGGACCTTGATGAACACGGAGTTCTAACTCCGGTTACGAAACCAGACCGGGACGCTTCCGTACTACTTACATAGGTGCTCACCGAAGTATCGTTAACAAGTCTAACAGAAGATTTCTCGTTTCAGGCGTTGGCGGAGTTTGGTCTGATGGCGAGATGAGATCGCCATGGTTGCGAATTGTCGGCAACTCCAATAAATGGCTGGTGACCTCACGTTGAGGAGAACACTGAAGGTCCGACGAAGACGACGACGACCAGCGACAGCATCGGCTGGTGATGCCGCAGGGCAATTCGTAGCACCCTGCGCGGGAAGCCCTCGTGGCGGAGGGCAACACTGAAAATCATTCGAGACAGACCGGAAGAGGAGAGTCAGTCAGCGAATAGATCTCCACTCTGAAAAAATTTCTCTCCAACAACATCAACCTCAAAAAGAAGGGAAGACAAAATGACGAAGGCCTACGAGTTCAACTGGAAGAAGCAGGTGCCGGAAGCGCTCCTCCAGGGCTGCATCTTCGATCGTTGGGAGGAGGTAAGTGGATATTCTTCAACTTTGGGTTACGTGAAATTCGCAGTCCCGCTACTTGGGCTGTGTCTGCGCGACGATCTGAGAAGAGTTCAAGCTCCTCACAAGTCCTGTGGCAGAGCTCATGATCCTTCTTTCTTGCGGCTGAAAGCGGGGTTAAGAATCGCTTTACATGCCAGACTCGAAAAGATCCGAGAAAAGCCAGCGACAAAAATTAGCTCTTGACGGAAGTCCGACTGAATGACTTACTAGCTTGGGTGACTGTTTGGCTGGCAAGACGGCTGCCGTCTAAGTGAGTCTTTCAAAATCCAGAGGAACATGAACCGAAATAGACCGTCAGTCGTTCCCCGTTCACTGGCGACATCATTGAGAGAGGAGAGGAGAGGACAATAAGAGAAATAGAATCGAACAACAGGACGGAACGGAAGGAGAACCAAGGATGAAAGAAACGAGAAAAAAAGCGCTGTAAATAGCTGCGGCGCTCCCTCGGAAGGTCGTCAAAACGGAATCGAAACTCAATTTGAAAACTTTGTTGGTTTCCACGAAGCTTTTCTCGATCGCTGCGCAAAGAACGACGCAAGGTAGAATCGGGTCATTTGTCCGCGGCTTAGAACATTTCACGTTCACAAATCCTCACCTATCACATGAGCTCGATGGTTCTCGGGCTTCTTCATCGAATTCTTCAGAATTTCAAGGTGTAAACGAGTCTGCCTCCGTCCGTCCGTCCGCCCACGGGACATCGGGGATCGAGGAGTTGTCCTGACACGATACATGGCGCTCTTTATCGGGTCCGCTCGGAACACGACATCGGAATCGCCCACCGACTTACGTCAAACATTGGCGTCATGGTTAACTTCTAGCTTTTGCGTCCTGCAATTGTTTCTGAACGCAGCACCCACGCTCCGCATCGAAGTGCGAGGCCGTGAGCGAAAGAACATTGTGATGTGAAAGGTTCAGCAACCTCGCGCACGGAGTCCTGGTCCTCTCGTTTCGTCTGTGGAGAAGTTTTCCGTTTTTTTTCTCTTCGTTTCGGCTGCTGCCGCAGAGATGGAAGCGAGCAGCGTCGCTACGACCGTAACTCTGTTCCCTTTGAGGCAGCGGAAAGAATGGAGAAAGGAGGCAGCAACCGCGAACACAGCTCCTCCTGCTTCCACCTCCTTCTCCTTTTGCAGTACCTAGGCACCAGTCTCGGGATCTCTGACAGGCGCCCGTCGAGCAGTCAGCGAGCCGGGCAGTCATCTTAACTAGAGGGCGTTATTCTTCTTTCGGAATCAACTTCTCATTCAGTGTTGAGTCTTGTTCTCGGAGCTCGCTTTGTTCTCGTGCCATATTGCATCATGTCGTACAACGGGCATCTTTTTGAGAGATTCCGCGGAGTTGCCTCAAACTCAAATGTGTGCAGACACGAAACAGAGGATGGCAATGAATTCCTGCTGTCGGCCGGGCATACAAACAAACGGCACCAAATTAAAAAGATGCTGCCGCATGGCCGACCCACCCATTAGGCCCATGCGGACAACAAAGGCAACGGAGCCGTTCGTCAAGAATGCAGCAGCTAAGCTGACCGGACTCCCAAGTCACCGACTCGCTGACGGAGGAGAGGGCATTCAACTCTCCACCAAAGAAAAAATGACGTTTCGCGTAAAAGAGCGTTTTTGATTCTGTTTGTGATTGCGTTCCGATGTTGCGCATTGGTGTTTTCGAGAAAACCTCATCGCTTGGGAAAGCAGTAGCAACAGCACCGCGTCAAATGGATAAAACCACACCCTTCCTTCGGCTTGAATTGAATAACAAACACTCGTATAAACATGTGAATGACGGACAACACGGACCTTGGACCCGATGCAAAGACGAAACGCAAACGGAACGAGAGTGGAATTGTAGACGAATTCACGGTATCGTTCCCGCGAGAATTCCCATGAAAAATTAAGACGATTCTCCACCGGGTACGCTCTTAGGTCTTTCCATTGAGGCAAACAGACATTTTGGTTTTGGTCGCACCCCGAACTCGTGAAGCTTTGGCGATCACCGTCATTGCGTTGCTGGAAATCGCGGAGTATCCTATTCCATTACCATATTCATGATGCAAAAGTAACAGACTTCACCAGAAGATATGGATTATCCTGTGCCAGGAGCTTATTCATGGAAACAACGACATATAATAAATTATTTCACTTGAGTACGGCCTCTGGCACCAGATGGCAGAGGTTCTCCAGAAACCTCTACATTCGTCTTCAACAAAACGAGAACCTGGGAAACGATCTCTAAGTCACCGGCTAACCGGTACGTCAGAACCGGAACCGAGACCTTCAGGTTACAGAGCTGGAGTATCACAGCTCGTGGATGCTGATATACGTATGTATACAGGGTGGTCTCAAATTCGGTTTTTCGCGTTTTTCTCGAAAACTAAGCCTCATAACGAAAAAAGTGTTATGGATGAAGTTTCTGGAAATCCGATTTTACGAACGATGAGCCTAACAAAATCCATCTGGAACCACTTTTCGATTTTTCAAGGAATTCCGAGATTCAATGGTGTTCGAAGTCTGATTTTTCGAAAAATCGAAAAGAAATTCTAGATGGATTCTGTGAGGCTTCTCGGACGTAGAATCGGATTTCCAGAGATTTCATCCTTTACACTCTTTTCTCTAGGAGGCTTAGTTTTTGAGAAAAACCCCGAAAATCGTCCCGCGGACCACCCTGTATAGAATACATACATATTACAAATATGATAAAAACACACAAATAAAACATAATTGCACATATTATAACACACAGATACACAATTACCTGATTATTACCTGATTATATACCTGAAATTGCACATGTGATAAACAAGTAATATTTACGTTTGTATGTACTCATGTATTTGCCTGAATTCGGAAGGCCCCTGTCGCTTTTCGAGCAGATTAACAAAAACAGGGAATGATGTCCAAACTCGTGGGGAAAAGGCCTAGCACAAGGAACGATGTCGTGTCAGCGCTGGAGACAGTCTAGCTCAAGCAAGCGATGAAGCAAATGAAGCGACGACATCATCGAACGAATGAGCGTTCGACCGAATGAGGGCGTGCCGATGGCTTTTGCTCAATTTAGCTAAACTACATACATAGAAAAAGAAGCGAGAAAATATGACGTAAATTCCGAGCTACCAGCCAGAGAACAATCGGGAATTCGGGTCAGAACAGAGTTCCCTGAAGGAGGCTGAAAACGTCCGGTGAACGTCGAGTGCATGTTCGCTTTCGGAGCTCATAATTCGACCTTCTCAAGAAGGCCGTTCGTGGAACTGCTGAGGAAAACCGTTTGAGAGAATCGACAGGAAGAAATAAAAACAACAGAGAAACCTCCTCGAAAGCTTTTTGCTTCCAGTTTCTCAAATTGCCTCGCAACGAACAAAACTCGATGGTTCCGACGGAATGACTTGGATGTAATCGAGTTGCATCGGGTTGCGTTGCCCTGTGTTGCCGATCCGCTTCGTCTCCGGCTTCTGCTTCGTCATCATTTTGACGTTGCCACCGAAGCGGCTGACACACCTGAAGGCGACAGTCGTCTTGACGATTCCGCGGTGGCTCTTTCGAAACTCAACCGCGGGCGCGTCTTCAATCGAAAGAAAAACACCGATTGAGTAGATGATCCCGATGATTAACTCACAGTATACTTGTATGATAGGGGGCGAACTGAGTTTTTTCTCGACAACTCAGTATTTAGCGTCTCAGGAGTTCAAATCGTGTCTTGATGGGCGGGGCGGCCGCCGGATCCGACGTCTTTGTTTGGAATAGTAGTATCAGGACTCATTTTACAACTTGCACGCTCCGGAGCGTTTTGTGACATTCAGCATATTCTATCTCGAGTCATACGGAATGGAGTGAAGTCCAACGACGCAGGCAGCGTTCTGGAAACGAGATATGTATATTATTCATGGTTTCCCCTCCTCCCCCCTCCCCCTCCTCCCGCTTTCGGTTTCCATTCTCTAGGTTTCCCGTCAGTCATCTTCTCAGTCATTTTCTCCTCTCTTAGAAAAGGAACCCGCTCCGCTGGCGGCGGCAGCAGCAGTCGATATCGCGAGCCATTTCTTGTGGCGTTTGAAAGGGAGGTAGAGTCAAAGTTGGGGTGGGTGGCTTCTGGAGTCAAGGTTGAAGCTGACGTCGCGACCTCAGGGTCAGAGTCGGAGCTGAGGCCGACACCTCTGAAAGAGTCTGAGCCGGGGTCGAGGCTGTCGCCACCAACTTGGAATAGAGTTAAAGCTGGGATAGAAGCCGGACTTGGAGTCCTGCTCGGTGTCGGTGTTGAGGTCACGGCGAAGGTTGTTGTTGTTGAGGAGAAAAGCCCTCGTTCCCAGCCGCTCCTCGGGAGGTCAGAGGCCACGTCGACGGACAGATAGATATATATATAGGAGGATGGGATCGAGAAAGAGCTGGTCGGTCAACGAACGGCGAAAACGGTTCGATCAACGCAAAGGTGCTCCCAGCCTGTTAAGCAAGCGAGGAATCCATGAGCAAGGAGTCACGCGCGTCTATCGGATCGCACGCCTTCCTGCGGCCTTCGCTTTCCCCTTCGGCGGCCGAGGCATCGTCGCACACGACAATCTAAGGTCGCACTATTCGTCTGAATCCCTTCCTCTCACTCACCCTTTCGGTCGGCTGGTAGAACGAGGTCGAGCAAGCTGTCCGTCCGTGCATCCGTCGCTCGGGAAACATTCAATATTGGCGGCGCCGGATGCCTACTACAAAAAGTATAATACACACACACACACACACACTCATACTGAAGCGATGTTCGCCGGGGAAGCCGAGATGCCTGAAAAATCCCAAGTGAATTTATGTGTTGTCTGCTATCGTTCGACGGCATGCGCATCAGATAACTGGCGTCAGAAAACAAATAAGCGAGCCTTAAGCCAAAGATAAAGTGCGTCGTTTGGCTCGTGCGGCCATCGGAGACCACGGTACAACCGTCGCGGGGACAGCGGGTCGCCGGGTCGGCAGACGGAAACGCGTGGATGGGGGTGTCGTCCGTTATATGCTAATAAACGAACAAATGGAACGTTTGCGCCTAGATCATGGCGCGCGGCTTCTCCATCTGCGCCTGATGGACCGACGAATCATGGAAAGATGAATGTTCTGTACTACCTGCGCAACGACGCGTTTTGGCGATGTCCGCACCAGAGCCAAGTACGGCCTTCGACTATCGGCAGTCATTCGTGCGACGAGAGGAGCTCCTTTGGTTTCTAATCGATGTCTTTCTTTGTCGCGGTCTCGAGCACCGAGTCATGTATCAAAAACGTGAAGAAAGCTCGAGAACGATATCTTTCTGTTCATTGGAATCTCGACCAAAAACGAAGTAATGGACCTCGTTCACGCTACCGGAAAGATGATTGATCGAGTTCCTTGTCTCCCTTCGTCGTCTCGATTTTGACGAAAACTAACCCTTCGGGATCGATTTGGGGGGGGGGGAATCCCGAGTCAACGTATGTGTTCTGCATTGGTTTCTGTGCCTGAAATTGAAGTGACGATGTCCAGCTCCGGGGAATTCCTCGATACACTCGTCTCATCGCTGGCTCATGTAATATCATATGTTATTGCCGACTACACGGTCGTTATTTACGATATGACGACAAACAATATTGAATGTGTGTAGTACCGGGAACGGCGGCCATGGCAGGCGAGCGATGGGGAGGGGAGGGGAGGGAAATATGGGAGCCTTAGGCGACAGGGAGAAAGGAAAAAGGACACTGGGGAAAAAGGATGGAAAACCGAGCCGAAGTCTTCTGTCGAGGGCTGAGACAAAAAGCCCGAAGGGTGGATCCGCTGTCTCTTTCTCTCTCTCTCTCTCGCAACTGACTGGAATCTGCAATGCGAGTCGGCGGCATTGTCGTCAGTCATGCTAATGGCATCAAAAGACAATGACACATACTCGCGGTTGATGCGTGGCTCCATGCACTTCGAAGAGAGCGCTGCAACGCCGGCAGCTCGCGTGCCAAACAACACGAAACCTGCTAACGTGGCGGAAACCTATGAACGTAGAACATCTTACACAGCATTTGAAAAGTGCCTATTGTTCCTTGCGAGTGGAGGAAGAACAGCAACTTTTAACCTCGATATCGGTTGGCCGCAGTCCAAGCATCCGATGAAAACCAGATGGAAGTTGCACTCGGAAATTCGCCTGTTGTGGCCGCTTTGCACTGAAGCGTGCGAAGGTCACCACTCACTGTGCTTGAATGTCCATCGGAAACCAACAGTCACATCACCTGCCGCTCTTCCTTCCTCTGAGCTCATCGGTCTTGGACGGTCATTGCCGCCGTCGTTCTCAGAGGGATCCGCATTCGTCGGTGGAGTCGGAGCCGTCAAAGTCGTTCTGGCTCTCCCTATTCGTAAGAGAACGTCGGAGTTTTTATCTGTGGGAGTCCCGCTCAGGCTAATTCGACTCTGATTTTTAGCATAGCGAAATGGAGATGATCTGTTAGTCGCCAAGAGCTCCTCATTGATGAGCTCCCGGAGAGTCTTAACCAAAAGGAACGGATCTTCTGTGGATCATCTTCGTTAGAGAGAGAGGAACCTTTGTATTGTGACCGACGCGGTCTCCCTTTGTTTCTGTTAAGCGTTGAGCAGATAGATCGTGGACGCTCATTAAACGGAGGGGATCGAGATTCCGGGAGAGCCGAAGTCCATGTTCGGATGCTCTAATATCGAATGTCACGAGTTGATTCGATCAACGGAATCGAATATCGAATCGATATCAGCTTAAAAAATCGATATTCTGAGTTTGATCGAATCGGTGATTGTTCATGTTCCTGATCCATGCGATGGGCAATCGAGTTTACTTAGCGACTCCGGGAGACGAGTTTGTGATACGCTGCTCAATGCCTCTACCATTCGGTTGAAAGCTCAGGAAGTCTTGTTATCGCGTTTTTCTGATTTGAATCATTCTCCTCTCCCTGGAGGGAAAAAGGGGAGAGGGGAGGGGATGACATGAGTCGTGGATGCGACCCCCGTCCTCGCTTTCGTCAAATCAGCGAATGTCAATCAGGAATTTTGTTGAAAAATCTGGTCTCTTGCCGCAACGATTGTTCCCGGGAAAAATTTCAAGTTCGATGTCCATCAATTCACTCGATTATCTGGACGCATGCTGATTCTAATAGAGTTAGTGCAAGGTCTGCTTCAGTCCCTGAGACGCCGCGTATCCTCCTCACCAGTTCAGCGCCCCGAGCTCCTTCGTCGTCTTTTCTTTGGTGATGGTAGTGCTTGGTGGAGTTCAAAGTGATATTAAACTTTCAGACTGACCTGAGCCGCAGTCAGTCAGAAAGCCGAGGGACCAACCTAGGCACCGGTCGGTCTGTTGGTCAACGGAGCAGACATGCGAGAAAGCCGGCTGCAAGGAAGACAGCCGAGAGCATTATGGGGATTTAAGCTCAAAACAAAACTGCTGGATTTGGAGCGCAGCGAGCTCTCGTCCGCCTGTAAGAATTTTTAGAGCACGTCAGACCTCCAGAAAACGGAGGTCGGCTCCGACGGCGAAGCGTCTTCAGCCGTTCTGAGGCCTTCCTCTGGCGATATCCACTAATTTTGAACATCTGCCTCCGGAATGGGCTGGTAATCGCCTTCATTCGTGCTTGCCGCACCTTCGACTCGATCTCAGAGGCAAGAGGTCGTTTTCAGAGCGACCCCGCCCCTTTCGTCGACCAAACGGTCTTCCATGCGATTTGGTCTCCGGCAAGGATAGTATGAGCGAGGGAAGACGAGAAGCACGGGAGGAAAGGAAGTCGGAAGTAAGCTCCATTGAGTCTTTGTCGCTGTCTGCGCGAGACGCGACATTACGAAAACACGAGACCCTTTTCATTTTGTTGCTGGCTAAACATAATGCCCCACATACTTCGATACATAACAGGCCGTGTACAAAGCGTCTGAGATGACAGACTCCCTCTAGAGTCGATGCTCATGCTGTGCTCCGGGGCCGTTTGCGATTACGTACAGGGTGACTACGTTCGAGGCGAAAATTCCTCTCCATCGCATCGTTGCGAGGTCCTTGAGCGAAGCGGGGTACGTGTACGGCGATGATGCGACACCTCCACTCGTCGGGCGATCTCTTTGTTCTTACTTCAAAAACCCTTAGAGGTCGTTAGGCTATTTGTAGCCATTGTTCGAGCGCTCATAGAAGCCACCAGCAATTGTTTCAAAATTAGAAGGAAATTATGATGATTGCTAGCTTTTTGAGGATCTCGTTCATCATAATCATCGTTGCCATTCTCGGTCATTATCGGCGCTTCCGTGGAAAGGACAAACGAGAGGGTATCCGCCACTCCTTTCGGCTGGATGAGACTTGTTACAACGATCGACCGCGTCGGCCCCGGTAACCTTCCCGTGAACTTCGCAGGAACGAAAGCATCCTCGCCCGCCAAGGAAACAGGAGCGAATAACAGAATGAGCTCAATCTGAACTCAATGGGCCGAGCCGGTGCAGGAAAGAGCCCGAATCGGCGATTGTTTGCGAACAAAAACTTATGCGCTCCCTAGGGCTTCAACGAGCTCCAAGCTACTGAAGCCATAAGGTTCTCGTTTGTTCGCAAAGCCGAAAGCGCCGCTATGCTGGGACCCAACGATTAGATTTGGGGTGTGTTACGGCCGCGTTCTCTATTTTGGGAACTTCTTTCGAACTGCAGCGTTTCGTGGTGATTGTGACGGTGGAGGCACGATCAAACTCCTGAATCCATCCCTCGGCGTCGACAATCGAGGGATATTCGCCCGCGAAACGCTGTCTCGGTTTACGACTATTGGCCGCCTTCGCTGTGACTGTCGTCATCGATCCCCAGGGCTTTTCGGACGGAGGCAGTTCCAGAGTCGAATTCTTTAGCGGCAGCTAAAATTTCCAAACGAACGAAAGGACGAAGAAACAGCCCGACGGAAGGAATCGTAATTTCTCGTGAGATTTACGAGTACTCCGCAGATTCGAGAGAACCTCCGGCAGGATGTCGACGACGACGCCGGCATGGACTTCAAACTGATCCACTGAAGTCTTAATTAGGGTGGTCTCAAGCGAAGCGGGGATAGCTCGTTGACGTCTTCGTCTCGTAATCTTATCACCGCTTGGCCAATCGTCAATGCGCACTTTATTTGTACAACAAGTTGGATCGACTTGTGACCAGCCGACCATTCAACTGTGGCCAGTGGATGGGGAGGGGACGCACTCGACGCGCACAGAGGAGGGCTCTTGCGCGGCGCTACTATCGTCTACCGTGTTCGAAACTTGCTGGAGTCTGAGGGAGAAGCGTCCTTCTTGTCTTTGAATGAAAGATTCCGCTACGCTCTGCTTCCTTGACCTTTTGAGGCCAATCGATCCATCGAGGTTTCCACATGAGTCCCGCTCAGAGATTGGAATAACTAACCCACCACCGATCGGTATCACGTAGACTATCCCACAAATATAGGGAGTTTGTGTGGGATATCGGGTGGCACAAAGAACCGGATGACGATGAGGTTTGCTCGGATTCCTTCCGTGGTGGAAGTTTTTGTTCTACCCCGTCTTTGCGACGCGACGGTAACAGCAGGAAGAACACGACAGGAACACAGCGCACGTATGCGACGGGTCTCATCCGACGGAGGCGAGGGCGCCAAGCTGCGACCAAGGAAACAGCCTCGATCCGACGACGAACGGAAAAAGGCCAACTAGCCATTCCCCGCCGCTGATGGATTCTCGGCTCGGCTTCCGTAAAGAACGTTATTTAATTGCGTCCGTCACGTTGCCGGGGGCAGTTCTGCCATTCAGGCGTTCGAGTGCATGGCCGTCGATGACTGAGTTTATGTCCATACTTCGTCATATGCGGCTGAATTAATGCCAAGATAGATGCGCATCGTGTGTAGCCCACGTACGGCATCCTCGCAGCCATACCCGTGTCCTTTGATGCGCAATGACGGCGGAATGAGTTATAGTGCGACCGAGTCGCAGCGCTCGTCACACTCGCTCGGCTCCACCGGAGACTGTTGCACCAGCAACATGTTCTCATGTGGCGTTCGCGACGAACACGAAGATCATGGGCCTACATCTCTCTCAGAAAAGGATGGATATGAATCCGCGCGGGAATCGAAAGGAGCTGCTCCTGAGATTCATGGAGGAAGAAAAACGGAAGGATGAGGTCGAGCAACACGAGCAACCGGAACACGAGTGAATCCACGAGTTGGGAAGAGCGCCAAAATTATTGAAAGCGTCGCAATTGATAAGGGCGCGGCGCAAGGATTAATGAAAGCGCTACAGCAGGGGGAAGCTGCTACTGCTGCCGCCGCGAGAAACGAATTTCAAATCTGGCGCCAAAAATAGGGAGCGAACTTTGAATTCGGGGCATTACAACTTCTGTATTCAAGAAGAGAATAGAGCGCTCTCTACAGCGGGAAATTGAAAAGGAGGAAGTCAAAGGGATCCTTTGACTTCCTCGGCGCCACGGAACGACTAGGACCGGAATCATTTTGAGCCTTTCGGCCGAGTTTCAAAAGTCGGCGACAGTTCAGGTTTGAAATGAAACTCAATTCCCGGGAGCGGATTCGGTCTGGCTTCAATGGTTGTTGTTCCTCTTCTTCTTCGCACTCCGTTCCGCTATGTCCTGTCATCCTGAGCGATCGAGTCTTCTCCAGCTGCCGGTCGTGCTTGTACCACCTTGGCTTCGTCGTTTCGCCCCTCGATTCGAACGCCTTTCGCCGAACACCGTCTCGATGTCTGTTCGTAAGGAAAGATTGGCCTCGTTGAGAAAAATGAAGCCATCGTAAACTTCGTGCTCTGGTCAAGCCACAAGAAAAATGGAAACATTGGCTCCAGAATTCCTGAATATACAGAGTGCACTGACCACAACGTGTCTGGAACAAATCTCTCCAAATGGACATTTTTCAATGCGTTCCTCTGAACTTGGGAAAAAGCTGTTCTCTCAGCCGCTGTTCCCCCACCGGATTCCTCCAAAGTCACGGGACGGCGAACGAAGCCATCTCGACGATATCGCGCAGTCCGAGACCTTGAACAATCCACGTTCCTGGCCCTCATCATTTTCCAAAACCCCTTTCCGTCGGGTTTCCCTGACTAGGATCGTGAATCACTCGCGGGATCGACACGACACGAACACGAAAGCCATCGGTCAAGGTGTGGTGGGCTCGATTTCTCTTTGATCTCCTTCGATGACAAGCGCTGCGTTCCTCCTCCCATTCATGAACTAATTCCTCCGACCACGAAGCTTATTGCCTTCAGATTAAAACTGCCTTCATTTGGGTTTTATGTTCATTATTTATGAACCATTGTTGGAAGTCGGATATCGATCTGCTGGTCATGAAAAGCATACCAGCGGTGCCTCGCCTTATCGTACAGGAGGTTTTATTGATCCATATATCTTCGACATGCGTAGAACACCAGAACAGTCAGTGTCCTTTCTGTCTCCGAGCCGAAAGAATTGCGACGGATCCGCTCTACCCGATCATGGACTTCTATGTCGACTGTTTATACGTCTATCGTTATCTTTACGGATGTAGACCTCTCCTATCTGAGTCGCAGGAATATCAAAAAAAGGCGAACTGATATTGATCTGCCTTGCCCGGGATATAAAAGTGCCTCGTGCTCGTCGAAGACATTCTCTCTCTATCGGTCGGAATTCTTGTTTTGTTTTTTTCTCTCCTGGAAATCTCCACCTCGCTCGCGAAACAGAGTTGCATTCGAGGAGGACACGGAACGCGGCTGATATTGCTCCTGGACGAGGATCGTATTCTGCATCAATATCTGAAGAAATAACTGAACGATTAACGATAAACAAGTATTGCACCCTTGTGAACAGGCCGGTATTTCTTCGCGGAGCTGGAAAGATGAATTGGATCGTAAATAACTGAGCACGACGACGATTTACCAAAGGCTATTATCGGTAGAAGGCGTGACGCCTTGAAAGGTTTTTGTAGACCGTTGGCCACACACGGTGCCGGTAACCTTGACAGCCTTCGATGTCAAGCACTTCGGAGCCTCACTGGCTTCCGTTCCATCAGCTCCCAAGGTTGTCCTCATTTTCGAGCGTCCTTCATTCCATCATGGCCGCGGCTTCTTCTGTGGTGAATGGAGCTCTCTAAATTCGCGTATCTTCGGCAGTATCATCCTTGTTAATGAACAGCACGAATCGTGTGATTCTCTCCGTCTCTCCGACAATCTTCCCACAAATCGTTCGCGGTTTTGCAAGCAATTCAGGAAACACAGGAAACACCGAACACGACGGTGGCATCAGTGATGAGCCAAACACGACCAATGAGCAAACTCCACTATAATTCCTCTCGAGGTCTCGAAGCGAAAGTGGAATCTTCGTTGCGTTCCCTCTAATTGGTCTCTGACCTTTGAGAAGAGGACTCTGAATCGTTCGAGTTCGCGGGACGATCCAGGACCTTGGCATTAGGCACGAACTCGGTCACGCGATTCAGAAGTCGCGAAGTTGACTTTGATTCTCCGACTCGGAGGTGAGTGCGGAGTCGGAAAGAGGACCAGGCTTGTGGACGAGCACTAGATGCGACAGAACAAGTTTCGGCTCCTTAACGAACACACTGTATTGAAGTGAGAAAACTGAAGCCTAATTAGCTCGACAACCTCGTCTAAATCCCAAAGGACGAACCGAAGCTTTTGGTGGTTGACGGCAGAAGACGACAGAAAGGAGAGCGAGTTTTTCACTTCCTGCGTCAGGATGAAAAGGACACGACCACTTTCAGATCGATACGGATTCTCAGGTGCAAGATCGAGGAAAGTATCCCCGAAAAACTCGGCAGAACAGACGATATGCCTCGCGGGTAACGCCTGCGAGCAACACGAGCGAGTTCCCCGTGCTAGCCGGCATCCAACCGCTGTTATGGCCTAGGCCATGGATGTTATGTCAAGATAGAACGACGAACGCTGATGCCGCATCGCTCGAGGGAAGGCCGAAACTAGGTACTAAAATCGCTCATCTTCGGTGGCAAAAGCGGCTGATATCCTCCCGTATCATGGCAATAGGTTCTGGGAGTCGCATGTTTTTCCAAAAGCGGCGTTTATTCGAGAACAAGACACAGACTCGGCACTACAAGAAGCTTTCGAACGAATCCGTGGGAGATTGCTTACTCTGTTCCTCCCGCGACCGGGAAGAATCTGTTTTCGATTCAACTCAACCTTGAATCATTTATATTGCACGAGACCGAGGCCTGCTTGGTGCGTGACCGTGTGCGCAGTGCAGTGTTCTGAGAGAGGAAAAAAGAAAGAATTGTTGTCGCTGACGGCGGGGCATCGTTCTTCACCTCTCTTTCAGGGCTCGTCCTACGAAGCCTCAGTCGTTCCCGTTGTCCAAGGCGGGAGGGGAGCCGTCGTCGGGCCAAGCACCCGAGTTCTTGCCACGTCTGTCTGTGGCAAAGTTACCCACATCGCTGGATATGTCGTTAATTTTTCCTGCGGTTCGCTTCGGCTCGAAGCACTTGGCAGGAAGCCGAACGCTCAGCCGTTCACAACCCGCTTTCGTCCCGTCATTTCGGCCGTCACCGAGACCGACGAGTTTCAAACCACTTTTCCGACGGTCCAAATGTCTCGAGATGCTAAAATTGAGAGTGCTGCCAACTGAGAGCTATTTGGGGTACTCTTCTCGCAGAGAGATTAACATGATTTGGGAGTCTCTGAGAGGAAGGGGAGCCTTGAAGAAGGGAGCTGTACGAGAATCCGGTCCCTTCCGTCCGTCATTGAATCAAGAGAATGGAGAGAAGAGGTGGAATTATAAATCAAAAGACTGAAAGGACCGCAAAGAATGGCCGACCGTAGACTTCAGAGGCAGGCGTTGCATTTTCCTCCGATCCAACTCCGAGGTAGCGGAAAATATGGAGAAGAGAACGCGTTTGTCAATCCTCGTCCGTTCCCCTAGAGCTTCATAGAGTCTCCATTCTCTACCACTATTCGCTTCATTATTTCTTTTACCGCTTTTCTTGTACGAGCGCATCGCTCGTTTCCCCTGGACCACTCTCCCGTTCGTTCTCTCTCTTTCTCCCTTCATCCTCGTCGTCGTGGATTCCCCGGACCTCCCTCCGCCTGTCGTTCCACCTTCCTTCCTGCACGCTATGACGATGAATTTAATCATCATACAAGACGGAGGGAGGAAGAATCTATTTTGCTTGCCCGACATCTTCCATCTCCTACGCCGTCGTCTTCGTCGTCCTCCTCCTCCTGCTTCGTTGCTCGAACTGCTCTCCAACCTTTTGCCTCCGCAACCCTCACGCCCTCGACGAATTACCTCCCCCCCCTTCCCCCCAATTCCCTCAAGTTTTCCAGTTCTCAACCCTTTTGTCGTCGACCTTTTCTTCTCCTCGATGGACAGCTCGGACTCTCATGTCCGCTATTTGCCTGAGATCCTAATACTCGGAGCCGTGGACAATCCGGACCCACAGGTCACTTGTTCCACGAGCGCGCTTAGTCCCTGTCTTTGATCCCCCACCATTCAAATTCTCCCATTTCTTCGACATTTCGAGTTCCCGGCCAGGCAATCCCACACTGGCTCGTCCTTCCTCAATGGCTCGTGCTCCCGTTTTCCGAGTCTGAAGCCGTCGCTCCCTCAACGGCGGTTTGAAACCTCCATCTCCGTCTTCTCGGCAATTCAGAATCCCAACCCCCAGAGTCCTTAGCTGTTCGCCTGCCCCGGTCCTCTGAGCTCTCGATCGTCTGGGCTCTTCAACCTTTTAGGCTTTCTCGACCTTCTGACCTTTCGGTCCCGGAACCTGCCGCTCGAACTCTTCCGTCGGATTCCGACTTCGAATTCTGGTTCTGACTTTTAGCGGATTCCCAACCTCCGTTCCGGCGGATTCCTTGTTTATAGCTGTCGACATCGATTTCATGTTTGTTCCGCCAATACGAGGACTCCTTTCGGAAAAATGCTTCGTAGAACACAATGCTGAGCACCTGCTGTTCCTTGTATCGAAAGGAAACTTTCGAAACGAAACTTCGGTCTCCGTCGACCGGCTGTGCAGAACGTGGGTTCGCCACCTGCCGTGGTTTCTCTTTTCTATTCTCTGAATAAGCATTTCATTGTTACTCCAAGGAGTCTTTGGACAACTTGATGCTGTTTAGGCGTGCGGGTGTAGCTGTGACTGTGTTGTTGATGCTATCGCTGAGCTCTTTTCTGCCTTGTGCCACTGCTTGCAAAGGAAATTTACTTCCCCGCTCGCAAAAGGGGATGATTGGATTACACAGCCACTTAAGGAAGGAAGGCACTTCGCGCGCGGAACGGACGCCCGACGCTGAAAGCCTTTTCCACTTGCTCCTTATAGCGTCCGTTCATCGGTTGCATTTTCTGCCGGCTCTCGTGCTCAATTTTTCTCCCAAACTGTTCCTCGTCGCGGCCGTCGTCCGCCTGTGGGTTGTCAGCCACCTGCAATCATCTTGCTTGGACAGCACAATTTCCAGCTTCGGTTTGTCACTCAAGCCTTTCGCTGAATCAGCTGTCGCCAAGAACATTAAGTCGGGACCTCGTTCGCTTGACGGGAAACAGCTTATTCATTGGAACGTTTCTCTGTCGTTTCAATTGTCAGGAAACACCGGAGGGAGTTATTTCCAAGTTTAAGAATAGTCCCTCGTGACGATTCGAGTTATGCATTTACATACGCCGTTGGAACACAAGGTCCATACAGCTGCGGCTCTCTTTCCCTCCTCCCCAATCAGTGAAGACATTCCGAGAAGTCAGTCCGACACAAAAACTAGCAAACAAACTCTAGGCATTTCTTTCCTTCTTCCTTCCTTCCTTCTCGGTTTTTCCTTTCGCCGACTCGCAGTCCGCTCGTTTGGATTTTCAGCAGACATGTTGAGCGGAAGACCTCTGACCTTTGAAGGCGTGTGACCTTGGAAGCATCCCCCGGTCGAGAATCTCAACTCAGCCAGCCACCTACCTAACCTAGTATTCTGTGGAGAAAGAGGGTTTTAAACTCTGAGGGTAATGATCGCTGTTCCTAGTACAGCTTATGCTCCTGCCGACGATTTGGGAAAACCCGGCGCCTACCGAACCCTCGGATCGGAGAGTTCCTAGCTCCTTCGTTCGAGTTCCCTGAACATTTCACATCGACTGAGAACGTGGGGAAAATTCAAAGAAATGGATAATCCTCTGGAGTCACTGTTCGTCGGACACTCCCTGAGAGAAGGGAACGAAAAACCAGAGAGATCGAGCGAACTTGTCGCCGCTCCCAAGGCTGCGTTCATGCACGTTGATAATCGTGTTAACGTCACCGGCAAGCTACCGCATGTGAGTGCAAAGTGGATCTTCCCCGAGCAAGCGGCATTCGTGCCACAGCATTTCTGTGGAGCCACAGACCGACTGACTAACTGGGATGCCACATACCGGTGTCCCCACGGTGTGCCGAGGACAAGCTACTGTGTACGCGGGTGGAGCAAGTGGAATTGTTAAGTAAGCAGAGCTAGCCGGTCGGACGGCCGGACCCAGTTGTGTAGGCAGGCAGACCTCTTATGTCGTTAACACCAGCGACTGATGAAGTGAGGCACGCAATGTCTCTTTGGAAATGCGGGGCATACCATGACATGCATAGTCATATATTTCTCGAGTCTACTGACCGTCGAAGCAGCTTCCGTTTTCGACGCTCCAACACGGTCAGGCGTGACAACCGCGGAACTTTTTAGGATCGTTTGTGTCCGGGAAGAGAGGTGCCTAGACCCGTGAATGAAATGACTCGGCCGAAAAGAGAATCAATCCAACCGATTGGTTTCTCTGTTGAATGGGGGAGGATGGGGGGAAGGGTCAATGAATTGCTCGTGATCGGCTCCGCGACTAACTCGTCTTGTCTTGATTCGATTGTTACAGGAGAAAGAGCAGATCGTAGTCGAGCAAAACGCGCTGTTCAAAGTCGACGATTGTGGATTCTTCATATTCTGGAAAAGCGACGGAAAAGACGGTTCCGTACTAGAACTGTCACAGGTGAACGACATCCGACGAGGAGGTGTGCCGAAGGTAAGTTCCCATGGGAATTTCATATTTTCTTTGCGAAAGGACGACGAAATCTTCCATTCACAAAATCAATCACGTCGAGAGATCATCATCCCTTATCGGTCCAAGGACAACGCTCCACTATCGATTCAGTCTGTATAAAATCAAATATCGAACTTGCAGTTGGCCGTGGGCCATCGTACTGAGTCAAAATTGGAAGAGATCATCAATGATGAAGGCTGGAGCTCAGTGCTTTTGAGGCCGTGCGTAACGATGAATGGTGACATTTAGGGGAGTACGATACGACCCCACAATTCAGCAAACTTTTTCGATGCTTCCAAAGCCATCGTTCCCGACCTGACCTTCGAGAAATCGAGGTGTCTTCCATCCGATTTCGTGAAGTTCGAAAGCGATTTCGGGCAGGGTTGACGTTGAAGATGCGACGAGCAAGTTTGAGACCTACTCAAGGATTGTTGAGCGTCTGGACAGCCTGCCTTGCTGCATTGTCTGCACTCGCCCCACCGGATCAGCGAGCTAAAGTTGCGACGGCGAAGTTAGATGGAATCCTCTGCAAAGCAATGCTGTTGTGAACGACGATGTTGATGGCAGAGAAAACGCCGCCGACAACGAAACCCAATCTGTGTCATCGGAACAATGAATGAGCGAATGGAGATCGAGAGAACGTTTGACCAACAAGCGGCTTCGTTTGGAGGTCCCTATTTTTTCCATGACCGCGAGCCTTTTGCTCTATGTGTGTCTGTCTTTTGCTTCGTGTGCGACTGACTGAGTAAGTGTTTCTCCGTTCAGTCAACCATCTAACGAACTGGGTTATGAGGGGCTCGAGCAGAAGGGGCTGCGGAGCATCTCGAACGAGAAGGCAAGGGGAGGCCGTCCGTGTAGGGAAACGTGGCTCGCCTCTTGGGTGGTCGGCTCGATAGCACCCTGTTTGCCACCGCTTGTCTTGTGTCTGAGTAATGGAATTAGTCGGCCCGAAGTGGCCACTTCAGAAGTTGCTGCTGCTGATGCCGTTGCTTCTTCGCCAACTGGAAGGCAGGCGGACGGCTGCGCTGCAACATTTATTAGATTGTTAGTTTCTAGATGGAGCCGCTCGGCCACATCGCCTCAGCTTCTAGCTCTCCGTTCAATATCTCGTTCGGACGTCCAATTTCTCGGTATTCGGTTCAACGTTCCATTTCTCTCCGTCAGAGCCGGCTGAGCGATTGCGAGCAGAAGTGATTTCTCATACTTCGCGAGGCCAGCTAGATTTCCTCGTTTCTTCTGTTCTCCGCGACTTTCGGATTTCCTCATCAAATTGCATCGAAATGAAGAGACAATCGCAAAATCAATGAGTCCGAACTTCTCGCTCCTTTCATGACCGAGGACAACTTCTGTCGGAAGAGCCACACGTTGGAATAAGGCACGGGACGATGAAACCTGTCCCCAGGATCCTTGTTAGACTCGAGAGGTAGTTACGGAGGGTCGGCCGCCCGGACCGTCGGTTGAAAATCTTGAGAAGAGTTGGTTGGTTGCGCGCAACGCGCACAAAAACGCTTGAAGTTGATTTTGGAATGAGTCCAATAATAATTCAGTCGCTTACAACAACATCATCATGATCTTCGTCATGGTTGTCAAGTTCGCCGTCCACTCTGCTTCTCTATTGAGTGATGATATATGAATATGCACTCGCTACGGATAAAAGCGAGCCCGGAGGCTGAAGAACGACGGAAGAAATGGCATTTGAAGCGAGCCAACTCAGTTTTGGTTTGTCGTTCATGAGGCCACTCGGAGAGTCTGACTCGAGTGTTAATGTCGTAGAGCGTAGCAGCGGACCGTTCACTCCGACCAGGGACGCGGCCCCCGCCGCCGCCGGCGCCGCCGTCAGTTGAGAAGCGTTGGTTTTCAGCCATATATTCTCCTCATAATCATCGCATTTTCCGGGCCATGAGGCACCTTTTCTGCTCTTGTGAGTTAGGTTCGTTGGTCGCTAGCCCGTTCGCTTCGCTGGTTGGTTAGTTCGTTCGTCCTTCTGGGATTTCTCCTGTCTGGCTCCCCTGGAGAGGGACGGACTGACGGTCGGTCGGTCGCTTGGCTGCCTCCCTCCCTCCCTCCGGGGGGAGAATAGCTTAGGCAAAAGCGTCGACGGCAGTAACACAGGGTCACTCGAGTGTCACCGACGGCTAAGACCATGGAAGAGTTTCGAATTCGTTGAAACTTTCCTGCTTGAGTTCTCCATCTCTCTATCGATGATCAACGTGTGCGGCTGAAGCCATCGATTCCAGGAAAGCCCTCACTTGGAACAATCACGGCTCTTCTTGTCACGGAGGAACGACCTGCGCTCGTGACATCGAGGACGATGTTGTCGCGTTTCGATCTCGAGCGTCCTCAACCGTGGATGCGTTACGTGAAAAAAAAAACCGAGGAAGTTCTGTGCACGAATAGCCGTGCAGCTCGTTCTGCTGTCGATGAAAAGAGCCGCCGCAAGGAAGGACAACGATCTACTTGTGGCAAAACGACTCTCCTCGCAGGGACACCGACTCGCATTGCGGTGGCAGTGGAGGTGATGATTTACGTTTGATCACCTTAGAAAACCGAGCCAACAATACTCGGGCTGACTATTAGCGAAGCACAGAGCGAGGTCGAGGTGCAGCCGCCAAACGCTCTCATGGTCGCCGGCCTCGTCCTGCAGGGGATGTCGCGTCGGCCGGATGGGTAACTGGCTGCCGCTACAGGAAGGGAATAAGAGAAGAGAGGACTCGCCGAGAAAAAATAGGTGGGAGGGAATTGGGGGGAATGGAAGCTAGAAGGCTTGGTTGTGTGTGGTCGCATCGTTAAGTGACTGTTGCCGATTCTTACTCCGCTTAACTTAGGCGGGAGAGAAAATGAGACGAACGGGAACGGGCAGGACGTGGGGCGGAAAGTACCGAGAGAGAAACACGATAAAAAAAAGAGGAAAGTCTGGCTGTTGCACAAATGGTGTCCTTGGATGCCATTCATCTGCGTTTATTGTATCCGGCTGCGGCTGCTCGACCGGCCTGCCTGCCTTCCTGCCAGTGCAACGTTCCAGTCTTCCATGATCGTGTCATGTCTTTCGGCGCCAATATGTCTGAGGTACGCTCCTGTTCTTCCGTCGTCGACGACGAGACCGAGGGCCGCGACTTTGATGGCAACGCACAAAGCTTCAACAACATTATCAGCGATAACAACAACTAGACTCTTCAGTCTACCGGCCGACGTCGTTCGTTCGTTCGTTCGTATATCAATTGGTTCGTTTCCTCTTCGGAGCGGCGAAGAATTCCGCAACGAAGCTTCGTCGATGGTTTCGCTTTGCTTTCAGTTGTTAGAGAAGCCGTAGACCATCCGAGCGATCGACCATTCGGTCGAGCAGCTCCGAGAAAGCAGCGTCGACAACTCTGCCCGAATCGTTGGCGGCGGGCCTTGCTCCTTTCAAGATGGATGATGAAGCCGTTCTTATGTACCGTGAGTCGGTGGAGCTTGTTGAAAGCTGAGTGGGAACTGAGCAGCCAGCGTCGGAGCGTCGGCAGCAAACCAAGACTCAATTACGAAGTTGTTGTTGCCGCCGCCGTGGTCAACGTCGTGGGCGGCTTAGCTTTAGCTCCGATCCTGAGCACATAGACGCTTGACCTTCGTTCTCTCACGAGATTGGACTTGGGCTTACGCCTCAATCGTCCCACCTTTGAGGAGACGACAACTGATCAGAACCTTCGTGACAATCAGAACAGATGTCAGGCAAAACATCGAACTTTGTATCACCTTATACCTCGGCTGCTTCCTCGAGTCCAAAGCTGCGAGGTGACGACGCTGCGGGAGACAATCGAGCGCGAGAATCGGAAAATGGGGAATCGAAACTAGCGACTGAACAGAAGGAGGAATAATGCGAATTCCATTGATCTCTGACGCTCGATGTGAGCATGCGCCTCGAGCAGGGCCACCTGGAGGGAATTCTTCGAAAAAATTTGGCCGGCGCCCATGTTTCTCGTTGGCCGTGTTCGAGAAGATCCGAGGTCGGTCTGCTATCTTCTCTTCTGGTTCGCTCGAGTGTCGAGGAGAGCGCCCCTTGGTCGGCAACTGGAGTTTGATTATCATTTGCTTTTAAGGGACAAACTGCAGCTGGCGGAAGGAAGGAAGGAAGGAGTTTGAAGGAAACGGAAATGCTCCTCTAACTGTAGGCGCTGCTTTCGTTGACTGGCGGCGTCCCCGCTCCTTGCTTGGCACACTGGCTAGCTGTGCGCCCACCCGGCGGGCAGGCAAGCTAGCCGGCAGCTCCGAGGAAAGGCAAAAATGCCACCAAACAAGTGACTTTCGTTACACGCGGCCTTTAAGGGAACAGACGACCTTTTCTTCTCCTCATCCTCCCACTCATCCTTCTTCCACCGTTTCCGTCTAGCTTGGCTGCTCCTGACGGCGGCTGCGGGAGAACTCCATGGATTCGCGGAAGCAGCAGTCATAGAAGCCAAAGAAAACGGTTCCGAAAAAAAGATATGCGAAAACTCCCCGCCAAAAGACAAGCGAGATTTTTCGGATAGAACTCAGTTTTCGGATTTCATGATATCAGGGGAGTCACCGGCTCACATTGCCGATGGCATCGAGCTTCTGGCATGGTGGATTCCTTTTGAAATGTCGGAGAAAATGAGTCAAAATCTCCAAAAAATAATCTTCTCTCTCTCTTTGTCGAAGGTCTTCCTACCATAGTCAGAGGGTGCCTTTTGTTGTCGCGGACATATTTCCTCCGGTTCTGGAACGCAGAGAGGAATAGAATGCGGACGCGTTCCATAAGGGCTCCTGAGCGACATCCGTCGGATCGAACGGGCAGTAAAAGCTTACGATCCGTCAACTGTCAAGCGGGTGTTTTGCGCAATACAGTTTCAACAACCTCTCCGTGGGTTTGCGCAAGCACAATAATGTGCCCAATCCGCAACGGGACGCAGAGAAATCACTCGAAAGTTGAAGGAACGAATTCGAGCCACAAGGAATTCATACGTGCCCCGTTCAGACAAGGATCGATCAGATTCGCCCGCTCGACCGTTCGACCGAACGGAACCTGATAAATAATTCCTCGAATCACAATCGACTAGTGGCCGAGCGGGTGTTCGTTTGTTTATCGGTCCTTTTTCTTCTGAAATCTTCCTTTGGGAACCTCCTTCACTTACGAAACAGTATTTCCCTATGTTCTTGTTGATGTTGGGTAACGTCAGTGGGGCTCTCCATGTGGTTGGTTAGCCTTGGGGAGAACGAAACGAGTCTTCTACCACGAGACCGAGCAACTTAGATATTATGGCTCCCCGTTCGCCAATTCGTTGCTATTTGCCAGTGGCCGGCACCGCAAAGCATTTTTTCTCATCCTCGCACTATTTTCTTCGTCGTGACCGTGTTTCTCCTGTTTTTCTTTTTCGTTCCTCCTGCCACCGAGCTCGTACACAACGAAACTCCCTGTACGACATGTCAGCGTGCGAGAACGGCGCCCAGTCCACTCCAGTCCCGGGTACAAAGAATGTATGTCCCGTTATTCTCGAGAATGGAAGCTGGAAGAGTCGCCGTGTTCCGACACTCGATTGCGTTGGGTCGGGAATCGTTGCTTGTCTGGAAGGAGATCCTGATGATCATCATCGATTCTCATAGGGAGCGTCACCAAGAACTTGATACTGCCCGAGAGGAACGAAGCCCCTTCCAGGACCTGAGAGACGTATTGACAGTTGTTTTGACGCTGCCTCGGCTGACGGCGCGACCGATTCTCGGCCTGATGTTTGTTTTCCTTCCCTTCCGATGCCGCACAAAGGATGTTTCCCTCGGTATCCACTTATACGTTCATCCCGGACCTCTTCGATAAGCGTCCGCACAACGGCTACCCTTCAACCAAACGGGCTGGCAGACAGACAGGCTGAAAATCCTGTCACCGGGCAACCTATTGTTGAAGGACTAATGGTAGACCCACCTGAGAGTGGATAAAACCCCCTTACCATGCCTTGTTCCACTCGCTTCCTCTCTCCTCTTCTCGCTCCCTGCCGCGGGCTGTCATTATTACTCGAGCTCTGTGCTTGAGCCTTGCGTCGTCGGCCTGTCTCGTCGGTCGATCAGGATCCCTTGCTGGGGCCACAAAGACCGAGAAGATGTTGCACAACGATAACCATCGAGGAATTGCGGGGGAGGAAGCCTCGACACGGGACACGTTTGCGGTCAACTGATGCAACACACAATTGAGGACAGATGATCGCAGATTCCAAAACAGGAAATTCCGGAGGGAATGCGACTTCGAAGCAAGAGGCCGAATCCGTGACATCCAGCGGTTCTGTCGGTCGTTCCTCATCGAGGACTCTTCGCGGCGAGATGAAACTCGAACGTTGAAGAGTTGGACAAAATGATCTGAATCGGAATCAAGGAAAGCAAGTCAGCCAGCGGCCTGCGACGGTTTCTGTTCGACGGTTCCCGTTTGTTCGAGACATCCATTGACATAACTGGGCTCAACGGCGACCTTGCCTCGGTCGCTATTTTCGCTGCCTCAAGCCACCGACAGACGGATGAATGGACGGACGGAGACACCACTGGTTCGTTCAATTGCTGGTTGTTTCGTTAGTCGGTCACATCGCCAGGAGCTCGCTCGCTCCTTGTTGTCCTTCGTCCGCGATAGCGAAAGAGTGAGCTTGTCAACCAGTCCACCAGCCAGCCAGAGGAGATATCGGCCTCGGAGATATTGGCCTCCTGACGTCGATGTGGCGTCTTGTCCTTTGTCTTCGTGTAGACTTGAGCACCCCGCTGCTGCTGCTGCTGCTGCTGCGGCTGTTGTCGTTGTTGTTGTTCGCTCTTCCCATGACGACGATGGGAACAAATCACGCTTTCGGTCCCCCTTCCCAACAAATTTACGGAACTTTGGAAGCGAGTTCTGACACGATCGAGTTCATATCGGGAATACCTCACAGTGGCGCTGTTCGCTTTGTCGTTGCTTCACAGTCCGCCGGCTCCGGTGTCGGTGAGCCGTCAACTGTCGCGACAGAAACGATAATTCCTCTCTTTCGCCGTCCCCCTCTAATTTCTAGAAAGTCGAACCTGTCTATTGAACTGTGTTTTCAGATTTTCCGTTATCTTTCCAGCGTCTGGAACGGTCGAGGAGGAGCGCGACACACGCGGTCCTTATCGATGACACCCAATTAGTTCTTTGTCAAGCTTCCAATAATAATGAGATTTCCGTATGCCTGGCCCAATTGCTGTCTTGGAAACTATTCCGAAAGCTCGAGTTGTGGAAGAGAATCGCTCGCGGGGTTGTCGTTTTGGGAAAAAAAGACGCCGCGTGGAAGGAGTCCAGTGCCCTTGTATATGACAAGGTGCTCCTGGTGTTGCGGAAATCTCACCTCGACTCCTAAAAACTCGGGTGCAATTGTCCGGAATTCCGTTCGCTGAGCCGACCCGGCAGCTGGTTGGCAAGGACGTGCGCAGAGCGACGGAATGCCAGGGGAGGGGGGAGGGGGGGGGCAGTCAAGCAGGGTAGCTGGTTGCTTGGTAAGCTGGCAAAGTAATCCTACAACAAATCCGTCTTTTAACGAGAGAACGAAACAGACCGAAAGGAGAGACAGAGTCGTCGCCGTTGAAGCTCGGTCATTGTTGCGGCTTATGTAAAGCATGGAGAAAGAAAGCAATTACTTCGTGCGGTGCATGTCGACACCACACATCAGCTCTCGGCCGGACGCCGGGTCCTGTGGGGCCACGCACTCTTTGTACGCTGAGGTGTCGCCTACGGATTGGCGACCAAACACAGACTGAAGGCCATCAGAACGTCTCGCGCACCTCGAGGGAAGTTATTCCTTGCATTTCATCTTTGCGCAGCGTTATTGGNTGTTGTTCGCTCTTCCCATGACGACGATGGGAACAAATCACGCTTTCGGTCCCCCTTCCCAACAAATTTACGGAACTTTGGAAGCGAGTTCTGACACGATCGAGTTCATATCGGGAATACCTCACAGTGGCGCTGTTCGCTTTGTCGTTGCTTCACAGTCCGCCGGCTCCGGTGTCGGTGAGCCGTCAACTGTCGCGACAGAAACGATAATTCCTCTCTTTCGCCGTCCCCCTCTAATTTCTAGAAAGTCGAACCTGTCTATTGAACTGTGTTTTCAGATTTTCCGTTATCTTTCCAGCGTCTGGAACGGTCGAGGAGGAGCGCGACACACGCGGTCCTTATCGATGACACCCAATTAGTTCTTTGTCAAGCTTCCAATAATAATGAGATTTCCGTATGCCTGGCCCAATTGCTGTCTTGGAAACTATTCCGAAAGCTCGAGTTGTGGAAGAGAATCGCTCGCGGGGTTGTCGTTTTGGGAAAAAAAGACGCCGCGTGGAAGGAGTCCAGTGCCCTTGTATATGACAAGGTGCTCCTGGTGTTGCGGAAATCTCACCTCGACTCCTAAAAACTCGGGTGCAATTGTCCGGAATTCCGTTCGCTGAGCCGACCCGGCAGCTGGTTGGCAAGGACGTGCGCAGAGCGACGGAATGCCAGGGGAGGGGGGAGGGGGGGGGCAGTCAAGCAGGGTAGCTGGTTGCTTGGTAAGCTGGCAAAGTAATCCTACAACAAATCCGTCTTTTAACGAGAGAACGAAACAGACCGAAAGGAGAGACAGAGTCGTCGCCGTTGAAGCTCGGTCATTGTTGCGGCTTATGTAAAGCATGGAGAAAGAAAGCAATTACTTCGTGCGGTGCATGTCGACACCACACATCAGCTCTCGGCCGGACGCCGGGTCCTGTGGGGCCACGCACTCTTTGTACGCTGAGGTGTCGCCTACGGATTGGCGACCAAACACAGACTGAAGGCCATCAGAACGTCTCGCGCACCTCGAGGGAAGTTATTCCTTGCATTTCATCTTTGCGCAGCGTTATTGACTCACTGGCGAGATGGAGATACTACCTTCATTTTTCCCAAGAGACGGGAACGAATTTTTCTTGTGTCGACATTCGCAACACATTGTCTAATGCATGTATGTGGATGACGCGACCTCGGATCTTCGTAACTGGCGAATTCTGTGGAGGAAGGCTGTTGCGTTTCTGTTGTTCGGTCTAAAGCAGTCGGGGCACGGTGTTATATAATTTAACACCCTCCATCTAGATGATGAGAGCATTCCCAAACGAGTCGTATAATTTGCTAAGTGCCATTGAATGTGTTCGGTCCTCATGAATCTGTCTTCACGTCCACGCAGACCTCCTAACTTTGATTGATCAGTTCTACGTGACGCGACGCTTTCCCACCACCGCTCATACGAATTCCCAACTTCGGAATGCAGTGCTTGTCACCCGGAACCCGCGAAGACTACTTCGACATCAGGGAAATCTTCCATCCCGATATCGCGAGTCGACAATTCGTATTTGAATCCGTTGTTCCAAGTTCCTGAAAATTGAGAACAGGGACTCACATGCATTTCACCAGTTGTCAGAAGTAGAAAGGATCCTCAGCGATTTCCACACCTGTTCGTAGTCGCAATTCGTCGACCCAAGCACTCAACACTGACGTGAAACGAACATTCCTACAAAACCGCTGCGCAGTGGAAAAGCAGAGGGGTAGGCATCCTCGAGAGCTTTCAAAGCGCTGTGTCGGCGGCATGGAAACTTTTTTCGGCAATGAGCGTCATCAAAAGTTTTCGTTCCGTTCGGGAATTAACACAAATCAACTACTTCGGAGAGAGAGCAAAAAACGAAACCAACTGACGTCAGTTCCAGCTACGGACTCCGCGTTAATCGACGCTCGAGTGCCTACACGCCATGAAGATGACGACTGCCGCTGTTTTGTAACTGGTGGCGTAAACACGCTGCTGGATGTCCAATTAACCCCTCTAGTCTTCTCCTATCTCGCGTTTCCGTTCTCTCAGAGCACGATCCGCGACCAAGTATATCGTTGTTGCCCTGATCATTATGCTCGAGGTCATAAACGGGTGTGCGTGAGCCTTAAATTCATGTTTAGAGGCTGCTCCTAACAGTCCCTTCCCCCCCTCCCTCCCCGATGGGGACTCCTTGACGGAGACCCCCGGGGACTCGGACCTGGAGTTGGCGGGGAGCGAAGTTTTACAGAAGAGCGGACGGACGAGAACGACCCGTATGAACTTCCAGAGGGGGAACAGATTCTAGGGCTCACTGGAATCTGGGTGGAATTTCCCATCAGAAAAACGTACTCCGCCGGACTTTGCGCTCCAGTGGAGTAATTGCGTCAAAAACTCGCTCCCGGTCGAGTCATTCTTTTGCTTTTTCTCTCCCTCTCTCTGTGCGCCTTCCAATGTCTGATGAGGTTCTGGTTGATCGTGCCCTAGGGCAGCGCAATCCTGAGGCCACTCTCTGCACTGAATAACCTCTGACTGAGTGGGTGAGCATCCCGATCCCTTCGCTCATCGTCATTCCGCTACTTTTCTGCCCGGAAATCGGGGTTCTCAGGAAGATACAAGTCGCATCGAATCGCCGACTTGTTCCCATTCCAATCTTCTTTTCATTTGAGCGAAGTTCTTCTCGAAGCGAGTTTCCGATCGAATCGAGTCCCGGAGAGTGTCAGCTGGCCATTTCGCGGAGTCTACGCGCTGCCGCCGATAGCAAAAGACTCGACACCATGAATAGAAAGAGCGATATCCTTATGATTCGAACTATCAGCGTCAAAGAGCGATGGAGATCCCTCGTGAGGGCTGTTTCCTTCCTTCCTTTCTTTCTGCTTCGAGGGTATCAATCCATGTATGTATTCGACCGATCTCGAGGTAACGAGGCTTCCGAGCGACCGACTCGACTGGAATCGAGAGCGCAAGAGCAAAAACCAATCATCAAGGACCTACTCGATAAAGATCGTTACGCGTTCGTCGATTCGTGCTCTTGCGTGAAAATATGAGGTGAGGGGATGAAGTGCGAAAAAAAAAGCACGAGCCGCAAGATGGAATCCCCGACTACACGGAAGCAAAGGTTCGCTCGCGATGTGTCCTCCAAATCGAGCCCAGACGGGCCTCGCCCGCCTGCCTGCGGGCTGCGGTAGAGATCCTAGACCAGTGTAGAAGTTGGTTCGCAGAGTGTTAGCCGTCCTGTGCTAATATTGGCTTGACGAGGAGCAATTCCCAGAACGACTGCCGACTCGTCATATTCTTCCAAAATATTTCTCAGAGTCTTAGTTTGGAAGTAGGGAGAGCGAGTACACGCCACCGACTATCGCTAAACATAACGACAGTGCATTTTGCTACGTCAATCGTCTCCTAGTTTTGGTATTCCTAATTTGATTCGGGTATTGCCGCCACAACCAGTATCCTGAAGTTTACGCAAAAGTCCCGACGAAACAGAGCGGATCCTTGTTCTCATTGTCAGGAACGATGCAGGACCTCCAAGGACAGTGATGAGCATGGCATTGGAGCAGAAAACATTTCGAACTCGGGATATTTCGACGGTGTCCTAGAATCATTGCTCAAAGTGATCTGAAAATAGGCCTACATGATAGCAAACTCAAGTTGAGGCACAGATCTCATGGAAATATCCGAGAATACATATGTATGTAGATATACATATCTCCCACGTAACGCTGCAGCTTACCTTGAATAGCCAGCGATTCTGCTGAGCGAGGACATAAAAAACTCTCACACTTTTGTTCAAAGCATCCTGGCAGGAGTGTCATCTCGCTGATGCTGTATTCATCCAAGCATTCCGTCTTCTTCAGCATATTTTGCACCTTGACACGGTTTGTTTTTTCTACAAACGTTGATCGTTCCAGAAAGAACGCTGATTCACAGATTCCGTAGGTTATCATGCCTATCTGCGAAAGGTACAAGTAGCCAGAGGTCGAATCGCGACGAAGAGTGATCATCACGACAAGAAAATCCCAGATTTGACTCCAAACTAGATTTCGTGACTTCTCAGATTTGGATGAATAGTTCCGCAACATCTTTCGAGGAACCGAATCCTCATTTCCGGATTTTCATCGTGTCTACACCAATCTTGGATTACTGACCATGTCATCTCCAAAACAAGCACGAGTATATATCGGAAGAATGTTTTGCGGATCCGAAATAAATTCCTCTTAGGTCCATCGCTCGTTCAAGACGAATGGCTCCCCTCAGAGTGATTACGCGCTGTTCTAGAACTTGAGGATAATAAAAGGGTCCGGATTAGAATTAATTCTTTGTTTCCACTGGCGAGAACCGCTGATTCAAGAGAAGACGGATCCTATTGACGGAAAGTCTCACGAAAATCCTTTATTCCCGCTTTTAAAACGGGAAAACCTCTGAGACCACTTCTTCCGGGAAAGTCGCCTCAGCTCGTTTTTATCGCATCACTTAGGGACTCGATATGTTGCCGGACATTGAACGAAGTTGAAATGCGTTTTCGATCACGAATCTCCATTTTCGAGCGACGCGCAACCACTGCGGACGATTCCCATATCTTGGAGACGAGGATTCTGAGTATTTCAGCTGACTTCGCAGGACTTGAGTCGCTTTTCTTCGTCTGCTTTCACCAAATGTCAATTTTTCTTTGTCACCTGCAGTCAAGACCTCGCAACGGGAGCAGTCGCCACTCCGAGCGCTTCCCTCAGAACTTTCAGCGCAAGCGCCCGAGTGTCCAGAGAAGGTCTGGTGAAAATTTCAACTTCTTAACTGACGTCACGAAGAAAGAGCTTTTGAGAACGAGAAAAAAAATAGAAGGCGTACCCAGCTCCGAGGATGCAGCCTCGAGCAGACTGTTGCTCAGTGTGTGTTATATATTGGCGACGTCTTGGACAGGGTTCCCGAGCGGCGAGGAGTGCTCCTGTTGTGCGTCGCCGATTTCATTCCGTCCGACACGCGGACTTTGAAGTGAAAACAAAGTCAGACTCGGAATCCAGATGGGCATCTCTGTAGATCTGGGAACCGGAAAGTAAAAAAGGCGTGCTCCCAAAAGCGACAGAAATGCCGGCGGCAGCGGCCTTGATGGCCACAGGGACCACGATTCCGAGGAGGCGAACCGAAAGATCTGAAAATGAAGGGAGAAACCATTTTCGCGTCCTGTCCACATAGTGCTCGGCGAATGAACGCATTCATTTCTGCTTCTTCTGGCGCTCACCCCTTTTTCTCTCTCTCGTTCTCTTCTTTTTTGGTCTTTTGGTCGTTTTCACTCATTCGCCGAGCTTGAAAGAGAACGAGTGGATTTGTTGGTAGCTGGTCCGGCTTCGCTCGCGCCGACTACGAAGAGAAAAAGGACCGAGGCGAAGGAAAGAATTGGAACGCTAGAAGGAGAATATCGATTAACGAGGTCGCCGACGACGCGACGCGATGAACCAGCTGGCTGAGTGCCCAGCCAGCCGAACGATAGTCACTGAAGAATTTGATTGACTTCTTTTGCAGCTCCTTAGCCTCGCTCTTCCTGCATCGTCGTCGTCGTCCTCCTCCTTCTCCCTCGTCCTTGTTTGCTTTCATTCTTTTCCTTTCGGTGTCCTTAGTGGAATCCCACGAAGCGTGGCTAACCAGACGGGACTCGGAAGCCAAACTCGGCACTTTTTCCTCCAAACTCAATGACTCAAATTCCGGAACTTTTCCTTGAAATTTTCCTCACGTAAGACGGCAGTTATCCTCTCCTGACGAAATACCCGGATAATCAAATGAGAGTAAGGCAGATCGACTTCCAAGTGACGTGAAGGATACCGCCGTGCCTGTGCTGCCTTCAATCTGGAGTTCTCGGCGTCCTTCCTGGAGATGATCCGCAAACAAATCGCTTCCTATCTCCATGGCAATATCTGCGCCAACATCCTCAAGGAGAACATGGCAATCAGTTCGATCAGTGGCCCTTTTTTCGCTTGTTGTCGTTTCTCAACGAGGCTCTCCAGTTGAGCCAAATAGGAAACTCCTAATGCTCAAGGGACCTTCACCAAACAAACGGTTTAAGGTCTTCGAACGTCATTTCCAGACAAGGTTTGGCTTTGTTGAGGAAAGAGGAAAACACGACCGAGTCCATTTTGTGAACCCGAGTCAAACGTGTCCGCTCTGCTCATCGTTTCGTACTGCGTTGACAGACATTCATACTGATGTCGGAGTTGAAAGTAGTGGCAACCGCAATCATGTTCCTCAAAACGGGAGCTGCCGAACGAAAGATCTTTTTAAATACTGTGGCGTCGGCTGGGGTAAGGATCCGTCGGATCTTTCTCTTTGTTCTCTCTGTCGAACATCCGACGCATCCAAGAAGAATAGAAGGCTTCTGCTCTGAAGGTCATCCGCGGACCAATCTGCATACAAGCGAGCGAGGGAGCGAGGGAGCGAGTATGTCATTGCCACATGACTGCTCGACCAAATGAGCAAAGAGGACGGGAAGCCAGAAAAACGAATGATCCCAAAGTCGGCGGATGGTTGAGCTGAAATGGGTATTCAAGTAGAAGAGAGATCCTCATCTAGCGCAGAACATGGAACGACATCTCGGCGCTGGATTATTCTCAGATAGATGAGGCAAGCGAAGTTTGCGTCGTCGGACGTGACACTGGCTGATTCGCGAGAATCGAAAACGAGCAGAGTCGTCATCTAAACGGGATGCCTTGAGCTCCAAAGATTTCAAAATGGGAAAATCCGCCCCAAACAGAAACGTTCAATGCACGTTTTGTGATCAAAACTGAAGGCAAAGAGGTGAAATGCTGATCGGCTCAACGATTCTTCTTCATGATCGGCCGATTTAGAAAGCCGGATGTGCGGAATCAAAGCGGGCAATTTAGACTCACGGTTACACCTCCAGGCTAAAGTCATTCAATCTATATTCATTATCAGCGCAATCGAATACTCTCGATCTCGGCCGGCGCCGGACTTGAGTGTCGTTTGAAAGAGTCAGGCTCGAGCTCGAATCAGGATTCGGCTCTCAGGTCAGAATTGCTTAGCTAGCAAGGCTATTCCGCGAGCGGTCTGATAGACAAACACGGCGGCGGCGAACAAACCAAGAGGAAGCTCCGATAGAGGAACCTACGGCGAGCGTGCTGCACCACTGTTGAATTATCGATAAGCCTTGAAACGGCTCCGCGGACGTGATGCCGCACCATATTGAGCCTTCCAGAGCTGTCCTGGACCCACGTTAGCTTTTCTGGATTGAACGCCAGGAAAAGTTTTCCTATTTCCGAGAAATCTCGCCGAAACTTAAACGAAACAAGTGGGTACTATACGATGATAGGCAGAGCGATGGAAGCAGCTGACGACGAAGATTTCTAATCCAACTCCCTGGAATACCCTCCACCAAAATTTTGTCTCATCTCGTGACAGTCGTGGCTTCAGAACCGAGAGTGACTTCGAAGCGCAGGCTGATTTCCGTGATGTATTTCACTTCGAGTATAGAGTATACATATATGCTATCCTACTTGTCGGGAACAGGGTACTGGAGAGGATCAGGACATCGGTAGCGAGGGTTTCCATGTCAAAAACGCTCATTTCCGACTTAAACTGAATTCAATCTTTCGATGAATGATATTCGAATGTCCGACCACTTCTGCCATCGTCGCAAAGAACGCAATAATGAATCTTGAGACTGCGAACTGACTACGAAAGAATGACCATGACAGGATAACGGCGAAATCCTGCGCGACTGAAAGTTTTACAATATTTCTATATTTTGCTATGAGATTCACCGAGGTTCCTTTGTTCTTCCAGGATCCACGACTTCTTCAGGAGTTGTTGACAAAATATGGTTCCTATAACTTGGAGGATATTTCCTTAACCATCTGCTCGGGTGCTGATATGGTGAACATCAACTACACACATATCGTCTGTCCTGATCCTGAGACAGCGATCACGTGGCAGGCCGGACTGCGAGGGGTAACGAACAACATCAAGGTGAGCCCTCACTTCAGAAGCTTTTCAATTCGTTCAGAGCTCTGCTCGGAAACTGCAGTTCTTTTCAATTTGGAACAAAAATCAATTCTAGCGCAAACCCAATCTAATCGAGAGCCCGTTCCGGGGTAGAGCACATTTCCAACAGATCTCGACGATTTGCCCTGGCTTTTTTTCGGGGGTCTGACAGGAAATTAGCGACAGCGGAACTAATTCTATGCGATGGCAACTCTTTCAGGCAAACAACCTTTGCCCCTCGGTGTGCCTAATGAAGCACTGGATTAAGTTAGGGCTCCAAGTGGATCCGGACGGCAAACTTCCAGTGCGAAGAATAGCGCAGACGTTTGCGTCTGGCAAAACAGAGAAGCTGGTATACCAGTGCATTGGAGAAGTCGGACTGCCAAACGGGAAGGTGAGTTGGTAGATGTGAAACGCCCCGCCGTCCGCCTCGTCAGCCGCAGCAACAACAACTGTAGCAACGCCTTCCACGCTATAGGGAGAGGAAGAAAAAAAACGAAGCCATGAATGCAGAAGTACGCGTAGAACACAGAACTAGCGCACACAGTGCCGTCGACATGCAAGCGAACATAATCAGCAGCCTAATCGAAAGGCTTTGTTTGTCTTGGTGGAATCGCGCCATCCTCAGTGTGAACACGACAAAGTTTTTGTCCCGTCAATGGAGTTTTCGATTCGGACGACGCTCGAATACGATCGCCTCTCGCAATATCTGCTCCTTTGGTACTTCCTGTTCCTCCATCACCGGTCAACGTTGCTGTCCGCGGAGACGAAAACCAACGACTAATTCGATCACGTCGAGGCCACCTTCATCACCGAAGAGGGTCGTGGCTCCGAGTCCAGAGAGTGCAGCGGAGGAAAATCCCCGGATTTTCGTCCCTTCGTATCCTGGATTTCTGATTTTTCGGGCGAAAAGCGTCAGATTCTGGCGTGCTAATCGAACAGAATGATTTCGTGTGGGTGGAATGGTAACCGGAGCGGACCTTATCTTGTGTGAGTCTGTTTGGAAATGTAATTACCGAAGATCCGGTATGTCTGCACTCAGATGCGAATCGAGTACAATCAAATTCGACTCAGGTGAAATCGGATCTGGTTTATGGCGGCTACAAGATCAGGATTAAATACAACGCAAACAGATTCAGACGAAAAGTCATGCCAAAATCAAGATTGGATTTACGATCATTTGCGGTCGACGTGGTCTCGAATCCTGTCGCATCGGTTGATTTCGTGTTTAGTTGGTTTGGTATTCTCGAAGAAACAGGAAAATTCATTCTTCCAAATCGAGTTCACAAAGAGAATCCCGACCAGAAGAATGGAATCTGTTGAGATTTGCTCGCCGTCGTTGCCGTTGTTTGTGACTTGCGTCGGGGACGGACGGCTCGGAGACTCAGCAAACGTGGAGCTATTGCCTTGTCTGGTCAGCGGATTGAGATCAAAGCCGAGCCAGCCCTCAGAGATCGGTGAGTGGGATCTCTCCGGTTGTGATACGCCGCACGCATCCCGAAACGGCTCTCACTCAGTGGAGCCGAGTCAATATTTGATGCGACATGCATTCCTTACGCTCGAGAAAGGGAATCGCGCTACATCAGAGTCGTCTAACAGGGACGACGATAGACGAGACCCGGTCGTGCTCTCCTCGCTTGTGTACGTTGCAGGAGGAGCAGCGTGAGGCAGTGAAGCCGAGGATGTGAATGAAGTGAATTTCCCTCAGGGCCACTTGTCGAAACGAGAGAAGATCTTCAAACAGGGAACCAACTTGGCGGTGAGAGGACGCCCGACGGCCTGCTCGCCCGTAGCCTCGTCGGTGGTTGACGTCGTCGACGACGATTCTCGTGATGTGACGACGACGACGACAACGGCGATGGAGATTTCGAGACTCAGTTCCCTTCCCGATTCCTTCCCTCATCCGCGTTCTGTTTCCGTCTGCGCGCTTTTGGACGGCAGCGACTCTCCATGCGCTCGCACGAGCGGGCGTCGGCGGCGACTGCGTACTCGCAGAAAACACACGTCACTCGGAAACATGGGTCGTATGCGCGCGTAGGGAACTGCGTCAGGAAAAAGTGACTGCCGGGATTAGATTTGCCTTGTCAAACGGGGACACGAGGACCGGGAAATATTTTCATTTGTTGCTGCAACTGCGGTCGAGCGAGAATCTAGAACGAGGTCGCGGCGCTCTCCGCATCGGAGAATCTTTTGACGTCGACAAACAAACTCGAAACGTAATGCAGTTCCCCCAATCCTGAACTCGAGAGCCTCGGATCGGATGTGCGAGGGAGATCTTCCATTCGTTTCGGCACTTGGTCTGTTTTCCTATCAAAATTAAAGAGGAGCTTCTCTTTCAGACGGACGTGATCGATCCGGCAGAATTTACTGTGGAAAAGTTCGAAGAACTCTACCTGCGCGTCTGTCCTCGCAACGACATTGAAGAGCTATTTGAACAGATAACGCAGGACAAGCAGGATTTCATCACGACGCGCCAGTTGGTGAACTTTCTCAACGACAAGCAACGAGATCCTCGGCTTAATGAAATTCTTTATCCGTTTTACGATGAGCGCCGAGCCAACGAAATCATTGCCCGTTATGAAACCAACCCAGAGTTCGTTGCCGAGCACAAGTTAAGTCAACAGGGCCTCTGCAGGTAAGAGCCTCCTCAAAAACTTTCTTACTCTGGCGTTTCTAAACATCCAACTGGCGACACGGGAGGAGGAGAAACTTTCCCGACTCCAAAAGCTTGCAGCCGTAAAATCCCTTCTGCGACGCTATCGGCCATGATGTTTCTCTTGGAATCGGGCGATCAAGAGAGAGAGAGAGAGACACACGTACTTCATGGGAAGAGGATGATATTTTCCTTGGATCGAGAACGGCCTCTGAAGGGCCGGTTCTCTCTGAGTGGAAGTTGTTGATTCAATTTCTAAATGCAAGAGCGGAATGGCCCCCGTTTCTCAACACTTCACGGTACTCATCAAAATCCTAAACAGTTTTGTACGAACCCTTCAGTGTACGCGATCCTCTCTCGGGGATCTCTCAAAACCGGTACAATTTGTCAGAACCTTTCCCTGTCTCGCATCTGTAATCTTCGTTCGCTGCCCAGAAGTTCTGGAATATGTTCTGATGTCACGTTTAGGAACGTGCGATCCGAAGATTACCCATCTCCTGCTCTAATATTAAGCTCGAAACTTTGGCCTTGACAGGTATCTAATGTCGGACGAGAACGCACCCGTGTTCCTAGACCGGCTCGACATCTATATGGACATGGACCAGCCTCTTTCGCACTATTACATCAACTCGTCTCATAACACGTACCTGACTGGAAGACAGTTCGGAGGTAAATCCTCCGTTGAGATGTACAGACAAGTGAGTATTCGACCACTTTGCTAATCGGTTGATTCGTCATCCTGGCGGGCCAGAGCCGGGACTGCGTTGTTTGTCCGCCCGCGTCCTTGTCAACCGGTTTATCAGTCGAACAGCTAAAGGGAGCCTCCGTTTTATTTACGCAGTTTTTCTGCCAGCAGACATCCTGTCTCGCTTGTTCCCCTATTCCGTTTTGTGACTGTCTGCTGACTCAACGTTTCTTGCCCAGGGAGGTCTCTATGGGAGCCTCAATTTAGTTCCCGATAAGACGATTCGATCAGTCATATTTATCCGTCCGTCCGTACAAACGTACGTACCATCGGCAAGTGGTCTCTATCCTTCAGCTATTTATCTACTCCACGCGGCTTCTTCTACCGCTCCCACTAGGCACACTACTAGGACAGCTGCTGCTCTTAAGTGAAGCCGCGGTGCCTGCCCTTGGCCCTCCTCGGTCTGCTTTGGTTGGCAGTGCCTGCCGTATGGCGTACGCTGCCTTTGGCTACGACATCATAACCGAGCGAGCTAGGCAATAATAGGAGCCCGCAGGATACGACTAAGGAGCAGAATCGGCTTCCTGGACTGCTGGGAGAACCTATGAGGGAATATCCGGAATTAGCTTACTAATGGGGTCAACCAACACAAGCAGATCGATGGCCATTGCCACACATGCCATAAGAAGTTTCGCTTGAGAGAATACAAGGCCGCGTCCCATCAATGGACAAAAGCCTATCAGCGACCATATTCCATCGGAAACAACAAACAACGGAACTAACAATAACCTTACTATTTGATTATATTTTTCTTCTCGAAAAGAAAGTAAAGTTTGTTCTTCTTTTTCTGCAGGTATTGATAGCGGGATGCCGATGCGTCGAACTCGACTGTTGGGACGGCAAAGGAGAAGACGAAGAGCCTATCATTACCCATGGGAAAGCTATGTGTACCGACATTCTTTTCAGAGGTACGTTTAGGATCTAGTTTCGAATTTTCGGTAGAATAGGTTGAAAGCTCTTGCCACCATCGAATGTTTCCCAATTTCCCGAACCTCCACCGATCCGTTGTGTCTGATGCACAATGCCGGCCTCTGAGCACTCAGGGATCCGTTCTCATTCAACTCATCGAAGTATGTAGTTCAAGTGCAGACTTGATAGAGCCGAATTTCGCAATTCGCACTCGAAACGAACGAGCGAGCGAGCGAGTGAGTGAGGGACCTCATCAACTGGTTCGTAGTTGAATACTTCAACCACAACCAAGTCGACTTAATTAATTCTCCTCCTGGCGGACCGAGCGAAATCACCCAAAGCGTTTAGTGGTGGAAAATGGTGCACGAGGCCCACATTGTAACTCGCGAGGACCAAATCCAACTCGAACGAGCGATCATGACTGTAGTCTTCAGCTGCCACATTGCGGCAGGATTCGCAGTGAGAGTCAGTGAATCACAATCTGATTTGCGTCTCCAATTCGATTATAGCAGCAATTCTTTTTTCTCCTTTCGAATCGAGAGAGTTTTTAAGAAAATTAAGTTAAGCCTTTGCCTTTAAAGCGAACGAAAATAATTGAGCTCTCTTACTGTGTTCTCAGCGAGAGCCGAGCTCGTGTCGACCGGATGACTCACTTTTCCGCGCGCGAAAAGTGCGGTCGGCATGCGTGCTATAACAACGCATAATGTGAGGGCGTGTCTGCATGTCTTTCGGAAACAACGATTCGTGAGCGCCAAGTGTTCAAACTAAGTGAGATCACTTCCAGACTGTGACTGAAATAAAAACTCTCGCCCCTCTTAAGCGTGTGGACTTTATACCGAGTGATGGCCGGTTTTTCCCTCTCAACTCCTTCTCCTTTCGGATCCCCTCATGCTGTCCTCAGTAATCTCCTTCTGTCGCCCCTCGTTACTCACCGAGTTGAGCTCATGCTCCGACTACTGGCACTAGTTCTATCAAACACACACACACACACACTTATCTCTCTGTGCTCGGGAGAGCTTTGTACACTCACGTCGTTCTAATCTGTATCTCAGAAATTATTTTTATAGTATCAGAGAACTCTGGTGAATAATGAGCACCTAAAAATTAAACACATCAGAGCGAAGCATTCTCTGCCGGACGATCATTCTTCTCGCCTTCTCCGTCGCAAAGTTCCGCATTTCGGATCCACATAGAATTGGAGATGAATGATCAAAGTTTTCCACTCCAGGCTGTGGAGAGGATTCGGCTGTACATGATTGGCTTGTTGGCAACTCTGCATCAAAGTGTGCTCTTTGGGAAAGGAAGCTCGAGTCGTCTTCTCGAAGAGTTTCCGATTCTATTGACGGCTCTTCGGTGCTCTCGCCAACGATTCCAAACTGGCGTTCAAAGTATTTTTCCTCTTCTCCGTTCCAGATGTCATTTACGCAATCAGAGACTGCGCCTTCTTGACAAGCGACTACCCGGTGATTCTGTCGTTCGAGAATCATTGCTCCAAGAGGCAGCAATACAAGCTGGCCAAGTATTGTTACGATATTTTTGGGGAGCTCCTGCTGACTGAGCCCTTGGTAACCCACCCACTGGTGCCCGGAGCGCCTCTTCCGAGCCCTAACGATTTGAAAAGGTGAGTAACTCGGTGAATGTTGAAACTGCGGTGTGTCGAGGTTCTTCATCTTCACAGTGAACCGCGCGAAGACAGATAACCCATATCTAGTTCGAAACTGAACTGATAACGTATTCCATCAACACGGGATATGTACTCCGATTCATCCGTCCCTTCCAAAAGGCACTGAACAGTTGTTGAATCTGAAGCTGGAAAATCGCAGTACAGGGAACCTAAGCTCTGCAAAGGCTTTTGAATGGTTGCGTCATTTGTTCCATCGTCCAAAGTTCAGCGATTGAAGTGAGCCATTCGGAAAATAGCGTCGCTCTGCCATTGCCGCCATGTTCGTTTCGTTTGTTCGTCCGACGCTTGCCTTTGGCTCGACGATGTCGAGTCGCCTCTGGTTGGAGCGCTCGCTTCCAGCGTCGAAACGTTCGCTGTGAAATATTGACAACGCATTTTTCCTGTTTTGTTTGGCTCTTCGGGTAACCTCCCCTCTGTTCTCCGTCCTCCTCGATCCTCGTTATTTTTGTTCTCCCTGTTGCCATTGGCTTTGCTGATCCGCTCGTTTTTGGTTTTCACAGATCGGGCAGTGCTTACCCGGTGTGATCTCGATTGATGAGGACGCCCTAAGACACCACGAGGTGAAAAGCGAGGAACGAAAGTGAATCGCGTCAGTCCTCCTTCAGTAGGCTGGAGTTACGTCGCATTTAGATCCATCTTCGCATCCAAAGGGCAATCTTCAAAGAAAGGATCAATGACGTGTTCCTTCAGAATCCGGATGAAGGTTTGCTCGTCTTTGACTAGTGCTCGTCTGTACAGATGCGACAAGAACCTTCCATCGGCATTTCCGCAACGCCTCAAGGTTTCCTCGTCGCGGCATCATGACTGCCGACTCCTAGTCAAGATACTTAGGTACAGCGCCGTGGCCCGTCATTCGAACGAGTGGCCCGAAGACTCGCTGCTACGGATGGGAATTCGTGTCCCCCTTAAAGGAAACGCTAATTAGATTCAAAGCTTTTCAAGCGTAGCCATTAGAGTGTCTGTTCAACGTTGACGGAAACTCTTCATTTTGTATTTTATATCGCAGGAAAATCCTTATCAAGAATAAGCGGCTCAGGCCCGACGATGAGAGACGCGAGATGGACCTGTGGCTGAAGGGCCAGCTTCAGAATGAGGAGAGCGACGGAGAAGCCGAGGAACATGACGCCTCCATTAACGTCACAGGTATGATAGCAAACGAGAAAATAAGTATGTCATTCTGCTGAAAATCTTCGAAAGCCTTCACTCGATACACAGAAACAGTCAGGTCGAGCTAAAGACTCATTCTAGACTACTTTGCGTAGGTTTCAGTTAGGAATAGGTACAACACTGCGCATAGGTTACTCCATAGGAATGCATTGGCGGTTCAGCCGTTCTCGTTTGCGATTGTACTGCAACGGTAGACTTCGTTCCGGATTCAGATGAGACAGACTTATTTGGCCGCGGTTCCGTGCCTAAATCTCTTCATGCTCATTCACGCCGATGTAACGAACGAGCGATCGTGGGTCCCGTTATAACCGGATTGGCGTCGAACAAACCCTTATAAATCACAATCCGTCGTTTCGAAGTAGGATTTCATGGTTATAACGAACTCTTACCACCGATCAAGATGACAACGGATGTTTCAAACTTCTACTGCATATCAATTAAGCTTATGATTTCGAGCTAAAATATAGAATTTCGTTCGAATCATCCAGAGCAAGTGGTCTTAGGCTAGGATAGGATAGGATAGGTCATACCACATGGATAGGTCGTGCGGATTCACTTCCATCGCTTTCCTGATGTCAACGATAGGATGCTAGCCGTCGCCTTCATTAAGATAGAAACTTCGGAGTCGGTCATGAAGTGAAGAAATACAATCATGCAATGATCACGGTGGACTTCGCTTACTCGGGACATGTAGGGATAGTTTCGATTAAGCGGGTGATCCGATTGTGCGGAGAAAACGCAATGAACTCCATGATTCTCATTGAATCTAATCCGTGGACGCGGATGATCCGATTGGGCGGAGTCCACTGTCTGATGTACTCGATATCGCCGTAGATAACGAGTTGACGAGAATACCAAAACTGAAGCCGTCGCTCCCTGTACAAATCAGATGGGGATTCAGGAGTGGCCACCACCACTGAAAGCAACAGAGAAGGAGATGAAGTGACGACGCCCGGTACTCCTTCGGCAAGCGTCTCGACGACAATGTCGAAGGCGCACGACGCGAAGTCTGATTCCGCTGCGGCCTCCAACACTAGCACCGCTCCCAGTACAGCGGTGGCCGTTACCCCTGCCGCTCCAGCCGTCGCCGCCGCAACAGTTACAGCGTTAGCGACATCAGCCGCGAGCTCCGCAAACGTTCCTGCAACGCAATGGTCTCCCACAAACAGCTCTAGTGGATCTACGAAAAGTGAGGATGCAACACCTTCATATAGCTTCCTATCTCTCTAACTCACTCTGATTCACCCACTCTATTCCTCTGTCCTGTCTCTGTTCCGCGTGCAGCAAAGTTTTGAACGGAGACGCACCAACAGTAATTGAAAACAATCAATAACTACAGAAGCAGCAACGGTTTCGGTTCAACTTTGGCTTTCTCTTTGCGTGTGTTCTTTCATATTAGGGTCGCCAGTGTGATATTCTATAGGTGTTCTTGCTTAGGTTCTAACACTGCTAGAGTTTGTCTCCGTTTAACACGATTCGTTCCGACGCTGACCGACTACTTCTTTGAGAGGAACTGCTCCGTCTGTCGCAACAGCTACTACACTACATCTACTGCTACCATTGCCACTACTGCCTCAACCCACAGCCGCCATCACGACTGCCATAACCATAACCACCTTCGGTTGCTCTTAATCATCGTAGAACTTTCTCTGGATAGTTAATCGTTACTAACGCGCCAGAAATTCATAATTTCGTATGTGCTAGATAACCAGTAGCATTTTCATCGGTGCCTTGTTGCGGTTAGTCTTGCATACAAATGAACTGATTTGTTAGATGTTATTCACAAGCTAGGAAGCACTCGTTCTCACAAGGTTTCTAGTTATCGGTGTAGCGAGCAACTGTTTTCCTGCTAACAATTTCCTCTTTTCCTCTCTGTTGTAATTCATGTCCTTGTTATCGTCACCGTTGTTGACTGTATCGTGCGTTCTCGATGTTAATGCCGCTGCTGCTGTTGGTGGCAGTCAGCCTCAAGAGCTGAGGCTTGCTAGTCTGCTGAATCAAAATCGTCGAAGTCATCTCCGTAAACCTCACGGTGTAGCGACCAGGAAGTTGAATTTCGCGCTGTGACAAAAGTCAGAGAGAAAATCCATGAAGACGAAACTCGGAGAAACAATAATATTGAAGACCCCTGAAACAAATTCAAAGCAAAGCGAACACGATTTTTCCTGAGCGTGCAGACCTAGATGTAACAACAACAGCAGCAGCGGCAGCGGCAGCAGAAACAACAACTGCAGTAGAACTCGCATTCCAAACACTCCGGAGCACGCTACGATGCGTGACGTCACTCGTCGTCGTCGTTGTTGTTGCTGGCACCGAATGAACTCACGCTCCGACAGTTCCTAGAGAGTGATATTTACGTTTTTGTTCGAATGTCGTTACAGAGAAGAAGGCCGAAGCCCTTCCCGTGGAAGAGGCAATGGCTCACTACCGTTATACGGGAGCGACAACTCACGTGCACCCGTTTCTATCATCTCTGGTTAACTACGCGCAGCCAGTCAAGTTCCAAGGCTTCGATGTGGCCGAGGAGAAAAACGTGCATCACTGCATGAGCTCGTTTGCCGAGAACAATGCTCTCGGCTACTTGAAGTCGCAGGCGATTGAGTTCGTAAACTATAACAAACGCCAGTTGTCCCGCATCTATCCGAAGGGAACGCGAGCAGATTCGTCCAATTTTTTGCCACAGATATTTTGGAACGCCGGTTGTCAGATGGTTGCTCTAAATTTCCAAACACCAGGTGAGCCTCGAACTTCCCAAGCTCTCCTTCCTTTCTGTTTTTTTTTTCCACCACATGGAACTCCTGACATCGGTTTATTGTTTGTTCGCTTCAGATCTTCCAATGCAGCTCAATCAAGGCAAGTTTGAATACAACGGGGGTTGTGGCTACTTGCTGAAGCCCGATTTCATGCGGCGGCCTGACAGGACCTTCGACCCGTTTGCGGAATCGCCGGTGGACGGAGTGATCGCGGCGCAGTGTAGCGTCCGGGTGATCTCCGGCCAATTCCTCTCGGACAAGAAAGTCGGCACCTACGTCGAGGTAGACATGTATGGACTTCCAACGGACACGATTCGGAAAGAGTGCCGCACTCGCATCGTGCCGAACAACGGCCTGAACCCGGTCTACAATGAGGAACCGTTTGTTTTCCGCAAAGTGGTCCTGCCCGACCTCGCCGTGATCCGGATAGCCGTGTACGACGAGAACGGAAAAATGCTCGGCCAACGGATCCTGCCTATGGATGGTCTACAGGCGGGCTATCGGCACGTGTCACTTCGAACCGAAGGGAATTTTCCAATGTCATTGGCCATGTTGTTCATCTGCATCGAATTGAAAATCTATGTACCTGATGGCCTGGGCGATCTCATGGATGCGTTGAGCGATCCCCGGGCCTTCCTCAGTGCCCAGGAGAAACGACTGGTTCAGATGAGAGCTATGGGAGTTGAAGATGCTGACCTTGTGGCTTCGTCCGGAGGCGACTCTGGTCTTACCGGTCCGCCTTCAGGGGGCGGTTCAGCCGGCGCAAAAAGGTTCGTTCACCGAGTCGTAGTGTTCAAAGATCTCAAACGGAACTAGGGATGCTCTGCACTTCTTCCCCTCATATCCTCTTACGCATTTTAGACGGACGATGTTCCGAGAAAATAGTCAAACTTTATTTGACGATTTGCGGTTCTCTTCGTCTTGATGGGTTGACCTTGAATAGATAGCGAGAACAGAATCTCCCTCGCATGCAGGATTTGGTTCCGTTCAGACTTTGATTTCGCCGAGCGCTTGAATTAAGAACATCGATGACGTCTGAGCAGGACTTCATTCTTATCCACCAGGGACCAAGACAAACAGAACGACGCGCCTAAGCTCGAACCGATAACGTTGGACCAACTTAAGGCTTCGAAGGAATTTGTGAAACTCAAACGTAAACAACAGAAAGAGTTGGATTCCCTGACAAAGAAACAGTCAAAAGAGAAGCACTCCATCCAGAAGCATCAAACAAGTTCCATAGAGAAAATGATTAAACAATCTGCCAACAAACTCAGTGCCAATGACGATGCCGTTCAGAGTCTCGTGGGGGACCATGCTGACCAATGGAGCGCTCTCAAAGAGAAACACGCCAAGGACTATTTCAAATTGTTGAGGTTTGTATTCGTGGCCGCTTTCGCTGCCGTGATCGTCGTTCACTCGCTCTGACATCACGCGAAAATAATCAATTGAACGCCGACGGTCCGACGAGCCGATCTCGGCTCGTTTGAATATCCGTCCGTTTTTCGCTTTCCATCTCTGTCCGAGCCGCGTTCTCTCAATCAGTCTGTCAAACGGAGTTCAGGGGTTCACGTGCTGTTCATTAAAATTCCAGGGACCACACGGAGCAGCAGGGAGTGGTGTTGAAAGCCCTTTTGGTTCGGGCGCAGCAGAGACAGATGAAAGCGCTCGAGAGCCGTTTTGAAACTGAAAACAAAGCAATGAAGACCAAACAGGCCCGGGTCTCTGTGGAGACCGCTCGCGAGGTCTCCGGCGATAAGACCCTTCGCAACAAGGCCGAACGCGAGAGGTAAAATGTTCTGTTCCAGCGCCCACCTTGAAACGGAGTTTTTCTTTTCGACAAAAAGCGAAAAATATTCCTAGAGAGGCGTAGCGTGCGGAGCTCCGCGCTGATTCCGCATCAGAATTTAAAACCCCCTACTCAGGGCTCATGAAATTGCGGTTCCTGCCGAGACGGCTAGTCGCAGAATCAGCGCAGTTCGTAAACTGAAGTTCCCAGGTCGGAGTTTATTTGGGGAAATTCACGGTTCCGTCTGCTTCCAGGCGTCTACGTGAGAAAAACTCGAACAACACCAAAAAATTCATAGAGGAGAGGAAAACCGCTGCCTTTAAACAAAACCGTGAACGAGAGAAAGTCAGGAAGGTTCATGAAAAGCAGCTCAACGATCTCCTGCGAGAAATAGACAATGTAAGTGCGGAGAATTTTATTCCCTTCCCTCTCCGAAATGGTAATCGATCTATGTAGATCAGTCAGATTCCTCGTCAGCGCGAATGCATCGCTCGCATCGATTCGCTTTTTGGAAGTAGTCCAGCAGTGTTCTTCCTCTCTACCTAGCTCTCATTTCCATCCAAGTTTTGAGTTTGGTTCTCGTTTTCTCTCAATCCACGCTTCCAACCTATCGCCCGATGCTCATTCCGTAGGATTGTTTTTCGCGCCATCTTTCCCTGACTTGACTCTATGGCCAAAGCATTAGAGCAGACGTAGAGAAGTTTGGATTGTTGTAGTCGAACGCAATTTGTGCCTCTCGTGGCTGGCAGCAGATTGCGTTGCATGGCTTCCTTGCTCTAACTATGTTATTGCCCTCTACAGAACTTGCAGGAGTTGAGCAGCAACACATCGGTAGTACTGCCCGACCGAATGAGTTGTATCTCTAACGAGCTGACGTCCACATATGCGTCGGATATAGAGCTCGATCTCAACCTGGCTCTATTCCAACCCGATCCCCTCAGTGCCGTATCCCACCAGTCCAATGACACCCAATTGACATTGGGAAACAGACAAACAGAATGAAATTAGCGTCGTTTCTGTCACTATAGTTTCTGTGAACATTCATGATCCCGTTCAGCTCTACCGGACTCGTGGAAAAAAAAACTCTGGCCCGTCGAAGTAGAGATGAAGAATCAGTTGACCCGAAGAAACCAAGTTCACGCGTGATACCGTGATCGGATTGGATTGGTCGACAGTTGCCAATCGTCCTTGGCTCGTCCATGGTCCTGATTCCGAGCACTTCGATTCATTGTTCGTTGGTTTCGTTGACGTTTTCAACGAATCTTGACAGAAAACCGCACCATATATCCAACAGTTCCTCGACGGGATTCACTGCACTTATTTTACAACAAAAGAACCCGGGAACCTGACAGTATTTGACTTGCTATTTTACTTGAGAACATTTCGTCCCAATAGAATGAACATTTCTACTTACCGTTATCTGGAAGATATCCAAGAAACACTATTTTAAACGTACAGAGACGGAAAAAGTGCTACATAATTTTCAAGGTGTCGTGGGTGCTGATTCTCGGAGAGTCCACCGCTGTTCTTCGAGCTTCGACGCCATGCTTAATAATGGGTGCCGTCTGTGCAGACTTCGAGAGTTACGATGATGAATGGGACTTCTTCTTGAGAGTTAGGGGAATCCCGAATCCAAGTTTCACAGCTTGTTATGTGGGAAGTGTACCTTGCGGGCGTTTCTTCTTTGAAAGACATCGTTGTAGAATACATGAGTCTCGGGCGGTGAGCGGTCGGTAATGTCGTCCTTGGAAAACCGTCCAAAAAGTAGCCTTGGAAAGCCTCGGACCGGCTCTACAAATCGTTTCATCAGAGCTCGTAATATATTACAAAGAAACACGGAACACAGAGAACACGAATGGTCAGTTTGGGCAAAACTCCACGCATGGTGCGACCGAGGGTGCAGATTATCGGGAGAAGACACCAACGTTGCTCACACAAATCGCCGGCGTAGACCCGTGGAGCGGCTTCTTATTCCCACCTCGAAACCTCTAATCCTATGCATGTTGTGCGACAGGCGAACTCCAGATCATGCTGAGTTGATTGTCGAATGGTGATTACGTTTTGATTGAATGTTTCTTCACGTGTCTTCACGAAACTACTTATTTTAGAAGGAGAGGGTTAAAAGTCCACTCGCGACCCTAAACGAGTGAATAAGACATTGTCAAAAACCAAAGCCGTGCCCAACGATTGGAGCACAATCTCTGGAGCTTGTTGATATCGACCTTGAGGCCTGTGCCGTCGCCAAGTCCCATTCGCCAATGCATGTTCGGTTGTTTTCGCTCTCTTGTTATCGTAGTCGCATTAAGTTAGGTCAATTCACCGGGGCGCTAAGTTGTCCCGATGTCACTTAAAGTCGAATGTCCTAGGAGCTCGAATATAATAAACTTGGACATAAAGTGTCCGTTTGAACACTGAATCTCTGCAATCCGCTGCATTGTGCTCTTTCGGCTTTCTAGCACGAAAATATTTGGTTCGAAGTTCGTCTTCGCTGGTGTAAGACTGAATTGCAAATGTCTTCGGAGTAAGTTTGCGATACCTCCGGGGACCTTCGATTTCACATCTAGCGGCGCTGAAGCACCTCGGCACAATAACGAAACTCGTGTTTTCTTTTGAACTTTCAGAGTGTGGAACGCTACAACGCCACAGAAACCGAAATCCTTCTCAATGCTAAGAAAGAATGCTACGTTTAGAACCACCTTAAAGTGGAGTTCTACCGATCAGATCGAACGAAAGCGAGAAAAGGAGAACAAATTCAATCCGACACAGACACCAAACTATTCGAATCGTTTCGAATGCAGTTTCTCGCCTTCTGAGTCCTTCTGCCCCGTGATCGATCAATCAATCGAGAAATCTATCGGTCAGTCAATCGATCGATCCACAAAACGAAGTATGAAATCGTTCAAAATTCTCAAGCGTACCTTCATAACATCTACGGCGGTTTCGAATCAACTGTGACGACAGAGTTGAAACGGCACGACACTTCCGGCTTTCTAGCGTGGAAAGTTGGACAAAAGACAGAGGAACAAGACGACGATATCACAAGAAACTCACGGGCACTCACTGAACTGAACTCTATCGGAAGAAGGAAAAATGCAAAACCAAACAGAGCAATCGTTTTAGGCAGGCTAGAACAACGAATAGTCGTTTTCCAACACCTGCGACGCTCGTTCGCGTGTCTATCGATTTGAAATCACTCGGTCGATTCATTCGATTGATGTATTGATCGATAAATCAGTCGATCCTTAAACTGATACCCATGTTATGTGCGGGTGGCGGATCCGTCCATTCAGATATTGCACTGCCGATCCGTCGATTAGGGAGAAAATCGAGTACTCGATCTTCGATCGCTCAGGCGATCGATTGATCGGCCGAAACTTCCGCTGATTACGCGATCGAGTGATTGATCGATCAATCTGTCCATCCAGTGGCCGATCGATTGAGCCAAGAATAATCATTGTGGGTAACGTCTCTGAGATCGGGTGACACTCACATATTGAAGGTGATGCAACGTCAGCGGGCCACACATTGAGGATGAACGAGGTCAACATTCCTGGAACAACAGTTCCTATCAGCTCGGATTTCTCAGAATTACTCAAACGACAATACAAAGTTTCGTTCAGTAGGAATTCTAGAAACATCGACATGGGACGGTAGACGTAGGCGGAAGTGTACTTCTTGATGGAGACGCATATGAAACTTAGTACAATCGGAAATCTCACGCTCCGTTGATCACTGCTAAGCCTCATCGTTCGGGAAACCATCCAAGGGACGAAGAACAAAAATTATCGAAACCAGTGCCCGGAGAGTTGCGAATTGCATCGTTCGTTCCGATATCTTTGGCTACCTTGATATAATCGCCCAGGAACAAATTTTGGAGGAACCATGTGTTTTTAGAGATTATGCTGACAAGGCAAGGATCAAACCTTCGAAACATGAGAGGACAACGGTTTTTTACCATGGAAATACATCACTACAACTCTATACCTGTCAATGGGACGTTCATCATTCCCACTCATTGTCAAATCTACGATTTCCCAGGAATTTCAAGTTCGTTGTACTGTAAACTACAAACCAAACATTGGGAGCCGAATTCGATGTCGTCAGACCAGACAGGGCTCTGCCCGAATCAGGACAAGGGCTTACTGATCGTCTCTTCGATTGTGAGGCTTCCTGGCACACGAGAACTCTCAATTGATTGGATCCTACACCCATGGCGTATACTCTGAGTTTCTCACCATTTCATCTATAGTTAAAGTTTCCAAGAAGAGAATGTGTTCTCCCCAAGTCGGATGACGAGCCGCGAACTGTATTGGACGATCCTCGGATCAACCGATCATGTCCTTGGAACGGAAAGTCTAACAATGAAGCGTTCGATCTGACGAACTAAAGTAAAACTACTTATACATACTTAAACACATTTATGAATACCTTCAGATGTTTCGATAGGCATATGGAGAGTGTGTCATGTTGATATGAACAAGTTGACGACGAATATAATGACTATAATTTGGTGATGCCGATAGGGGATAATGATCCCTAGAACGACATGGGCGGGAGATTACGGTTCTGAGAATGATGCCGATAAGAGATGTAGATTCTGAGAATGATGACTGGCCGGTAATCACTTCCAAACATAAGTGGTGGTTAGATAGTTAGATAACACAGATAATATGACGAAGCTGTAATCAAGACAGCAGCAGCAGTGACTGATGTTCTATTGTTTGACGATAAGGTGATACCTACAATGAATGATAACATTGATATTGCCGAGTACATACTATATAGCAGAAAAAAACTAGTATTATTAAGACGAATGTGAAACAAACAGATATTGTTGGCTGGACGAGTAAGGATGTAGATACATATGATATATGAAGAGAACATATAGGTTGGCGGCACGCAAGCGCGACTCACTCGAAGGACGAATGGAAGAATGATTCTCCAGAACAGATTGATGAAGTGATCATCACGACGACAATATCGCCATCATAGTTATCTTAGCAGAGATAATTGATTACGATAACCTATCATCATTCATTACCGGTGGTCTTTGCAGTTTGGAAGCTTTTGAGGAATCATTACTTATATAGAGAGTCTCGCAAAAATGAGTTGATGACGCTGCCGCCGCCGTCGCATTTGGAAGACTGAAAACGAACCACGAGCGCCGCGCACCGCGTAGACTAAGTGTCCAGTTGATGTTCGCGAAACCAGGATAGCCTGCTCGGGCTGTGAGATGTTTTGAAATCGAGGGGATTGAGTCGAGTCAGAGCGGGGGAATTCATTTTTTCCGAGGAAGCCAGTCTTTCTCTTTTCCGAGACCAGCTGCACGAGCTGAATTCAGACAGAACAACAATGACTCGAAGTCGAAGCTTTCCAAAGTACATCCGATCAAACACAAGCGAAAATTCCATACATCGAAAACTCATCATAAATGACATCTTTCAACGAGTGATATGTGAAGTCAGCGTTCTTTAAGCACTAGCCACTACCTTAAGCGATTCCGTCTCATGGATTGGCAACGAGTAGCTTAGCTCTCTGTACAAATTCGTGAACCACCCCATTCCAGCAGCCCGAAGCTTCCTGAAAAACTGCGTCTTGTCTTCGTTGTTAACCGTGTCGTGATACTCATGTGTCTGTGTCTAGATGCAGAACTGTGTCGTCCGATTTGACGTCTTCGTCATTGTTGTAATCGTTCGTTGTTCTCGGAGCCTTGACGCTGTTTCGACCTGTGCTTATATTAGGCGAACAGTTTTTGGCTTTCAGATGTTTTCCGTCTTGTGCGCGATCTGATGTGCCGGCCCTCTTTCGGTGTCGTTATCATCGTCCGAGTTCAGGCCAGTCGCCTTTGTCGTACTTGGCGTCAATGAAAAAGAATGAGTGAGTTTTGCTTTCCGAAGATGCGAAGGTCGACGTTTGCCATTCGCTAGCGTAGGAATTGGGTCAGTTTCGATGAATCGCGTGAATCCCTATTCCAAGCACTGATACGAAATATGGATGGAGTCGAAAGTCTCCCATCCGGCTCGATGCTACACAGGTCTTACCCTATAAGCTGTATCCTCCGCTTTCCCGTTTTTCCCACTGTACTTGGTCCGTGAGTTCGAATGTCTCTCAATGTTTCAATATGAGGTGCCAAGCTAATTTGAACGCCTAATCGAGCAAGATTTGAATGCTCACTTTTTTGAGCATTCCGTAGTCAACTCTACGCGCGGGTCGGGAATCGGGAGCTGCTTTCGAATATTGTGATAATGCTTTCAAAATGAGGAGTTTCCCAGGCTGTTTGAAAGTTTCGGGACCAGCTGACTGTCTCGGAGAGCCCTGCGGTCCTCTATCAGACCTATCGGACACCGGGTATGCACGTAGCAATCGAATTCGGATGTTTCAAGCAGATATCATGTTACACGAGCAGAGTCGAAGCAGGGCGAAGTCAAGCTATTTGGCGAACTCGAAACTCACAAACAGATTCATCTAAGCCTCGCTGAACAACCTCAATCACAATAGGAAAACAGGCTGGACTGCGGGATTCGACCGATTGCCGCTGCCGCCTCCACAGAAATATGACCGTCCATTGTTGTTCAACGTCGGCGTGCCTTTCAACCATCGGCACGTTCGGTTGGGAGACGCGCATCGTATACAGCAAAATGCCTTCGCGGTTGGATTTCGTCCAAATTGCACCTTCGATTCCATCATTGTCCGCGTAGGCTACCGCTATCGGGTGATTTGAGAGCTGACTAGAAACGGGAGTATGAAAAGAAAAACCGGAATCGTACAATTCGTGAGAGCGATGGTCTCCAACACTCTGATTGCATGTTCGGCTATCGATTTCTCAATCAAAGATTCAATTGATGGTCATCGATACATTCACGACGAGCCGGTGAGCGCTTTTCGCTGAGTGCCACAGTTGGTGATGAGGTAGTCCATCCATAAAGCATGCTTCGAAGGATGAGATTTTGTTCACATTTGTTCTCTCGTGTTCCGTTTCTTGGAAATGCAAACCCATGCTGTGCTCGATTCGGTGAAGACATTGCTTGATAAATCGTTTAAAGGGAATTGAATTTCATCCAATGGTTATACTTGTTATGTTTTACGCATCTAGTGATCATTCGAGATGATGATGATGATGATGGAGAGGAAAGAGAAGTACGAGTTATTTCTGAACGACGACTGTTCTGTTTATCTGTGAATAGAGTGGACATACTTAAGAGACGATGATGCTGACGACAAGTCGACGCTGTCTGTTGGTGCCGAATAAAATTCTAAGTATCGTTGAAATGTAAAAATGACGGACATCCAGAAGGCTAACATTAAGAAACAACAAGTGACAATGATGAATATGGAAAAATGTTCGGCTGAAGTTGTACTAGTCGTGAAAATGTCTATGACGAAGAAAAACTATACTTCGGGCCTCACGATATATCCGTGGGCCTCCGACTAGTGATTCATACCTAATGTATAGGTAATCAGCAAGTTCTTCTTGCACTTCAAGTATTTATCTTGAATAAAGTATTCATAGAGCATACTACGTACGGCGTTTTCATTCAGGTAGCTCTCGCTCTCTCATTCAAAGACCGCATCCGACTCTCTAACCAAGTGAAGGTTTCATGGAAGACGAATTTCCAGAAATAACAGCGACAATGAAGATATCTCCAGCAAGTTTCTGACCTTGGCGGGCTACTCGGAAGGGGTACCAGCATAGACGCGAACCTTCGACACACCATATTCTGAGATCATTAGGTTCCAGAAATCCAAACCTGTCCTTTATGAGTGATGAACTTGAACCATGGTGTTGTGGATCTGCATACTGGACATATCGATTTCTGGCTCATTAAAAATGTGGATAATTATATCTGAACTTCGAAACCTTGGAATTCAACAGATCTTTTGAGACAACGATCCAAGATCTAATGATAAGCATCAGAACAGTGGATGATCACTTCACAGTTTGCAAATCGTCAAGGAGACTTTTCATAGGCCAGCTTTGGATTTCGATATCCGAGAGCATTGCCACCTCATCAAGTTGGATTTCCATGTACGTCGGAGAGACAGCTGCGTCCCATCTAGTCATTGTCGATGCAGTAATCATTCAAGGGCACTCGTCCTCGCTTCAATTCAACTCCGGTAGTTTTTCTTCGACTAATGAAGTCTTGAACTTTGTTTGACAACGGCTCGTTCTCCAATCCTCGAGCGAACTTGAACTCTGCTCGGCTCGGAAGGGCTCTCGTTCGCTTCGATTCCGTTGCGGAGTCTGCGACAAAGTCACGAACGACGACAGCACGTTAGTTTGTTCGCAGACTAGACGACGGCGTCGACGGCGGTCATTCACCGTCGCTATTAGGCGCATCGCCTCTTGTACGGATAGATACGCGGAGAAACATCTTCAAACTCGCACTCTCGCTCGCTCCCTCTCTCTCTCTCTCTCTCTCTCTCGATTCCTTCTCTTCGACGCTTAGTGAGTTGTTGGCGTCGATACTCGAAACAACTCGAATTGGCGCCGTCTCTTCAATCTGACGCGAACGGCTCACATTACGCTCGCACCTCACTGTTTGCAAGACGACGGACTGCCAGCAGGTCTGTAGATTCATCTTCCTTCTTCTCATTCACTTAGGGTTGAAAGCCCTAACTAAAGAATAATCGTCACTCTACTTGCCTCGGTGATGTCGTTTGTCTCTTGTCAACAAAGCTTCGTTAACACAGACTTCTTCAAGATGCGTGGCCGGCATTTCTACGCCGCGGCTGTGGTATACTTTGTGAGTCTCTCAATTCACAATGGATACGCGCTGGACAACGGCTTGGTCAAGACCCCTCCGATGGGCTGGCTGTCTTGGGAGCGGTTCCAGTGCGAAGTCGACTGCAAAAAGTACCCAGATTCGTGTATAAAGTGAGTATCCTCCGTCGACTGTTTCAACAGAGACAGATGCGCTCCAGAAGTTATCACTCTCAAGTTACTCGGCTTCCGGCGTGCTCCGAAAGTCTGCTTCGAAATCAGAGTCTGCACCTCCTGAGCAGGACATATGAAGCCGTTCTCTCTCGGGAGAATCCTGACGGTCGTAGTAAAACTTTCACATTGTGTTCCGCGGGTCCATTAGCTGGTCAACGCTGCTTCAACTCAACTCGCACTTATACAATTTGAAAATCAGTCGGGATTTCATTTCCTGGAACGCTTCTACGCCCTCGAATTCCATAAATCTAGAACAAATGTTCTCGCGTCTCACACGGAATCTATCCAAACTTGATAAAAAGTACGACATTGACGTTGATGATTCAATTCGATCGAATTCGCGGTGCAAATCAGACCAAATTGTTTCTGCCCGATCGGTCGCTGTGATTTCTCGATTTCAGAGTTTGAAGTCAACGAGCCGCTTGGATGGATGGGGACAATATGGTCTCATTGAACCTGGACAACAAGATCTACGAGTTTCATCTTTACAGCGAAAAATTATAAGTTCAAATGGCCGACGTCATGAGTTCTGAAGGTTATCGAGAGGCAGGCTACGAGTTCGTCAATATCGACGATTGTTGGATGTCTTCACAGCGAGATTTCGACGGAATACTTCAAGCGAACTACTCACGTTTCCCACACGGCATCAAATGGTTGGCAAACAACGTGAGTCATACACCAATTATGCCTGAGCCATTTCTGTGACTCAATGGTCATCAGTTAAGCAGTCCGACTCAACGACGGACCTTTCATTCGTTCCAAACATTACACACGATGTTCGAATACGCTTCACTGTTCTGCTGAAAATCCTGACTGGATCCATATCGATATTCGCGAATTGTCACGTTTGAGGGTCACCAATGACAATAGAGAGTCCGTGTCCGCTAAATTGACGGAATTCGTATCACAGATGCACTCTCGAGGCCTCAAGTTGGGAATCTATCAGGACTGCGGCACAAAAACCTGCGGGGGATACCCTGGCAGTCAAGGATTCTTCGAGAAAGACGCAGACACTTACGCCGCGTGGGAAGTGGATATGCTGAAACTCGACGGTTGCTACTCGGATCCGAATCTGATGGATCAGGGTTGGTCGGCCAGCGAGATATGAAATCATATCACGAAATTTCGTATATATATAGAACCTTGGATCAGGACAAGGAGAAAAAAAGAATCCTTTATCCAATTCCAGTTTATCCGCTCATGACTAAAGCATTGCACGACTCGGGTCGACGCATGGTCTTCTCTTGTTCTTGGCCTGCGTACCAGTTCGATAAGCGAAAACCCAACTACAATCTCATCTCGAAACATTGTAATTTATGGCGCAATTTCGACGATATCGCCGATTCCTGGCAAAGCGTGACGACCATCATGGACTACTACGCAAAAGTTCAGGATGATCTGATTCCCTACAGCGGTCCCGGCGCTTGGAGCGATCCCGACATGGTCAGTGACCTTCGAAAATGTTAAAAGTTCGATTCAAAATGTCCATTACCGAGTGATTCCAGCTTCGCGGATCTGAAATGACCATGAGCTCTTTGCCAACCTAACGAATCTCATGTCTCATGCTGGATCATACATTTCGAAATGAATGTTCCTTATTACAGCTCATTGTTGGCGACTTCGGTCTTAGCGTCGACCAAGCCAAAACTCAGATGGCGATTTGGTCGATCCTAGCCGCGCCGTTGTTCGTATCCGCGGATCTACGTAAGATCGATCCTCGATTCAAAGCTATTCTCCTGAACAAGGATGTGATAGCCATCGATCAGGACGAATTCGGTCGAATGGGACGGAGGATTTTCAACGTAAGTGTGTTCACTTTTCCAGGATTGTCGCTTCTCAAGAGGATAGGCTCTCACTTGACAAAGTATGGTGAAGTGGTTGTTTTGGGACTCAATGAAGGCAATAAAAATAACTCAAAGCACGTGTTCCAGGACAAATCTATCCAGATTTGGATCCGTCCCGTCGGACCAAGAGCGCTTGATGGCTCCATGTCAGCGGCTCTGGCGATACATAACAGGAACGACATGGGCGGCGCGAGGCTTGTCAACGTAAGCGGAATGCATGCAGAAAACTTGATTTGATTATCCTGCAACCCTGCGCCGCATGAGCCTAAAACGACAAAAACAAAGAAAAAAGCGGAGCCCGCAGCGAGTAAAACGAGGACAAATTGAAGTGATTTTTAATTGTCGAAAACTTTTCCCGCAGATATCTCTCGCCTCTATTGGATTAAATTTCGAGCTCGGCTACAACTTCACCGATCTCTTCGAGAAAACGATTGTGAACAAGACAATGTTGCCCAAGGACTACTTAGCCGTTCGCGTGAATCCTAGTGGTGTCGTCATGCTTAAAGCAACAATAAATGAACCACAGAATGAGGATGTCCGTGACGAGTCACGGAGCCGCGATCGAGGAAGAGAATCCGGGAGCCAAGGCTATCTGATGTCGCAAATGGGTGTCGGTCCTCAAGAAACTCCCAGAGAACCTCCGGTGCCGGAAACCCTCAGCGGAATGGGGAGAGATGCGTTCGGACCGAGCGCCAATGACAAGTAGAACTTCTAGATCATCACCATCTGACCACGAGGCATGCTCCCCCATCAAACATTCCGCTCCGCCAATAAACGAAACTCGTGAGCAAGAAACTCGACTCTTTATTCTTTGAGAGCTTTCTCAAAGGATTCAACTCAACGAATCCGCGGAAGATTTCTGACCGAGTAAAGACCCTTTCAGAGCGAGCAGAAAGTTCTGACCCGACGGCACGCACGATGAGTTTATGTTAAGAACAATTCTCAACGCAGCTCTCTTCCGTCGAGTGAATGAGTCACCTGAGTTGCTCCACCCAGGTGGTGGCAGTGGCGGTGGTTGTGAACACCAAGCAAACCGAACCGATAACACTCCCTCCGACCGTGCTCTCTTCCGACTGTAGAGAACGGAGCCTTCTTGTGCGCCGATGTTGTCGCGAGCGTTTTGTCTCTATTCCGACAACAAAAACAAAACAAAGTCCGAAGAGCCGAGTCGAACTGGCGACAAACACCACCCCACCGCATAGCGTGCACGGTGCAGAGCCAGAGTATCCGGTCAAGGCAGAACCCTCGCCGGTCTGCTACCCTGCCCTCACCTTCCGTAGTGGGGTGTCTGTCCACTGTATCCAGGCAACTCGAGTGGCCTTCAAACAAAGCATTCTGTGTGAAACAAGTGACACAAGGAGTGTGAAAGTGTTCCCAGCGTCCGTCGTACGCAAGAGAGTGAATTTAAATCCTGAGAAACCTTGGAGTCACCGCCGCTCCCGTGCCATTCAGTTCGCTTCGAGCTGTCACCAACGAATTCGCGCATCTCTGGCGATTCACGGTCGCGCCATTTAGCTACTCATCAGGGAAAGAAAATAAGCAGTTGAGCGATCCTACCGAATATCGTAGCGGATATTCGGTGTTGCCGAGAGCGTTTCGGAAAAGATCTTCCAGGTATGGATTCGTAGTTTCCCAAGACGACTACAGCCAATTTCGTCATTGCTAGGAGTTCTCGAAACAATCGTGCTGTAAATCATGAATGGGACAAACCAGGTTCGCGAGTCTAAGGGTTACACAAGAGCAAAATGCTCCGGGGAAATTTGCTTGAGAAAAAGCATTGAGTATGCTATTCTAGCTGTGAAGTTACAAATTTGAGTTTTGCACGTGAGTGAACACGTTTCACATCTACCATACACACGGCAGCCGGAGCGAAGTCGCTGGAGCAAGTCCTCCTAAGCAGAGCATATGCTCTGCACGCGGCGGGCAAATCTAGGCAGTCGAGCAGATAGTCAACGAACCGACTACACAATACGGCAGTCCAGCAAAAAGCCGTCGCGTTCACTGATGCGTTCTTCCCACGGAAAGCCATAGAGGAGCCCCCACTTTTTAAACCCGGCGGCCGCACGGACGGCATCTGGTCACTCTCATTGCTTTCTGGCCTTCTGGTTGTATCATCCCCGTCGCCGTTGACGCCGCGCCGCTACCGCTGTCGTAGTCGTCGTGGACGTCGCCTCGTCTCACTCAGCCAACAAGGCTCTCTCGCGTCCCGTCAGATGAAAGAGACAAAACCCACAGGTGCTGGGCAGAGCGCTGAACCTCAAGAGAGGAGAGACGAAACGTTATATCATTCATTCAGAGCAGAACCAGGTTCTGCAGCATGGACCGTCTTCGCTTTGAGTTCGATTCGCTTTCACCGACGATTCCTGTGTCTTCGGGTTGAGCCAGGTGATTGCAGTTACGGATCAATCGAAAACGCCCCAGTGGGAATCATTCTTTTCCGAACGAAAGCGGGACCGAGAAAAGGAAACAGACCATAGGTTGAATGAGATGGCTTACGGCTCGAGTCTACGAACGGATCGTGTTTTCTATGCATTGAATATTTCTCTTTCCAGACCGCCCGAAAGTGTTGCCTCTCGTGAGTCTCATGAGGGTGAAGAAAGAGCGGGACAAACTCAGAGAAAAAACAAGCCCGAGTCCGAGAAGCCGGTTCGATACAACAGTTCTCGTTGACGGTATCGCGGCATCGAAAATGACTCGCGCACAGGTAGTTAATCAGAAGAACGATGAACTCATTTCGAGATCGCAGTTCGCTTGTTCAATTCAATCCAATCCGTTCTTTCAGTTCCAGCTTGTAGATGTCGTGGCAGAGCTCATTGAGGGTCAAACGAAAGCTGTCAAGCGGAGAGATGAAGACGCTGAGCGAAGACGTCGCCTAGCAGAAGAAGCGCTTCAGGAACGAATGAGGCAATTACACGATCACCTCACGAGAGAACACAAAACTCACGTGACTCACCTAGTCCAGGTGAGAGTTTCACGGTCACTGGAGTCTTAACAATGGAAAACTCTGGATCTGGTCAAGTCGACAGATTGCGAGTTTCCGAATCGAGTGTTTCTGTGTTCGATGCAACCAAACTCGATACCAACACACCTAATCTGTTTGCAGCGGTACGAGATGCAAATAGAAACATTGCGACTTGAGACCGAAAATCGTGTCGAACAGGCTCGATTGGTTGCTGAGCAAGATAAATTGGACGAAATACAGAAGATCAGGGAGAAATACAGGCAAGACCTCGAGAAGCTCGTCAAAGGCGAACAGAACCGGTAAGGCGCACACCCGATGTGCGAAATCTCTGATCTGCACAAGCCCGAATCCATTGGGAAATCTGACTCCTGGTCAGAAAATAGAGTAGATTGAAAGAATCCCAGCTTCTATTTTGAAACTCTGGATTTCTAGGTTGGAGAGAACTCTAGAGGATGCCAAAGAAAACTGTGAACATATTCTTAAAGTAAATGTGGCCTACATAGAAAAACTTCAGGTCAGTGGAAACGATTTGTAAATCCAGTGTAGGCGAACAATCAAAACCATCTCATGACGTTCGGCAATGAATCGGTACGGAACTTGAGCTAACTCTTAAATTCTTGACGGAAAGGCAGAACAGAATTCAACGAGATCGCGATGCGATCACTTGGACGAACAGAACCAACTTTTGAAGCGACAACTAAAATTCGCCACTCAGAAAGTATATGAAACCTTATCATTCAATGGATTCCATTCTCTGTATTTAATTTGAGGAATTTGCACAGACTTTTAACCGAGAATCAGACAATGATACGATTCTCTCGTTGCCACAGGTCCAACAGCTGCTCGCCGAGAATAAACAGCTAACGGAAAAACTTGAGAAGCTCAAAGGGAATCGGGGCAAGTTTGATGTGAGTGGAGATTTTACTGAGATCGTCTATTCTTCCGAGACTCGCTAACTGGGACGCTGGGAAATATAACGATCATATTTTCGAATCATCAATATGTTTTCCAAATCTGAAGCATGCATCCTTTCAGCAACTGCGTGAAGAAACGTACAAGCTTGCCGGCGAGAACCGTTTATTGAAGTCTGAAGTCCTCTTGGCTGAAGAGTACTTCAAGAAAGCCGCCGAAGAGCGCGACGAGCTCTACTCTACATTCGTTACGACGTTGAACCAGATCCATTCGAGGTCGGCTTTAAAGAGCGCGCAGGTAAGCGGAACCCAGAATGTATATTTCGAGCACACGCGAACAAAGCGAATGTTGTTGCGATTTGAATTCCCAAGTGTGTTACTGAAGGTGATCTGGACGGAGCTAGAATTAGAGTGTCGTTTTTTCAAGGTGCGTCAACAACTGGATCTGGCGTTGGGATCTGGAAGTGAGGGTGGAGACTCGGAAGAAACACTCAGCGGCATCGAGAAACTCTCCTTGGAGGACTCGCAGCAGTGATGTCGAGTATCGCTGTCCTCGAGCTCCGAGAACGGAGTCAAAGTCCTGATAGCGCAATCGAGATGTCGAGCGAATTGTAGATTTGATAGTCATTTTGCTATTCCGCAATCTCTAAGTCAGTTCAATGAATTCCCGATATGAACACTGCCAGCCATTCCAAGCTAAATAAAATTTCTGCTCGTGAGACTTGGGCTTTTCTTTACCCCCGTCGAGGATAAGCTGCGGATCAAACGCACTAAGATTGGAGGTTCACTCAGAGTCTGGGCATAAATTTCTAGCTCATAACAGTGGAATCCTTCTCGAGAATCGAATAATCATCGTTCACCGAGCTCGCTTCAGACAACAAACGGAATCGTCGCGCGATCATCGCTTGTGATACAATTCAGACGAATCTCTTGAGGCCACCGTTGCCAACATAGGCTTCTATACTTAATTCATGTGCAGTCCTGAAGCACAAATATTCTGGAGCCCTATTCACACGCATGAACGCAAGCGCATCGTGGGATCCTCGATCGAATTGAATTCCCGTACCTAATACGCTGGTTACGAATCTAGCAAAGTTTCGACTTCACACTGAGGGCAAGTATCACTCGCCAGAGTCCCGAGCTCCTATAACAGCCCACGTACGCTGATGAATTGGATACATCAAAGTCGCGACCGGGATGGAGTCGATAATGAGGAAATTTGCATATCCTCCTGTCATTGACTCTACGGAATAGGCCAGAAGCATCAATCCCCACTAATTTTGGAGTTCGGGTCAAATATTGATCAGGATGATTGGGGCTGTTGTGTCGCGAGTGCTCGTTCCAAGTATGGTTACCCTGAGGCTACACGAGGACCAAACGTTACTTCCTGTGATGTGTAAAATGGGACCCGGGGCCAGCTGTAAGAAGAGCCCCTCAAAGAAGAGGAAGGAAAAAATAGGAGAGAACCGAGAAGAACCCAATGAAATAGGCACACTCAAAAACCTTTCATACGAGACTCTTCAGAGGAATGAAAACCGGACGACACTCACTGAGTCTGAAGCTCGGAGTTCAGTTTTGATTTATTATGAGGCTGGTCGTAGATTCAACGGAGAGCACTTCCAGAGACTCCTTGAAACTCGCTCTTTTATCAAAGGGAATACGGTACGCTCTGATGTTGCTCAGCCCCGCGGAGCAAAAGAGCCCTACGAAGTTGGAATATGAAAGTGTGTCTATCCGTGAAAGTTCCACAGAATTGTCTCTTATTGTTAGAGGCAATCACAAACTCCAGACATCGGATGTGAAGAGCCTCTCATATGCGAATCCCTTGTAAGCGGTGCTTTTGGGTCTTACAAGCTTTGACATGTATGAAATCTAGAGAAAAGAAATCCATGAATGTCTCTTATGCGCGAAGAATTCTCATCTTGTTGTGCCTAACTATTGGATTCGATTGTTTTCTATTTCGCCCTTTAAACAGAGTGTCGGCGAGTGATTCCAGATCAGGTGCAAATGCACGCAGCGAATAGTAGTGTCGTGATTCCGAACTTGTCTCCACTACGGACAGATTCTCTCCCACAAACGCGATGAACATTTCGACACCCAATCGCTGAGCGAACTCGTCTAAATTACTTGACATCGAATCAGCCGTTCCTCTGCGATTAACGGAGGGCGGAAAACTTTCAGATGGATTCCGGTCGGAACGCTGTGCGGTTGAGTGCTCCCGGCGACGCGTTGGTTTGGGACCGAAAAAAAACTCCGTTTCGGTTGATTTCGTTGACTGCGGCGATCCTCTGTTTCGCTCGGGCGTTCAGTCGCTCAGGAAACTTTGTGTCGATGTGCTCGCTGCCCTGTCTAACGAATGCAGGATCTTCTCTCGATGTTTCTTCAATGATGTTCGTGAGCTTGTTTCAACTGATTCTGTTCTCTTGCTCATCACACCTCGCATTGGCGGGCTACGCGAGAGGGAGCATCCAGTTGGATCTGTCAACTTTTAAAAAAGTTTGTGTCAGCAATCATAACTTTCGCATCCACTCCAGCGTCCGGGCTTGCACAACAACCGAGTATCTGCTAGAGAATCACTTACGAAACCTTTCAGATAATTCCGCACTTTCCGTGTGCCATCGTGAAAGTGGACAAGGATTATCCACACGGTCGCAATCAAACACAGTTTGAAAAACTCGTTGGATTGCTCTCACAAGACAAAAACACAATTGTTGCTGAAATCGGCGTACAAGGTGAGTTGTTGATGCTTCTCGATTCCTGTAAGAGATTCCAACGTGCTTTGTCTTTGTACTCGGCTGCTCATTGGGCACAGCGCTTGGAAGAACCGCTAAACATTCTCTGATGTGAGAGACTTTTCTGGCGAACATTCAGAGTTTGGCGAGAAAGAAAACAAGGATTTGGCAGAATTTCTGGGCGTCCCGGAGAAGAAACAGTGGCCTGCGTTGTTCGTTTTCGCACGAAAGACGGATTCGTGGATCGCGAAATACCACGGCTTCTTTAGTCTCAACAGGCTGCGCAACTTCGTCAATCAAAATACAGGTATGCCCAACGGTGTAGAATGAAAAGATTATGTCTGACGAAAAGTTAACCGAACAATCTACACGACGACTCCATCGTGGTCGCCCGCCGAGAAGTTTTAAGATCAAAAGATCGAGTTCAGAGGCACCCCAGGGTTCCGAGGAACGTTGTGGTGTGCAATACCTCAAGAAGCTGCGGGGGTAAACTCTTCGCTGGTTGAATTCTCATTCCAACTCGGAATCCTCAAACTTCTGGCAGATAGTCGACTACGGTAAAATGAAAATTACTTCCTCATCCCTAGAGGTGCAGTGGAGCTGTTCGGCTTGCATCCTCGAGCTCGATAAGCTAGTCAAAGCCCACTTGTTAGATGGAAACCTCTTGGCGGATGAGATGATCTCTGAGACGGAATCGTTCATATCGAATCTTCCTCCCGATGATAAGAGGCGGACCACTGCTGAATATTATCTGAAGCTCATGGAAAAGATTCGAAATCTGGGGGTGAGCTTCAATCAAAACACCGAATTTCGAGAGGATCACATGGCGGAATCGAACTTCACTGCATTTCAATCATCTTCAATTTCCAGCAACCTGCCGTCGGCATGGAGTCCCAGAGAGTCGTTCGACTCCTCCAGACGAAACTCCCGAGGGCGAAGAAACTTCTCTTGAAGCAACATGTTGACGTCCTCTACTATTCCTTTGCCGGCAATCTCTGGAGCTTCCAGGAAGAAGAAATAGGCGACGGCTCAGACCGAGATGAAAAAGACGAATTATGAGGCGACTCGAAAACACTTTGTTGGAGTGTTCTCTCGCCAGATTCGCGAGTGTGAGGAACCTGTTTGGAGGACAGTTCAATCGATGAAACGATCGTTATTTTTCTTCTGCGAACAGGAAATAGCGGAACGGGCCAATCTGAGAAGACGCGGTGAAACTCCGGCACCCCTCCTCTGTTAATTGAATTCATGTCTTGGCAATGAATGTCTATGTCGACCAATGACTAGAGCAATAAACTTCTTCTTTTATTGCAATATGAGATGAAAACGGCACCTTAGCTGGTAAATCGATGACATCACTGACTAGTCGTTGACCAGACGCCGAGTCGTCAAGATGAGCAGCAACCTGAGCAACAACCAGAGAAAGTTCCATTGTCCATTTCAAACCACCGTCTCCCCACTGGAGTTGAAGTTTTTAGTCATCGCCTCGCTTTGAGTGACCCTGAAACCCGACGAGTTGCACCCGTCCTTACGCATGTGCCACTTTCTCACCGCTCTCGGCATGAAAACATAGCCAGTGGAGTGAGTTTCTCGAGATTAATCAGATGATGAATTCATGAGCTTAATGATGATATCGTGAGATTCATACAACTGGAGGAGCACCTATAACTCAAGTTCTCTCGGGTCGCGCTAACTGAATCCTGGCATCCCGGCCTCTGTGTATTGACGGGCCATTCGATTATGATCCGTCTATAGGTAATGAATTCTCATAAAAGCCATGAATTAGGAGGGCGTGAACACCATGGACGCTTGCGAGAACGATTAGGATGCATGGTACAATCGCAGCAATGAGCCACCTCGAGCACGGCAACCGGCGCCGGCGCTGGTTGCGGCGTAACTCCTGTTAAATCGGGCGTTCGCTAATATCGGTGTGATGTCGGAAGGTCCCTTACCCGGATTTGATGTCAAATGTATCTCGGGGTCCGTAAAGTAGCTGCTGCTTGAACAGGCGTACCGATGGCACAGCCTTATTATCCCGAATGGACATTCTTTCGGTGTTTCGTTTCCGTCTTCTGTGCGTCTGAATCAAGTACCATTCTCGGCAAACGAGGCGAACTGACCATTTTATTCAAGCGAATCGACTTCATGCTCTCCGATTGTGCCGTCAGACGTTGGATCAAACTGAAACTTCGACGACCGAACACGCGAGGTTTGGAGGGCAAACTGTGAGAAATCTGAGAAGGAGGTCAAATACAACGCTTCCGTTTGCGAACTTTTTCTGATAAATTCGTCATCAATCTTAACACTGACGGTTCAATCTCAAGGATCAAATTGATGCTCGATGTTCAGGGTGACAGAAATTCGCGGAGGAGCTATTGCTCATGGATTGCCTTCTTCTCGAGCAACAATCTGATGATTTCCTCGTGACCATTACGCCTTGCGCAATCAAGAGCAGTGTCACCGTCATTGTCCTTCAAACTAAAGTCAATTCCGTCAATCTGTAATAACAGTTTGACAACCTCCAGGTGACCTTCGATTGATGCCCAATGGAGGGCGCTTCTACCTTTCCAGGTTCCTGTCGAGTTCACGTCTATCTCTTCTCTCTGAAGCAACAATTCAACGGTTTCCGCGTGCCCTGCGGCCGATGCACAGTGCAGAGCAGTAGCACCGATCTTGTTCTCTTTTGCGTTGACATCGATTCCTTTTTTTCGTAGCAGTAGCTTGACAACCCCCGCATGACCTTCCATGGACGCGTAATGAAGGGGCGCGCGATAGAAGAGAGGCTCCCTCAGGTTCACATCGATATTTGCATTCTGAAGTAACAAATTGGCAACCTCCACATGACCTCGCACCGATGCCAAATGAAGCGCAGTACAACCAGGCTCAGTGGCCACGATGTTAACATCGATGCCGTCCTTCTGCAGCAACAATCCGACAACTTCGACATGTCCGCTGAGCGATGCCAAATGAAGAGCAGCTAGACCTTGGTCGGCTTGCTTCAGGTTCACATCGATATCTTCTCTCTGTAGCAGTAGTTTGACAACATCCGCGTGACCTTCTCCGGATGCTGCATGGAGAGCAGCGCGACCGTGTTCAGTTACCTTCCGGTTCACATCAATATCTTCGAACTGTAGCATCAGCTCAACGACTCGCGTGTGACCTATGATTGATGCCTCGTAGAGAAGATCTTCGCCACGGAGCTGGCTGACGTCGATGTCCACGCCTCGTTCTGACGATTTAGCGCAGCTCGTTCCGCATCCCATTGTTGGGCTCTCCAACAAATGATTCTTCACAATCAAATTCTGCTTCTGTGGCTCTCTCGGTTTCTCCTGAACAGGTCTACACCACAGCCTCTGTGTGTGACGGATTCCACGTTCTGGTGTAGCTGCAAAGTGCTCAGAGGCGACGAACAGTTTCCCAACAATGATCACTCCTATATATACTCGGGATCTACTGCGGAGGTCTCGCAGCAACAAAGATGTGACCGGAAAGATCCCTGCCGATTCGGCGGATAATCAGTGGGCGTGAGAATGTTCGCAAAGAGGGGCTTTGGTATGGATCGTCATTCCGACACAAATTCCATTCATCGAGACTGAGACGCTCAATCATGAACTAGAATCTTTGAAAAGACCGCTCACTGGTGTGCTGACTGAAATCCAGTTAAATCCGACTTGGGAGGAAACCTCGCATGAATTTTAGGATGACGTTTGGGACCGATAACGAACAAGCTTTTGCCGCATTTGGTTACATTTGGAGAGCTCCCCGGCGCCCATCCCTGGCACATGCTATGATAGTGAATTGCTGCTTCAATGAGTAATTTTTCGATCAAATCGTTCGCGTTTGCTCCGAACCTTCTGAGTTTCTCAAGAGGTGGTAGGTCTAATGCTGAGATCAAAGTGCAGCTCCGTTTCGATCCACGTCGGTTTTGGTCAAGAATGTTAGGAGGGGTTCGCTCAGGACTCAGAACTCAACTCAAGATATCTCGGAACACTCTAAACGCTCATTGAGTTGGATTCCGGTGCGGCGCATCTTTCTTTCCGGAGAACAACCGAAACCACAGAGGGTGCAGCCAATCAGTCTTCTCCAGAAATGCCGACTCGACCCATTCTGGGTTCCTGAACACGAGAGACGTGCACAGAGTCCTCTCCATCCTCGCTCAATGTTACCATAGATCTCTCATAAATACGAGCGTGTAGACTGCACTATCACAAATCTTCAGCACTCCATCCGATCCGGTTCTCTCGCTCGTACCGGACCCAGCTCACACCACCCATTCCTTCAGACGTGGAAATTCGAGTCAACTGCTTTTTCAACTTTCTTCATCGCCAGCTATGCAGAAATTCAGTTACATCTTCCTCATCGTCTTTGCGGTTATCGCTGCTCTCTGTCTCCAAGGAACAGAGTGTGTTACGGAAGTTGTCCCCGCCTGTGATGAAGTCTGCCCTAGAGGACCGGAGCACATTCGAGAGTGCTGCCGTGCGCACGGTTACAAAAATGGTGGAATATGTACGCCTCGAAGGACACCGAGTGGGATCAGGGACGGCGCTTCTTGTAACTCTTGATCGTCCGGGAGTAGCAGAATTACCTAATATAAAATAAATTTCGGAAGAAGGAAAGTCCATCCATGATAAAAAGGTCCAATTGATTCCCGACCACCGATTCGGAATGAGCTTCCAAGGCTACAATATTGCCGTTTTGTTCGCGACCACTCATCGCGATCCTTCCCTAAAGTGCAGTAATTATTGCGATTCGAGCTCGGTGCGGCTTCAAGTTTGCAAGAAGCTCCGCAGAATCTCTCATTATGAGCCAGTATGGATTGAAAGAGGTTGTAGGTGAAAAAACATTGTCTGGCGCTTGCTCAGATGTTTTGAGTGAACGAAATCCGCCAGTCGGCTCCCATAACAATTTGAACACTCAATTCCGCGGAAATTATGGAAAATTCTAGCAAGACCAACCGATTCTTCGGTCAGCGACTTGACCACTGAGAGTACCACCGCATAAAAAGATTCGAGTTCGTTGACGGGTTGTGCGATCCCTCAGCTTCTTACTTCCATCAGTATCGCTCCCAACATCGATCGCGGGAGTCCGGGGTCTGATTTTCCGATTTTTGTCGGACGGGAGACGGAGATTGGTTTTCAGATAACGAGTGTACACGTTCTCAAGAATCGTCCCGGAAACATTCCAGTGTGTGGCTTCAGGATCGGCGATAAAGAATGTAGCTGGCCTCGGTACGCCGCCACCCGAGAAGTTGTGATCGCGTGAAATGCTATGACAACGAACATGAATGAACGATCAACAGACTCACAAGTCGCCAGCGAGCTTCAGCCGCCAGCGAGCGCATCAGAACCGTTCTCATAAGGGCTGTCGCACGTAACCGCATTCTCTGGAAGTCAACCTCTCAATCAAGAACTCTTCGGAGTTTCAACTCTGGAATGAGATCCAGCACTCGAGCAGGCCTCTCAGCTGAGACGCAATCCCTCGACATTATCTCAACGAGAAAAGGCCTTATTAGCTTATATTCTATTCCATCAAACACGGTTAGGCTTATGCATGCATCTGATGGGAGACTCGTATCTCATTTTCGTGGATTCTCTGGTTGACGTCAACTATGTGATCTGAGATTCTATGAGGGCAACTTCGTTGAGTGAGCCGTCCAAACCCCATTTGCTCAACAGGGTGAAATCTCGCTGCCCGGCTTCAGTCCCCTCATCCAATAAATGACGAACCTTACGTTCTGGTATCCGCTTAGACTTCTCGGTCATCTCGTCGGTTGGATGAGAGTTCCACTGGAATCCGTCACTTTGTCAGCATGAAGTTTGTGAAGTACGGAGGAAAACCATGTGCGCAAATGCTCGGATCTGGAGATACGAGTATTTCAACGCGGCATAATTCCGATTAATCAGTGGTTTCCAAAGTGGTCCACCCATGGCGATTTCCAAGAGGTCCACGAGAGTGAGAAAGAGTTTTGGGAGTCCACGCAGAGCCAGGAGGGAGGTGTCCAGGAGAACCAGATTGCTGTTCCAAAGGAGGGCATCATTCACTTCACGTGTTGGAACGAAATATGGATATTCATGAAGAACCCCTGTCTTTTGATCACAATTCATCTTCTTCCCTTGGATAAGTTACCACCTGCAAGTCCGCTTCCCGTATTCAAAACCCCGGCGATTCTTGACTTCTTGTACGAGAATTCAAGTGGCCGCGTAAGCCCCGTTGACGCCTTCCCCTCAGACCTCGAATCCATCGAGAACTAGTGGAGAAGCAATCCAAGTTCATGTCAACGACCCATCCCGCCAACCGAAGCATCAAGCTTCAGGTATTGGAGAGCGGTTCCAAGTCGTGTCGCAATAGATTTGCGGCAGTACGTCACAAATCTACGATGCCTTTTACTCGAAATACCCCTGTTCGCGAAGAAATCAGATCAGAGACAGCTGATTGTGAGACATCCGCCGTACGACGGAGAAAGTGAACGAAAAATGCTACAATCGAGTACTCATGCACTCGGTTTGCGCAAATCAAAGAAGGATCAGGCCATATAAAAATCACATACAGAACATGGAGCTGAGATCAAACCCCCGGGAGCGGATAAAAGATGAGCAATATGCTGGACAAGAACACCGCATACATGGGAAATATCTGGGCGGAGAATGAACTGACCGATCGTCCCTTGTCCTCGAAGCTGCGCTCATCAAGGCCTAAAAATCACAGGGTGATACTCTATTCTTTTGCTTAGTCTGGCAGGGGGTCCATGGAAGAACCAATGGGTCGGTAGGGATCCACGGGTGAAAAGAGTTTGGGGACCACAGCTAAGGATACGGAATAAAGTAATTTTCAAACGGTCATAACTGTTGCGCGCATGTCCGTACTAAATCCCGATGGGGTTTCCCTCAGTACTTCATGCAGTGCTGACGAAGTTTCAACGAAATACGAGTGTTCACATCAGGAGGCTCTCCTTGTGAGTATTCCGAAGTTTCTTCCGCCGATGGGCCATTATCAGAGCTGTCATGCGTTCTCAACATGAAAAATTATTCGAGAAATCATTGAGATGGACTGTACATCCTGTTCTGTACCCTTGTTGACTGAAAACTGTTCTCTACATTCGAATCCTCACTTCATTTCGTTCGTCGCAGTGCTTCTCTCTGTTCGCTTCACGGTTCTGATGCGGGCCGAGTTCATGAAAGCCTCTAAAAATGCTGTGACATAGCCATTGAGTAAGCACCTCACTTCATTGGCAATTCATTTTTATTCTCTTCCCAGGTGTCGAACATCGTGCACCGTATCCTAATTTTGACTCCCTCCCTGTTCCCAACCCAGAAATCGTGATTTTAACAGCTTTATAGCGCCGCACTTTCACGGACAGCTCAACAGCACCCCAGACACTGCCGACCGGCTATCCGCTGCTGTGGTGGCCGGCGGCCATCTTGGTGTCTTTTTGAAAATCCATTCATTTATATAAGCAGCGAGCCATATAAAGTCCTAGACCCCTTATGACTCGATCCAATGAGGGTCCGGTTATAGGGTAAGATTCAAGATGGCGCTCTACCTCTATTGTCAGCAGCTTTAAAGCGGAGACTAGAGGCAGCGCATGGGTGAGGGAACGCGCATAGCTACAAGTTGTGATCCTGAAAAAAGGGCTCCTCTATTCCTTTCGGGGACATTCAAGGCATCTGGTTTCTACAAACCGACCAGTTTCGCGACGATTGACCCGAAGAACGCCCGAATTGACTGACTGGATATCAGAGACTTATATATCCAAAAGCTGACGAATTGCCGCATCATTCAAAAGAAATGGTCAAGATGGAATCCCAGTGGACGGGTCGAATCGACCTTCGAAGTGACAAGAACATATTAGAGATGATTGTACTCGCTGTCGGCAAAATTCAGTTCGACGTTCCTCCCAAGAATAGAGCGAAGCAACCCGCGTCTGACCACACCGTGAGCGTTCCGGGCGAGGGCAGTTTGAGAATGAGATTCTCGACTGCCCTCCCCTCCGCCGACTCATCTATGCACGAGAAATAGCTCGCGAAGCGCGGGAAAGTTGATATCGATTCCAAGATTTCTCATTCAATTCCAGTCCAAAAATTTTCGTTTCCACTACCAGGCTCTGTCGCACTCCTCGCTGAGCCAAGAAAATCCTCGTTCTGCAATAGGGATCAAAATTGAAATTAAACTTCATGGTTTTCGCCATTGGTTCTGGCTTCAACGAAAGCCGCCATGACGCCTTTGGCGAAAATCCTAAATCGTAATTACGGATTTGATCCTATTCTAGAATCAGAACACTGCTGGTGAAATCAAAGCATTTTCTGTTGATTCCGCATTAGTTTCTGACAACCAGAGGGATTTTTTGAACAAGCGATTCATCCGAGCTTCCCCGATTCATTTTCGGTTTTCAAAAATGGCGCCCTTCTCAGCTGTGCACCCGCCCGTCAGGTGACCCCTGGCTGGTGCGACGCCGACGAAAAAGAAGTTCGACTAGCGATCAACTCTGGCCAAGCCTCAAAGGCCATGTTGTGTATATAGCGTATGTGCGGTGTACATAGCCAGGTGTAAATACTTGTAAATAGTGCAACCCTTGCGGCACCCGGGCACGCCTCAGGTACGTGACACAAGTCTTCAATCGTTTGAGGATGCACATCGTTTTGTCATCAGTTGCGCAGAGCACTGCTTCTGACCGAGGGCATTCGTCCTTATTATCCACAATACTCCACCCTTTGTCTCTTAGAATACTTTCCATGTGTCTCTTGACTCGCTGGTGTCATCCAACATTTTATTCGGTTCCACTCACGTTAGAATCGACAGCATTTATCGTCAAGCCTAGCCGGTTCGAGTGGCCAGCTCCCTAGTTGACTACATCGGAGACCCTATCCATTACGGTCTCGCGGAGGCGTCATTGGCTCTGAATAGTACGAATTTATCAAGAAACGGAAGGAGAACTCGCTCTTCATAGCATAGTTAACAATATCCCTTTAAGGCATTCCGACTGTTGGAGCATTTTCTGATGACTACCCAGTTCGTAAACATCTTCTGGGCAGACCGCAGACGTGATCGGCTGTGAGCCTGTAATTTCGTGTTTGTGTCTCTGATGGTTCTGTATCTTCTTTTGCGATCTCCGAATGGAATCCTGTGTCGAGGAACGTTTCATTCTCAGCTCATTGGTAGCCGTCATAAGGTCCTTCTGCCCAAGTTCTACGGCACCGCTTGTTGTCATGAGCCAGCCATTTCATTTTCGGGTCCGTTTAAAGGTCGGAGCATAGTCGTAGTTTCTGCTGATGTGCGACTGACGCTTTCAGCGCAAGTTGTGTGTCGCTGTGGTCGTGTGCGGAATCAAGTTTCTATTTGGAGAACGGCTTCATGTACAGCTCTGAAAGAGAAAAAACTCATTCACAACATCGCGGTCAACAGGAGTCCGTCCTCACAAATCAGAAATCACACTTCCCATTGCACAAAACGATATTCGACCGTTCGATGACGTCATCGAGTCCAGATACTTCGTTGTTGGCATTCTTCACCGAAACAGGGTATTCAGGGCCTCTTCAGTTTGAGCCATCATCTTACCCATCAGTTGGATTTGTTTACTTCACATCTGATGAGATCTAGCTCATGACACTAATCAGTGGGGTATTTCTGTGAACAACCGGGTGCGATCTAGCTCCATATGCAAACGTATGTTTTTAAACCCCTGAAAATGTGAGGTGCGGCGGGTGAGAAGTATTTGACCCGAAGGAGAAACCTCCAGGCCAGTCTCAAACACTGCGCACATGGCGTTCAGGTCAGATCGCGCACTCGAACCCACTGAGCTCACTCGCAGTCTGCAGTACAAGAGTTTTCAAAGCAGACAGCTGGAGTGAAGCTGACCCTCCTCGACACGGTCTAAGCATAGAACTCCGTTACTCAGTTTCTTGCAATCGATAGGCTCCTTTCGGTGGGAAAGTTGAACGAAGCTACCCCTTCACGAAGTCTGCCGTTGGATGCGCGGCGTATCCTCAGCTGGGACGCGAAAATGGGAATCAATTTGGTTCGAGAGGCGGACTTATCAACGTATGACCGCTCGGTCATCTCCTCTGCGTACTCTTCGTTGAGGAGTCGAGATGATCGTGAGCTTTTCTGAGACGTCCGTGACTAAATGCTCTATCAATGAGCTCAGCTATTCGATGTCAATCATTAACCTCATGCCACGGAGGCTGTTCACTTTCGTCGCTTCGAGCAGACAGAACTTTGATTCTGCTCCGGGCTGAGCTGACGCACTCGGAGAAGTGAACAAAAACGGAGACAATGAACAAAGAAAGAATGTAAACAGAAAGCTCGACAAAAATGAAAAAGATTCTTCGAATCGATTTCAATAGAAACATGCATTCATTGGAAGCTCGAGCACTCTGTCGACCAGTCAGTCATCGGGAATCACCTCTCGATAACATTCAATCGCGTTCTTTGGCGTCGAGTTACGTGTAATAAAGACGCCGCTCGCGGTCGCGGTGACCCGTTGAGAATTTTTCTCGCTCTGATGAAACAGATTGACGTCTGAGTGTCATTATCAAGGTTACTAGAACGAATATTCTTCTGACGACAATGAATCGCTTGTTTCCGCAGGGTTCCGTTTCACTTGAGTCTAGAAGAAAATTGCCTTCTATCTCGAGTTTCTTTCGACGTCGTCGTATGACGTTCACAGAAATCGAATAACATTTCCATCAACTAGCGGATCTGCGGTGTGAAGAACGGCTTCGAGACATAAATAGAAGAGACCTTCCTGTTTGTTTTCGATGCGAGACCCTACTGATTCAAGTCATTGGATATGCACGCCCACCTTTCGTTTTCTCTGATCCGATAGTTACAAAATGAAAATTTTGTTTTCCACAGAAGCTGATAACATCAACGGCAATCAACACCGAAAACCAACTGGCGACCCAAAAAGAAAGCGAACTGAACAACAGAGAATTCATCCACCCTTCAACCATTCATCGACTGTTATCTTATCAGAAACTCGGAAAATTTCCGTCAGGGAAATACCGACGGACGGACGGACGGACGAACCGATCGACCGACCGACTGACTGTTTGGCAGGCAAATTGATACCAGAACAGTCAAGGGATCCAATACTCCGAGATAGAGGGCAGTTCGTGGGCGTCAGTGGTTGGGATGGAGATGATGAACGGGGCCGCTGAGGCGTCGCGCGGGCCTGGCGCTCCTCAGAGGGCGTCGAACGGAGCCGTTGCTGCCCCCTCTACAACAGGGAACAACGGTGGCGGCAACAATAACAACAGCCATGATATCAGCTGTGGCGGCGTCAACGTTGGCAACAACAGTGAACCCAATCAGGACAACAACAACAGTGGAAACATCAACGACTCTACCAACAACTGCAGTGGCGGCGTCGGCGGTGGTGGGGGCCTTGGTGGGGGCGGCGTTGTTGTCAGCATCAACAACAACAATAGCAACAACGGTGCTGATAACGACAGCAATGTAGTGGGAGGCGGCAACACCAATCAGAACACCAGCCCCACGAACAGTAGCGCAAGCAGCTGCGCCGGCGAAAGCAGTTCCAATGTTGGCACTGGCAACAGCAGTTCTGCCTGCACCAGCACTTTGACCACCAGTACCAGTAGAAGCAGCAACAACAACAACAATAATGGCAGCAACAACCACGGTGCGAATCTCAACAGCAGCCAATCGGTCGCTTCGACGCCGATGGTCGCACCGGCCGGAGGTCAACATCGCAGTCAGGACGACGCCATGGTCAGGTAAGGAGGCGTTTTCCGGAGGAACTCAGCTGTTCGAAGATTCAGAGCTTTGAAGATGCGAAATGGGCCGAATACTGAGCCATTGATTGTTGGTTGCAGCTATTTCTTTCAGCGGCCTGAATCAGATTTCCAAAGCTACACGAAACACTCTCGCTGGATCATTGGCGATGGCACCGACAGCATTGGAGGAGCGGGAGATAACGCTGCCGCAGAGCTCGAAAGCGAATTTCAAGCGCTCGCCCTCGAGACCGGGGGCGGTTCACACTCGCAAATGATGCCTCCAAGCTCTGCAAAGAAACTCTGGTCTCTAGATCCGATGTCTCCGAGTCAAATAGCAGGGGTGGCCATGGGACAGAAACAGATGCAAGACGATGCAAATAAAGGCATTTTCGTCGACCAGTGGAGAGATTCCACCTGGAGCGGTGGTTACACGCAGCAGGTTCCCGCCGAAGGTCATAGTCGACTTTCTGAGAAAGTAGTTGAATACGTCCTTGGAGGATCCAGTCCTACGGCTCTGGGTCTCAAGAAGTCGCTGGCCAAGGATGTCAAGAAGCATGCGCAAGCAAGTCACATGAGCAATGGCGTTATGGCCGATGAGTATGCGGCCCAAGTTGCCGGAGCCGAAGAGGCTCTGGACAAGAAGAACGTTATCGTGCAGACGTTTGATATGGGCGGTCAGCCTTCTATGGGCTTCGACTATTCAGGTCATGCCGGACCTAATGGGGCCAACGGTCTCATCAGCTCGCTCGACACTACTGGCTCGATGCTTCCTGACTATCCTGGTAATCCGACATTGAGCGCAAGCCAACAAACAATGGCTTATCCACCCGGAAGCAACCAGCAGCGACAGCAGCCCCCACAAGGTCAGTATACACACTCATAGTTCATCTCTCGGATGTCAGAATGAGGTTGAAAATGGAGGGTGGGTGGGATATGGGAGCGATTGAAGAACCTGTGGAATACTTTCAGGCTCGGGCCACCTCTTGGCCCACCATCTGATGGCGACCCAACAAGCTCATCCGCATCCGCAGCAGTACCAAGCCCACCATCAAAATCCCTATCTTGCGGCAGCTATGAACCAGGATCCGTACGCTGCCATGGGTCTGTTGTCCCCAGCTGCGATGCCACTGCCCGCGCAGTACTACGGTATGCCGCCGTGGGGAATGTTCCCCAACCCTGCAGCAACGCCCAATCCAGGCGGACCGCATCCACAAATGACGCAGAGACCAATCACTCCAGGCGCCGTGAACGGCGACAGTGGTCAGGGACCACCCGGCAGCCAGTTCTCCATGATGGGAGGCCCTCCAGGAGGTTATTACGATAATATGATGATGGGTCACCCGGGGGCTCATCCAGGAGCTCATCCAGGGGCCCATCCCGCTGGAAGAGGCCCCCATCCGCATCCTCAGGCAGGGGTTAGACTGCTTCAGCCACCTGCTGGTCATATGCTCATGAACCATCCGCAGGGTCAGCAGATGCAGCTTAATCCGCAGAACAATGCCGACGGCAGCATAACCGGGTCGGGTCAGTCGTCAAGCAACCTCTTCTCTCAAGGTCAGGGAGCAGCTCCTTCAGGGCTGGGAGGAAACGCGCTAAACGCTGCCAATGCCAACTTGAACTCTTTTGGCAACTTTGGGTCCAACAGTGGAGGCCAGAATACCTCGATGGCTGGTCTGGGACCAATCGGAACAACTCCGATGGGACCTATTGGAACGGGACTAGATTCTCAACATCCAGGACGCAGAGAGTCGTTTGACAGAAGGGATTTCGGCAATCAGGTGAGCTCTGATTCGATCTAGTGTTGATTGGCGAACTGATTTGATTATCGCTCAATATCCATCACCGACAAACGACTAACCGGAACAACAGTCGCTGCTTTTCCAGGGCCAACGTTCATTCGCTGAGCCTTTTGGCCCTCCTGGAAAAAATCAGTACTACAACCCGCTGGGTATTGTCCCTCCAACCCAGAGCCTAACTCCTCCATTGCCGGGGCTCAACAGCTCCACGTCGAACCTGAATTTGGGTGCAACGCTGACCTCTAGGCTTGTGTCGGGTGGTCAGCCTGACTCCAAGTTCCCGCTCGTGCGAAATGGCGGGTTGGGAATGGCCGGTTTCGGACAGGCTGGCGGGTCGTCTCTATTTGCCTCACAGAACAGCAATCCCGTAAACATGCCGAGAAAGTAAGGGAAACATATCACTTCAGATTCAATTATCCATCCCGCCCTGGGATGACTTTACGCACTCTCTGCCCCTTCGACCCTATCTTCTTTAACGTTCTCTGGTGTCTGTTCGTTTGTTGCAGTGGCGTGCTTGAGAAAAGCGGTGGTCGCTCCCGTCTCCTTGAAGATTTTCGAAACAACCGTTACCCCAACCTCCAGCTCCGCGATCTTTTGAACCACATTGTGGAGTTCTCTCAGGACCAACATGGCTCACGGTTCATCCAGCAGAAGCTGGAACGCGCTACATTGGCAGAAAAACAATTGGTCTTCAACGAAATCATCAACTCAGCTTACTCTCTCATGACGGACGTTTTCGGAAATTACGTCATTCAGAAATTTTTCGAATTTGGAACTCCTGAGCAAAAGCAGGCCTTGGCAGCGCGTGTCAAAGGACACGTTTTGCCATTGGCATTGCAGATGTACGGCTGCCGAGTGATTCAGAAAGCCCTTGAAAGCATCCCATCGGAACAACAAAAAGAGATCGTCAAGGAGCTTGACGGCCACGTTCTCAAATGCGTCAAAGATCAGAACGGAAATCACGTCGTACAGAAGTGCATTGAGTGTGTAGACCCTCTCGCGTTGCAGTTCATCATCGATGCGTTCCAGGTATGGATGGATTCCCTCGGAGGACACTCCTTGTTTTTAGATTCGATTTAGTAATGAAATGAAGTTCGCTGCACAGTTGCGGGTACGCGAGGACGCTGCTTTCAAACATGCATTTCCGTTTTTCAGGGCCAGGTTTTCGCACTGTCCACACATCCTTACGGTTGTCGTGTAATCCAGCGAATCTTGGAACACTGCACGTCTGAGCAGACGTCTCCGATTCTCGAGGAACTCCATCAGCACACAGAGCAGCTTGTGCAAGATCAATACGGAAATTACGTTATTCAACACGTGCTCGAACACGGTCGTACCGAAGACAAGAATCAAATCGTGAATGCTACTCGAGGCAAAGTGCTGAATTTATCCCAACATAAGTTCGCCTCGAACGTCGTCGAAAAATGTGTGACTCACGCCTCTCGCCAGGATCGAATCCTTCTCATCGAAGAGGTTTGTTCTTTCCTTGACGGAAGTGCTCTCTACACAATGATTAAGGATCAGTATGCCAATTACGTCGTGCAACGCATGATCGAGGTCGCTGAGCCACCGCAACGAAAGCTGCTCCTGCAGAAGATTCGACCTCACATGGCCTCTCTCCGCAAGTACACCTACGGAAAACACATCTTAGGCAAGCTAGAGAAATATCTCATGAAAGGGGCGACCCAAGGTGGTAATCTAGCCCTGGATCCCCATGCGGCGCCGTAAGCGAACCGTAAAATGGACGGTCCATAAGATTGGTAGACGAGCAGCGATGACACGACTTCGAGCAACTTTGAGCCAACAAGCTTGTGGACGTGCATCAGTGCGCGCATGCTCGCTCAATTGGCGACTTGCACTTGGACGACGATATTTCAGGAGAATTTTCGAGAAATCTATCAATTTTCAACTCCATCGCGGCCAATCTCCCCTTCTGCCACACATCCGCGCTGTTTGATTCATTCCAATGATGAGTTAGACGATTCAGCGCTGGCAGTGGGTTGGTCCTCTTGTCAATTGATTTGACAAATGTCGTAGACTTTGGGTAAACTTTAGATTTTACTTGACTCTGCTTAGAAACTGATTTGACCACTGTTTCAGAAGCCGAGAGAAATCGGCGCCGCCATTCTTCTCCGCGAACCCAAGAGAGTTTGGGATTGAACACCTCGTTTGCTTAAACAAAATTAGAAAGAAACAAGCAAGCAGAAAACAGGCATACCGAAAGACAACACAAATGAGCTGAACGATAAATACGAAAAACTTCGCTTCGAGCTCCGAGCGGAATGAAAGTGGGAGCTTGGACCTCGTTTCGGAGGTGAGATTCTCATTCGTTGGAGCTATTTCATGCCGACGAAGGCTAGAGGGCAAATCATCCTTTGTCGTTGGGGCTCTCGAACTCTCGCGAAGCGATAGCGGAGGACTGAGCAAAGTATGATGATTATTTGTAATTTTGGACACTATAGGCTGTCTAGTTCACGAAAAACTTCTCGTACACCCGGAACGCGACGCTATCGTCGGCATACCTGGAGGAAATTTTGTGATACGTTCACGATGAGAAGGGGAACAGCATCAATCGAAGACCTGCTTTGCTCATTCTCGAAGCGGATTGAGGCTCGGCACTTTTTCCTATTCACGATATTTGTAGCTCGACTCCCTGACCTCGATGGGAGCCGAAGCGAGTTCCCGCCGAGGCTTCCTCTATCGGTGGCGTAGAACCCTTTACTGTTATCAGACGTATTTTCCGAACGTTGCCACATTAATTACTCCCAATTTCTGATTTCCTGAGCCTAAGAGCTTTCTATCACCTCTACCGTGTGGATCATCCTCCGTGATCGTCTGAAGTTCATGTAGAGCTCCGACCCATGGGGCTTTGACGGAATCCTCCCACGCCGAAACCATTGAACGAAATTTCCGATTGAGCGTCTCTACCGACGAACCGGGTGTGCGAGGACTGAACAGGTTTTCATGATCGATGATCGATATGAACTATTTAAAGTGAAAACCACAAAAAAAAGACGAACCCTGGATACCCTATAGCCGCAACAAACAGCAGGCAATGTATCAAATATCCTCCCTAATCTACATACCTTATAACTGCGTAAGAAAAGTGAATCTGAAGCTGGTGATTACTTCTATGACGTCATACATATTGGAAATGTAGGACACATAGGCTCCCGATATTTATTAGTGAAGTTGAGTGATTAAATGGGATCCTGTGTATTACGGCGCCGAGAAAAACAACAACAACTTCAAATATTACAACTACTACTACCACTACTACCATCATCTCTGATACCATCACACTACTATTAGGAAGATAATATGATTGATATATAACATTATTCCTATCGGCATCACGAAGATTCCCATATTACTAATATTGCAACAGATATTTCAGTTGTTTCATCTCCGTTGTCCGAGTGGCCGTGGTGAGAGCGAATGCGGGCGGGCGGGCGGGAAGGCGCGGACGGACTGACTGACTGACGGACGATCGAGCCAGATGTAGATATACTGGTCGCTCTGGAGGTGTTTCTGTTTGCTGCTACAAAAGAAGGCTATAGAGTCGGAACATTTGGTGCTGTGATTTCGGAAGGCGGTCGGAAGAAACCTTGAGGTCTAGTTTGAAAAGACCACAGCAATGTTAAATGAAGGTTCTCTTGAGGGTGGATCACATTGGAACGACGATGATGAGACTGATAACAACGTCAACAACGATCGGGAAACGACGACTATAGACAACGTGTTGACGGTGATTTCTGACCAGGTTTCGAACGGGGAAGGAAACAACTGTCAGCAGCCTCTTCCCACCAGACAGTTGGGACAGTTTTTGTAAAATTTGTAAGTTTGTGTACCATATACCTAGAGTCAACATAAATATATCGACGGGAACCGTAAAATCGGGAAGAGAGCCTGAGGATTTCCAACCAATTTCTACCGAAACACCACCATCGCATCAGAGCAGCTTGATTTTTAGTCATGTCGACGGGAAAAGCGGGAGAGAGGAGAATGCGGACAAAAAACGAGGCAATGACTTTGTCTGAATAGACCAGCCTAATTTCGGCATGATTCAACGACGGTTCTTCACTCCTTATGTAAAGTGTCTGAGATTGTTTCAAGTCTCCATCTCTTTTCCCTTCATTCAGTTCCTGGTCAAACTGTTCAATGTTTTGGGACATCTCTACCACATTGCAGATGTCTTACATTCTCGAATGTTCTCCACTGTGTACAGAACGAGGTCTTTCCGATCGTCGATCGCTTCCAATCTCTTTCGACTCTGCCCAGATTCGATCTGAATCTCGCGCTTACGCTTCCGATCAACTCTGAGAGATGGTTCCCTGGGAAACCCCGATTCCATTGATCACTCTGAATCGATAATGCCGACGTCTTCGCTTTCAATTTGGGATGTTGCTTCCGGCTCACTGCAGCTGCCGACATCCACTATTGCAGAGACTTCCAACAACCTGAAGTGAATATAAGCTTTTCTTGCTGAACTTCGTTGGGAAACAAAATTTGAAATCTGTCGATCCAAACGAGGAATTACGTTAGAGCCAAGCGAGCGAATAGCCTAGCGCAAGCGAGACACCTTCATTAGCGGAGCCGTGTACATTTGTAGATAGATCAAACAACCCAAAATTGAACAGGAACAACGCTCCCGGGAGATGAGCAGACGAGCACAGAACGGGAAAAACTGATTTCATCAGAATTTTCGTCTTTGTATGTGATACTTTGAACGAACGTACGACCGTCGCCGACTCGTCTCACCACGGATCCAACAACTACCACAAGAAAGACAACGCGTACTTGATAAATTAGGCATATTCCCTTATTCTGGCAATCAAATCTCTGTGAGAGTAATAATTAGCGCTCGGAAAAGAGAAACATTCGAGTCAAACGGAGTCACGTCTGAAACATTTTTGAAAAATCTTCTTGCGGTTCGCCATGAGGACGAGTTTGCCCGCCTCATCTCTAAAGATATGGAATAACTTCTGAACGGAAAATGAACCTCATTTGAACGAATATCAGTAATTATTTGAAAAGCGTCGCTGTCGCATTGGACTGGCACTTGGACGGAGGCGGCTCGCACGGAAAGCACTGTGTCCAAGCAGTTCCCGATCAGGTTCAAGATCCGATGTTTGTGGCGAGGCCTCTGGACTATCTGCGAGAATGCAGCTGAAATTGGCTCTTTCGATCAACGACTACTTTTCACTAGATCAGTTCCCCCCTCTGTTCACAATGTTAACGTCATAAAATAGAGAGACAGTGGGCCTTAAATCTAAATGGACTCTCGCAACGACAACATTACCGACTATACCACAGGATCTTCATATTCGGCTTGATGGTTTGTGTAAGAACATTGTAAACATATTGTAAAGTTATACAATTCTATATTAGCTTATCGTGGAAATAAATTCGAATGCAAGAGTCAAACGTTTGCGTTATCATTCTCTCTTGGGAAGAGTGGGGAATGGAATAGCCTTTGAGGAGGCTCTAGGTCCAGATGAGCTCGATGCACTGGGGTGCTCGATGCTAGGGGTTCCTTTTTGGTTATCGTTTTCTTCTTGTAGCAGGCGCAGAGGGCGGCGTTTTCCCAAATTTCAGGGTTTCCGCCCCGGGCGGCACATAGCCTTCATACGCCCCTGGCTCGATGAGAACATTCTATTCCTTCCCGAAGTTATTTCGATGGAATGCTTCAAAGTATTACCGCGTGGATGTCAAATATTATCAGATAAGCTTTTATTGTTTTCTCTGTAGTATATATATAATCATATAAATGTCACACATTTGTTGGAAATCATCGAGTGGGTTCAGATCTCTGATTATTCGGGGCAGAAGATTGCTGACCGAGTGCTGTTTTGTACAAGGTCTGACGGAGCGGGTTGGGTTCCTCGTGAGAGAGCATGGATTCAAATCGTGTGTACAGCACAGAATTGATCGTAGACGTCAATGGAGCCATATATACATTAAGTTACAACATAAGCCCTGTGCCCGGCGGCCGATTCGACGAAAGGCTGTGATACGAGGGAGAATAATTCGCCATCGGATTCTAGCCAGTCTGCTGATAAAACCTAATTCTCTCGCCCCTAAGCCGGATCATTGGTGTACTTTGTGAAGGGAAAGTTGGATGAGAGGAGTACTTAGGTTACCAACTTCGATGAGAATGTTTGCTTACGAAACAGCGATGGAAAAGTCGTTCAGAGTGGGGGTTGGTATCCATTATGCGTATCCACGACATTTTGCATAGCCTTCGCTGCTGCCTGCTGTTGGACATGAGGACAATGGAATAGAATGATTGATGGATTCGGAGGATGCTGACCTGCACACCCGACGGACGGATTGGAGGATCATAATTCTCTACTGACAGGGTTCCCGCTTGATTCCGTAAGTTCAGTCTATGTTATCGAACGAATGCCTAAGAGCTGCGAGTCAGAAGCTTTGGCGGTACACGTCCACCTCTCAATGCCTCCTCGATTATTTGCATGCTTTTCCTGAGGGAAACCCTGTTCCAGTAGCGTCACAGAAGAATGGTGCAAGGCGTGTCCGATTGGGGAACGAGAACGGGAATCTCGTTGATGCGAGTCCCCTCTAAAAGCATGCGGAGCACTAAAAGGCCGGGTTCTTTCAGAACTCCGAGTTCTGACTGATTTCGAGACCTCGAACCTCAAATTGGGAATGAAGTCGAGAGAGAAATAGCGCAAACATGCATTGAAAATGGAGGAGCATTCCGGGAAATGATAAAATCGTTCTCGTCGTGATGTGTGGGCACAATTGTTATTCGAAATAAATTACGTTTAGCTTAAATACAATGAATTGCAGTGCATCGCGAAATTCAGATTCGCATTCTGTGGGTAAATCGTTGTGGCATTTCTATGAAGTACGCTCTCTCGACATGAATATTAACTCATGGATTTGCACATTGACAGACTATGAGAGGACCCTAGTTTTTAGCCCTATCGAATCTACATATTCGCAGCTGTGTCCTCTCGTTATTTGACCTCAATCTCCATCGGCGTCTCCTCTGAATCTTTAGACTCAGCTGACGAGCTCGATGCGGTCTTCGCCGTCAGCGGTTTCTTTTCCCTGGAAAAAATCGGAGGATGAGACTTCCTGGTCGGATACCTCGCTCAACCAGTAGCGTAGATAATGTGGAACCGATGGAATTCAAGTCAAATGGTAAGACTTTTCCTCAACTCACGTTGCGGGGTAGTACTGCCGAAGGCGGAGATGCCAGGCTATGCTAGCCACGGCGGTCACGGTACGAAACTGATGTATGATGTTCCGTGGGAGAAAATAAATATCGTTGTCACAGAGATTGACTCTTGCATAGCGAACCCCTTCCCTGCGGAGTTGATTGAGTTTGGCGTCTTCAACCCACTGGATGCACTGCGAGACTGGCGGTTCGTGCAGATCCAGTTGTAGTTTTTCCACTAACGACAAATAATCATTAGCATGAAACGCGACCACATCCTTGGTCACACGATTGCACCATGGCTCTCCGTTGACAGCCTTGAGGATTCCTACAGCGGCCGTCGTCATCCTGTCCAGGCCCTGACCAACTTGGTCTGCGTGTGCCTTCGTGCGATCTTCGAAGAAGATCTCTCGTGGCTCCGTCGAACGCAGCGGTTGGTAATAAAGATTTTTGAGTTCCTTTCTGGTCTGTTTCATTGGGGATCCTTTGACTTCTGCTGTAGGTACCATTTGTTCACCAGGACGTACCCACACGATGGGGCCATCGTTGCTTTGCCGAGGATCGAATTGCTCGACTGATAACGAACCCCACGGCATCGTAGACTTCAGGAATGGGCTCTGCTCCAATAATTTGAGAAAATCAGGGAAGAAGCCGCCCGTTTCCTCCTGTGCCGTTCCCACAACGGATATCTGATGAAGAGGTCCGGCGCGGTAGGTGCCGCAGCTATAAGTGCGCTCTACGAGATCTTTGAATTCGCGCATAGTGGTCGTTTCAATGTCACTCTGTCTACCAAGGACGCCGCATTTAACTTTCATCTGGGGGTGCGTCGTAGCGAAATAGTCAACGAGGTCTGGCATGTACGAGGCTCCGTTGTGGATTACCGATACCACATATTTGGCGCAGCCATGGGAGGATTCACGAAAAGTTTCTTTCAGGTACTCCTTCACAAGTCGTTGCATCTCATCTTGGTTCAAGTGTTGGATTTCGTCGAAGTAGAGGTGCAGGATGTCCGCGCCACCGTTGGAGTGACGTTCGCGTCGGAAGAATCTGGAACAAATCCGTTCCGTGTGAGCGAGAGTGTATGAATTATAACACACCCTCTTGAAGGTGATAGTTTGGGTAATGCCCAATTTACCTTCCGAACTTGTAGTGATCGTACTCCAAGGTTTCCGGGAACCGCGACGTCTGCAGTCCTTTCGATTCAATTTTCAGTGGTATTGTACTCCTGTCTCTTTTACACTGTATGCTACAGTTGCGCATTTTCTGCAAGCGACGTTTACAACGGGAGCAGCGCGACGATCCATCTCGTGACGACCTGCAACTATCCGAATCAGAAACCAACTGAAGCACTCATTCCGGGGGGGGGGGGGGGGGACAGTGTGTCGTTTGATGACATAAGTAAGAAGCAGTGGCATGACATACCTGTCTTTCTGTCTATTTTCATCTTTATGCCGCTCACGGTGATCCTTCTCTGAAGGCTTCCGATGGCTCTTTTCGGAGTGGGCTCCGGATTGCTCAACTTTCACTTCAGCTAGAACTTCTGGCTTAATGTCAAGCTGCATTCCGCATACGGGCGAAGTGTAGGGTCCTGGAAACGAAGAAACCAACGTTAATATTGGAGGTTCAGCCTTCCGAATTGATGACCTTCAAACCCAGTCAAAACTAATTTTCGCGGAAGCGACCCGCGCAGAGACTCCAGGGATATTGTATTGAATCTTCAGCATGCGTCGATCTCGTGCTTAAACATGGTAGACGTGGCTGGTTGACAAGATACCATTGAATGATCAATTCCCGTATTGAGATAACTTTCTGGTGAAAGAACCGCGGATTTCATGATCATAAATTTTCTCTCTGCGTTAACTAATAAAGACACTGATCCTGAAACTACGAACACAACCAGACATTGCGTCAGGTTCTGCTCTGAACAGAAAATTACGGGCGCCTGAAGGGAACGATGCGTCACACTGTGCGAATATTCTGGAGCGAAAAAGCTTCCTTCTTCGTTGAGTTACGCTAGGCCCGTGATCCAGTCGCAAGCCAAACTTGGCGGCGCGTGAGTCTGTCTCATGTTGACGGAACCAATTAAAGTAGAATAACGCATAGCTTCCGTTCGAGATGCTTCTGCTTTAACTGAGAACCACAAGTTGCGGATTGTTTCATGTCAAATCACGAGGCTCAAGTCGTCTGTGAACAGGGTCTCACCGAAGATATTCCCTGAAACATTTCCTGGGAAGATGTGGATTATTTCTATTCTGCAAACCGAATAGAACAGCTCTCCCGTAATCGATGTGTATTCCACGTGACCTTGATATAGTGAACAGGTGCAGCCTGGTCGAGTAAATAGTCTCAAGATGTATTGCCTGAAGCTGCATATTCCATGCAGAAAATGCGGCTCCTCACATCCTTGCACATGATGTCTGAGAATGTTCACTCATTATTGAATGCGTTCAATTCCTACAAGGAACAGCTAAAGGAAGAAACAACGATTCCCGTCTCGAGTTCCCGGAAGACTCATCGACAAGCTCTAGCATTTGAAGTGTGGCCGCAAGGCTCTAGGATGCTCTCCAAAATTTCACTCCAGAGCGATGGACAGCTCATTCAAATTGAGCGGCAGTTGCATATATTCGGAACGCGGCCGGCTGTCACGGTTAGGTTCACAGACCAACGATTCGCTCGGCCAGATTCCTCCTGGCTTGATTCAGCCAGCCGTGTGGGCGCAAAAACATTACGTCATCGGCACACTGAGGAAAAACTGAGCTGCGTTTCCGACGCCGCGCCGCTGAAGTTTCGCTGAGCCGAAAACTCACTGCAGCGTTTCGTGTCATCACTGGAAGTTCCGAGTATTTCGAAGGAGTGCTCAATGGAACGCGATCTGTTTCCCCAAGACTCGAACTAAACTTCCACGAAACTCGCAATCGAATCGATCATCCTAGTTAACCTATGCGAACACTCACTTGCTGAAGAGTTATCGCTGGTGTTTTGATCCGAGGCCGCTTCTGTCGGTTTTCTCGTTATTGATGTGTTTGTTGTTGCTGTAGTTGTTGAGGATATTGTTGTTGTCGCCGAATTCGCTGTCGTTGTTGCTGATGTAAGCCTCTCGATGCTGTTGGCCTCAGGCTCGCCCATGGCGACCATTGTGAGCATTGAACTTACTCTGCTATGAATCACTTTCACGAGAGACAGACAGTAATATCGTTATTCGGCCGGGTGAGCTTTCTCGTTCACGAGTTCACTGGAACCACTAGCCGAGCAACAACGGACAACAACTATGGCAGAAACTGTACTGCCGTTCACGTCTGTCGAGCTGTTCAGAAAAGCTGCCGCCTCGATGTTGGCGATTATGACAGTGATGATGATGATAGATAGAAAACAGCGAGAACGAACACTTCACTTCATCAACTCAACACTGAAGGTGTCCCATGAGATGGAAATTTCGGCGAAGATGAAAAACGACCACGATGATGAGACTGCTACCGCCAACAACAATCACAAGAACAGTCACCACGGTACGTAGAATCAAGATGAGACCGAGAGAGGAACGAAGGCGACCGCGGCAACGGATCGTATGAACACGATGACATCGTCTTCGTTCGGCAAATCTTTACCCCACCTTTGACCGCACTTATTGTAATCATTCTCCTTATTGTAGGCGCATCCTCAGTATTAAGGCGGGGAACCCACGCTCGTCGTTGCTCACGTTGACATTGTCACTCCACGCTGGCTCGAGGAACGCGGCACCAAACACAGCGGCAACAGAAATAACCAAGCGAGGCAGTCACATACGCAGCCTGCGAGGCCAGCGAGCGCTACGTGCGAATTAGAAGTAGGGGAAAAGGAAGACAGCGACGACAACAATGACGGCGACGGTCCTCCTCACTCTTGGCTTCCCTCACTTCGCCACACAGGACCGAAACAACAAAACGACGACAACGTCGGCGAGGAGGATCTGCAAACCACCAGCAGAACCACCGGACATGCGAATCGGGAACGAAAACACGAGGTTACAAATGATCGGAGAAACGTATGCCGCGGTTACTGCTCGTTGGAAATGGCGGGACGCGATGGGAAAATGACGGAGATCACCGTTCCGAAGAAAAGAGCCCTCGAATGTGATGGAAGAGAGGGCAAGCGAACCGAGAATGGAAATGCTGGGGATGATGATCTCTGCCTATCGGAGAACTAGAGTGAAGGGCGCGTAACGAGCATCGAATCATTATGCTCACAAAAAGTGAAAATCTTCCCTCATCAACAATACAGAGCAGGAAGCAACACTTCGTACGCATCCTCACTTCAACTAGTGATAGATTCCCTCCAATGACGAGAACGAATAATGCGAGGCTAAGCGAACGCTGGAGCACTCTTGGCGATGAAGGATTACTAAAGCCAACTCAAACTTAGCGTCTCAAACTAGCCTGGGAGGCAGCACCTACTCATTTCACAGAACATGACAGTCGATTCTCACTCCGGCCTTTGATCTGTTTGTTCGGCAGCTCAGTTAACTATGTGCTACACTTCCACGGATGCTTGGCTCGATTCTCTAATTGCGCTTCTCGGTCGATTATTCGGAAGAATATCCAGTTAGAGATGTCACATGCAAATTTTCTCCCTTTTCAGACAGTATATACCTATGATTGCGGGATCAGAGGTGCTTAATCCTGTTCCTCCTAGAGGTGACCTCATTCCCCTCGAAGCGGCTCAGTCATGGAACCCCGAGGGCTTTTCCTTCTTCTGTCATTATCGAGAACCCGATCGAATGTTTTCCCGAGCGTTTAAACAGTCGCTGAGGCATTGCACCTTTCGCTGGAAGGATTTGAGCTTCTGGATGGGGAAAGACACATTTCAGGATGCTGGAAGGATCTGCTTTTTGAATTTGCCGCCATCCCGCTGAGAGCTCAGCGCTGCGCCCGCCCGGTCTTCCCTTCACGCCACCATCCTCTGACAGTCGAGCCAGCAGAAGGACAGACAGACGGTGGTGCTGGTGGTGTCAGTCAGTCCAGCAGTCGGTCACTCCGTCAGTAAGTCAGTCGTCACACCGACAGTTCGAGGGGCATTCCGCGAGTGAGTCTATCGTCAGCAGCGGTAGGTTGCTGTGCTCGAAAGTGGTGCTTGAGTAGCGAATCGTTCTCACGGAAGTGTTTGGAGTAAACAGCGAAGTGCAGTCCATCATCGAACGGAGGTACTGCTCCTGTTGTCTCTAGAGAACGAGAAGACGAAGTACAGAGAGCGTAACGTCAACGATACCTGTCGTCCGGTAAGCTGTCTGCTTGTTCCCTGTCACGACAACGGCGATCGACGAACTTCAACCCTTGCAGCGAGAGCATCCACGCAGTACAGTACCTTTTCAGTGGCAACTCGGACGGCGAACTCCTCGGTTTCGAAATGAACCGACCGACAGGGCAGAGTCTAAATGACCGGATCACTGCTGCCCGGTACACCCTCGCTGGGCAGGGCCTTGCCAGGGTAGTTTGCAAAGCAACCACCGAGGAATTGATGGCTCCCAAGAAGAAACATCTCGATTGTGAGTTGAAATCAAGATTTTCGATTGAAAAAATCCGATCCGAATCGAGTTTCTCTGCATAGAGTCGGAAATGGACGCCGAAGCTCGTTACGCGACTCCGATATTTGGGGAGTACACTTCCGGAAACCAATTGGCTCCAACATGATGCTACAATATATTGAGAGAGATCTCTCTGGAGCCGTTAGATGTACTCCGGTAGTTCTGGATGAGATTCGCTTATTGAACGACAACGCGGTAATCCGCCACAGAAAACAGCTGTAGACAGACAAATTCATCTCTCTGTTCTTAGCTTGGTGATTCCTGGTCGAAATTGTTTACCGAGATTTTGCCTGCTTCGTTCCATTCAAACTAGACGGCTTTGTTTATGTACTGGCAGTCTTCAGGTTAAAGACGCGTTATGCTACAGGAATAGCTGGTATCATAGCAGTTTGACTACAAAAATAACTCGGATGTAGTGTTCTATGATCAGAATGTCCAATGAGCTATGATTCGTCATTTGATATGTTATTTGAAGGGGTTTCGGCTCGGCAATGCTTTTTCTATGGAGCCGCGGTGATGGAAAGCACACGAATAGTATCCATTCTCAGTTTGAATCATGTAATAGCATGGAACTCGAGCAAGCTCTCTGATGTACAAATCATTTATTAGGTAGTTGTGTGCTCCGACGGCAGTGTTAAACGAATTGCTCTTTTGTCTTCTGAAGAGGTCGGGCTTGTTTTGCCGGCCACATTTCCTCAGGTTTTCCGACGGAATTATTCCGAGTCGTTCGATCTAGAAAAACGTCCAAACCTTGGTGAAAGCTTTTGCAGAGAATATTTAGACGACTCGAACATCAAAAGTTGTAAAAGTAAAATTTGACGAACCGATGAATGGACGGTCAAGAGTTTGATCTAGAAGAGTCTGGCAAATATTTTCGATGGCATCTCGTCACCTCTCGTCAGCTGTTCCGGCGTCGATCGAAACTTACGCTAGCTTGAGCATTACTTTCAACAAGAAGTTTTCGGACCGACGATAATTTCTTGCCTCCATTTCGCAGATTTGCTTCATTGCACAAACGAGCCCAATGTTTCGATTCCACAATTGGCAAATCTTCTCATCGAGCGAACACAGAACGGATCTTGGATAGTAGTATTCAAGTCGCTCGTTACAGTACATCACTTGATGTGCTATGGAAGCGAAAGGTTCACCCAATACCTTGCCTCGTCGAACTGCACCTTCAACCTTGCGAATTTTAACGACAGACTGGGCACACCACAGGTAAGTTCTCACTGACATTAAATGCCGCACAGTTAGCGCCGACCAATCGGCCTGGCGCGCATTCGACATCGTTACGATGCTCGTCACTTATAGTTTACATTACACATTCAATCTTCAGGGAACCGAAATGGCGACGTTCATCAGGCGTCATTCTAAATACCTCAACGAAAAAGCGCTTTCGTACCGAATGGTGGCGTTCGATTTCTGCAAGGTAAACATTACTTGCTGAGAATTTTCGAGGAAGTCACTTCAGCTGTTTTTCAGATTTGCTCGAGAAGCTCGATTCTAGAGAAGCAAAGCTGAAATCTCCACAATCTTCTCTAGAATACGGATGCTTGATGTATCGCGGATTTCGAAGTCAGCCCTTTCTTTGCTAGTCACGGCAGAAAGAGGAGATCCGATGATTTCTTCGAAATTTAGAAATTGGAATAGCAGAGTCGCTCCATGCTCGTTTCGGATTACATTCTGTGCTCACATAAATGCGAGACCTAGTTTTGGAGCGAGTTCCAAACTCGTGAAACAGCGGCACGCAAGCTTGCTACGCCTCTCACGTTTTAAGGGAGCAAATGTCATTGAAAACTGCGTTCAACCACGGATTAGACAGAGGAAATCCAATCCACTGGTTGGCTATTGGGCGTTTCGAGCGATTGGCGGCGTCTCACAGCAGTTCGCTCGACGGAACATTTTCCCCAGTCTCAGAGTGAACATGCCCGCAGTATTTTTTTATCTTTCTTATTTTTTTCGGTCTCGGAATTACCGGAGATGAGCAATGAAAATTCACTGTATAGCAATGAAAAGGAAATCGGGACTCCTTGATATTATCGAGGGATAGGAGTCTTCATCTTCAAGTTTTTATACGATCCCATCCTATTCTTTATACTCGGAGCAAAAAAGGGCGCGAACCATGATTTGGAAGTTTATCGACATTTCTAGTAACTCTTGTTTCACTCCCACAGTCGTTTGTAAGTCAAGGGATTTATCGTCAATAAGATCAGTTGAGAATTCATGCATCTCTTCCGCCAACAAATAAATAGTTCATGAATCGCATCGAGTAGTGAGTTTGCTCAACGTTTGCTTTTCTTTCCAAAGGTGAAACGCAGTGAGAAACCCGGCGAGATGAGAACGATGGCGATGGACAAACTTTTAAAAACCATCCCCGTTTTACAACAACAGCTTGACTTCCTCTTGGAGTTCGATGCTTCGCCCTCTGACCTCTGCAATTCAGTGGTCACTGCAGCGTTCATGTTGCTTTTCAAAGTGAGTGACGGATATTCTCTACGCTGGTCTGATGCGATACCGGGTCGAGCCCAAGTGAATATGGTTCAATAAATTGAATGACCCGATATCTTCGTTCTCAGGACCTTATCAGACTGTTTGCCTGCTATAACGAGGGCATCATAAACATCCTCGAAAAGTACTTCAGCCTTCAGAAGAAGCAATGCAGAGAAGCACTCGAATGTTACAAGAAGTTTTTGGTCCGGATGGATCGCGTGGCGGAATTCCTGAAGGTTGCGGAGAATATCGGCATCGACAAAGGAGACATTCCCGACCTCACGAGAGTAAGTCGCTCCGCCTGCAGCCAGGCCGGTTCCGGAATCCTGAGGATTCGGATTGTATGTCCATGACTGAATATCAATCTCCCTTGCTCCTCAGGCTCCATCAAGTCTCCTCGATGCTCTAGAACAGCACTTGGCTACGCTCGAAGGCAGGAAATACGTGCCGTCATCCACTGCACCACCCAAGTAAGTGAGCGAACGAACCTGCAAACCTCTCGTAAGATCGTTTCCGAAAAGTAGGATTTTTTCGTTTGGTTACGTGTGATTTGGTTCGACATTTTCATCCAGCTGTCCTCGCTGTCCTCGTTTCCGTCATTTATAACGGGATTTGTCATGTTATTTGGGGTTTTGAGGAAGAAATTTTTGCTATTTCGTGAATTGGTTCGACATTTTCATCCAGCTGTCCTCGCTGTCCTCGTTTCCGTCATTTATAACGGGATTTGTCATGTTATTTGGGGTTTTGAGGAAGAAATTTTTGCTATTTCGTGGGTGGGACTTCGTCGGGTCCTCGAGACTGGAATCCGTTTTGTCGGCCAAGGACGAGGACCTCTCTGTATCCTATTTTTCCCTGTTTTGTTGATTTTTTTTTTTGCTTCCGTTTTTTTCCAACATCAGTGGGAATGGGAACGCACCAAATGGATTCGCAAATGCAGTGTCCGTCTTATCAACCACATCGACAGCTATAGGAAAAACACTCTCACAAGATGAGTCTCTTAGACAGGCGATTCTCGAAGAGGAAAAAGCTCTCAGCAAGCTGAAGGTGAGTTTCTTGGAGTCCTCATTCTCTCGTAGCATCAAGAAGAAATTGGATTCGATTCCGTTTCGAATCCTCGGGACGGAATCGACGCCTGGATCATGATTTTCTTTTCGCAGTCTCTGCGAAAGCACTCTTGTTCCCTTCGATATTTTCCCCTCATGACTGCATCGTTCGTTGCTGAATTGATGGAACCTTTACTGCGATTTCTTTATCGCCGCGGAAATTCTCGTCCGCACGCATTTGATCTCCTTCTGCAAAGACACTCGCCGGATGGAGTCCATCGGCCGAGATTCCCAGAGATCAACGCTAGTTCGAGGTTTTGGGAACTGAGCATGATTGCTTTCGGATTGCATGAATCTCAACAAGCGTCTTCGAGTGCCGATTGTTGTTCGCGCGTTGCGAGGCATGTTGTAGAAATCGATATCGTATCTACCACGACTCTGAGAGAGCATCTTCCACGCTCCCGTGTTATCTTGGGAGACGAAAGACTAGTTTAGAGTTTCTCGATCTAATTCAGATCAATTAAAATTTCTGAATCTTCTATTTCATCGACGGTCCTCTAGGAGCAGGAGGTAAGACACTCCGACGGAGTCTTTCGATTTCTGCACGAGTTTCTCTCAATTGCCGCAGTATCTCAATTTGAGATCGCTTTCTTCGGTTTCCATGACCTTCCTCCAATTCCTGATTTCTACACAAGCCTCCATCAGACAGATCCCATTGATATCATGGCCGATATGTCAACTCGATCAAGACGGCTTAAATATAGTTTACCGTGGGAGGGGGGAGACAATCATGGGAGGGGGGAGACAATCATGTTTCAGCTTCTTGTGGCTGAATCTCTCATATACAGAAGCATTGATATTCGACGAACTCCGAGGCGATAAGACCTAACTCTAAAACTTGAATACTCTCGATTCGTTCTCTCGAATTTCACTATGATCCTTCATTCAACGCAGGAAGAACCGTACTCATCGATCACCAATTTCAAAAGCTTTTTCGAGCCTCTCGACGCCTATGTACCAATAGTAAATATTTTCTGAAATTCATTTTATCCGTCGCTCGTACTTTTCTGAAAAGTTGTGCAGTCCTCTTCGGCGTAAGTTTGACGATAGTTTCATGTGGTGGTTGTTGTTATCGCTGCCATTGCCGCAGCTTATGTTTCGGTGTTTAGTGGATCCAGTTGCCTCACGATGTGTTGACAATCATGCACGTTCCGAGTTTCTTCATCATGAGCTTGGCTTTCATGCATTTTTCGGAGTGACCGTTTGTTTTGGCGTGACTTTCGAAGGTTTTCTCCTCTACTCTAACGATCAGAATTTTCCTTTAGCAACGACACGTAGCTCAAGGCGCAACAGCCGAACCCTCGAACCCTTTCATGGCCTCAGAGCCGAAGAAAGCAGATGATATCATGAATTTATTCGATGCTCCTCTTCCGGCTCAACATCCTCCCCCCGTACCGCCAGCGCCAACAATGGTGAGTCTTTTCTTCCACTCATTCGTCCATCGTGACTCTCCTCCGCGTGCATTGTGAAAGAATCGGAAGAGATGATCCCGAGTATCAGGTGCCGAATGAATTTCCTCTCCCCCGAGTACTTTATGGAGCCATTTTTCCACTCTCCAGGCATCAAACGACCTTATGGGATTGAATCCGTTTGGCGACCCTGGACTCTTCTCGGTACCAGCGGGCATCGCACCGACAAATGCGGTGAACCAAGTCGCAAACGACCTCTTTGGAACTCCGGCAGTTCCAGCACAGCCGGCAGCTCAATGTAAGTTCCCGTCCGCTAGACTTAGTATGCGCTGTTTACTCAGCGATGATTTTAACGTTTTGCTTCCGAAATAATTGCACGATTAATCCGACTGAGTTGCATCGTTATGATTGGTTTCGGTTTTAACCCTATATGTTACGTTCACGATTGTAGGTGCTGTCGTTACTCGATATGCTGCATCTAACAATTCAAAATGTCAGTATATCAATATCTATTCCCTTGTATTCCTGAACATTCGAAAGATCGGTGCGATTCATTGTCAATCCTTTCCGAATGCATGCAATCTGTTTCTGGATGCAGTTAATGCGGGAAGACACAAACGAAAGCTTTTTTGAGGCGTTTTCTAAACACTCTCGGTCGCTTCAGTGCTTGATTCTTCGCTGGCGTGAAAACATGGTTTACATCTAGTTTCTTTGACCCAGTTCTGCACTACATGTAGGGACAGTCTCTTAACCCACGCCCGACTCTTGACCCGATTTTGGAGTCGAAGACTTCCTGAGCTGACATACCACTCATCCCTCTTGCAGCCGATTCGATCATCAAAGGAGATCTTGACTCGACGCTCGCCAATCTAGCTTCAAACCTGGATATCAGCCCAGCACACAGGTGAATACGAATTCGATTTACAAACTCTGAAGGATAAGAAACGGTTCTGTGACGCATGAGCCTTGCACATCCAATCCATGGAGTGGATGTCGTGCCGAAGAGATCGGAGTCGGCGAAACTGTGATTCGGGGAATGATTCTCACGATAGTTTCTTGTCGATATTCATTTGGTCGCGGTCGCGATTCATTCTGATCGGGGTTAAAGCATCACATGACACATTTCTTTCTTCTCGTACGATCATATTTTCAGTAGGTTTCTTTTGAAATGTTTAGGGATGCTAGTGAAGTCCATGCACACTCGGTTCACGCTGAAGTAGCACTGCGTTATTGTTCTTACTTACAGATACCGCACTCCGTAAGTTTTGTTGTTTCGAATGTCGAGCATTTTCTTCTCGAAATAAGCGAATCGCACTACTACAAAGAGTATTTTCGGTTATTTCATATTCTAATCAGTAACTGTCCCACTCACTGACCTTCGTGCTTCACCCACTTTACCTTCATTCTCTCCCCAAGAGGGAGGCATTTCTGAATGCTCCTCCCTTATTCTATACCCGATTTTCTTACCGACGTTCCACCTTCTTTTCCAATCTCAGGCTCGAAATCCTCTCAAACCCTCAGAGCATGTGACGTTCCGCATGATGTCCCTGTCCTTTTTGTTCCGCTAAGGCATGACTGTCCGTATTTCTCGCTTGAGCTGCCAATTGAACGCTTTCTTCACCCTGACCGCCGGCTTCGCATGCAGCCAGCATCGGACCTCTGAAAACGTTATTTGCACGGATCTCGTCAAGAGACTAACAGGAGATTCCACGAGTTACAGGAGCAAACCGCAAACGACAACATTGGCTCAAATGTCTTCGGCTAAGCAGATGACAGCGGGAACGGGTGCGGGTTGGAGCCCCGACTTCTCTGGGGCCGCAAACCCGCAACCAGCAGCACCAGCAGCTCCCGGCGCGGGAGATGCCATGATTTTCCCTGACTTATTCTCGACCAACACGGCTGTTCCTGTGAGCAATCCGTCAACCACTGAGTAGTAGATGATCTAGCTTGGCAGCCTGTTCCCGCTCCTCTTGTCAAAATCAGTTTCTGCCTGTTATTCCTGTCTTGTTTCCCAATCGAGCCCCGTCTTTCTTTGGAGCTGCTTTGAATTCGATTCAGTTTTCTCTTCTTATGTTTTGAAGTTTTTATCAGTGAATTTTGTTTTCCTCCAGGCCCGGCCGCTGAACAACGATCCTTTCGGGAATCTGTAGGTTGTGACATCTTCCTGCGACCGCAGATTGCGTTACAAGTCCGGCAGAACCCTTCTCTCAGAGTTTGGTTTAGTTTTCCAACAACAAAAGCCCTCCCGTATGACGGTTCAATTCAACCCACCAATCCCGTTGAGAATGGAGAATCCGATGACCCGCGTCCTCATCGGCCTGTTACCTACCCTTGATGAGTTTGAGAATTGATAGACAGTTTTACTGATTGGTTGATTGATCGATTCATTTCTGGTGGATTGATTGAATGACTGATTGACTGGCTCACTGGCGAGTCAACTCCTGTTGGAGGAGAATGACGGGAGTCAGATACACAGGGAGACTGTATTGATGATGGACATCAACATAACATTTCTTTCTCGAGAATCAGTTCATCGATTTCAATGCTAAGTTATTACCACTCGGACACTTATTCCTAGGAATTGAGTGTGACAGTTGATAGACGAAGTCACAGACGTAACTCACAGAAAACTCCAGGCGGACTTGACACGCAAGCTGTCCAGAGCCTTTGTTGATGTACAGTGCAGTAAGAGAGAAACGTTCATTATAGACTTTTTTTTTTAAAAATTATCATTATTTTTATTCTTAACGTGTGCATTATTATGATTCTATTGGATGTATCACAGAAACTTGGAAACGGTTCGCCGTTAGAGTAGTCGATTAGAAGGGCGTGCAGTTCATCGATAGAACTTCCTCCTGTAGAATGATTGCCGCCTTGTGACGTAGAAAGCAATTAGAAAATATATATGAATATATTAGTGTGCACTCCGTCTATTGACCTCACTCATCAAAAAAACATTGCTTTGAAGCCTTGCTCTAAAGCGAGGGGAAAACCGATACTATTTATCAGAGATGCCGCCGCATGTTGTGCATGCTTCGCTGTTCAAAATCGGCGTCATTCATGGGGAAAGAGAGATTGTCGTTCGGAGCCATAAAGCACTGGACATCGCAGATACTTGACTGGTGGCACGGAGGCAAAACGGCACGTAAGCAGGCTAGCAGGGAAACGTCGACTCTGACGGGGTCGATTTAGGAACCACACAAAACACGATGCCTTACTTTGAACAAATGTTTTCCAATTCAGTTCTCTAGGAGTGTTCAATCATCTGAGTTCACCGTGTGCAAGAGTGTGGATGAGTTCCGGTTGTCGACCTGCAACCCCCGACAGAGTTATGAAGAGATAGTGAAGAACAGAAATCTCCAGGTACATGCATCGTTCACGATCCACTTGTTTTGAGGACTTCAATTACGTGCCTGCATTAGTACCACAACCTTAAGCATCACCACTACTCTCACAACTACTATAGCTACTGTCAGCACTGTCGTCGACCAGACAGGGGTTGGCGAGCACGACTCAGTCCGCGATTCCCGAATGCGCTTGAAACGTTGCTTGATATTTGGAAGCATGTCCGCTGTCGGCCAAATTTAGCCAGTGGTAGACGCGTCGTGCCGGCGAGAAGACACATACGCTTTCATCATCTTCAGCCATGGGAGCTGCACCTAGGTCTGAGCTGGTAGCGAACGAACCGAAACAAAAGGAAAACAGCGTGACTCATCTGTTTACGTCGTAGAATTTGCCAGGTCTCGGACATATTTCGACACTGACATTTAGGAAGGAGGACAGTGTGTAGTCAGCAGATAGGTGTACTGACTCTGGATGAAGTGCAATGTGTTCAGCGAACGATTGACCAAATCCTGAAAGCGACATTGACCGAAGACCAACGCGTTGGCCACCTCGAAATCTAGCCGATCCGAATTCTTCAAAAACATCAGCTAACGGCAAATATCATCACCTTGGTGGAGAATAACTTCGAGAATCTGGGAATTTGTCATCGAAATAAAGGACGCAAATTTCACGCAATGAATCCTGACTTGTGTTTTCCATGCCTACTGAGTATCCGGTCGTTTCCCGTCCAAAATATCAAATTTGCTACCTGGCCAGGGGAGCAATACTCCGGAAGTCTCGAATCGTTGTTTCGAACTTGCTGCTCTTTGTCCTGTACATCCTATGTCACTGGATGTTAGTTTCCTCGAGATGGGGCGCTTTCCCTCGAAAATCAGAACGATGTTTCTGAGGGATCTACGAGAAGTCTGACCAGAGCAACTGATTCACGGAAAACCTCAGCTAAAAACTTTGGGCCATTTAAGTGCCCGGTAATTTCTCCCGATAGCATATGCATATGATGCTCGGAGTCAGAGGACGGCAAAACATAAGGCACCAAGGTTTTTTATAATTATATAATTTGTACTATAAATTACACAGTGGGATACAGGCGCCACCGCCACTTTTGAAGCCGTTTGTACTCGATCAATAAATACTCGTCCCGAGGAGAAAGAACCCAGAACTGTCACTCCTTCTGATCACTCACAGTCATCAATATAATTCAGGGAAACGTCGATTAAGACAGATTCTGTAAAATGTTCGAGAAAATAGGTCTATCGGTGGTTGCGCCGGGCTTCATTTCGATTATCAACTGCCGCGCATCAGGTCGAGAGATGTCACCGCGAAGATCGAGCAGAGCCATAAGATCTTCTGCAGACACATCCGGGAACCGCTTCACAAGACTGGAAACAAGAGCGAATTGAGAATACCATAAACGTAAGTCTGTTCGCGTGTTCCCGATACATACTGAAGAAGAAGGACAACAACTCACCCGCTTATCTCCAAAGATAGGAGAGTATTGTCCTTCATCTTGAGGACTTCGGCCATCAGTTTGAGAACCGCCAATTCGGACTCATCCGCAGCGGCGGATTGGATCGCTCGCTTTTTATATAGGTCTATGAACTGTTTCTCCAGCTGCGATTGAGGTAGAAGACGAAATTCAGATGTGCAGGTTCCGCAGCGTTACGCCGGGTGAAATATGAAGCGATGAAAGAATACCGACCTTGTTGGCGTCTTCCACGATGAGTTCAGCCGCGGTTTTCCGCTCTTCGTAGTTCTTGAACGACATCCGCTTCTCGCAAATAGCACGAACATAACTCGCGGCGACCTGTTTCTCGATGTTCACAATCAGATGCTGGTACTCGATTAGTGCAGTGTAGTCACTCCCGTAATCCGCCAACGTAACCGTAACGGTATCTGGAATGGAGGATTCATCTTGGAGAATGATTGATGAGAATGAAAATCACCTCAAAACAGCTTCATAGATTTTCAGTTCGCCAGAACTCTGCTTGCGAATTTCTCTGCTTAGAACATTATCAAGTTGGACTCTAATCTTATCTTTTCAAGTCAAAATCAATAAGTTTTCTTCGCCCGCGTCAATAAATATTCGTGGGGGAGCGACTTTGAGTCTGCCTTACCGATCGTTTGATCCTCTTTGGTGAGCCATTTCTTTGTCATGATATTCGGCGTGAGAGCTTTGATGTCCATGAGCACTTCTTCGCAGAGATAGTTGAGGGCATTCTCTTTCAGGGTTTTCAACTTTTCCTCTAGATTTGGAGCGAGTTTTTTGCCGTCGTTCAGCTTCGTGAGCAGAACTTTCATGTTAACAGCGTTATTGGCGACCGCGATCATGTAAGCAGTGTAGCATCGGAAGCGTGATCGGTCTTCAAAGTTTTGTGTATTATATTCTGTGACTATCTCAATGTAAGACGTCAGGAACTTGTCCATCTGCTCCATGGCCAGGTCGAAGACCCGCGAAATCAACGCCGGAGATACAGTGCGGGCGACATCAATATGTTGCGTTATCATTTGATAAATGAGCATGGGTGCCTCCGTTCGGTGGTAACCTGTATGGTGAAGAATATAGTTTTGAAACTGAGGAACTCTATAACTTAAATCACTCATTCAACGGGGTGCAGCGTCTCGCTCTCACCATCGGAATCCGTCTCCGGCAGGTCTGGTTTCTGCCAATCTTTAACGTCCGTGGTCAAGGCATTTCGAAGCCATTCCTCAAACTTCACTCGCAATCCTTCCAAGTACTTTTGCATCAGCTTATTTATCGTAGAATCCGGCAGAAGCGCCTCGAATCGAGAAGTATCCACATTTAGCTCGGGGTGAAGCATGAGTTCGCGAGAGTTGTAAGTGTTGAGCCAGCTGAGGATATGGATGTACTCGCTGTCCACAAGACCCTGGAAGTGCGTCTTACGGTTTAGCATCATATCTAACTTCGGAACAGCTCAACATTAACGTATAGGTTATGGAAACGGAAATCGCATTCCAGGAGATTGAGGCTACCTGTGAGATGATCGTTTGTAGACGCTGAGACAAACAGTTGTGGATCATGCGAACCCACTCGTTGAAAATGTCGAACAACGGTGGGAAACACGGGGTGCAATGATGCTTTACAGTTTTCAGATCATCGATGATCAGCTGACGGGTCACCTCTAAATGTCGCACCTGAAAATTCGACATTGTTTGTTATGGGAATCTATCGCATGGAGTTCGCGAAATCGGTCTTTCTTTCGAGATCACTCACCAGCCACATCTTGTTCTCCTGACGTCCCTCAATTTGATTGGCCTCCAAGCGCTCGGCTACGCTTTGCTCTAGGGTTTCCATGGCTTTCTTCCTCCATAACTTGGGTCGAGATGGAGGGAGGAAACCTGTGGCCTCCTGTCTCTTCAAGGCAGCTTCATCAGCCCATTCCTCTCGTATGATGAGGCGTAGGGCAGTCACAATCACCTGTTGATAAATGATGTCGAATCAGTCATTGTGTGACACTTGGGGCCATGATAGGCGGTGTTTCGACAGATACATAAATTTCGTGAGTTCAAACGATTCACAAAGACGCCGAAAACTTACTTGTGGCTCCTTACGGACTGTATTCAGCGTACGCTTCAAGATCACCCAGAGCTGCTTGCCGAGCTCGTCGCTGAGTCTCTCAACATCAGCAAAATATTGCTTGAGCATCGCTCTGTCGCTCGGAAGATTGTTCGCTTGTTTATGCAGCTCATACAGAAGATCATCTCGCGAACCTTCGAGATCCGAGAGAGCCTTGTGAGCCAACAAAAATTTCCCCTCCTGAATGAGATCTTGTGTCTTGGCCACACTGCCAGGGACGTTGAAAATGTGTTTCAGGTGCTCCATCAAAGTTCCCGTCTGTGAATGCTTTATGCTCTCTTCTCTGACATCCTGCAAAGTACATGATACGTGGATGATTCCTCTCCGCAGCTCAGAGTAACTTTAGACGCCGTGCACATCAAGTCCTCTTATTCGAGAGACATCAGCTGCCTCAAAAGAGGGAATTTTGAGTGAATCGAACCTGCAGTTGGAGTGAAAGCTTGGCCAAGTCCGAATAAATTTGTTCGGCTTCATCGATCTTCTTCTGGCAGTCCGAAATATCATCTCGTGCAGAGGAAAGTAGTGACAATCCGGTCTTCACACCGTCCAGCTGAGACTGAACGGCTGTTTTCAACATCGCCTCGACCGATGCTTTCTTCCTTTGAACACGCTTCCTATGCTGATCAACCTGCGAAGCCAGAACACATTTCAATGAGATACAGCCGTTCTTCGAGGACAGTTTACAGTTTACAGTCGTCATGGGCTTAAGCCGAGAATACTCCGAGGACTTCTTCGCTCATCCGGTCCGCGGGAGAAGATCTTACCTTATCCAATTGGTCTGGAATCTGCAGCATAGTTATCACATGTTTCAATCCTGTGGCCTTTGCCAGCTCTTGTTGTTCGAGAATGTCCGTCATTTTCACTCCCTTTAGCTCTGAAACGACGCAAGAAGTTGATTCCTAGACTAACAGTTCTGGTTGAAGACTTCATTCAAGATCGAAACCCAATACAGATTTTGGAAGCTCTCCCTAGAATCTTGACGGACAAGGCAGCACTGGAAGGAAATGACCTAAAACCGGACTTAAAAGCGTTTTCGGATCTGATGGAGCACTTCATCAAAGCAAATTGAACTTCTCATGATTTAGAAGCACGCTGTATTCCGAACTGCCGCTATTCGCGAGCACCCCTGCTTGCCAGAGTCGGTTTAAAAATGATACTCTTGTATTCCATCAAGTATTCGACCGAAACAGATCGGGACTCATGATCCCGAATTCCTGACCGGTGACAGGAGTGACTCAAGGTAAGAGAGGCAGTAAGCCACCTCTTCGAAAATCTCATGAGATGTGCGCGTACATCGGCATGGCTGCAGAAATGAAAGCAAGATGCAATGTGCAATAGATCACCTGTTCAATCGTTGATCAGAGGAATTGGGAGTGAATCGAGCTCACTATGTTGCTCATGGTGTTTACTAACGTAGCAGACGAAATTACACGGGCGCAGAAGTTTCGAATTGCTGTTTACATTCGGCGCTGTGAGCTGTCACGCGGAGATCAGAGTCCTCTGGACAAACCTCACCACTAGCGATGCTCAATAATTGTTCCGAATATTAGGCAGAGCCTCCTTGAACTCATTTCTGAGACAGTGGAAGGGCTCGAGCGGCTCACAACTCGCGCGGTGCTTGGGCGGCATCACGGGCGCTGTTTCGTTCCCTGTGGCGGAGTCATTATTTGAGAGGACCCTGACAAAAGAATCGGAAGGGTACATTATTCCACAGTCGTCGGCATAGACGGAATCCTCGGCTGTTGAAACCTACATATAGTTGTAGGAGCAATGATGAACCGTTGTCAAGGATCGAAACGATTGCTTGGCAATTTGGCCGTCTTGGACGTCACTAGGGGCTGACGCTAGGAGCACAGAGCGGTAGTTCAACGATTTAGCTGCACTCATGGAGTGTTCTGATTCTAGAGTTTCTCAGACCGTCTGGTACCAAAGGCTGATCAATCGGCTGTTTCCTGGCATCGCCTCAAATCTTGGAGCTTTTGCGTGGAATCTGGGTTTGGAAATTAGAAAATCTACGCTGGTGGAAGTTCAACGACCCTACGTCACTTCCAACTATAGAATTCCAGAAAAATCAACATAAATTATTTTCGATTAAATATTTCTAGCTATAATCGACGCTCCTGATGCGCGACCTTGACTTGCTCACATTTACCCTGTAATTCGCATTCTTTAACTGCATTCAGTGGATCAGCTCAACATATGCTTGTTTGGGCAACACCTTCCCGAATCCAACACCGGATACTCCGACGATGATAGCGACCGCCTGTTCTAGCATCCAAAGTAGGTTGGCCTCACGCCTTCGTCCTCATGTGCTTCGAGATAACTGAGCGCGCTATTCCTCGGTGCAATAGCGATTTTTCCCTTCCCTGGTTACTAATAGATTGCTAATGCCCACCGAGGTTGCAAAGGGCATCCAATATACTTAGCTATTTTGCCGACGAGGCGTCTTCCAAGCCGGGGCTCAAGAACGGAGCCGTGGAATCAACCCTAAGACGTAAGAATCTCCCTCGTATTATAAATATATACCGCCTTCTATACTATAAAAATCGGAGCTTGGGAAGGCGCCATAGCCTCCAGCTTCTCAAGCCGCATGCTGCGTAAGCCACTGAGCACTGCGATATGAAAAGGATGTGAATTCACGTTTCATTGGATGCCGGACTGGAAACTCTGTAAATGTCGTTTGCTCGTAGAGAGGTCGTCAGACCGCCATTGATCGCTTTGCCTCCTGGTGCGCCTCCAACAAAACGTCTACTTCAGTCGCTGAATGCTCTGCTGTCTCGAGTCTTGACCTCTGTCCCCTCTTCACTCTTCTTGGAATTTCGTTACCAGGTCTTCCTGAGTATCGGGACCTTGGAGTCGTCATCCAGGCTCCATTCACATGACTCTGTGTTCTCCGTTCATTTGTACCGCTTTGTATCGCTAGAAATGATACTGTGAAAACATTCCCGCCTTCCGATATTGTAGGCACATACAAGCAAAAGCCCGAAAGTAAAGGTCGAGTTTTACCCAATTATGTTTGCATTCCTTTTGAGATGAGGGGCAGTAGCTTCTCAAAAATATATTAACCTGCGCCATTCAACTTTTTCAACGGAAAACTGGGTCGAACGACCGACAAAATTATCATACGTGGTCTTTCAAAGCTGGAACTTGAGAATAAGGATCTCAAATTATTGAACATTTTTTTTGGTGCGATGTCGGCGAAAGGAACAGCGTTCAGAGTTTGTCTCGATAAGTTGCATGTTTTATTTGACATAACAGCATCTATCAATTTAGAATCGGTTGATTATTGATTTCGTCTATCAATATATTTAACATAATTCGATTGATATTACAATGCTTGCTGGCAGCCGCTCGAAACTGGAAGTAGAACCAGGAGCGAAGCTGCTCGAAAATGTATCGTGAAATAGCGTCACTATGAGCGATGTTCTCTAATAAATATAGTATTCATCGTTATAGTTATAGATCTGTTGGTTGCATCTTGGTTTCGTTATTTGAGGAGGGTAAGGTCGGAAACTCCAGTAGCCTCTTCTCGGAGTGATGTTACGGTCATGGAACAAGATGAAGGGTTAACTTTGGATTCTTACCATGGTTACCTTATAGACATTCGGTTGTCTGTTTGTGAGGAATGAGAGTAATGTATTGAAGGTTTTCCGGAAGTATTTTTTTTTCTCGTTGATTTTAGGAATGCGACCCTTCCGCTTTCAGGTCTCGTCGAGCCGTTCGGATGCAGTGATTTCATGCAACCGTTGAATTTGTGGTTCGCGGAACTTCGTTTGAAGTTATTGCGGACAGCGATGGCTTCGGTTGTTGGCCATCAATTCCTTGTCAACGTCACCGTTCGCCTCGCTAACAAGATTCCGTTTTACCGGTGGGTCAAGACTAGGACAGATTCCAGTAGTATTATGAGTAAACAGTTATTGTCTTGAGTAAGCCAATCGTTAGCTGATCTTGATGAAACGATAGGGTTGGAACGAAAGAACGCTGAGGAGGAATTCAGCATTTCGGGATTGGGTGGGATTGTGGATGAAAGTTTGATTGTATTTACTTTTCTCCTCTCCGTGTAATTTTGCCATTCTGGTGTGTGGGCATGGGAAACTCGATTCAAATCTGCAATTCGGAAGTGATCAGAACGATCTGTTGAGGCTGTAAGCGAAGGCACGGCTCAGAGGAACCCAGCCTCGTCCATCAGAAGAGGAACGAGCTTCCTTGACGGTTCTAGAGCGTCTACAGCTGACAAGCGATCAATGGTGACAACGATTCGGCGAAATGGTTCGATCTCTAATGCAAAAACTTGCTGTCACCAAAGCCAAGCTCAGAGCCCGTCCAGGCCTGAGTTTTTTCATCCGCTGCAGCAGGTTGGCTCGCTGGGTATTCTTTGAGGTTACGGCAGGGCCGACGAAGCGAGGAGACTCCGAAGAGCCTCCTCCGGAAGGAGATTCCGCTCGACTGTCCAAGGGAAGTCGAGATCCCTTGAATGTACTCAGTCACTGCGGGCTTGACTGACTCGCATTCCGAAACGCCGCTCATTTTGCTCAATGATTTCGAACAAAGGTAAATTGTAACTTCAAATGATTCGCTTGTTCGTCAGACTACGAGAGTGTGCAAAGTAAATCCACTCGGGGTGAATCAACGCCATGTGAACAACAGAATGTGTGGGTCAAGTTTTTGACAGCTTTTTACGAAGCTCGCGGTTTGAAAATATTCACTAAAAAAGTCTTACTATCGTCTAAGTATCACAACAGATATCAAATGAAGTGAAGCTGGACTCAGCGGAACACTATGAAGTGCTCCCGATCGAGGCGTAGCTTGCGCGATATGAGAGAAGAATTAGCATCACTTCGTGTGTTTTGGTTTTGCTTTGATGACATTCGAGTGTGATTAACGATTTGATTGGCCGAGTGATTTTCAACAGTTATTGCTGCAGGCTACGTTCTTTCTCTGTCAACAGTATAACAAGAAATAGGTAGTCTTTACGCCAGATATGTCGCCTGCCGAAGAGAAACAGTGTACACAGTCGTGAAGAACAGGAGACTTTTCCACCCGAATGAATGATTCGTTGTGTTGAAATTTGATTTGGAGCTCCGATAGTCGACGCCTACGATGTCGTATTTTGACGAGTCTGGAAAAAGTGAATGAATTCCACTCCGAGCACAACTTCCGATCGGATAGTTGATGAAGCAGCATGACTCTCAACGATCCTCGACGCTGTTCCTCGTTTCGACAGGTGTGGTCTCCGCTGATTTTGGATATTTTTCCGGCGTTTAGTCTTTGAGCAGCTTCTGGGCGCGCTGGTTGGCAGCGCTGATCCTCGACTCGTTTGATGTCGCCTGAGGTCAAGGTAAAGGTTAGGAAAATGTTAGGTTAGACCGAGAAGGGGAAAATGGGTTAGCAGATACGATTAGAAAGAGATATAGGATAGGGTATATGGTGAGGCAGACAGATATTCCGGAGGGAAAAAAAACTTTGAACACTGGAAAGAGGAAACGTGGCTCCCGGTTAGACATAGTTCACATCGTCCTCCCAGAAGATATTAGACGATACTGAAAGCTGCAACGACACTATGAGGTCTTCTGGAGCACCTTCTTGAAGTGCACCGTCTGTCTTCTGTCCACTTTCGACAACATTTGCAATGGTCTGTGGTTTTCCATGGAGAAGTCGAACTCAGGTGTGGAATGAGCGAATAGAAACTGCAAAAGCGTCTACGTCTAGTGAAGCTGCCGCTCCGACATGCTAGCGTGTGTCGTTTCTCCGGGCGGCAATAGAGGAAGATCAGGTCAACCTGCGACAAGTGACCCCGACGTGGAAAAAACTGATTTGTGCTGGTGAGAAGATCTGAACGAATCGGTTTGATTCAGAGAGCTCGCGAAGAGGTGCTGAAAACTGATCAATTTGAGAGACTTTGTGAGTTTCTGTATCAAATTACAGAAAGTGAGACCCGTCAGAAGAATTCCATTCGATTAGAGCAATGTAACTTGTGTCTCAAATCTAGAGAACAATCTTCGAACCTCGTTTCCCTCCTCAACTACATCCGTTCTGTACATTGTGTAATCTCGAGAGATCACTTAAATATTTTGGTACTCCGCTTCCACGCCTTCGTCCACGTAGGTTCCTTATTCCGCTGCTTCTAAGCACTTACGTGTTTGTTTCGCAGATGGTTCTTTCGTAGCAGCATCTGGCGTAGCTTTCGGCATGCATGTAGGCGGCACTTCAAAGTTTCGCTTACCCCGGACTGGCGGGACCAAAATCCTAGCATCGCTAGTTTGAAACACCATCGTTCAATTTGAGGAGCGAGTTTCGAGTGCATCAGCCAGGAATCACTCTTTCACTCGATCAGTCACACGGAAAGCCAGTCAACGGGAAAATCCAGCACTCTAATGAGAATCTTCGGATGGAGAAAAAACGAGCAGCACCTCTTATCTGGTTACGTTCGAAGCGATTTATTGGAAATCACAGAAAAAAAAAGAGAAAAAGTTCGTTGATACTCAGTGAGAGCCAGCGAAGAGTCCCGACATATGTTCTAAAAACTAACTTAAGTACGACAACAAGAAAAGATGATTTACGAATTTCCAAAATGGGAGCGAACGTGCAAATCAAATCCAAAGACCTTTACCTTTTTTATTGGACCTTACCTAAATGAAACTATGGGCTATGAAATCAGCGTTTAACGATACAGAGAGGGAATTCCGATTGATTGTAAGAAACGTGCACGAATGAGCATGGTACTGCTCTAATGGTTGGCGTCTGAGGTTTTTGTTTCCATTTCCAAGTTACTTTCGGAGTCTTGGAAAGAAGAAGAGAAAGAGGCTCTCCTGTGCTCGGGAATCGAGTTAATCCCCTCACTGAGATCTAGCTCGAACCGAGACGCCAAACACGCGCAGCTTTGAATAGTATTTCAAGAGAAAAAAAATCTGAATCGATGGGACTCTATCTCACTTGCGACCGCTAGAACTACATGCTCAGAGTCGTTATCGCCGTGGCTATCCTTTTCTCTCCTATCCTTCCCTTATCTAATTGGCAAAACTCATTGAATCCTCCTCTTTGAGGGCGAGACGCAAGACGACGACTTTAACGTGGGGAGAAAATAAGAGGGAACCGCGATCGTCGTGGACAGGACGGGCCGTTTTAAGTACTTCGGAACTCCATCACAGAGCGCCACGAGAAACGAGAGAGCGTTTTCATCTTCTACATTCAGGGAAGTTTTCAAGGAAGATTATTGCTTCGGAAGTTGAGTTCGTAATCGGTCATCGTAGGCGTCAAAAGACCATCAAACGAAGTCGTTGAAGATTTTGTAAACGAATCCCTCAGCACCTGTCATGCGTTCGTCCCGTCCATGGCGTGCTCGGTAATCACTCAAAGATCTGTGATCTGATTCCTCCCCGCCAACAGTGTACTCAACAATGATGACGATAACTCGAGACGACATCGACAAAAGAACGCGTCAAGCGACACGAGACCGCGGCAAGAGCAACCGCCAGTTCGCGAAGTTCGACTAACGAACTCGTAACACAATATCTCCCAACAGTTTGTCGCCGTTCGTCTTCTGCTACGCTAAAGTTCGATACAGATAGCAATGACGTAGGTAAAAATAAAAGTCATCTTTCCTGTCTTGAAATGTTTTCCCTGTCGTATTAACGAGGGCAACCTTTTCTCATGTAGTTTGTAGGTCTAGTTCTGAGCTCACTATTCGATCGTGAGCCTATTGTACCGATCTCCTATAAATCTATGTCCGAGTGCTCTGCAATATTTTCGACATGGAAACAAAATCCGTCTTAGTCCGACCTGCTATTTGAAACTTTTGACGACGACTGCTGCTGCTGCTGCTGCACTATGGAGTGAGTGCCTGATAACGAATGATTACGTGCATATTTTCAGCGACCTGCATATTCCTGTTTCCTGCGAGAACTCGTTGGTTTTCCGCAGTTCACGACAACCAAAAACCAGCTCTACAAACTACATTCGAGTCGTTTTTCACGGGTAGAATACAACAGTAGATACGAATAGCGAACGATTCGTAGTCATGCAACGACATTCTGCAACGTCTCATGAATCTAGGAACGATGATTTCTGGAGTAATGTAGACGTCATTCTATAGGTCGTCGGAATTTCAGGCTTTTGATGCGTGCCAATCGAGCTAAAAGCTTTACTCAAAGCGATGTCCGCGAACAGGAAGCTTAGAACTTCGGAGAAACTAGCTGTGAACTTTGGAAACTTGCTACTGCTGCCGAACTCTACGCTCGAATTGTGATCTGACAAAAACATTTTGCCATGGAAGCGCTGAATGGTATCTCCACTGCTATTTCATTGCTTAGCGTACCGATAAAACAGTCAAATACAATAATTTTCCCCCAACCCGTTAACCCGCGGATTCGGATTCCCTAGGAATTTCTTCGTAGATACGGAGCAGTGGAAGAGTAGGTGTAGAAGATCAAGCGATGGTCCTCAGTTGGCGAGACCTTCAGCGTTGGGCCAAGCTATTGCAAAAAGCTAGAACTGAACATGGCGTTGCACGAAGAGCAGTCGAATCATGTCTGTTTCAAGGTAATTCGCGGAAAGGAGTGATCGGGGATAAGGTCTTGGAGTGGTCTTGCGGCTTGCTGATATCGGGTGGGTCTTTAGGAACTCAGCAGCTTTGAGGTCTTCTCCTGCGCCACCTTGACCCTCATATTGACCGAGTCCGCCTATGAAAAAGAGTGAATATCGTTCTTAGCCAGATGTAACGGCTCGACTTTCAACAGTCCTTGTTGTTAGTTGAGTTATTGAATGTTTTCGATTAATGTCTGTTCTGGATTTTACGAGTTCACACATGAACAAACAATCCACCCAAAGACTTGATGGTAACAACATCGAGACTCTCAGGCACATAACGATCGATCGTACGATACGATGCGTGCGGATAGATGACACCAACAATCGGGATACACCGTAGCATTATTCATGATGCACCCAACGCCTGAGTCCAAGACGGCTTTCACACAGTTCTAAGAGAAGTCGCGCACATCGAGTTAGTCAGACGATTCCGTATGGAAATCACTGTTAGATACACATGGCAAGGGTGAACTACAGCTTTGGTGATTGGCTATCCAGGAGCACTGTCAGTGGCAGCAAAATCCACCAAACGGGAAAAATAAATCCCATACCCGTCCACTCATCCCATAACAGTAAGTTTGAGCATGCAGAGAAAAGTTTTCGATCGAAGATGTGATAACCGTGCAAGAATGGGAAAATCGGTCGCAAAAATGTGCTTAGTTTTGAGAAGCGCGTTCGAGGCATGCAACTTCCCGAGCGAATTCGGAAAACGGAAGAAGGGAAACAGGCCTGCTCTATTCTGATCAAGGAAAGACCACACCTGAGGTTCTCGGTTATTGTTCGTAGACGGACGGCACGTAGCTGGTGGTGAAGTAATGCGTTTGGTAGTCAAGTACAACTGTACAACAAATGAATGGACACACAGACAGACGAACAGGGGAGGCAGACACACAGATAAACAGCATGGGACGTAGACGACGACGTGTGTTAGTACATGGGGCACAACGCACAAGGAGAAGGAGGACACAGAGGAGTTTGTCGGTCGATACGATGGATGGTACGATCTGTGATGGCATTGCCAAGTTGACGACTCGTTAGCGAAGTCACTTACCTTTTGATTTACCCTATCAATCTGGCGGTTCTGCGACTCAATCTCGCTTCCCATGTCGATAGCCATATTGCGAAGATTGCCGATCATTGTCGACACTTGTCCCATGTTTTCCTCCATCTCTTTCTCTCTATCGTCGTTAGTTATTCTGGAAAATGAATGCGGATGCATCAAAGGTTGTTGTTCCGTTATCGATTGACCGAAATTTCGTGTTCTCGATTCTGCCGCACATGGGCTAGTTTCGCTCCCAGCTCCAGCGTTCGTGATGCTGCTTCCCATCCGCATATTGTGGAACAGATCGAAAGAGGAAGCTCGAACCGCGGCTTCGAATTCTTATTGTTTTCCGTCCTTCTGGCCGGACATGACAAGGAGAAGTCGCAGCTGTTTTCGTTTTCGGAATGAGATAAAGAGGAATCGAGGATTCTGTCGACATTTTGGAGGGAAGGGGGAGGACGACGATGACACCACTACTCTGGGCGAGTCGAATTCAGCCTGACAACACGGGTGACCAGCGATGTTTCAAGCCTAGCATTGTATGCATATCGTTATTGGCGAGCTTAGCTCCATCTATTCCAGGACATGGACATGGAGTTCGAAGAAACCCTCCGGTGACAACTGCCCCGGAGAAGCATCCAAAGAGTTCTTCTCTGGGGTTACTCCCGTCGGTCGGGAATCAACTTACTTGGCGATGTATCCTGAAGTAGGTCCCGTTCCATTGCGGTCGTCCATGACGCGGGCTGGCTGGCCATTTACCACCTTGCCGTCCTCGTTTTTATTCCAAGTGCTGGCATCCTCCTTGAACTCTTTACCCCTGAAAGGAAAACATTCAGATCAGTCATCAGCCAAGGCGAGCGTTCAGAGAAACCTCTTTCGCCACTCAATACGGAGACTCTGAACGGAAAATCTCTCGTTTGTCCGATTTGTCTCGCGACTCAATGCGAATCTCTTGAGAAGGTATGCTGCAGGGTCGCGTGGAATCGCTACTCAATGTCCCTCGTGAAACACAACCAGAGCTTCGAGACTCGCCGTCGGGAGGACCAACATGGAGCAGGTCCTGATTGGTTCGCCGGTGCAGCGGCTTTGACAGAATCTCATTGCATGGTAGGTACCGCTCTCTGAAGCTCGTGAGAAGGGGTGCAGGTGTTGCTCGAACTGCCTGTGCATGGAATAATACGACAGCACAGCTGTTTGTGTCCCCATAAGCCTACGGCTGCAATCAGACGAATTGCCAGAGTGCTCATCTGTTACACTCTCTCTGAATAGACGCTTGCTTCACCGCGCCTCGACCAGGGACCAGATTCAAAACATTCTGCTACTCTGTATTCTCAATTCCTGATTGCCATCGAGTAATCTGAAGGCGTCGCGCTCCGGCACAATTCAAGTGAATGCTCTGAACAGCGGTCAGAGAACGTCTTCAGCTCGTATTAGCCTGGACCAGCCCCAAAACTCTTGCATCTGTTTTCGGGAAGCAAATCCATGGTTGATGGCCCCTGTGTGGATAGCACGGAATGCACGTTCTATGGTGGCACGTCGTCCGAGCTGAGTTTCACTGTAATCAGCTCGCATTTGGTCTCAAAGTGAACAGACGTGGCACATCACAGGGCTTGAACATCAACCGACTCTGAGAAAATTTCCAAGGACTCAAACGTGGCAACGAGAGAGGATACAAAACAGACCCGGAGATCTTCTTCCTGCAATTTCGGGGATCGCGAGAAAAGTCGACGGAAACGCCGAATCAAGATATGACGACTAGAGACGCTCTCATGTGATCATTATTTCCTTTTCAGAGAGCTTCGAATCTGAATAGAACTACGATCCATGTGCCGCAGACGCTTGAACTCACTTTTGACAAGGGCAAACACAGATACCACAGCATTTTTCCATTCCAGTCAAGTTTTTCTCGGCTTCTTTCATGTCGGCGTTGATTTTGTCCATGTCTTCTTCGATCCGGTCGAGTTGCTCTGAAAGAAAAGTTCTCCAGTTTATACTTTCAGCCACGGACGAGGGAAAAATCACGAGAGGAGATTTGTTCTCACAATTTCTGTGGAGGAAGCCTCGGAGTTTGCTCGAACTCCAAAGTTCCCGTTCAAGTCTCTCTGTCTCTACTTTGGTGTATGGAAGCGATTGTCTCACGCATTTTTGAAGTTATGCGATGAGAATGTTCAACAAAGAGAAAGGAAAAGAAGAGCTCGGCGTCGACTACATCGAGCTGCTCGCCGCTGCAGCTCCCAAGTGTTCCATCTGAACAAATTCGCCGCGTTGGAGGGTCGAACCCCTCAATGTGTGGAGAGTTCGCGAGCGGATAAACAACTACTCATCGAGAAGGTTAGGTTAGATCCACCCGGAGAACTTCTCCCTTTTCCGATCAAACTAAACATAAACGTTTGCGTAACTCAACGAAGAATCCGATTGTGTGATCGAACAATAAGTAAAAGCTAAAAATAGGAACTCTGCGCATTCCGTGCGGCCGCGAGCGTAGCGAGTGATCCCGAGTCCGAAAATCAGCGGGAAGACTTCTCAAGCAGTCGGCGAAAAGTTGGTCGATGGTTGGCCAACACCCGATTCGTCGTGTTTCATGAACGCCCAAGAGACCGCAGATCTCTCGCATTCATGAGGCAATCGAACCGACTCCCACCGTCAGCTTCAGGAACTCTTTGTACGGGACCTGAGTCACTGAATCGAGACAGACCCGCTCGAAGGTCTCATTGAATTCTCGCTTCGGTGCAGAACTTCAATCCTCGAATGCTAGCCTCAGAAGATTTATGCACGGATGGGAAATCCCGTTGAGTGCTGGTCGTTTCGCTCGAGGAAAGTTTTCGCCGAGGGATGTAATCGGAAGAAATATCGGATGCCGACGCCGAACGAGCAGTTTGGAGGGGAGCACATCATCGTCGGTGAATAATGTAATAGACGACTTGTAGACAACATCGTGCTTATCCTGGAGAATTGAATCATAGCCGCCGAGTATTCTTCGAGCTTCTTCCCCCTTCGATGTCTAATATATGTGAGCAAGACGTCTGGTGAATAGTGAAGCGATACACGTGAATTGGAGCTCTAACGGCCAACAGTTATGGCGTCGGGAAGTTTCATATGAGGTCCAATGAGAGACCTCAGCCGGTCCAACAAAAATGCTCGACCGAACACCTGCTCATCGCTGAACACCAATCGGACTCAATCTGAACATGTCAGAAAACTTCGCACTTGCTCACAATTGAATGCTTCCAATCAGAGTGGGTTCCGCGTCGGATATCAGCGCAAAGAGAGAACGTTCTGAGGAGTACGGATATAAAAATATGAATTCGTTTTTTGGGATCCCTCTCACAACTTCAGAACTCGTCGTGGAAGGAACCATCTCAGTTCTTTGCTCGAAATCGCTGCCCACCTGGGAGAAATACCGCTCTCGCCGATGATTCTGTCGCCCATGTAGGGCGACGTGCAGCACGTTCCTGAATGAATTTTCCCCCCATTGAAGTGCAAATGAAGTTCTGGTGTCGACGTCATGACGGTGAGCCATGAATACCGGAGAGAAATTTCGCTCATATCGAACACGAAAAACATTCCTCGGAATGCAATAGTGCTGTTCTTATGTTCCGCGACTCATCAGGTTCGCTTAATTGTTCTCCCGTCTAGCTCGCAAAGAACGAAGGCAGAGGATGTCTCGGGCCTGATTTCGGGCACGCGATTTCCGGGAGACACCGACTTCAGAACGGGGATTACGTAGACAGATATCGCCGTGCTTCCACTTGTGACGTCATCCGAAACCCTCGTCCTTTGGGAAGTCGTGCATGCGTGCCCTTCACTACGAGCCCGCCCTCCCATGCAGAGCATTTCGCGAGCGACACGTCACATCAATGAGCCGGTCGCGATCAGGTGTCTCATTGGAGACGGGACACGAAATGCAAACGATGATGTTGCTTCGGGGACACATGACTGACATGTTTCGGCTATTTCGATAACCAAAGCCGCGGTGGCATAGTCCTTGTTCCCAATCAGGAGAATATGAAAGTACACCGCCAACCTTTGGAGATGTTGTGCGTCATCCTGACGTCGCTTCTCGGGCGGAGTTGAAACAAATCGATGTAAATATTTTCGTTCCTTGATCTCATCCCATACGCTCAAAATATTTCGAGGAGATTAAAAATTCGACACCGAGAGACGTGTGCCCTCTTTTCACGTCCACGAGCATCAAGTGGAAAGTGCTCAGCTGAACGCCCACGAATGGAAAGCAAGCCGGAGCCGAATCTGAACTCGGGGAAGTGACTTCAGTGCCGGTCTGGCATTGACAGCACCTCCGGGGAAAGGGTTCACCGGCTCCAACAACGGATTGTCGGCCCTGAAAACCTAGGGAGCTCTCGAAGAGCTTCGATTCGTTTTCCTTTCAGCAGAGACGAAAAATTCCCAAACTCAGGATCCATCAGGATCAGCACGTCATGTACTCCTCAATTCCAAGGCGAAAGGTCCAACTTTGGCGGATCTCCTGATGCTGAAGGCGATCAGCGAGAAGAAATCTGTGCCGATTCGACGTGACGACGCCTGAGAAGATTCCAGAGAGGGAGTGCAAGCTTCAAATCTTCCGTGAAAACGGGGTCTCAAGGTTTCCTCTTCAGGTGTGTATCGTAACGACGAAACAAGAGGAATCGGTTTGGAGCGGAGTGCCCGAGGCTCCAATCCATGAATTGAAGTTCATTCTGTCACAGTTTATGTCCAGAAAGTCGATTTCCGTCGCTTGTGACAGTTTCCGTGATTGAAGTTCGAAACATTCCGAACGATTGAAGCAACTCACCTCCTTGTTCGTCGAGAGCCACGAGTGTTCGAATTCCGGCTTCTTTGCTCTGGAAGGAACGAGTGGTTTTGTTAGAATGAGAGTCATCGGCCAGAATGGATTCAAGCGACCGTTCAAGAATCGATGACTGATCTCCACAATCCACGAACGTCGCACATTGAGAGAGCACCGAAAGCGGACAAATCGACGTCTCGATGCGAGAATCACAGAATATTCAAAATAACTCGATACGACTCAACCTACGGCCTCATTTCAGAGATGTGGAATTCGAGGCGGGAACGACAGAAAGACGGAAAATTGCTCTTGGGCTCCGCTGAATGATGTTTTCGAAGCTTCCTCGCAACAAAGCCCCCGACAGACACACATCTCTATTACGGAGAAGGGCGACAAAGGCTGTTCTAACAGCTTTCCTAATGGATTCGGTCGAGCAGGAGTTCATTGAGCTACAAGACGGGATGAATGTGTCTGATATCGTGGCGCAAGGACTGACCTGAGCCGCATTTTGTCGACCTCATCAGAGTCCCGGAGCCGAGAACTCGACTGGAAGATCCGAAAAAGCTCGGATTCCGGGACGAAATCCCGCGGAATTTTCTAATGAGAACGTGTGAGGTCACACGAGTCCATGGAGGGAAGACACTCAGGAAGTTCATCCCCAATAATTCCATCAAAGTCTGTGAACGATGGTCTGTGGTCTTGAGGTGCGGAACCCTCTTTAGGTTACCGCGATAAAAACATGTCCGGCACAATGGAGACGAACTCTTCCGTCTTTGCTTTCGACATATAGGTACTCTGCTCGGGAAACTCCCCTGTGGAGGGCCGTCAAAATTGATGCGGTTAATTTGACACTGCCAGGTTGCGTCACATCAGCTTCCATGCGGAAACTGCGGAACAGAACGTCAAGCTACGTGCTCAGGGCTTTCAAGGTTGGAGTTGCGGCTCTGATACGAGCCAGGCTCTTTTTAACGGCGCCTACACCAGCACCGGATGCTATAGAATTCATGGCGTGAGGTTGGTGTGGCCGCCCGGCTTGCTGGCTGGCGTACAACTTCTCGCCGAAAATCGAGTCTGTGTTCTGAACTGCGGCTTGATGAACTCCAACTTGTCCACTCACGAGACAATTTTCCTGGATGGTGGCCGACAATAATTCTGCCGCGGAAAAGGTGAAAATATAAGGTTCCAACGAATACTTTTCGCATTTGAGGCCGTCGTCTCGGGAGAAACGCTCGAAGAATCGTCGCGATTCGGGAATTTGCTGAGCGCAATATTCGGAGCAGTATAGAAGACGAGTCGACGAGATTCGAGGGCTCAAGGAGTTCACTCCATCAATTGTGATAGCGCGACACTCGAAGCAAACTTTGGGAGGAAAAAGTCCACCACGCGCGAACCAAACAGTGCTGAGATAAGAAAGCTTTTTGGTTTGTGGGGAAAAGCATCTGACTGTGGGAAGATACAACAGCTTTGCAAATGGCAGAAGAAGGTAGGTGGCAGAGAAATTCCGCATAAATGAGTCTTCCTGCCGAAACGAGTAGGAAGAGATATGGAAGTTTTCTCCGACGCCAAGCTATGTAAATGAGTTCCCGATATGAGGGATCAGAGAGACGTCGGCAGCAGGAAAGCAGCATCCAAACCAGAACCGAGCCGCGGATGTGTGGAACATCACAGAATGAACGCATTTCGAAATGTGAGGTGAAATATCACGAAATCATCGCTCATCGACCAAGATTTCTACAAAAATCTCGAAATTGGTTCCAAGGACACTCTGCCAGAATTGGGGAGAAAAGAGGAATTCTGCTACCCGAATACATGGGCGATGCCCGCTTGCTTGAACTCCGAGAAAGTTAATACAGTTAACGAGATGAATCAGAGCCCGTCACGATGGAAGAAACCTCTGCCGGATCCGAGATTACGGCAAAATCCAGGGAAGAACGAGAATTTCTTCTAGGTCGAAAGTATCTTGCTTCAAGAACTCCGATTATGAGTCTTCCGGAACTTTTAGTAACCAGTTCTCCGACCAGATCGATTCAGATCGGAGGCGATCCGTGATTGAAATTCCGAGAGTTCCAACATCGGGTCAATCCCACACATTTCCGATCTGCTCGACTTGACAACAGAGCCTGACCGCAATCATCGACGGAAGGTCCGCCCTCATGGCCACTTGGATTTGAACTTTACGAGCCTCAAACATATTACGCTCTGAATCTGAAATCATCGAGGAGGCTGTTGACTTCGCATTGTCCGCGAAATCGCCTAAACTTTGATGATGAAGCTTTTCTACGAGATGGCAACTCGTAAACGAAAACTGATGTCAGCTTCCGGGAACTACCCAAATGAGGATCATCCAATGCTGCTACAAGGCTTGCAACAGATGGTCAGAAACTTGCTCTCTTAATACTTACTGAGAAGAACTCAGAGGAGCCGCAACAGCTCTTAATAACTGCTTGCGCTTAGTATGTACTTTGGGGGCGTAAGGTGGGTGGTAGAGACTGCTCTTGGAGCTAATATCTTTTCTGATACTCTACTGAGATACATTCCCCAAGGAGCTACTAATTAACGCTAGGACTAATATTGCTCGAAGATTTTCCCGAAACTCACCTCGTCGCATAGTGCGAGCATGCGTCGTGTCGACTCGAGAGACTGCAAAGAAAAAGACAAAATTAGATTCATGATATTCATCATCTCATTATAGGAGCGATTTCTTCGCGGAGTTCTCGCGAAAAGTTCGGATTCCTGGAATCACATGAGTCGACCACGCAAACCAATGATCAGGAAGAAATTGAGCGCGTGCGGAGCTCTTTCATTACCCACTCGATCCATCTCAGAGCTTTTCATTAAACCTAAGGTTTCCTTTTTTTCTTAAGAAGCACCGCAACGTGAGGCGCAGAAAACGGATCTCGAATACTCAACGACGGATGGGGTCTGCGAAATATCTGCAGCGTCTGACTGAGTCTATCGTCGACCTGGAAGATATTGGGAACTCCACCTCCAGCTATTTCTTTCTTCTGCACTGCGTCGGGGAGGAAACAGCGTCCCTCAGAGATTACGGCCACAAATATTTTATTATCGGATCGGAACCTCCCTCTCAGCATCGCCCTCGGGATGTCTTGGAATGCTGAATCGACGGAGAAACATTTTCGGAAATAGACGGGAAAATCAAACGTCTGCTCAACACACCTGGGTTGATCCGAAATGTTTTCCGAGAACTTTTTCCACTTGGCGGCGAAATTTCGGAAAATGTCGCCGACTGCATTCATGTATATTCATTCGTCTGAGCAACGTCAACGGCATCTATCTCCTGTCCGGAGCGATCCTATCCGGGACAGAGTGTAGGCCTTCTGACCACTTTCAGAGTCTTCGTGCACAGGGAGGCAGGGAGATGTTCACCTACTTCTATGATGAATCTTTGCGGTACACGGACATGTTCGTTAATTCCCAGAAGTTTCTATCGGATGTCCTATTTTCAGGAGACTCAGGAGATTTCAGGAGATCGGAGTGTGTGTCCAGGAAGAATGTGATATGCCTAGTATGAATCAGAAATTCTCGCGCGGACAATGCGTCGTCAGTGGCTGCTTGTGAGAAGTTGAATTCGCCCTTGGTGGTGAGAGTTTTCCCGCTCATCCACCGGTAAGGAACAAAAGATCTTCACGTTCCTCAACAAACGCGGAAAATAGCTTCGTGAAGAAGATGGTTCGACCTACGATAGATGAACCATCGAGGAGACATTGAGTAAACACCCAAATGGAAACCGCAAACTCAGAACGTCCTGCTCCGCTTGCCTCGAGCACGGAGGACAACTCGAGTTTCCGTTTCAGTTCAATGGAGCCGGGAAAATTTCTCCTGAGCCTCGGGTCTCGAGTATTTTCTATTCAGGAATTTTCCAGAGTCCTTCCACAAGCGTAGAGGTGCAAGGTCACGGGAGGATGAGCGAGGAAATGACAGGGCAGCTTCAAAAGAATTCACACCCTTATACTTTCAGTTCGACCGTCCCAGGATACAGGACAGCCGTGAAATTCGGCCGCAATATATATTTCCGCCTCCTCTTCGAAACTCGTACTCGAACTTGAGGACCGAAAACGAGCTCTGTCGTGTCTGCACCTGGCAGAATATTATCCCAGGAGTCTAAAACAGACTCGGGTTCTTGAAGCCGCGGTCAGACTTAGTTTGGATCACTGTGGCTCAGCCTGACTGAGGGGGCTCCCTTACTTTTGACAGCGTGACGTCTTTACACCTCTCATTGGGAAGCCAGTCACTTTCTCAGCCAGCCAGCCAGCTCACCGGTCGACACGCTCAGCTAGCAAGACTGTAGATCAACCGACCAAGCAAGAAAGCAACCCAATTAACTGAAGACATGTCGGGCTCTGACGTCAGAGAGTCCACCATCAACACCTGCTATTCTGTTCTGCCTTGAGTCGCGGACATTTTTCCGCTCACAGCACGAGAACTTCAGTCCCACGCGCATCATGGTCAGTCTCGAATTACATCGAAGGATCACGAGAAAACCCAACGCCCCCCTCGGAATATCTCTCAATAGAGTCCAAAATTCCGTCATCAGGGGAACTCCTTGGGAAGAAATCTGATCATTAAAGTTCAGGACAGAGAGGACTCCCAAACATGAAGGACCCGGAGTCTCCCATTCTTGAAATGTGCTCGATAAGAGGGAAAGTCCGCTTGGAAGCTAAGGGGAAAACGCCGAAGGATATCATGATTAGAACCGAGCTCCCATTCCTCGTCGCGCCCGGGAGGGTTAGTTCCACTTGATCAGTGGAATCCGAAGTCCCAAGATAATTGAATGGAACCGAGGCGTCAGGGCTTCATCGACTTCTCAAGAGACTGCACTCATTGTCAGACTCGGGGATGAAGGTACAAAAGACAGAGCCTACCGGGGGGAAGGTTCTGCAGCCATTCTACAGCCGACGCTAAATGAGGAGGTCGAAGTCCGAGTCGTGCGGATGCGATGCATGTCCACGCCGAACTCTGCTCTTTCTCTTCATAGAACGAAGAACTTCTCGAAGTACATTTCTGAACCTGAAAGTGGTCCTCGAACATCTGTCCCGAAGGTTTCCGGGTTCTGGAGCGATACCGTCATCCTTTTAGAATTGAAAGCTTGAAAATTTAGCTCCAGTCGGAGGCAACTGATTCGGAGTCCGTCTATAACGAACATCGATCGACGGACCAATCGAATTATTCCCAAGATCAGAGCCTCCCGTTAGGTCCATTGCTCCTTGGGGATCAATCCACCGAGGAGAGCGGGGAAAACACGACGGATAGAAGTATTGATGACGCAACGAGCCAGATTTCCTTGCCACGCTCATCGCCGTCGAGTTTTGTTGGAATCCAAAACCTTTTTTCAAGGCCATCCATGTTTGGGGGATCTCATCAAGAATATGCTCGATGAATACGAGCAGTTTCGACCTCAATCAAGTGAACACCGAGAAGGTTTCTGAGCGAGGAATGTGTCTGATGTATCGAAAGATTGCCGCGAATATTTCTTCTCTCCACGTTCGCGAGAAAGTCCTTCGAGTCGGAAAACTTTTCGGAGTTGGATCCTTGAGTAATAATTAGGGCTGCGAAGTTCAGGCAGTTTTTAATCGAGAAAAAGGCAGGCAAAAAGGCAGTGAGAAAAGTCAAAAAAGGCAATGAAAAAGGCTAGAAGATGACCCATATTCTTCAACGTTTTGATGAAGAATCAGTCATTGAATGAAATTTTTGAAGCCTTCAAAGCTGAAAAATACATTATAGGCACCAAGAAGCCAAAAGAGGCAAAATCTGGAGAAAGTGATCGGAATAGGCAAAAAAATGCATTTAAAGCAAAATGCTTGAACATCACAGACCTACTCATAATCTTCAAAGTTTTGATGGAGAATCAGTCATTAAATGAAAGTTTGTAGTGGAATAAACTTTCTTCTCTGATTCTGTGAAACTACAGAAGGGCTCCCTACGCCGAAGCTTGCGATTTCGGACCCTTCAAAGCTGAAAAAGGCATCACAGGCACCAAGAAGCCAAAATAGGCAAAATCTAGGTAAACTGGTAGGAATAGGCAAAAAAAGGCATTTCAGGCAAAATGCCTGAACTTCGCAGCCCTAGTAATAATACTCACAGACGTCCGGTCCTTCATTGGAGCCTCTACCTGGTTGCCGAGCAACTCCGCGGAACGCTACGAGGGCGGCATTGCTCCGGATCGCAAAAATCTCTTGAACAAACTCGGCGGATATTGCCGCGAGGGGCACGCGGCTGAAGAGAAGAGAGCCGGCGAGAAATTCGAGCTAAGTCGATATAAGTTTCGCTCTTTTCCTTAAGGCGCCTAGATCTCAAAATTTCGTTACAATCCTCTCAGACACATGACCACCCGGATCTCAACCTCGACCAAGAGCACGAGTGCTTTCCGTATGCAAATTGCAATCAGAGAGTCAGTCGGTAAGAGCCACAAGTTCGCCATCGAGTTTCTCGTCTCTTCTGGCGCTCTTCAAACTCCACGACCCACCATTATCATCAGGTGCCCGTTTCGCGAAGAGGAAAAACATGGCCGAGCAACTCGGTCTAGTGAAGACAAATTAGAATTGATATGATGGCGCCGCTGTCGGTAGTTGGGAGCATTGAGACGTGCACAGAACACGCTTATCTAGGACTCTAACAGCTCCTCCAGCGACTCTTCTAAGGAAGTTGCCTCGTGCTCACGACCCAAAGAGCTCGCCCCAATCGTTCTGAGCTGTCTACGAGCTGACTGTTCAAAGTCTATTTTTAGTTGACCTTGGACAGGGTCATGATGGCCAATCCGGTTCGGCTTTGGCACGGCGGCGCATCGATGTGCCGTCGACCGCCGGCAAAACTTGTCCCCCGATATTTATTGGCAGCAGCGATAGTGGAATACTCTGTGATTCGTTTTCCCTTCGAATGATTCTTCAGTTGCCTTTCTACTTCGAAAACAAATTCACCACTGCACGGATTCGAGACCCGCGACGCAAGATTAGTCGATCATTCGAATCCTCTGTACATTCTTCCGTCCCAACGGATTCGCATTCTCCGCATCCACTGATCTTGTTCGAGATAATCCGCCGCCATCGAGTTTTTTCTCAGTTCGCCAGAGTGCGGGGAGAATGTTTATGCTGAGTTGGAGAAAAACACTACCGTAGTCCTGAGCTAAGGCAGCCCAAGACTCGGGGAACTCGAGTCCCACGTTTTAAACTCCTCTCACCACCGAGACAGGATGCTTTCAAGACCTCGATTGATATCCGGTGCCTCTCCGAGCGCTTGGAGAGTGATTCCCAAGTTTGCTCCAGTTCCCCAAGGACAGTTCAGGACGACATGGTCATGATCCTCTGGGATTTATCCCGAGATATCGGGCGACTTCATGTCCCTGGATCAAGCAAGGACTCGATCCATGCTCGGCTTCTTACGCCGCCGACACCATATGCATGCATATCAACAGTAGCTCTCTGGAATCTTCGTCAAAGTTCAACATCGAAATAGAATGGAACCGCATATCTAACAACTGAAGCTTCTCACCCTTTGAACTCGTTCATTATGCCTAATGAGAGGGGCCGGATGAAACTTTTCTGAAGCGGAAGAATCCGGTCACGACCTCCGTGGCTGATCGCGAAGCGGAGCGAAGTTTTCCAGACGGCTAAGCCCTTAATCTTTCTGGGAACTACCGCGGATGGATAACCATCGGACACGCCGTTTGAATAACCATCGATGTCGAGGCCCTAGAAGCAGCTCCACGTAGAATTCAAAGAGTGAACTTGGCCTTTAACTCGAGGCAAGACAACACTTCGGAAAGTTCGCCTCATACCCAACCGAGAGCTCTCCTGGGATCACAGTAGCACATTCGACTAAGCGGCAAGTTCACGCAGAAAATGCAAGGCCGGAATAGCGTGGGTTTTTCTCTTAGATGGACCAACGTGAAAGGTCACAGGAGGATAGGAGTTACTTTTGAGTGAGCAACAGAGATGTTCGCTTTCTCGAGCCTTCATTCAGTCGGCCTCGACTTAACGCTTCCTCAGCCACAAAGGTAACGGGAGAAATATCGAACGAATGGAGCTCGATGTTAAAACTAGTTCGCTAGTAGAATCGAACCGCTTTGTGGCGATGATGGATTCCATTGTGCATTACAGGACGGAACGGAGTCGATAGATCCGGGATTCGCAATGACGAATTCAACAACGAATCAGGAGGAGTGTCTGTTTTTCCATTCCACACCGCCCGGCTGCGAACATACGGCGTCCATCCCCGGAGCTTTCCGAGGCCGTTCGTCGGAGCTTTAGCTCGGAACATCGATTTCACTGATCCGAATCGATCAGCCTCTGATACTCGTTCTCCGAGCGAGAATATCGCTCGTTTCCACTCGGCCACAGGTTCGACATCGTTTGTTCTCGGTGATGTTGGATCCTCATTGAGGAGCCTTATCAGTCGGTTATCAGAATGAATTCATTCTGTGCGACTGGAGAACAACGTGTCTAGGTATACGCTCAACTCAGGGCAATCCTTTCAATAGCCGCCACGCACTCACCCGTTCCGATCGGCATCACGGACAACCCCCTTCGAGCCAGTCTCGTGTTCTCCTCGACTGACCTTGACCCTCCCACTGGAGCGTGGCGCAGTCTGCGGCACAACAGTCACTGGTCGGACGGCTTTGCATGCGGGAAACGGCTCCACTCTTTCGTCGAGTAATGAAAATGACGGCTCACCAGTTTCCCTCAGAGTTCTCTTGAGTCGAGTTGAGTTTCTTACTTTGCGCCTGTGGAGACATCGCTCTCTGAGTGAAGTTGATCGTAGTTGACCTTTTTCGAATTGCGGCTTTCTTGAGCAGAGCGCTCAAAAACTTCCCGCTAGGCATTCACCGAGGCCAGACAGTGCCGGCACCCGATTCGTTGCGTTTCAGGAAACGAGGGTAATTTTTTTGGAATTTCGGCGAGCTGTCGGATAACTTCCAATGGGTGGAAGGAATCGAACGAGTCGACGATCGTTGGGAGGAACAGAGAAAAACGAACGTGTGAACAACACCAAGTGTTCGTGAAGGCCCAGAGCGTGGGTCATGAACTTTCCAGAGACCAGAAGTTCAGCCTGATTTCTTCTCCTGGATCTTTCCCGCTATTCATCCAGGATGCCCACGCGCGATCATGGAATAATGGTTCGTTTTCGTTGCACTTTCCGCGGTGTAGTTTCCTCGTTAGGGGCATTGATAGCAACTTTCAAAAACAGGCCGAGAGAACGTGCGGAATGAACTCGCGCGGATTCCAGAATCGATACTCGTCAGAGGAGCTCCCGAGTGAGTGGACAGGTTTGCAGCGCGAGCGAGCGAACTTCAACGGGAAAGGACGCATTTAATGCAACTACCAAACTTAAGAGGCCATCGCTCATCGCGGGCGAATTACCCCCTTCAGCCTAATGAAATCCTGGGCTCGTTATTCCTCGCAATGGATGCTGCTCAGAATTATCACGTTCCTGTCGTGGCCATTCATACTTATACTTTACATAAAGGACAGATGTCTGTCGCCGGAAAGTTTCTTCAAAATCGAACCTGGTACGTCGGACAGCAGGGAGTTTGTAGAGCCTTCGTGGCTCAGAACCAACCTCACTCTGGTCTGAAGAATTATCTTTGGCGAGGACGACGTCAACGATAACCACCTCGCAAAGTCAGGCGCACAACGAAACAAGTTTTTGATGTTTTCCACTTCGATTAGGAGGTATCCGCTCATGTTGACATATTTCTCCCGCTATTCTGTACTCTCAGCAATCTGAAGCCTGTGATAAAATCGAAGAATTCAGACTACATCTAGAACAGATTGTGACGCATGCGAGCGAGCGATCGATGAAAGTGTTGTGGAGACGACGACTCCGAGCATTCCACCTGCAGCAACCACTCTTCTCTTCATTCGTGGATAAGAAGGAGCAGAGAAATGCTCTCCCGGAAGCGTACCCATGGCGAACGCTGGAAGCGATTTGCGCGAGGAATTCTCACTGTGATTGAATGAATTTCAAACGCATGACGAGGTGGTAGAGTAGTACATATTTGGAATGTTTCGTCTGATCCTGGAGCTCTCAGATGATCTTCAACAAATCAAATCACGTGAGGAGGATTCCTCTCGCGATCGTCGACGGGGGTTCTCGGATCTTCGTATTCGCCCTCTAGATTTGAGCGCTGAGCATATTCTGAGCGGATCTAGAGGAAGGTTGCGACTCAACTGGACGGCAAACGATGCAAATCGATCAGAGTGCATTGACTCAAAGGTTCGGTTCAATTGACTTTTTCGAGGAACGGTTTCCCTCCATGCATCGCATGAGGAATCACCCGACGAAGCTTTTCATGAGCTTTAGGTTCAGAGCGTGAGGACCGGCTGAGAATTGAATATTCTACCCATTCGACTTTTGTTGTTCTTCTACGGAGTTTCCGAATAGGCTCACTGCACCTGACACCGTTTCATTACTTGCACTAGACGAAAGGATGAAGCCATCCATATCGAGAAGGAATTGGAATGAGGCATCTTGCCCAAAGTGGCTACCGATCAACATTGCGTGAGTTAGGTTCATCGAGCAAGAATTGCTCCTTGCCGGAGGGTACAATAGCTCTCTTTCGAGGTCGACGGACAAAAGCAGGCCACCTTGTCACATGTTGAGAAGGACTAGAAACAGTAGTGACACTCAAGATTTTCCGAAGGAAAACGAGCAGCACCACCTACGAGAGTCGGAGGCCGACGATATAATCATCATTCACGTTTCTAAATCTCGAGGAATGGGAATTCATCGGAATGTCAGAAAATCAATTCCGAGCTACGCGCTTTAGGCTGCTCTCCCTCCATGTTTTCACTTCCTTTTAGTTTGTGAAACTTCTCAAGGTTTCCATAGTGTAAGACGAAGAGAAAGTAAAACCCCAGCTCCAGACTCCATCGCGTTTACGTTTCTGATCTGGCGGTCGAGGATTCCAGAACCGTGGAAAAGGTTTCCGAGCACAATGTCGTGAAGTCATCGGAAGAGGCGATGCACGCACTGCGACAGCTTGTCTGTATATTCATACGCAGACAGCATTCAGATCAATATAATGAGAGCTCAGCGCGACTTCGAAGTTGTGCGCTATTCGCTTTGCCTCTGATTCAGCCCGAGAGATCGGCGACAATTCCAAGGTGATTTCGTTCTCACGATTCAAGGAAAGCTCAACAGAAGGTGCGCATTCCTGCGAGACGGACGAATTCGGAATCTCGGCGGTCGCGTGCAAAAGAAAATGGGTCCACAAAGCCAATTTTCTTCGCTTAAAAACACCCGCCACGGTGTTGGTCGACGTTCTACAATAAACTTCGCGGCAGAGTAATAACCGTCACGTTATTGCCAAGTGGAAGCCATATAAACTTTAATCATACCTTCCTCCAACTGCACAGAATGCACGCATGATGCCATTTTGTGGCATCATGCGCGCGTGCATCATGGTCTCCTCAAGCTTGGGCGGGACGTTGAATTTGAGACGTGCGGAGCAACTTTTGTTCCGTTGAATGGGCTAGAGTTTGGGTGAATTTAAGTCGTGGCATCCGGGTCTGACCTTGAAACAGATCATGCTCAGGTGTTCGGAGTAACCCTTCCCGGAGTTCCTCTGGTGTTCGGCTCGCGACAAAGCGAACTTTCTCTGCATCTCGAGTGAGTTCTCACCGATTCTCCAGACTTCTCAATTATTTTGACCTTTCTGAACGAAGGTGTCATGTCTGTCGCAGCCGCGACATTGAGAATGGATAACACGACTCCCACTTGAGTCTTTGTCTCGGCTCAGAAATTTCATGCTTTCCGAAATTGATGCCGCTGCTTCCAGTCCCGTTTTCTCCAAGTGGGAACGCATCCCGGACATGTCTTCATTTCGTCTCTGAGGTGGATATTGTTGCGCCTGTGTTCAGGAAGACACTTTTGAGCAGGATTTAGGTCAGCAAACTCAAAGAGAACGAGTTTCCTTATCTGAGATTCTCATGCCTGCGTCTGATTACGGTGGTGCCAGAAACGAATTCAAGACGAAGGCCTCACAGAACATCTGGGTCACACGACGTGAATTCCTGCGTCCCCTCTACTCTTTCCGCTCAGCAAATGTGGTATGCGAAGAACATTTGCATGGTCCCCCTAAACTTGTCTCGCGACCTCTGGCTGGAGCGATGGCAAGAGCCCTCACTACAATTCCCTTCGCTGACTCGTTCGCTCGCTCGGTCGTCCACTCGGCAAGACCGAGACCACGGCCTTGCCCACTAATTTACAGAGTTATTAAATCATTTTTCCTCTTTCCGTTTATGAGTTCCCTCTCCCGAATGTATTCGTATTTTTCTTCGTCCGAACCACGGACTCCCAGGCGACGCTAAAGGCCTCGAACGGCTGTGGAGCGTCCTGATGACAGCTTATCGACGGAACACTAACGACCGTCAGATCGGAGAAGACTGAATATTACGCAGCAAGAGGCACGTCTTGCAAACACTTTAATCAGAAAAAGCTTTGCTTCATAACTCAGCCCGGCGTTTGGTCACTTCAAGCTGCAACGATCCATTTATCATTCTTGCGCGATTAGGAACTCTGAATCGCGACCGTGTTCCCTTGGCTTTCATGTCTCGCGAATCTCGACAGTGTCTCCGAACCAGCGATTCAGCCCATTCCTGTGCTGTGCGGCCGAGTAATTCCTTTGATTCCTCCCACTTCCTGGCAAGCTGTGCTCCGAAAAGCGCTTTCTGCGTTCATTTAGTTTGTTGGTTGGTCCTAGACAGCAATCAAGAGTGTGTCTCCGATTGAGCTAACGGTCCCGAAAACAGAGTGCTTTCATCATTTGTTCCCTTCAAACAAAGTTAACTTACGTCTTGAGCTCCATTTGCTATGCGCGATTGCAGTTGTTCTCCTGTCATTTCATCCGGATTCATGTTCCGGAGCTGGGTTGCCTCATCTTCAGGCTCCGGCTCCGGCTCTTTTTTACCGAGACCACCGAACATATTTCTGGTTTAATCCTTTGTTAATCCTTCACAAAATCAAAACCGAATCAGCGGGATTTGACGGGGTCCGTCGGTTTTCGGCTGATGCTCAACACTTGGTTTTCCAACGATAAGCCCGTTCAGTGAACAGACCTCCCTGGTAACTGGTACTACCCTCGGTACAAGGGTTGGGTACAGTAGAGGTTTTCCTTGTGAGTGATATCGATCGAAATATCACCCGTTCAAGTGAGTTCACGCTCCTGTCAGTCGCGGAACTTGATGTAACGACGATAAACAGTGAGACTTTGGTATTTCTCGGGTTATTCCTTCCGTTTCCGTTGAAGACCTTCGATTATTCCACAGATGCAACCTTGGTACAGTGTAGTGGTGGTGGTACAGAAGTGGGGTAGGTACTCCGACTGAGTTCGTATCCGAGATACGAATCAACGAGATGCACGTACTAGCTCACTTGGGATGAATAATCTCAAAATTCCATCAAATTTGCATTCGATGCGTTTCTGCTAGCGTCGAAGGGTGCGGGAACTCCTAGATAGGTGAGGTAGTTGATCGGATAGGACAGCGATTCCGTAGGATTATATCACACGAGTTTCGTAGAAGCTACGAGCGCTTGATTTCGTTGTGGCTTCGAAAGTTGACTTCTAGCAAAGGCGGATCCAAACTATCACAGAGCGAAAAGCGATCTCGAGAGTAGAATCCGCGTTGGGGTCCGTGAATTCGATACTCCAGAGAATGGGTATGTGTCAATGTCGATTCACTACAACGCTAGACACTAACGACGCTCGTCGGGGAATTTTACAACTGGCTTCAAGCACCGTAATTCGTAGCGGGAAGCGAAGCGTCGCTGCACAAAGTTTTCACATCTGAGGCCTTCGTGCCGCGAGCTTTTGACGCACAACGAACGGAAGCGAATCCTTCGAGCGCCCAGGAGAACACCTCGTGGATTATTTCACTGCCGATGACTCTTTCGAACTCTACGTCAGCCAACAAGCGACGAGGCCATGGGTCATCTCGAAGGAAAGGTGGTCCGCTTGCTCGCTCGCTGGCTCGCCTGCTGGCCTAGGTCCGCGACTAGCACGTCGCTCCCAACGTCGAGGGTTGGTTCTGTGTTTTGCCGCGGATCCACATTACATATACACTGCGGGGAGGGATAGAGGGAGGGTAACACACAGTCGGAGAGGGCAGATCGAACAGCTGGGGCTTCACAATGACGTGTCTAGTCGGCATCAAACATTTATTCTAAAGCATTGTATACGGTTCGAGACATCACTCTTCGCGGAAGCCGAGAACGATCCATCTCGAGGTCGGAATAAAGTAACCTCGTGGTCAGATTGCAATCCCGGGCCATTCCTTGAAGTGGCCCAACGGAAGGAAGGAAAGAAGGAAGGAAGGAGGGACTCGGCGCCAATTTCGAAAGCGGTCCCCCACTCGAGCGGAGATGACATTTTGCAACCAGAGCTCCATCGGTGGCGCTAGATCAGCTGGAGATTACTGAGGTATAAACTCAGAACGAGGTCAGCGTTTTGCAGCAACGTAATTGGCAAGCCGGCTCGCTTCATCACAAACAAGCCGGGAACTAGGGTCACGTGTGCAGTGCTGCGGATCTTTCGAGGACCAAGCGTAAACCTCGGAAGGGGTCTCTCCCAAAACCTCATTTTTTTGGCGCGGTTTCCGAACTTGTGAATATGTCGTGATCCGCTAACCTATGCTCGGATTTGAAGATTCGAACGAATGAGATCTCGTACGATCGGAGCTCCGGCACCCGAGAGAATCTTTCGGGCAGAACAGGGATCTACGGATTCCAGAAATTCCGGTTTTCCTTCCAGGTTCCTCATATTAGACCGGGGGCTGTCACGCTGACCTGCACACGAGGTCGTAGCGATTGCTCACGAAAACCGTGTTGGGCGGTCGGAATACAGCGAAATCGACAGAAAACCGAGGCCTCCGAAGCTTTTGTTGGAAATTTTGAGTCGACTCAGGTCGGCTGCTCAGGGAGAGGTCCCGTGGAGCTGAGGGGGAGCCGGGCTATGCGGCGGAAAATGCAACGGTTTGTTTCTTTGAAATATGTCGTCGTACATCCGTTCGGAATAAAGAAAGGTCGAGTTGCCCCAATGAGTTCGTCGTCTTCGGGGGTCCTAGACGAGGTCCTAGCACATGATATCAGGATATCGATCACTCACCTGGAAGAGAATAACGTTTTTAGAATGGATCGACATTTGGGATGGAAATCTTCGACTTCCTTTCAAAAATATGAGCGAACTCTTCGGTTGGAGAATAACGGCGGTGGCTAGCAATGCACAATGGACTCAAAACCGACAGTTTCCGGGTGCGCCAGGTAGCCTGGAGGTCTCCGAGTTTTCGACAAAATCGAATTGAGAAGGAAATCGGGGAAGCCGGCGATTTGCGTTCATAATATTTCTCGTCAACTCATTTTTCTCGAAATTTTTACCAAACTTCATTCCGGCCTCAAATACCGCCGCATCGAATCAATAGTTCTTGGTTGCGCCAGCAAAGGACTGAATCTGCTTTCGTCGAAACAGGAGAGGATTTTCGCTTAATCGATCGAAGAAAAATCTTCCACCATGTGGGGAAAGAGTGAAAATCACAGACCGAAAACATCGAATCGTGACGCTGCCATAAGGTCACGGGTTCAAGAAAGCTTAATTTCGAAAACGTTTGCGATGCGACATCCTCTGATCCTTCCTGAACGTAGATTCCCCTCATTAGGCGAATGTGTTCCCGGAAGCAAGAAGACGGAAATGAGTACTAGTTGACTCCGAGCTCTCGATTCGTTCTGACCGAAGACCCAGAGTCAAGAGTGTCCCGTCGTTCCTTTTCCCAGAGATCCGCGGATTGGAAACAATCGGAATCTGCTCAACCTCGCGTGAATTTCTCCGAAAGAATATCGAAGGACGTCGTCATGAGAAACCAGCAAGCGACCACACCCGCGTGAGTTCTCATCGTGTTAGCGGATAATCTAAAGGAGCTCGCCAGCCCGCGGCGATGCAAACCTTGTACTCCTGAGTGATCGCGTCGCTCTACAAGCCTTTCAAAACCCGATCCGACTCGGAGGAATTTTCGAGAGAACTTCAAGAGCGCTCTCAGCCAAGCGGTTTGAGTTTCACTTTAGATTCCCTGACTCACTGGGTCCAAGCGCCGCAGCTCGACTTCTGAGGGAAACCTCGGTTCCAGCAGAGTCCACCCGTCAACATATTCAGGAACAACTCTCCGCGTGTCCTCAAAGTTTCGAAGCAGCCTGTCAGCTTGGCTCAGCCGCAGAGTCTAGTCTTATTGTTATTGATGACAACTATTTTAATAACCGGGTGCATCCCACTATCTTCTGAGGGTCTCTCAAGCGGAAGTCGATTGCGCTCTGCCTAATATGTGAGACGTGGTCCGATCTCAAGACCGTCGTTTCGATCCCGAACCACTCGAGATTCAGCCTTACACGTTTCCGGTGATCGTGACCCTCTATTTCGATATTGGTCGTTTGCGTCCGAGAGAACTCTCGGGAGTTGAAAAGCGCATCCGTCGAAGATCGGACGACTCACAACGTAACGAAGACTATGCTCGAACGAAAGGAACTTCTCAACGACTCGGGACAAGCTCCCGACAGTACGTGACAAAGTGTTTGGAAATGCGTACGTAGCCGCTGCCAGATGAGTTTTCCGTGTTAATCAGCGCGGACAGATCTCAAAACGAAGCTCAACTACGGTTTCATGCGATACGACCCTGTTTTAGGAAGAATCTCCTTCGTCCTGGCGCTTTCGAGGGTTCATTTTTTTACATCCTCGTATGGATTCTTTCAATAAGAACAATCAACTGGCAGAAGACATCATGGCCGTTCCTCCCCATCGGCCACTGACGACCAGAGCCATTTAGCTCCGCAAAAAGCAGGCGGCAAAGTGCTCGCTCGCAATGTAGGGGTATCAAAGAGACCTTGGCCCCTCTCCCCATCGTTTCCCGCTCCCTGTTGGTTCTACTCCGCTCGGTAGTCAAGCCGACTACACTCGCGGGAGACGATTCTCTTTGTGCATTGCGCGGTAGAACTCGACCAACACTACGGTCGACCGAAGCGTAGCCCACTGCAGATGACGGCGTGGCTGCACCGAGCTCGGAGCCAGCGACCCCGAGTGGGCAACTCCCACAACTCAGGACTTGATCGTGCGAGTTGTTCGTCTCCTCAACTGGAGGGCGTCCACGTCCGCTGATGAACCGCCTCGCCTCGCTGCAAAGTTGGCCTGGTGCTTCGTTGACAAATGGGAACATGATGTCTCGATGAAGCGGCCCAGCAGCCTGGCTCGCGTTCAAGCTCCCACGCGGGAACGTTTTCCATGATTGTCATGAAATGGATTAGAGCCAAGTACCCGAGAACGCCTGGGAATCAGCTCTGTCGCGGGCTCACAATGAGACACAGTGTTTCAATCCGTCAATGAAAACTGACGATGTTTGTCGATGATCAGATTCTCATCTGGAGTCTCTGACTTTTGCTTTTCCCGGGGAAAATATGGCGCCAGAAAAACGTGCCCTCGCCGAGGGTTCCGCGAAACAGCGGACGTCAGGTTTGAGATGACTTCGACGAGCGTCGTTCGAGGGAGCCACCGGAATCGTCCCCGATAACGAGTTGTAAGACCCGGGATTTTGCTGTCGTCCCTTCCGGGATAAGACGAGGTAGCGACCATTGCTCGATGAGATGCTTTGTCGATGATCGGGGATGCCGAAAGCAGTCGATCTACAGAAATGGAATCTTTCGTCTCATTCAAAACTCTTCGACCGACGACGTCTTTACTCAATGATTATGTAGACCTCGAGTGATTTCAACGAAATTCTTGGGATTCCTAGCGTCCGTCACCCAACTGGGGGACCCTCTTCACGGGGTGTTGACACGTGGGATCAGCTTCAAGGAACGTGACGCCTGATTTTTCTTATAAATCAAAAGTCAAATTGGAAAGGACTCTCTCAGAACTTTGTGTCGCGGCAAAAGTTTGCGAACGCACGTTTTCCAAGAATCCGTCATGCGATAAGCTGTCGGCGTCGAGCTGCGCCGAGGCCGTCAATCAAAGAACTCGTATGCGGTCCAACATGTGCATCCATCCCTCAGCAACACCACTCTGTCAGAAACAACCGCTCACTCCCTGCTGAGTTTCTCTGTTTCGTATCTGAGTTTACACAAAATGCCCCGGAGCGAAGACAAAACGAGGATTTCAGAGTCGGAGAACCAGATACAACTCGGAGTCGATCGAAACGGATACAAGAATATTCGATTCTGCAGACGTTTTGTGATCGGCTCCTTCTCGTAAGTATTCGAGCCCGAAGGATTTTACGAGACGTCGATTCTTCTGGCTATCGAGGTGAAACTCAGCTTTTATGAGATGGAATCTTTATAGCTTCGAATGATGACAAAAACTCCACAGTTCCCTTCTCTTATCCTGAGGCGTTCTGATGCGAACTCCGGCTTGACAAGAGACACATTGCGAACCGATTTCCCGAGAGATATCTTCCCTTGATCAGAGGCTCCTTCATCTTACACGCCGGGTTGTTGGACATCGCACGTCTGGTACATATGGAGATGATTGCATTTCAGCGAGCCCGAATTCTTCCTCGAACGTTGATCGGAAACGATTCATTGGTTTGTTTCCAACGATTTCAGCGCATCGTCCACAAACTTTTCCGCGGAACTGCGCCTGCTGGACGTCAAACTCAAGCATTAGGCGGAAACATCGCTCATTCCCGAAAATTGGCGAACGAGAACTGTGTTTAAGACCCATTACGGCTGTTCATCGCGTGCAAGCGATCCGAGGGAGCTGTTCTCACTCAGTCAGAGAACTTGCTCCATATCTCTTTGGAGCCGCACACCGGGCATAGTGGAAGGCTTTGACGCATATTATTTTATTTCCTTCCCCTTCATTCTCCCCAGAGAGCCATAGTATCATAGTTTGCTCGACGCAAATGTTGTATCCGCCATCAACGGCTGCTAGTCCATCCACCGGCGCGGCAGCGGTGGCCGCACCACCCAACTGCCTGCAACAGAACGACATAACGACACCGCATTTGTTAAAACAAGACGCGACTACAGCGCATCAACTTCCAAACTTCTTGTTCCCGTCGCTCTGCTCAAACTCGAAGGGACGAGTACTTCGAGCACAAAATCTTTTGGGATAATTGTTCAAACTTTCTGCGGCGGAAAACATGTCACGAGCCGTGTGGCTCGTGACTCCGTTCGCCCCTCGGAGACCTTCTAAGAAAGTTCCATGCAATACAAAAGAGTCAGCTTCTAACGAAGAACTTTCCGAGACTTGGCCCCATGGTCATGAGTGGCGCAACATCGAGACTCTTCCCTTCATGGAAGTTGTCGCCTCCCGAAGAACAAAAACGCTAGCGGTGGAGACAAGACCCCACGAAACCGTTGGCCCTAGAGCCTTGTTGTTCTCTGACGGTTGAAAACAAGAAGGGCACTCGAGACCGTTCGTTTCGCGTTTCTAATCCAAGAACAACACGAGACCCCAATAAAAGTCAGAGCGAGTTGAATCCTGTTAGCAGCCTTTCGCACGACGCCGGTCGGTGCGAATTAGTAACAAACACGATGACTGTCAGCCCGGGAGTTGGTGACTGAGATAGAGCTTGCTTGCCAAGTCGATCGAACGACGTGTCGGAGGTGTCGATTGTGTGTTTTCCCAGTCCCGATCCTTTTTTTTTCGCTCACACCCCGACAGCAGGTCAGCTTCGGCAAGCCACGACGGACAACGCAAGTCTATTGTGCAACTGTCGAGCACGCACATCGCTCGCCTCAGGGTTAGTGGGTCGGGAAGTCACGTTCAAGGACGGCACGCTCGCTAGCTAATAGGCTGTCGGCGTATCTCAGCATTTCTAAAAGGATGGAAACTTCATTCCGGCTGCCGTCGTGAAACCTCGCGATTCTCTCTCTTTTCTCAGAGTTCGCTTCTCGGGGAATCCTCAATGCGGAGCTCGTCAACAGTGGCTGCTTCCCATCCGATCCGTGCCCGACAACGAGCTCATTGGTGTGATCTTTCAAGATGAACTCGCACGAATCGGGTCCTCAAGAGATTTACTCGATCGTCCACCATCGTTTCCAAGCATCCGATGTCGAGGTGGGTTCAGTGAGGACACGATTCTCTTGAAGCTACCGAAGTGGACTCGCGGAAATAGAAAATGTGGTTTCCAAGAGAACAAAAAAAAAAAAGATACCTCGGTTGGCTGAACCCACTCGACGCCCGAAGTATCTCACGGTCGAACGTTCGTCGCCGACCAGGAGGGAACAGCCGCATCAGAAGTTATTTGACACCTTCCGATATAAAATTGAACTCGGACTCGGCGAGTGGACGCCTGCAGCAGCGGACACATGACGCAACCGCACCCTCAGAAGAGAGAATCAACATAATATTTCCAAAGTCGTTTCGTGATCGCTCGCGGCAGCCGAACGATCCGGAAAAATGTTCAGCTCGAGAAAATCTCTACAAAGTGATCCCCGGAAAGCTGGCGGACAAAAGGAGCAACCCGGGAAGTTCCAGAGAGGAAGAGCCGACGAGAAGATGATTTTGTGCAACAGCAAAATCCGGTGAAGCAAAGCCGCATCTTCGTGAAGGTCAGCCTCTGAATGGGCTTAGTGGCCTTTCCAAGAATAATACGCACAGGCGAGGCGGAATTTAATTCTCGCCACTAGTACGAGACTAGAATTCCAAATGAGCGCCGAGATGCTTAGATATTGGATAAGACCCCCAACTCCATAGAAGCTTCATTCATCAGTAAACGTCCCTTGATTCGAAGAAAGTCGACCGCCGCCGCACCATCAAAATCACGTCCTCCCTTCGACCACTTGGAAAATACGATGCATCAAAGGCGCATCTAGTTGTCTAAAGACTGGACTCGGAATAAGGAGGGTCAATAATAATAATTAACGGCGGGAAACTCCTCGTTTGATCTTTCGGCCATGTCTTTGGGGAACTCCACGACGAATTCAGTCTCTATAAGGAGCGACAACGTGAAGGAAAACGTGACAAACAAGACCGTAGCTTATCACCCCCAGATATCAGCTGAAGGTAGCATCCTTGTGGTCGAGTGATCCTCGAATTGTGTTTTTCCTTCGTTATACAAGTAATAGTACACCGAGCGCAATCAGCTCGTTGGCCGCAATCAACCGAATAAAGTCTATGATGAGATGAATCGAATCTGTCTCTCGACTTGCATGATCTCATCCAGGAAGAACTTCTGCCGCAAGCGACACATGCTCGCCTTGGAGTCGAGCCGAAGGGGGCGGAGAAATACTCTGCTCAACATCTCATATGGCGCGCGAGATTAGGCTTTCAAGTGGAATATCACAAAAACGACGTATGAGAAGAACCTTCAATGAACCGAGTTCTTTCCCTCCGCTTGACATATTGCTACATAAAGAATCTCGACGACGGAGAAGAAACCTGACTCCCTCTCATGCTTCGAGAAAAACTCGTTCTTTTATGTCACAGCTGAGAAGCACAAACAGTAGCAGCAGCGGATTCTTCTCGAAAAAGTTTCCTCACGAACAGAAGAATCGACGCTACCGCGTAATGGAATCCGACAAGCCGGGAAGTGGTCAGGAGTTTTCGAATTTAATCCCGGAAGGCTACTTTTGGAGATGATCAGACGACTTTTTCGAATCAAAAAGGAGAGAGAGCAAACATCAAGAACTCGTATTCAATGCGAGAGACGCGGCGGGCAAGGATTCTCAAAGGAGGCATGAAAGGAGTGTCAAGCCAACTCGTTCTCCAGCTGTTCGCTCCTTCGACGACGGCGCGGCGGCGGCGGCCTGGCTCATCTCGCAACTTCGCCGCCACTTTGTTCAGCTCCAATCCCTGCGCGATCTCAGAGCCGACAGCAGAGGCCGATGGAGGTAACTGTTGGCCGTCCGGGATGTCAAGCGTCCCGCGAGCAATCACTTGCAAGATCTCTGGCTGTCGCTTTTCATTACAGTGTCAGTTCACTTTCAGTAGAGACGGCAGCAGTGGCAGCAACGACCATCCTTCTCCCGGGTGACCTTTACGATGCAGCTGGCTGGCAGTCACCCCTTAAGGCTTTACGACGGCCGTGGTCTCAAAGAGCCAGCTCATGAGAATAGCAACAAGACGGCGCAGCTGAACGCAAAGATCTCCTCCATTGACCTCCGAGCGGTCGTCGTAGAACTAAGCCTCCTCCGTAGCCGTCGTCATCGTCGTAGTTGTTGTAGTAGCAGTGACGTCAGCTGAATAGTGGGAACATAGAGGTTCCTTAAAATAGTGAGATCGACTCCCAGATTAGACAATCTAATATTCATCCAACAAAGCGGCCCTCTCGCTGATCTCGAATTCCTCAGGAAGGAATCGGACATTGGAAGTCCATCTTGAGGCATCCGCTGAGAGTGGACTCGACTGAAGGATCTTCCTCGGAACTTGTGGGAGCAACAAACGGCGCGTTCAGCGTTCAGGCGAGCTGACACAGAAAAAAGAGAAACTGTCGCCTGCATATTCAATGATGTTACAGAACCAGACCGCTGAACGCTTGGCTGGAAACTAGTTGATGCAGGCGAAAAACCAATCTCCTCGGGACTCATTGGGAACTCGATTCTGGCCACAACTAGATCGACTTCGACATTGAGTCCCGGACGTCTCTACTTCCAACAAAGCTGATATCGTGAGGCTCCCTTCCATCCACCGATCTGATTGGCCGGGAGCCGTTATCGGTTCGAGGCTTTCAAGATCCTCGAACTCAAACGAAACCGAGTGCGCGATTGCCCCGATCGAGTTTTGGTCGTTGGTCCTTTCGGCTCCACGAGGCTTCATCAGCCTTTCGATGTAAACAAGGCGCAACGCAATGTCCGGCAAAACAAGATCGGTCATCGTTTCGAACAAAGGTGAGCCCTTCCTCTCGATTCGAGACTTTTAGATTTAATTCAGAGTTCTCTGTTCGATCCGAAGCCTTGTCTCGGTTTCTATGCGGCTTGTAGGAAATGCTTTCCGCGGATTCTAACAACGGAGTCCTTCCGAAGAAACCTCAAGACTTCCGTCGTCGCTGATCGATTCGTTTTCACAGAGATTCCGAAATGCGATGCACTTCCGTAGAGTCAAAACGGAAATACGGAGAATAGTTTTCCCGCCGGTTTTACTTCCGAGTCCCGTCGAGCAATGTGAGGCTTGGTGTTCTCCATCATCGTGACTTCAATTCGAGTGGAAAATTGGGTTTGCTTCAAGGTAGTTAGAGAACCATTCCCGATCCTCCTTTTCTTATGCAGTTTTCTGCTCAAAAAGAAACGGAAGGAGAGCCTCAGGTATCTCGGAAACCCCGCTGCCAGGCATGCGAAGTGCACGACGTCGTTTCCGTCTGCGTTATTCATTCACTACCGATATGAAAGAAGGTAAATAACAACGCGTGGGTGCGTTGTTTTCTTTCCGGGGCATTCATCTTTCGAGTTTGGAATGTCAACGCACTCGTCGTTGCGCTTTCCAAGTCAGACGGTGCATAGGCGCTTCTTTCAGACTTGGCGAGGACAAATTAGGACCGGAGCTTCATTCCCCAACATGGCTCCCCCTCTGAACCGTCTCGCCCGAAAACCGTTTCGCTAGCTTGAGGAATCTACGGTTTTTGTCGAGAATCCATAATTTGTCGAGTTTTTCTTCGAGCTTACAGCACGGAAAACGCGCAACAGCCCGGTGAGCCCTGAACTGAAAACGTTTGCAACGAGTCAGAAACGCTGAGGTACAGAAGCGGCCTCGGCTAAAAATAGGCTCCGATATTCGGGATCGGCTGCGTCCATCACTTCGTCACCTGCAACCAATTGCTTGGAAAGCCCAACTGGGTTGTTCCGACGAACTTTTCGGACCGTATTCCTCGACACCAAACTTTCAGTTCCAAAATCCTAGATGGGAATGTGGAGTCGTTCGAATTCCGCGGAATTCGGTAAGTGGTTGTGAGAGCTTCTCAGATTGTCAATGTAACTCGATGCGAACAGCGACAAGAATACCCTCGAGAGTCGAACTTGAAGCTTCCGGTGGCGATAAAACCCAAGGTACAGCAACTCAACACACATATGTATTTATCGAGTGTCAGCCTTCGAGACTTAAAGGGCCTTCTTACTCTTCGAGAAGTGTTTCGACGAAAAGAACTCCCTCCAGTATTCGTTGGGAAACTCCAGGATTTCTCCCCTCTCTACAGGGAGCTTGACGGAGTTTCAAGACCTCTGGGCGGGGTTTCCCGCAGCAAATCTCAGTCGTCGTGGTTAGAAGTCTCGAGAGATTATTATTTGCCGGAACTCTGATTTTCCGTGCCGATTCGGAAAGTTCTCTGATTCACAGAGCTTGACAGTCTGTCAAGTCCCAAACAAGTTTTCGGTGCCGCCGCTGCGGAACACAACAAATCCCGCGACGGTGGTTGTCTACGCGCGAATCGTCGAGAGTCTCAGATCCTATGTTCTTCGGACAGAATCGAAGAATGAAACTCAAAGTCATCCCTTTTCCCATTGATCTCGCTGTCCCTGATTAGCTCTGCCGGTCATTCCATTAGGCCGGCCGAGGACCGGTGGACGAAGTGGCGACACATATCATGAGACTACCTTGGACCGTGATAGCCAAACGACCGCATCGGATGTTCATTCTTCTTCCAAGCCAGAGAAATGTCCCAACAACCTACTGCGGGGATACGGTGCCGCAAAGCCGAAACTCCGATTGCAACGCGAGAAGAACTCGATTTCGCTTCCGAAAGATGCATTGATTCGACATCGGGAGTTTTTGTGTCTATCACATCGGAGAAGGAAGCGTCACGAAGGAGTTATTCCAACATCATGATGATGATTATGATTGCGTCCGAGGCCTCGACAGAGGGAACTTGTTTACATATTCCCGAGAGCGGGTTGCTAGCGCTTCCGGGAAATATTCAGAAACCGAGTCTGTTCTATCCGCTGCGCGACGTGGTGATTTATTTACCGAGGCGCAAAATATGCGTCTTGTTCTCGAATACTCTGATTCTTCGTGTGACTCACTTTCGTTCAGATCTCCTTCAGAAACCAACCAGAGCCTCCACGAGAAGGGCGAGAGGAATCGAAAAACCCTCCTGGTTATATCAACCGAGCTCATCAGAGCCGAACGGCTCGCACAATTCACGGGGAATATTGAATGAACTCTCAATAGCTTGTGTGCTCTCAATGGTCGCCTTCAGTCAGGGAAGCTCTGCGGTCCCTTTCAAGTTTGTAACGCTTCGTAGATTTCATCCATGAAATGCAAGCGCTTAGTGCGGGGGACAAGGTCGCGACTTCCAATCAAGATTGAGTAAATCGATTCCCTCGATGAATAATTCCGTCGAGCAGTATCTCCGTGATCCCAGGTTCTCTCGAACGGATCGATTCGATCCGTTGAAATTCATCGTTTTAGAATCGGGCCAACATCCGAGAGATGTTAACCATGGGGCTTTCAAAACCATCTCCATTCAACCTGGAAAAAGATTAGGGGCGAGGGGGAGTCGCACTGGGTCTCCTAGGTCGTCGTTGATTTCGCAAAAGGTAAAATATGTTTGCCTGATGATGCCACGAGTCATAAAACTACAATCGACTCCAGACGCTCCACGAGTGGAAGAAGTTCCCTCGGCATTTACGGCAGCGGAGGCAGCAAAGATTTCAACGGAAATACGTTCTTCCTCCGTAAAACGCGAAATAAAGACAGAAGATCCCCGGCTGGGAAAATACGAAAAATGGGACAGCAGGAAACAGCTCTAGATATCTCGATGCCGGCAGCCAAGGAAGGAACATTTCTCCCTTTGGGCAAAATAAAGGACATCCTCTGAGTTTCTTTGAAGCATGCGGTGGGTTTTCTTCTTCCAGCGTCCTCACAGACGATAAGGAAGCGCGCCGTTCCGTTCGGACACGATTTTTCGAACAAAGTTCGTGGACGTACACGTACGTTAGATTCTATTTCAATACGCGAATCCGTCACGTGGGACCGGATGAAGTCGGTCATTATGCAGCCTATTCAGCGACCGACGGGGACGACGCTGCCGCCGGAACTATTTCCGGTATATCGCGGGCATAGCACGCGGAAGGAAGTTTACAATTGAAACAGCCGAATCAAGTCGGACGTGCGCCCACTGGGTCCAGCTCGCGACGAAAGTCCGTCATCCTGATTCTTCATCGTCGTTGTTTCTTTTCGACTCGGAATCTTTCAGGATGTGGAACTCGAGCGATGGATTTCGGAGCGAAAGACAAAAACACGAGTTTTGAGGATTTTCTACGGCACTGCGAGCGCCTGTCATCCTCGATGCTTTTAAGGTGAGGCACTTGTTGCCCCTCCGACATCTCTTCGAGGCCAATTTTCGTTCGGAGTCTGTGTTGGCGACAACGTAAACCCTGTCTCGAGATCTTTTTTTTTTCTCCTTTTTTGTCTACAGAAGGAAGCCAACTCGACGTTCAATGTCGGAGGAATAAAGTGCGTCTCCACTGACTGAGAGTCCTCACACAGGCACAGCGCGGCGTGGTGTCAAGGGGAGCAGTGATATCCAGCAGGTCCGACCCAGACAGGCCGCTTGCTGTCGTCGAGAACTCGCGCTCGAGAGCACAAACTCATCACTGGAAGCGTGTCTAAGCGTCGAGCTGTAGAAGCGGAAACGGCTTCTCAGGACGAGCCATATTCCTTTTTCGCGGCCTCTGCGAATACTGATCGTGTTTCGTTCGCATGCGACGGAATCACCTCGTCGCCATCGTTAAAAAATCAACGAACGAAATCATCGGTCTCGTCTCGTCCACGAACACGGACGGGATTTCCAGCACGGATTTTCTGCTCCTGGCTTCCAGGATCTCCAGTCCTGTCATTGACCCTCCCGTGAAGCTGTTCGTGAACGGGGAACTGCTCCAAAGATCAAACTGCAGGTGTTGCAACAAAGAACACATGAAATTCTTCCTCTCCATTTGCGGATCGGCTTTTTTGCTCGAACCCGCTGCAAGTGTTGCAAGCGACCCATAAAGCTGTTGCGGGCCCTGTTTCGGCATCGATGATGATGATGATTGTTCTACAGCGGCGCCCAAGGACCGCTTGCATCTCTCTGTCACTGGCTCAACGATGGACGCGGATGCGAAGGAAGACCTGAGTTGAAATAGAGCAAATCCAGGTGATTTATGTTCTGGAAGTGAGACTTTCCCTTTCCCCGCGCGTTTTCCTTTTGTTCTGTGCGCAGCAGTCCCTGGCTGTTTCATGCAACGCTGCGTTTTGAGAACCCGACGGTCATTCCATGCAGCTATCCCTTAGGACAACGAGTCTCTACGAGTGATTTAGTTTCTTCGAGCTCCGAACCAAACGTTGCGAAGGGCCGCCGACTTGGGTCTACCTGACTCTATGACCTTTAAAGGTCTAAGATACGAAGTCATGCGATTTGTGTTCAAAATGTTAACTGCAAGCCGTGCGTCCCCCTGACATTGGCCCAGAACAAATGGGATCGGGAACGCTTCCTCCGTGGGCGGTAGATGAACTTTCGCCGAAATAGTTTTTTGAGAGTTTCCATTGAGGCAGAGAGCTCTATTCCGTCCGATGTCGAGGTCATCTCTGCCGAAACTGGTTCGGAAGTCGACTTGTGTCGCTGAACACGTCCTCCAAAGTGTCCTCAGAAGCCGAGGGAGTCTGCCCTCGGCGTTCCGTCATTAATCAGATGATCTGGAACCTTGACGGCTTCTTGTAAAGACGGACGACAGAGAGAGCGGGCGAGCGAGAGCTAGGTGACATGGTAAGGCCACTCGCTCAATGGCAACAAACTTCTTGAATGCGAGACAAAAGACAACAGAGATCACAAAAGACGTTTCCGCGGTGAAAGCGAACAGCTGCCTTTGTCTTTGGGAACCGTTGAAGAGAGAGGTGCGAGAACGCTCTCGCGCGCAAACAAGAGGATTCCGCGTCAGTCGAGAACTTTCATTGAGGAGACGAAATCCTTCTCCAAATAATTCGCCAATCGAGTTCCTTGCAAGCGAGCTCGAGAGCAGGTGAATTCAGAGAGGGAAGTAAACGAATCCAAATCCGAAAGTTTGGATTCGTCCTCTAGTACAAGGCTTATCGATTAGCTAGGTCTCCGATGCTTTCGAAGGACGGCGAAAGAGAATCAGAGGAGATGTAGCGATGCGTCCTCCGTGTCTTCGACAAAATCGATAGCTGCGTTGAGAATCGGTTCGAGACGACTTTGTTGCTGAAAAATTTCAGTTCGCTGTCTCGGCGTTCCGTAACCTTTCGATGCAGGTTTCCATAAACGCTTCACAGCATCTCGGCGAGGCTATCGACGATCGTAAACGTGTTCGTAATTTAATCCGACAGATCCGATCAGCGGGAGGAAGGAACGGCCGTATCGCCTGAGCGCAAAACTGCAATAGGAGCAAGGCAAGCGAGACGACACGGAGCAGCGCCTCCGCGAAATGGCGACCGTGAACGCTACTTTCATACAGATCGGTGCCTGTTTCTTCTCGTTGTTCATCAATCACGTGACTTTCGTACAGCTCGTTTGGTTTCGCCACTTTCGATTCTCTCTTTAGGTTGATGTTTAGCGTCGGTTATGAGTTCACCTCCGATTTGATGAGACTCGAACGACGTCGGAAGTTATCGCATCGCACGAGATGGAATCGGCCGGGATTGCTCTGAGGGAGAATTTCGTGTCAACTTATCAGGCGTCTCCTCGCTCCTGTTCGTCTCAAATGGTCCACCTTCGAACGTGCAGAGGCGTGAGAACTAATTGATGAGGGAATAATTGATCGAAGCCTTTGGAGCGACACGAGGTTGACACGAGCGCGCTCGAGGCTTGTGACGTTCAGAGTAATTATCAAACCGATTATTCTGACACCGGTTTCCGAGCTGAGATCAATCGATCTTTCAGCTCAAAACTGCTGGTCTGAAAGGCGAGGCTGGGCGCGGAAGGGTTATTGAAAGCTCGATCGACCGAGTCTCATTCCTCTGCTTTCGAATCCTGTTCCCCGCCGAGTTTGATAAGAAGCAACGATCGGTAACCACGAAACTCTGCAGTTGCGTCTCCCTCCGCTGTCGTCTCAATTATCCGCCACACAAACACCACCGAGTCTCTCGCTTAGGGAACGAGTGCAAACTCACGGAACCAAGTGGATTCTCGACGACAAGAGTACATCAGCAAGAGCAAACATTCGGGAGATATCAAGGTCATGACTGGGCGGTAAGGAACCACGCGCGAGCCTCCATCGGCGGTCACGTTTGTCCTGACGTTGTTCGACAGAGATGGCCGTCAAAGGAGGGAGAAAAAAAATCGTCCGGATACCGAGAGATCCACGACTCTAAGAGCATCGGACACTCGGAACATCCAAGGCCAGCTCGCCTCTCATCTACGGATCGGTATAGTCTGCTACGGCCATAGGGTAGCCACTTCGCGCACTTCTGCTTGCTTTTCGCCCATCGGGAATCGTTAACAACACTCGAACTCGATGAACAGTAAACAGAAAGGAACTTTGTCAACAAGCGCAACTTTGTGCAAGGGAGTTGGAACTACATGACGTTACGTTTCTCGGTCCCGAAAAAAAGGAAATAACGTGGTCTCCGGGAGAACTCTCGTTCGAGGAACGTGGAAGGCCAAGAAAGGTGCTGAGCGGGAAATATTCGCTGAGCCCGACCTTATCGGTTGGGACAATTTTTCATTCATGTTTTGTGCTGCTGTTGCGGAATCGAGAGAAGGAACGGCGATGATAAACGCCGGCTCGGAACAGAAGCGGCGCGGGAGCTGATGGCCTGAAGCAATGATCTTCAAAAAACATCATCATCTCTCTTGTATAGTATCATACAAACGCGGTCTCGGAATTTTTGACCAGGCGAGTCTTTCTTTCGAGATCTCTTTTCAAGGATCTCGCCGCGGGCTTTTCCTGCTGTCACACACGCATCGGTATGTCTACCTCGCAGAGACGCAGTGGCAACAGCTCGCGCTGGCAGAGCCGGGGTCCGGCGGAGCTTTAACGAAAGTTGAGCGAAAATCGTCGAACAGCTCTTTTCGCATAACCGAGAAGCTGAGGAAAGACTACTTTCCAAAGAAGCATCGGACGGGCATTGTAGGCTTGAAGAGCCAGCGCTGTTTTCAGCAACAAAGTTCGACATGGGTCGGTGGTCATGAATTTTGCACAAGAGCAAATGATTCCGAGGATGGGTTGCTGCAACAGATTCCGAAACAGCTTCTAAAGGTCAAGAGATCTTGGGATTCACAGCCTCAAACAGCCGGGCCGGGCACGGGCTCTGTAGCCATATATTGAGCTCCTCCGTTTCCGGATATCCGAGTTCAAATTCATTCTTGAATGCTCATTCGGCCATCAAAACGTCCCGGGACGCTGAACATAGAGTATGGAACTTTGTTTTTTGTGCTTCATGAGCTCCCCACCTGTTGCTCCGTGCTGTTGTCTCTCAGGCGGCTCTCCACGACTGCAAGGGTTGCAGTAGCAGGGAATGGAGTCTGAGGAATAACTTCAATTTGAACAAAATTATCGATCGTAGAAACACGGCGTAGTTAGATGATGAATACTTCCAGCTGTTCGACGAAACCAATCAACTCAGAACGAGAATCCAGAGGGAAACCTTGTGCGGAAGACCAATTATAGTGTCATTGCGCCTGGGCCTCATACGCGTGCGTCTCCATTCAATCAGTTCGCGTTGGAGCTTCCATTAGGGCTCTTTTCATAAATCTTCACTTCATCCGCCTCGTCAGCACGAGCTTGGAATCACCCCGATCGGCTTCGACGTGTACAAAAGATCCCCCAGAACGAGAACTATGATGGAAACAATCATTATTCTTGTTTAGCGTTCTCACGAAATCCTCTGTGTGCCCGTATTCGGGTGAGATTGCGGAACAGTTTGTTGATTTGTTCTCTCGAGATTAGACTTTGGATTAGAATACCTCGAAGTTTGCGTTTCTTTTCTGATTTGAGTCGCTCCTGCATCTGCCGACTGATCCAGAACCCCCACGGTAGCGCACTGTCTAAACAATTCCAATAACCTTGGAGGGGTTCGGCTCTTTTCGCCGTACCCATTATCTTATCTGAAGGGTCGTTATTCCAGACACTCAGACTTGCGGTACCAGGCAGCTGCTGACAGGTAGAACCATCGCCGCCACTGCTGCCGTCGGAGCACGAGGAGGTTCTCGGAAGTGATCAGCGAGAACGATGATCAGCGTCTAGAACGGTTCTGACAGCTCGAGTCAGGTGGATATCGTTCGAATATATTCCCATCGAAGCCGTTCTTCAAGATCAGCCCAGATTCGAGAAGCCGAACGGTTGCGCAAAGCCCGCCGACGGCAAAACAGATCGCCACTGAATCCATCAACGAAATTCCCCATTCAGAATGATCTCTCCGATCGCTACGCCGCTGAGATCGATGTCCGCCGCGAAAGATAGCTTTTTGCGAACTGCGAACTGTAGCCGGCGAACATTTCATGGTGCACGCGCGCAACAGGGTTTGCTCGTTAGCAAGCAATGTCTCGAGAATAGTTCCCCGAGGCGAAATGTGCAGAGTGCATCTTGGATTGCAGGTGGATTTCTCAGACGAAACTTGATCGCAACTTCGAGATTGAACTCTTCGTTTGAGACCTTTTAGCGCGAGCTCAACTCATGCGGAAGCCATTTCGATCGTGCAGCGGCTTGATGCGAACAGGCACGTCATAGATCAAGTAACACCCAAAAAGTTCCCTCACACTGAACGTAACTCCTCCGCCTCAAAATGAATCGATTCACAGTATTGCTGCCGCAGATCAACGCTTTTCAAGTCCGACAATCCAGCCCCGAGAGAAGATAAAAGGAAACCAAAGAAAGAGACCAATCTGCAGTTCGGGAATGGCCGCCCCGGTCAAGGCGGTCTTCTCTTTTCCGAGTGACTTAGCTCGCGGTCGTCTTCCTGATCGACTGCGAATCACTCCTTGGTCTCCAAGCAAGAACGACTCCGGTAGTTGCTTCCTCAACTCTCCGAAGCCTTTCTCCAATCTAAGCGGCGTCTTGGTCTAAGATCCCGGTGAAAGAAACTCCAGGGGGTATCGACTTCTCCTCGATTACCGAGATTATTTGTCGCACGACCTTGATTCGGAACAGCGGCTCAACATTCATGTCGTGCATTGCAACACATCTTCGATTTCGATGTTTGCTGCGCCTCCTTCCTCAGTTGTCAAATTATATTCCTTGTAACTTGCGAATTTCTGTTTCTTGCCGCGGGAAGCCATTCATTATTGACCGAACTTATTTGTAGCGGAAGTCTTGGAACTATTTTTCTGAATATTTGATGAATTCTAGCGAAAGTATTATGTGCCGGCCCCGATGGCGCTTTTTTACGTCAACTCGAATGTCGATGATTGGATGGATCTTCACCGTCTCCATTCACTCTCGAAGCTTTCCAAAGACAGATTGTGAGTGCGCAGTCAAGCATCGCTTTACAAGGTATTAAAAACTTCGAAAAAAACTCCATCCTCGAGTGCATAAGCCATCCTTGAATGCTGCGCAACTCTACGCAGTTTCATTCTGATCCGGATTATTACTTTTCCCAACGAACCCTACCCTCAATGTTTTCAATACTCTTATCGAGACTCCTCTGTATCTGAAGATACGCGAGAAGACAGGGAAGAAGAACCAATTGTTTCGACTTTTCGACCTCTCGGGCCGTCATCCAGGAGTGTAGATTCAGGACGATGACAGAAGGACGAAATGAATGAAGGAAATCATGTTTGCGGGGTATCCTATGATGTCGATGATGTATGTAGAGTACCTAACAACCGTTGACTTGAGCTCCAATCCCTCGGCAAATGCCGAAATCACAAACGAGGCACACAGATCTGTCGGAAATAATATTCAGGAGGTCTTTTCTACAATTCAACGCAGTTCTCCCAACAGTGTTGTGGCCCGTTTCCATGATTGAATGGTCCTATGGCGATGCTGATATGAAGCCATTCAACATCCCGTTTCGGAAAGTGTCGTTCGGAATCCTTCTACTGATCCGAAATCGTTTCGAAAAAATACTCTAACTCGTCTGCGTCCGGCTCGATTCCGTAAGGCTTCACGTCGAGTTAACAGCCTTTGAATTATAGACGCATTCTCTGCATTCATGGGTCATTTGGGTCGGGAATCGTTGGGAATTGAGAATATTCATCCATAACGCAAAACTTGAGTGTTTGTTCAACATGGGGTTCGCGTGTTTGTGATGGTTGAAGATTCCGAAATGGAATTCGAAGATGCTCAGCGTTTGGGCGCAAGTACGTAAAGCGATTGTTGTAAGAGGTCTCTCGGCCCTAAAAACGACTAAACGAACTTTTTGTGCCCGACCCGAAAACCTCCAGGGTTGCGCAATCTTCGCTCGAAACACAAGTCCCTGTTGCTCACTCAAACGCATCGCACGAATTTATGCTCGGTTTTGGATGCAATTTTCCCTTTTTTTCTCTTCTCTTCAGTTGGCGCTCACCGTTGCTTCCCATAGAGCTCATCTGTATTCTTATGGAACTGCAGCCCATGTTGTCGAACCGGAGGTTTACACAGGAAACATTCTGTAATGGCTCTATGATCTACGACATGTCGATTCGACTTGGGTAAGCCCTCAAACCGAGGATCTCTTACCAAACTAAGCAAAACAGAGGGACAGCTGTTCAACAGGCATTTCGATACCACATGACGAACTCGTACAGGATTTCCCTTTTATATTCGGAGCGCAGATGAGTGAAACTTTCAGTTCTAATTACCAAAGATCTTTTCAGCAGAACAGGTGGACTTACATCCACGCACGGTCGTCGGCCAAATTGCCAACATTGAATTCGCGTGCCGCAGAAGCGAGAACCTCCCGTGCTTCCGACCGCACGAATGGAACCCTGGGTTCACCAGCGATTAGAGATTCACTCAAGAGTGTCATTAGAACCGACTCGACCGGTGTAACACACCCCGTCGAGCGAACTCACAACTCCCCGAGGTCTCGTCCTTGCTCTGTTTGGGAAGAGTATCCCGTGCGCCTTCCCTTTTCCCACTCCGCCATCCGCTTGGACTTCGATGAATATTCATCTCGTCCATCTTCGAGTCGTCGGTTCATCATCCAAATTGAATCCTGGTCGAATGGGTTTTGCACATGACTTTGTTTCTTTACTTGCGAAGCGAAACCGCAGGAGATCTATACATTAGGAACTTGGGGAGCATTGTTTCAGAGACGTCCGCCAGCGCTCCCGGAAGAGTGGATTTCTCCAACTCCCTTTGAACAGTTCAATTCTCGAAAGTTCGTTTTTAGGACTTCAGGTCGCAAGGGTATTAAAGAGATAACAGATGCAGAGGATCGAAGCGATCTGAGTCTTTCGGTGTTTTACGAACACTGTACGCGAGTGTACACACACGAATGATTCGTCGCGATTCATTAATTAGGGGACGATTCCGAAGGGGGTTGAGCACGGGTGCCGGACCATGCCGCCCACACTGCTAATTCTTTGACCAAACCACAGCGGAGCTGGACCCGTCGATATTGGCCTGCGCTCGGTCGCCGCGTCAATCTTTCAGGAGCCTGCTGCGTCTGCCGCTGCGGAACCGCATCGAAAGTGAATATTACCTACAGCAAGCCACGGAAGGACACATATTCGATCAAGCCGGGGACCGAGGTGCATTCCATCAGGTGTATCGAAAAACACTCGCTGGTCGCTGTCGAAAATGTCATTCGATGTTTGAAAAGTCAACCAGCTGAGACCTGGAACTCCTGAACCTTCTTCGAAAGCTTTTACGCCCACAAACTTTTTATGCGGCCATTAAACGACTGCCCATTGAAGTCATCGGAACGAGCCAGGTAAAGGTACGGCCGCCAAGCACGGCAGTCGATCCGCAGCCACTAGCGCGCATAAACGCTCCGAGAATCATCTCAAAAACGAGCTTATCAATGACTCACTGCTATCACGGCTATCGCTGCTGCTGCGCGTGCTCTCCTATCTATCTATAATAAAGCGGGGTGCGCCCATATACCGCGATAAGTGGACCACTACTAGGCCACTTCCTGTTCTGTGTTGACACAATGCTATACCTGGCATACAACACCCGACTTGAAATAACATTCGTCGCTCCCTCCGATACTAGGGGAGAGTTTGCCCTCGCTTCGGAGATTCGCGAGAACACGGCTTTAGGTCAAAAAAGTTTTGAAGATCGACTTTCGTCTGCGGTGAATCTCGAAATTTTCGGAATCGATATCATCCGTGGCAGCATCCGAATTCCCCGGTTCCCGGTCGTCTTCCCGCAGTCTCGCTGAGCTCGCGCAGCGCCTTCATCAATGTGGCGATCCATCACCAAAGGAATAACAGAGGAATAAGCGTGTCATCGTTCCGAGGAAGAGAATCGAGAGATTTCTGCTTGCAATGGATAATCGAAGAACGAGTTTCGGCTCTCGTTTTTGCGTGTCGCGTACTCTGTGAGGGTAACCCGCCGAGTTTATCTCCGGCGAACTCGTTGCACAAGTTGAGAAGCTATCGAGCCTCGAGAAACGACGAATTGGAAACTAGAAAGCTCCTACAGATCCTCGAGCCTCTTTTGGATCGGAGGATCCGGGCGATTGGTTCTCACGACGTGCTCTGTTGGGACAGCAAACAAGTTGAAGAAAATCTCAACGGATGTCAACGAGCGACCGCTCCGACACTCTGGACGCCCGGAACTTCGGAAGTCGAAGAGGCGCGGCTTTATCAATCGGGAGGGAGCCGCTATGTCTACAAAAATGCTCGCGCGTAACCGAGAAACATTGAAGATAGCGTTCGTGTCTCGCCGTGGGAGATCAAGTCGCCACAGTCCCGGCCGGAACCAACAGATTTCAAGTTTATCGGGTCAACTCCCTGCACCTCCAGTCGAGGTTATCCGGCGGAGCAGGAAAAAATTATCGTCAGCCGGGAGACACACAAAGCACTGGTTGACTTTTCGCTGATTACGCGATGCAACCAAAAGCGCGGTCCCATTGTTTCGTTGCAGAAGAGCCCGTAGGACATTGCCTCACGGCGAAACGTGGGAGTGCCGCAGCTGTGAGGATTTGGCCTACATACGACTGCGAGATATAATATGTACCTCGACGGAGAAGCGGCTCGCAACAGGCATCGTCTGGAAACGGTGCAGAAATTTCAGAACATCTGTTGTGGAACCCCTATTTCGCATATGAGCGTCGAGACGGCATCTCTCCAAGCCCGTTTAGTATTCCCGAGATTCTTCGACGGAGAGAGACGAGCGTCCACAAAGAAACGTCGTTTCTATTGTCGTTCGGTCACGCCTCACAGACAAGAGACTGGACGATCCACTTTACAGTTTGGAGCCCGTTCGAGTTCCATCAATCTCAATATAGCAGTCGCGCCCGGCATCCAGAAGAAAGAATTAGGAGCAATCAGACAGACACGGGGTCAAGGTGCCTTCTTTTTCGTGTTTTCGGATTGGGACTCACTGTCAGTTCTTCATATTTCAACATCTCATTCTAGTTTGCACAAAACAAAGTTGGGAAGAGATTCCCAAGAAAGATTGATGGGATGAACCGCGTACCTATCAATGGAATCTCCGCTCCGACTCCGGACCTAATCGACTAGCGATTCCAGAAGCGAAGAAGAACAAAGGAGCAAATCTACATATTCTCATCGTTCGTAAACAGCATCGCACGTCACGTGCGTCCGAATTGTCCGACAGAAGACATCAATTGGTAAACAGAGAGAAATCAGAGAAAGCAGGAGCAGAAGGACAACATGAGTACATACATTGCTCCTGCTCTAATGGCCAGACCGTTAGCCGATCAAATCGACAGAGTATCGGAACCGAGGATATTATATTATTGAACATAAGGCACAATCATTACGACGACGTAATAGGATGCACGTATTGCGACCTCGATTCAATCTGCGACCGGATCTCGGCTCCCTCTGACAGAGAGGACTGCGGAAGTTATGCAACTCAATCAATATTGGCGCTTACGCAAACCGAAGCAGGGTTCATTCGATGGAATCGGTTTGGATCAGAACTTGTTGTCGTCGCCGAGGCCCCATCGCTCGAAAATACTCTCGGATCAGCGCTGGAGAGCGAGATGCCAAGAACTTCCAAGAAGTCAAAAGTCGAGAGGTGCGCTTTACGATCTTGAATCCTGTTCGAATCTCTTCCAATCGCTACCAGGTGTGGCAGAGCTTTTTCAGATCGAAATCCTGGAGGCACGAGCGAAGCGAGTCGCTTGTGAAAATCGAGAAAAAAAAATTCCAGAACATCATTCAGGAATGTGTGGAGGGCTAAGCGCTCCATTATTATTATTATTATTAATAAAACAGCTCGGGAGGCTTTCTCGTGGAAGTTGAAAATTATTCCGAGAACATTTCCGAAACAAAATCTGATTACACGATTTTGAACCGAGGTCAGTCTTCAGGTTGGACGGCGAAATTTATGCCCGTGGCGAAAGAAGAAATAGAATTCATTCCCTCCGGCAGGAAGTGTTCCCGCGGAGGCTTGCATCGCTGACGATACAACTGGTGCAACTCACCTCATCTCCGGTTTGGTTGATCTTGTACTGCAGTTGTTCGTTTTCGCTCATCGCGGCCAAAGGATCGGCGTTCGCCATTTTGTGCTTTCGGTGAAGGGTCAGAAACCCCCTTTTTTATCCTAAAGTGATGATTTCGGACGTCACAGCTCCGGAGCTGTGATCGCTGTTTCGTCTTGGCAAAGCAGAACTCAAACTACGGCGCAAATGAAGAAGCTGAAATCCAAAAACTTTATGTTAAAAGTAGTTCATGTGGTAAACGTTCCGGGAATGTTCTAGACATGAATGCCATTTGCAGTCTGGTGGAGTATTGGTCGAGCTGCGCATCCACGACACTGAGCCCAAACCTTTCTCCCGCGGCAAGAGCTCAATTGGGGTTCCGGTCGAGAGATTTGCGACATCAGCCGACTCGATCAACGATTTGTTGACATTTGGGATTTGCAAGCATTGGGACGTTTAAGGCATCCTCACATTTTCATTTTTCTTTCTCTGCCCCACCACGAACCAAGCCAAGAAAAAAACACTCCGAGACCGTCGACATTTCGGAGCTCTATCACACTACCAACCTTTACTACCAAGACGTATAAAAAAGCGAGCGCGTTGCTAAAAGCTAGATTCCAGGAGCAGAAAAAACAGACAGCAGAGTGATTTCTCCTCTGCGCCCAGGTTCGAGCGACGAAAACTGGTTCGCGATTCTTCTAGGGCTTCTTGGAGAAATCCTCTGTCACGAACCAACGAAAGAATGCACTAATTTCGACATGAACGGCTTTGACATTCAACAGATCGGAGTTCCGCGCGTGTCGCTTGCATATGTTTAGCCGTTAATAATTAACTCGACGCCAGAGGAATCTTTTCAGCACGAGCTCTTGGCAGTCTGAGTGAGTGAACCTAATGTCAGATCATTAATTAATCAGCAAAGAAGCTCAGCGGTTTGGGCACTTTGCACATCACAGGCGGGTCCACGCGCCTGATTTCAATACATAGTTCGATTTCATTGGAAGCCGAGGAACTCGGTCGACTGAGATTCATTCGAGAAGATCCAAGGCAACTTTCTTGTTTCCGGTATTGTCTCCGGAAATGATTGCTGCCCGACAGTTCACAAAAGCGTCTGTTAAACCGCCCCCACCGGATTGAAATCAGTTAGAACGCATTGCAAATCGTGTCGGCATTTCGACTCCTGAACGGATAAATCACGGGATTGAATCCAGTGATTCGTGGTGCCGGGAGTCGAGGCGATGAATGCAGTCTCAATCTCCGAATTTAGCTCTCAGTTAAGTCGTGGCTTCCTCTGATCGCTTCCAAATCACAAAAGCAACTCGGACATCATCAAAAGGTTCTCAACCAAATCAATTCCAACCGCTCAATCTTTGCGGGGGAAGTCGATAGGTTCCGCAACAGGTTGTTGCGGAGCATCGAGTCCACTGATTCGGATATCCTTGGTTTTCGTTCTACATCATCCTTACGCCGTCGATAGTACAAATCTCATTCATGAAGCCGAAGAGTTCTACTGTCTTACTTGGAATCTTCTTACAATTCTGAGATTTAGCAAAAGTTGCCGAACAGAGTGCAGGCGATGACAAATCATTGCTTGATTCCGCGAGGCTCGCGACGCAATAATTTTAACTGGAACCGACGGTGTGTATATCCTCACTTTGAGAAATTCATTCCGAGTAATAGCATACGGTGATGTCATGAAATTGTTGGGCGTAGTCGTTGCTCCGTAGACAGAGCTGTCATCGTCGAGTAACTTGACACCTAAACCGACATAAAGTGATTGACGGCCGACGGCATAAAATACTGTTCTCATCGAACGGATTTGTCGCTGCACAGAAGGTCTGATCACCCTTGTTGTAACAGATCGATGTTGCACCACGTTTCTCGTGTTTCCAATTTGTTTGACAGACCGAGGGAGACATTCTCCAGCTACGGGATACTCTCGAAATGATTAATTGGCGGCGCAATCTGCGACAACGTCCGCAGTACTCGACACAAAATGTTCTTTCTGTTCGGGTACGAAATTGATTGGTCACTAATAACTTTTCCGCGGCCATGATCCCTCTGTCAAAGAAAAGACCGATAACGTATGAAAAAATCTTAACATCTCGGTGAGTAGAAACCATGTTCTGTTCTTGAAGTCCAAAACGAGTGCTGTTGCGTTTCTTCGGGAAGAAGAGCCACACCAGGATCTTCTCCAGAAATTGTGATGATCTCACTGTTCGCTGATTCAGCTGAAGTTTGTCAGTCCGGCTGCTTTCGATTCAGCATTTCAAAGATGGCTTCACACTCGCAGAAACATTGATGGCACGCGTTTTCGCGTTTCCAATTTCAGGATCGGAAACTTTCTCGAAAGACGTCAAGTTCGATGTCAGCGCTGCTCGGCTCTCGCCCCGAAACATCTTTTCCCAATCCGAATTCGTTTGTTGGAGGCTGTGAAGTTTTGACTCTCTAATCAGTTCCGGAGAACGCGGTCCGGGATGGAATGCTCCGATGGGTGTTTCTAAATCTCGCGGGTCCGGTCGTTGAAAGGCCCTGCCGAGCGATTTCCAGAGACGGGCGTTCCCCTAATCTCGAATCCTGAAGGATCAGTACACGTGCGAACGTCTGGTATCCGAAGGATTATCAGATTATCCCAGTTCAGCGAAGCAATTCATGGCTCACAGGAGGACAGTTCTCGGAGGTTCTAAACGGTAACCGACACTGGTTCCGATCCCGAGCGGGATCTCAAGTCTCGACTGCTCTTGAGTTTATTCCAAGGAAATTGTTGGGATATTCAAGAGCATTCAAATTTCACGTTACACCCAGTCGGTCTTGATGACTAATACGGTTTCCGAGGCGTTCTATATTCGATATTTCGAATGACATCGCTGGGAACGCACTCGGATCTTGCATGCAAACGCAGCAGTCTCTCATGAGACGTTTGACAAGCGTTGTTCACTTTGCAAAATATTCTAGACACCGAAAAATGAATTGACACAATTATCATCTGGCCCACGGGTTCGTTTCATGATCTTTTCGGAACTCGGTTGATTCACCTACGACTCGGTCACTTCGAGATGACAACCCCAGAAGCTTTGAGCTCCTCGGATGGAAACTATCCGATTTTCGGGGTATCGTATTGCATGCATCTGCGCGCGATCGTTAATTCTGACAGGTGTTTCCGCCGTACACTGCGAACACATGGGATCGGATGTAAGTGCCTTGTTTACATACCCTCAAAACAGCGAGCGAAGCCGCGGCGCGCTGTAACTAATCACTAGCACTTCGCGTTGACGTACACGTTTATATTCAGAGACCAGTTCAGTTGGAAACAAGTTTCCAACTTATGTTGTTTCTGCAGTTCGATACACTACTCTCTCTTGGCTCTAGAAGCCGAGTCTAAGTGGAGCTGGTGACGTGGGGGCGTGCAGCCCTCAGCCTTGAGCGCGCCAAATTCAAAAATTCACCAGAAACCTTAACGACCGTGCTTCAGAAACCGCGAATTGGGCTGACGAGCACCACTGCAACAGGTTGCTGGTTGATCCGTGATGTTTGGTTGTTGTCGGAAATCACTTCTATCTATGGTGTATCCGATCAGCGAAGCACTAACTGGCCACTACACGGTTCGAGGCGCGTGTTACACCCTACCCGGGCTGACACTCAGAGCCCTGCGAGCACACCGTGAGCTAATCGAGAGCTGAAGAGCTGGGTGCTGAACACCACGGGTAAACTCAACTTGCGGGTGGCAAAGGGAGAGAGATCTTCGCGGAGGGCGAGTGTTTCTTACCCTCCTTCACGAGCATTACCCTCATCCCTATGTGGAGATGGCACTCCGTAGGTCCTTCCGTAGGAAGAGTTGGCTCCATGCGCTTTTTGAGTCTGACGACGACTTCTGACAACAGGTTGTCGACTGGTTTAACTTCATTATTGCCAATCCTGTACACCGTACGAATTCATCGCCTTTGAACGGGAAACCTTCATGAATTTACGGAAAATTTGACGGTCAACGAACTCTTCTCCGCGTGCACTTACGGAGCGTACCCAAATGGGCCATGCTGCAAACATGAATCTGGTAATCACCGTATACATACATCGATGGCGAGTGGGACGCAACCTCTCTCTCATTGTCAGTCACCAAGAATAGAGCCCCCTGGAAACCAACAAGGGGTTTTATTCTTCTGGAAAACCGACCCGATGTCCCTCGTAAGCCCTCTGTCATCATTATCATTGAATCAGAACACATGTCGCACTCGTGCTCGATCATCCCAATGAACTCTCTATATTCCATCGGATCTTATAGAATTGTATGAATTTTGGTGATGGCATTGCAGTCTGAATATGCAGCAAAATATGCACAGATATGGCTCGATCAATGGGTTTTGTAGAGTTCTCAAACGACAGGCCGTGATCTTCCGACACAGACCGTCGCGGGTAGGTCGCGGAATCGCTGAATATTTTCCTTTCCGAATATCATCTACCAATTTTCGAGGAGCAATTCTGAACACATCCTTCAGAAGCTGGCGTAAAGTTCTCCAAGACAGCACTAAGATCCGATAATAATTGGCGGGTCATACAAAAAAAAACATAGAACCACAAAATAAGTATATATGCGCGAAAATATGTAAAAGATAGAAATCCCGGCCCTATAAACGAGTACTGCTGTGATTTTTTTTGGATCCGGAATTTTCGAAAATCCCTGACTCTCTGGAGACAACCGCCGGAAAAGGAAAATTTATAGCCCCATTGATGAGTTATACCTAGCAGAATGACTGGCCACAACGTGAGATCAGAAACTAGTGAACTGAAGTCTCTCGGACTTCATTATTTATTTTACTCTGACATCGTCGTTTTGTCAGACGAATCCTCTTTTCTCAACACCCATCTATGAATTCATCCCCACCGACCGGAACGTTTTTGTCGATGCGCACGCAATAACGGATACCGTTGAGGGTGATCTGAAATTGGGATGAATGATTCGTTTTCTCGATTGCAGGTGAGTGATCGTGATTGCGCAATCCGTGGTTGATGGAACACGAAGAATATTCGTCGGTTATGGAGTCGACCATTTATCTCCTCAGAGTGAAGGGAAGCGCCCTGCAGGAAAAATATCTGAGTCTTCCCCGTGAACATTTCTAACAAGGCAGATCTACGCGCGAAATTTTCCTCTCCAAGTTATGCTCCGGGGAAATATCATCACTCGTTCTGAAGGGAGATCGAACTTCATCGTAAAAACATCACATCGCTTCCGTATAGCGGTAGCGCCTCGCTGCAGCTAAACCCCTCATGATGGCAGTCTGATATCATACTCGGTGGACTCCAGTGAGTACGAAGGAATAACGCTCCAAGCAAACCAGATGTCCCAAAACACTTAACTCCGATCTGGCAAAAACGGCGACCTATGAGCAACGATCTCACTTTGTGTAAACCTTCTATCTTCTTGCGTAAAGATCCATCTTGACAGAACGCGGAAATCCGAGACCGATCTCGGGGACAGGGTTCCACTCATGTCGTACAGTTATAACACAGACTCTACCGGATCTCCAGAGCAGCCACTCGAAGAACAAGCAACCCGAAAACGAGCACGCAAAGGAAGTAAAGTTTACGCAAAGAGAGGTCGTTGCTTACAGATCGGCCAACGCCGCGCCTTTCTGCGGTCGAGTGCACTTACAATCGGCAGACAAGGAAAAAACTGACCTACGGTGGCCTGAGGGGATATCAGACATTAAACATAGATCCTGCTTTGATTTTTCCCTGAATGGGGGACAAATCGCGTGATGCTAGAGTTGAATGAGAGGCTCTGATGACATTGACGGAAATAAAACAATTCAGCAACAATTTCCTGCGACATGTCAACACTCGTCTGAAGGCTGTGACTCGGCAATAAGAATCTCTACGAGAGCGCCTCATCCACGACAGAAGTAAAGCGCCCTCACCGGCGCGAACTCGAGGACTCCTGCCGAGCGCAGAGGGAGAGTTCCCGATGGCAAGACCGCAGTCGAAGCAGCACCTTCATAGAGGCCATTGTGGGTTGAGCAATACCTGGCGCTTGTAAAACCGGTGGCCCAAAGTTTGCTTGCAGCGAAGCGACTTGACTCAGGTATTGCGTAAGGAGAATGAACTTCTAGAGGAACACTTGATGGATTCCATGGGAACAAGCTATCATCGCTCTCATCTCCCAACGCTCCAATACAGAAGGGCGGTCGATTGGTGCCGGTAACATATAACTAGAGTCACTCCCATCATCGGAGTCGATTTCCGCATTTATTCGGAACGGAGACAGCCTTCGATCGATCTTGTCACAGATTTTAAAGACCTGATGAGAGCCTCGAGGAGAATGTCGGCGAATAGCCTGTCATTCTATTCAGCGAAGGAGCTGTTCGCTGCTCAAACTTGGCGGGCAAGATGCATTGGAAGCGTGCGAAGTAAAGTTGAATGCTGCAAGAACGAAAATTATTATTGGTTAATTGAGGATTGCTCTCTTCCGCACGATTCCGAAGGCCTTTACCGGCGATCAGCTTGGAAATTTATGACCGGTGACTCCTGTGCGTCAGGATAGAGCCCCAATGCATTCATTCGTTCATCCTGAATCCTCCTCCAACAGCAACCTGTTAGACAGTTTTGCCGCATCGTCGAAAGCAGGCCTTCGTATCTACTTCATATTATGCTGTCGCAAGGACACTATTGTATGATTCGAATCCAGGAAACGCGCGGGTTTTTCCTGAGCCAGTTCTGAGAAAAACAGAATGATATAAAACCTCAATTCGCGAGAAGACATGAGTAGCAAAGTGGAAAAAGGCCTAGAGCCGCAGCTTCCAAAAGTGCAGCTAGGAAAGTCGATAGTCAAAGGGAAGAATCGGACAGTCGAGGTAAGGAAATGACAAAAAGAAAGTAATAATTCTCGAACTATAATATTCCTCACGCTTTTACATGAGTGGCAATAACGTTCAAGTGAAGTCTCGGATGTGAGATTATTCTATTGCCATCTATGGGAACGAGGACGAAGCTTCGGGCCGCGAACTCCCTCATGTCCTGCGCGTGATCTCCAACTAAAAACTCTCGATTCCAGTTCTGGGAGCCGATGGTATCAGATGAACAAGACACGGTCGATGACACACCACCGACAACTCCTTCCCGGTCTAAAGGTCGGTACTCCAACGTGGTTGAAGCTCCTGAGAGAAATGTTATTCACTCGCGCGAGAAGTGCCGCAACCTTCAGTGTTTTCAAATTGTTTACAGATCAGAATGCGGCCACGTCATCGGCGGCATCACGAGAGGCAGCTGCTAAGGACAGAATGCCGGGAATCAGCTCCTTCAAGATTCCAGCGTCAAGGGTTTCGTCATACAAAGGTCACGGGAAAGACTATTTCGTTAGTGTATGGCATCCAACGCAGAACCTTCTCGCGTCCGGCAGTCCGAACAATTCACCGAGTATCTGGAACTTCCACGATAAAGGAGCTTCGAGCCAGCCCTTCGATTTCTACATCGGCAGAGTTGAACAGGGTGATCAGGGCGAAGCCGGCGTCTGGTCCATGAACTGGAATCAAGATGGCACGCTCATAGTAGTTGGCTCAAGGGACGGCTTCTCGAGAATCTACAACACCAAAGGGAAACTAATCTCGACACTCGGCGGGGTTCATAAGAGCACGGTGCTGCAGGTGAAGTTCAACAAACAGGGTAACTACGTCCTCTCAGTCGGCGTCGGGAAAACTGCAGTGGTTTCCGACGTTTCAAACCCGAAAAAACAGCAACAATTCTCTCTACACACGAGCTATATTGTCGATACTGATTGGCTGAACAACTCGAGTTTCGCGTCTGGATCGTGTGATTCGCGGATTCATGTTTGTGGACTCGATTCGACGACACCTCTTAGGACATTCACTGGCCACTCCGATCAAGTCAATGTCGTCAGGTGGGATCATCAAGGGAACCTTCTGGCCTCCGGATCCGAAGACTGCTCGGTCAAGATCTGGACAATGAAAGAAACTCCCGAGAGTGGTTTGGTTCACGACTTGCGAACGCACTCGAAGGGAGTCGACACGATTCGGTGGAGTCCGAGTGGACCGGGCACGGCGAACCCCAACATGGATCTTGTTTTGGCTTCTGCATCCTCGGACTCGACCGTGAGTAACTACGAGGCATAGAAGAAGTCGGTGTTTTCTATTTTAGATTCGATTGAGACTCGGTTAATTGATCATTTAGAGTACATACTATCGTATTCTATTGAGCCTTAATTTTCTTCGATCCTAGATTTGCCTCTGGGAAGCTGAGAGAGGGCGTTGCTTGCGCCGTTTGACCGAACACACGGATTCAGTTTGTTCGGTGGCGTTTTCCCCGGACGGACGCTATTTGGCATCTGGATCGGCCGACAAACGGGTTTATATTTGGTCGACCATGAACGGATCGCTGATGCACTCACATGCTCGAAGTGCCCAAATTTTCGATGTGCAGTGGAACGCCAAAGGTGATAAACTCGCAGTCAGCTCAGTCGATGGAACTGTGAGTTTACCGAATTTTATCCTCAAAACTACACACGAGGATATCAAGGTTCTCTCCATATGAGAGAGCATCGATTCAACGTGATTTGAAATAACTGATATGATTTCCTTTTCTTTCGTAGCTCACCATGTTGGACCTGAGAGTGCTGTGATGAGCGGATCATTCAGTCCATCCTCAACGTGTTCAGGAAGACGAAACGAGAATTCTGTACAATCCAGAATACGCGACGATACGTATCGGTATCTTCCTGAAGGCTCTTGTCGCCACGAGATCCGAAGAGACCTTACGAGGTTCTTGGTCTTTCGAGAATTCTGTCAGGGACTGTTAGCCGTTAGCTTTGAAACTCACGAATCCACCTCATGCATGCGTTGATACTCTTTCGATTCGAAAGCACGATTACAATCTATCAAGACGATTTAACCGAGCAATTCAATGTTTCGGTTCGATGTTTGCGATCTTCACCGACTTTGTTACTCAAACTCCATCGCTGCACGCTCATGAGAACTTGATTTCAAGTTCGACGAGTATAGCCTATGAACGAGATGTTGAATTTTTCAGATTATTTAGATCGGTGGCCTTCAAGGTATCTACATAGAATCATAGTGTTCCTTCAGGAATATTGTATGTGATATATATTCACACCACGGTATCGATGAATTAAGGAGCTCTTCTAATGAACCACCCCCAAGGTCCAGTCGAGAGGTCCACAAACCCTATTCGATCGGTGGCTGGCTTGCAAAATCGAGAGATATACTTGAGAAGCTCTACTCTCACCCTGATTAGATATCAGATTGATTCAATCGTTGGTCGAATGTCATCATCGCATTGCAATGCACGGAAAACCCTCAAGGAGGATTTACCGCTCTGGGAATCATATTTTAGAAATGTGTTATGATCTTGGCTCATCCCGATGACCTTGAAATTATTTGAAGTTGGAATCTTTGGAGATATTTTACTTGGAACAACAGAAATAAACATAGAATCGGACCCCCGCTAACAATAAGAGTTTTTTGGATTCGATTTCCCGGGCTTTCCGATTTCCGATCAGAATCGATTCGCTTCTCAAAGTGCTGTTTTGAGAACCTACACTCGAGCTTTCCTGATATGTAGAGTTTTCCGTTGGACGAAAATCTCCCCGAAAAATTCTCTCATTTGGGAAAATTCCTCAGTCAAGTTTCTCTCTCCGCCGTTCGGGAGGATACTCTCACGAAAGTCTAGAACGGCGCCTCCTCCAAGACATAGACAATCCTCGGTATATGTTTGTCCCCGCTCACCGTATGAAGGATGCGTCTGCTCAGGACTTCTTTCGTATTACGTCTCTGGATTAATTTCCAAACTGGCTTATTTAGTATTGGAAAAAAAACTTTGAGTTACTCCCTCCGAAAGAGTAGTCCAATCTGACTTCGAGACCTGCTTCAAGGAAACTATGCGAGCTCCACCGCGCCCGACTCATGTTGTCATGGACCACTATCTATTCCGAAATAGTAGTCCCATTTGAGTCAGAGAGTCTTTATTCGGGGGTTTGTGACACTAGGCGATAGTCTCCACAATGTTCAAGCCATGTTCGTGAAAATGACACTCAGGGACAGGTTCCTTAGCAGGAAGCAGATTAATCAGTGGTCGGAAAACAGTTTCCTGAGTCACTGTTGCGTTCACTATAGTTAGTAGTACATGAATACTATCGTTATCGCCTATTCGACTTCACTGTGAATCAACCCAACCAGTATTCCTGATCATCGTATCCCTCCTTCATTCCCCTGTGAAAGTGTAGCGAGTCGGAATATTGAAACTAGCAAATGGGACAACTAATTCGGAACACGATTCCGCGCCCAAATGGGACTACTATTTCTGAACGGAGTGAGTACTTCCGAAGCTTCGTATTGATGCTCACTACTTCCGACAGCATTGTTTCACTTAGTCACGAGAAGATGGACGGCTGGCGCATCCCAGAGCCTCCTCTAAAGGCGACAGCTGTCTTCCCGGAATCGATAGCCCGGAATGGAATAACTCATTTCGGATAAAGTTCCGCAAAGATGAGTTTTCATTGATATCGAGAGTCTCGAGACAAACGGGTAATATTTCATCACGCCCTCCCCTAACTTTGGGATACTCTTGTCTACAAGGTTTCGCTCAGATCAGACATGGGGACCTAATGAACGTCGAAAACTGCGCCTCGATGCACCGTCGCGGGATAAGTACCTGATTCCGGGTAGTGGCGAATTGCAGTGAATGTAAATCGGAGTTGTTGTGATTTGGCCATGATCCGGCAAGTTTTTGGTTCGTCCGATCAAATTTACGCTTGCATCAACCTGGACCTGCGTACCCCAGTGGCATGCTGCAACAGCTAAATATGGACTTCGTCTCTAGGGGTTTCATTCTAGATGTTTGGAGATCATGGCTATGTAGATAATTCATGTTTAGAGCATCGTGGTCCAATACTGTCATTAGTTCTCGGCTTAGTAATTCGGCCTTGTCACCATTTTTTTGGGAATAAACATCTCCCGCGACTCATCCAAAAGATGACCTGTCAGACTTGCGTAATTTTGACAGTTTACGATTCATGTAGCACGATACCCAGCTCATACAAGCTGTGATGTCAGAAAGATGGCTTCAAATATTCATCGAACACTCCAATATTCTCATCTGAATGAAGCACAAATATAATTTCTCTATCCGGTCGCCCACCATTACCAAATTACCTCGCGAAGCCATCTATCATTTGTGTCTCGAATGCGGAGTCTTCGACACATGAAATCTTCGGCAACAACTTCGAAGAGTTCGCTGAGCGGAGAACGATTCGTAGTGACTGGATATCTTCAAGGCTAGAACAACAATATTTCTTTCAATCGGACTCGCTAACAAGTACAAGACCATATTGTGGGTGCAAATCAGGATTACGAGAGTGCGGAACTAGAGACGCCGATTCGAGATCGCTTTTTTCCCGTGGTCAAAGAGGTCAAATGTAAGTTTATGACCGAATTTTCCGCTACCACGATTCTCAAACCAGCTCGGCATGAGTGCAATCCGCACTGAAGAGCTCACCACCGCGTTGCTCTATCGAGATCTTTTCCCTTCTCTGAATTTCGTTAGTTTTCCAGTTTCTAACTCGGTCACTCGCATTCCCTCGGGAGAATGTCGCGGTCACAACACCACTCACATTACAATAAATTTCAACCTCAAGCCGTCGAGATGGAGACGCCCATGACGGCGCTAGATTTGCTTTTGAAGCTATCTCATGAACACATGCTCATTGAACATTGATATATGAAAATGAGGATATCGCGCCGGTTTCTGGCCTCATGTTTTGCTTGATCATGCCTAACAAGATTCGATTATGGCATCATGCGGATGACGAACAAGTTCGACAAATTCTCAATCACAAGAGAGAACAATGACGCTGGAGCCCTCAATGTGATTCGCGTTGGAGCAAGCAACAGAAGTTCCGATGTTTCACGAAGTGTGGAGCTCCCAGGTGCAATCATGTGCACTGAGTTGAGATCCGGATTCATGTTCCGTGCGGTTCTGTTTCTTTCTGTCGTGAGTCAAGGTGCGTGAGAGGACAGCGCGAAAGAAGAGATTCTTGAATTTCCTCCGCTCACCTCGTTCGGTGTGGAACGCTCCTTTTGAAATTTTGTGTGAAAACAGATCGTGGTGCGGTAGAATATGAGCGAGCAGTGTTCAAAAGCATGAGCCGGATTCCGACTTGAACTCGGGGCCCTATTGATTCAATTTCGATGAGCTCCCTGAGGTTATGACGGAAACATGAAACGAGTATTGCCCGGAACTCCATCAATATGACAACAGCAATGGATTCCCGACATAGGAAAGAGACCATTGGCGAAATAGGTTCCTCTCTAATTCGTGGCTGTTCAATAAATCATGAGATAAGAAAGAGCAAGAAGCTTTTTGCAGATAAGGACACTAGGCTCAAGAACGAAAGTAGAACATTTGTTGGTGTCCCATTAGATCGCAGCAACATTGAAGAACTCGATCCGTAACTTTCGTGTACCAAAATAAATCGACTCTCCAAAAATAATTGAGCAAGGCCATGACAGTTTTCTTCGGAAAATCTTTGGAACTTCTTTCGTTATATATTCGCTATGCGGGAACATTCTCGCAATGTTAGTGTAGATTCGTCTCCCAGTTAGTGAATGGAGCTTCTCTTCTTGATTTGGAAATGTTCCTCCAAGGTGTGTTGTCACAAGTCGATCCGGAGAAGCTGTCGTTCCGCTACGTGGTGGAGGGAAACTCTTATTCACAGACGGTAGAACAGCGTCGAGACGTTGTGTCACAACAGTTAGACGTACCTATACACCACGACGAACTACAATCGTCTCAAGGTCAGTAGTTCTCAACCTTTTATTGCTGCACGCCAGCTGGAAGAGACGGAATCGCTGTTATAGCTCTGCTATATGTTCTCCGACGATGGGTAGACATGTCCATCTTGGGTTTTCCAGCGCTCAACAATGAAGGGCTAAATGTTGCGACTGAGAGGAAGACTTCGCAGAGTTCTGACCTCGTTCCGCATGTGTCTGAATCGGGAGATGCTCTCGAAAAGCGCGACCAGACGGGAACACCAGGAATAAAGGGTCCTCGGAGTGCGCGTATTCACGCTACAATGAGGTCTTCGGACCCTGAGCAACAGTCGACAAGGACAACGAGGGAGGAGCCGACTAGCGAGATACCCCATTTTGTATCAGGAAGCAGCTCTGAATTTTCGACTCCCACCGTGGATATCGCGAGTGAAATCATCGCGGAAGAATCGAGGACGACCTTCTCCCCAACTGAGAACGAATCGACGGAATTTGGAGCACATAGTGTCGGAACTACAAACGATGGTTCAACCGACTCGGAGTTCACCAGCACGGATTTCAAGCTCACTCAACCGAAACTACCTGTTTCCTCATCGCCCGAAGAAACCATGTTTGATCCGACAGCTTCCGAGCCCAGAGGAACCGAAACAACCAAGACCGACGACACAACAGATGGGACCGCATTTGAAACGACGACAGGGGACAGCTCTACTGAATCAAGCACAGCTTCGATCTCGACAGAGGTCCCAGAAACGGCGACAGAAACACTTCCAACAGAACTCACCACGGACTCGAAGCCTACAGAAACACTGCTGGACGATATTCCACAATCAACTTCATCAACATCGGAGACGGTTTCAACAAATCAAGAAACAACGCTGGACATCGCGTCCTCTGAAGCAGAAAGTTTTCCATCCGAAACCGAAGGCTCGACACTGATATCGACGAACCCTTCTGAAGGACGATCCCGATCAACTCCAGCTCCAACGAAACCACAGTTTTCTGAAGTTTCCACAGGTGAGTGCCACCCTCGGTTTTAACACAGACATCTTTGCATTCATGACTTATTATGATGATGAATGGAACGATTGACAATCAAGCTTCCGAGTGGACTCTTCATTCTCTGCCATTTCATCCCCACAGTCTGCGACGCCGATGGAGCTTGCACTGTGTCCGCCACCGGTAGCCAAGCAATCACAACTCTGCCTACAAACGGTGCCCCCTACGGTTGTCATGTATTCCTCGATGTCCTCGTGAATTCTGTGAAACAAGCCCTATTTCCGTCCACACTTTTCGTTGAGCTATAGAGGAGTTGTTTCAATATTTGGTGAAAGCGCAAAACATTACCCTCACTGACTGCAACTGCCCAGTCGTGGGAGAAAGTTAATTTAGTCGTGGGAATCCTCTTCCCTGGGCAATGACGAAACTTGGAAATCACTGCGGCTGGACTGTTTCTGGTCAGGCAACGAGGAGAAATTATTTGAGGATGTGCGTTCAAATTCAGGAGCCAGTCAGGCCACTGCTACTCGCGAGGAGTCCTCTTAAAGTTGAGGCAATTTCATCTACTTCGGCGTGAATCGTTTCTGTGGGACTGGAGTTTACGCCGCACGACTCGGACCGCTCGGCCACTGCCTCCTCTACGTCGAAGCTCGATGGTTGTCGTGCTCTGTGGAAGTGACCATTAAATTCGACAACGGTGGGTATTTATCCTTATTAGGGCTCTATCGTAAGTTTCCCTGGATTTCCGCCAAGCAAGGTCGATCGGCCATTTCGAGAAGTCGATCATTTGGCGTATCATATAATTCGATGGTGTCCGAGAGTTGGGCAGAGCTCCCGAGATCAGAAAGTACCCGGTTCTCGTTGATCACGGTGGGATCCCTGTCGTAGCTCCATTCGTTAGTTGGTAGTGAACATGGGGGATGTATTTAAAATTCAGCAATTCGGTGGCTTCTCTTTCGACGTTCGTAGCGCTTTGTTCCAACCCTGGTCATTTAGCTCCAGTGCTCCTCTGCGCGACGTAATGTCTTGAAGACGGTGTTGGTGGAGCTGGGAAACGCCTTCCCGACTCACCAGTTCAGAAGAGCAGCAAAAAAGAAGTCGATTTTGTTGAAGGGCTTGCTTTTAAATTCGGATCTCTTCATCTGTTCGCCGAAAAGAGCACGCGAGAGCGCGATAGGAACAGGGACACCAGAGAGAGAGAGTGAACGCAAGAGCAAGAAATCCGACAAGAACGTTCGTCAGATGCTTTTCCTCTTAAGTTCTCTTTCGGAGAAGGAGAGAGAAGCAAAAGGGGAAACAAAAGTCTATCATTAGTGTCCCGCAAGAAAAGTTCAATAGGACTCGCTCCCGTATGACGTCGACGAACCAGAGGCCCCTCTGTTTTCCATTCTGATTGTTTTTGCCGAATTCTACAAAGTTTCTGTCCGTGACTCATTTCCATATGATTTCAAGGAAGTTTCCCGTTTTGGAATCTGCTCAAATTCCTCAAGTATCGTTCAACGAATCAGTCCAAACAAGCTGAGGCCCTTCGAGGAGCCGTGGCTCAAATAGCTCAATCAAAATGAGTCGTGTTGAAGAAATAGAGACCGAGGTCCACAACGTTTCGAACGAGGGATTCGTTCTGAACGTGTAGTTTCCAGGATAGCTTTTTTGACTTCTTTCCGTGACTCTGATGGGGAGTTGAGGACTTCTGGAGAAGCTCCTGACATGGACGAGTGTCTCAACAGATGAGAAAAATCACAGGCGACCCCGAGTACTCGGACTTCTCTGAGATTTACCCATTCTCGTTCGAGTTCCATAGTGGAGTTCGGTGAATCGTGAGTTTCTCCCACGACAAATCAGAGATCTTTCGAATACTCATCATGAGCAAGTTATCCCTTCGCATTTCCTCTGGAATCCCTGAAGAATGCACCTACCTGAGCATTATCAATTCATGTGGTACAATTGTAAACATATAGTAGCACACAAGTATTCTTTCACGGGTCCACGGGGGGTCAAGATTTATCTCGTGCTCGGACAACGGGGGATTAGCTCAACTCTCGGCTCAGGCCGGAAACCGGGGGACAGAAAGTGTACTCGGGATCTTCACATCCACGCGCGACGCAATCGAATGACGCTGTTTTCTCTCCTTTTCCTTGCAGACCACGCCGCGCTGTTCGTGCTTTCGTCAGTGGAAAGTTCGATCTCTTCACTTTCCGAAGGATATTTTAACGCTTGAGTTTCGTCTGTTCCCACAAGCTATCAAAGTCTGCTGCAACTTCCGCCCATCGAGTCGAGCACTTCAACTCGTCAAGCTGCCAATTTGCTGTCGTTAAACAACGCTGAAGTCTGTATGATGCTGCCCACTGCTTCTGAGTGAGTGCTCGAAGTCCTATTGTGAACGATCCGCCAACACATCTTCGACGGCGTCCGTTAATAAATGGTCCGATATAACAAATGACCCAAATAAATAAGTAAAGCCCCCTTCTGTAGCATGCGGTCGGAGAGGCCCCATAAGTCCTGATCTGAGTAACCCATTCAGTCCTGGTCCAAGTAACCCTTCAATCGTCAGAGCATCCGAGTAACTGGCTATCTACTCTAGCATCCGGCCATCGGAACTTGTGCTGTTTGCTAATCGTAATTGAAAGCATTGATTATTGCTGCAGGTCGGTCAGTGTCTGTGGTAATAACCTAACGAGGCTTCGGAGCAACCTCACCGGCACTTACGTCACACTCTACCCGTACTCGAATGTGTTGCCATTAAGCATAGGAATGGCGGCTTTCCAGTGCTCGAGTCGAGGATAAGGTCGGCTGCTACCTGGAACTCCTGAAGCAAATTGTCGATCACACTTCGAACAACGATTTGACGCATCGGTCGTTCCGTGAAAAGGCAATCGGCGCACAGAGAAGCCAAGGCACATCAGACTAACAACAACAACAACAACAACTTCAATCGAAAAGGGTTTCCTCAATGCCTGGATTCTCAGAGCGCGATGGATCGTCGATTCTTCAAGGGGAATATCCGAGTGAAATGCTTTCGTTCAACGACATTGGGAGCCGTCGATTCTCTGCAGGACTTCGGCGTTAGCTTCACTGGATAACTACCCCGATCAAAACATAGACGATTGCGGATGCCGATGTTGGCGATCGGCGCAGTTAAAGTAATGCTCCGCGTTCCCAAACTGTGTTTCAAGTCGTAAAATAGCTATGTTCGAATAATAAAGACATTTTAGTGTCTCCAACGCGTCGCGTACGCATAAGTCCATCAAGTCTAGCATCTGGCGCAACACAGCTCCGACGTAATGGACTGATTCTGGTACGAGAAGCAATATCGGGCAAAGGCAAATTTCAACATCATCAGGCACCTTCGAACATAATTATTCAAATCCCAATAACATGTACACGTCGAAGTATGCTCGGACCAATATGTGAACGGGTTTATGCCTCGAGCTCCATCATCCGTTCCAATGCTCGTATCGAGCATCGATCATTTGTCGACCGGATTTCCTTCCCGTTGGTCTCCTCTCATCCTCTCGGAATTCAGCCGTTCAAAGAAGGCTGAATTTATTCCGAAAAAGGATCGAAGCTCAAAGGAATTCGACAAATTTATTCTTCATGCAGATTCAAATTCAAGTCCTTGTGCCTCGAGAGCTCCGCTTCGGGTGAAGCTTCCACAAACTCAAGGCAAACAAGCTCAACTACCAGAGTCCATGATTCTCGTTTCGCCGTTTTGGTCTCTTTCAGACTTCTTCGCGGCAAAGTTGCCAACCGTTGCTTTTGGAGTGACACCTGGCAGTTGCGACGACGCGAGGCGAACAACTCCGAATTCGCTGAGAGTGACCCTGATGAGTCTCTTCACGACTTGTCACGAAGCAGCAGCTTTCAGCAGAAATGAGACCGTCCTCCGAAATGAATTAACCTTGATGCGGGCACTCAAACACATGTCTTGAAAGCTTTCTCGGCGCCATCGCTGAAGAACTGTCGAATCTGGACCGAAAAAGGCAGGTGAGCTCGTGAGGCGGAAAGGAAAATCTCGTTGGAATTCGCTCTCAGAGGCGTTTAAATGAATACCTGGGTTCATTCCCCTGGCTGACGAGGAACGAGAGGGACCCAGGTTTATTTTCTAATGAGAATTCACCGGAGACTTCATCTTGATGCAACTTAGTTATTCATCATCGGATACACGAGGAGGTCGGTCGCTCGTCTGCTCCACGACTTGAGGAGCCTGCATCGGTCCAGTGCACAACATCGAGAATGCGGTAAATCATCAGACTGTACGAGCAACACGTCGTTCAGCTGTTGCGACACGGTCCATTCGCGACAACATTCAGTGTAAACGACCAATACTGCGCTCATTCATGCCGTGGGCGAACAAATCTACTGTTTCCGGTAGATATTGTGGCGCTAGATCTCAGCGTAGCGATTCTTCCTTAGACGATTCTGCGCGCGCCAGATTAGGGGTCTCATGTCTCTGCTGAAACATGTGAGATCGGAAAGAGTGTTTCGTTCCGAGTTCTGGAACTTCAGGAATTCGGTACCATAATACTCAAGATTCCTACTTGCAGAGGCTCATATTGTTGCATATATCCCCGAATCGTTGTGAAAACTGACGAAAATCTCGAATTCCGGATAATTATACCTTGGTGTACCCTTTCCCATGATGAAACTGATTGTGAGGCAAGTAGTCTAGTGGCGGAATAAAACAAAACGATCTCGGCACATGATAAGAGAATGCGCGATTTGGCAATTTTCTCCGATTATCTCAGGGTTGTCGGAAGTTCTAATTTGTGGCTCTGGAAGACTCTTCTCGCCGTGGCGTGGTGTTTATTATTCTGCAATTGATTGCTCTGATGGCTCAGTCGAGTTATAATTACCTCATGAAAAGTTTCGCTAATTCCAGACTTGCTTTTGGCGACGGCTCCTGTTTACTACTCAGCTCCGTCGCCCAGGTGAACCTGCCATTGACATGGCTGCTCGCTTCCGGCCGGCCTGTTCGCCAGCACGGGCGCCGCTGAAACCAATAGCTCCACCGAGAGAGCAATGTTGCAAATGTGCATTTCTTTGTGTGTCCTCGCCCTCTCGGGGCAGATGTCACGTCTGGATATTTGTTCTCAATCACGGTCGTAGGCTACGAGTTCGGAATGCGAACGTGACGTTGCTGCCTCTTTGCCCTACGGCCTGGAAGCGAGTGAAGCAGACAGGCAAGCGAGTAGACGACCGACCAATCTTCAGCTCGAGCGGAGTGACGTAGGGAGAGGTTCTTCTCTGAAGTCATTCCCGGAGGAAACGTACTCGCACATCAACTGTCTCGTCAGTGAAAATGTCAATGCTGTGATTTTCTTCAAAACACATTGTCCAAATCGTCCGTTCTCGACGTCCGCCGATCCCGTACTGTTCTAGCCCTGATATTTGAGCGAATCTTCGAACAACTGTCATAGAATCCCGCAAACAAAACCATCCTGAGGTCTGTTGTGACTATCGCGGTTTCGAGGAGTCAGCCCAGACTCTTTTGCAGCTTCGCTGTCGCGGAATTCGCATCGAACATCGGAGGTAAACTGGACCAGAGTCGAACTCCGGTTCGATGGTTCGCTCGTGGCTCCGCGCGGAGCAGAACGTATGCATGCCAGAAACACATTACCGAAAGAAGCCAAAGCGAACGGAAGCGGGGCGCGGCTAACAAGAAACCCTTAGGCATATTCCATTTCCCCGAAGCCTACGCGCACAAGAAGCCCGCAAACGAATGCATTTCCTACGAGCGAGCGGCACTGTACAGCCGGAACCAGCACAGCACGCTTGTCTCTTGAGACAGGTAGGTACGCCACTACTGAGTGTCGTTTTTCTTCATATCGGGCCGAGACCGAAGCGTAGAACAAGGACGAATTTTCGCGAGACAGGACGTCATAAATGAGCTCCAGATTGCAGCCCAACGCCTGCCTGTCATCCCCACTTGCGTTACTCTCTTCTCATTCTTCTGATCATCAACAAGATACTTCCTCAATTTGAGCCAACGGGTTCTGGCCCAGGTTCGGATGGACCACAAAGACTTGCCTAAATCAATCCACGAAGTTTAGAGTTCGAACTTCGATCTCCGAAATTCGGGAACTCAAAAAATAACTACAAACTATCGCCCACCAGTGCCATCCTAGGCTCCGTTGTCGTTCTTCGAGAGTGAAGATGAGACTACCTGCCGCAAAACCATCGTGAGACTTTTTTCCCCTAAATAAGATGCTGAAGGTCTTTCCAGTGGCAGTTATTTCAGGAAATCCGGAATCTGAGAATGTGTGTTTGCTGAACCACCATCGAAACTCTTTCCCAGCATCAATTTTGTCGAGTACGAGAGTTGACTTTTGAGTTATAGCTGCAATTTGACCTCGAGTCGTGAATAGTTGATGAAATCACGCCTACCCCTTTTCCATGACTCCAACGTCATGGACGCTCGCGGTCTCTCATCATTCCTTCTCCGCTTGAACAATCTCTGCAGCAAATCCTTCTACGAAACAAAGAGCTTCCATCGCTCTTGAACTTTACAGAATCGGTTCCTTTTTCAGCGAAACGAGCCTCGTGTCGCCTCGCAACGGATATGAATTTCTGATTCTCCAATTTCTCATGGCAATCTCTGACCAATATCCTTGCCAGACGAATTTCCGAGTTAAATGAAGCAGCTCCAGACTATGAATAGTTTCTGTTCCGGTGGAAACCGTCCTCATATAGAGTCTGCCCACCTCCGCTCAAAACGATCTGCGACTTTTGACGCACACTTAGCCGCCGCTTAACGTTGTAGTTCACTTCCTTGGGAAAAGTGCTCAAACAATAAGCGAGGACCGCTCCAAACGAAACCTCTTCAACATGGTCGGAATACGGAATTGGAAACTCAGAAAGAGGGTGCCGCGAAACGATCATCATCTACATATATCACTTCAAACAGGTCATGATAACACACCACGTCCCCTCTCTCTGTTGTCTTCTTCGACTATATATAACGATAACTATCTGTGACGCCTTTCTGGGTTCTAGAGCTATTTGCGAACCGACTAAATCAGACAAATAAAAGTCTCGCGAATGACAAATTGTTGAATGCGTGATTGCCGTCTGAAAATATTTGATGTTAATACGCGTTGAGCAGAGCAAATAACCTCCCGAAGAAAACAGCGACATGGCGAATCCGCGTTGAGTGGAGGTTGCTTATGTATAGAATGAGTATCAAGTGGAAGAAATTCATGCAGGCCTTGGATGAAAAATCTATCACACAGAACAAAAAGGGTCGAATTATCCAACAGAACCGAACGGGTAGCTGACATTCGATCGACTAACAAACGGTATCTCTCGGAATATGAATAAAAATCGCCCTAATAATCCCGAGGGTTCCACGTTGGAACATTTGGTAAGATGCATTACCCTAGCGCCCCCGTGAATAGACGGCCGCACGGGTAGACGCTTGGATACATGGACAGGCACACTAACTCGTATGAGCAGAGCGTCGAATAGGGGCAAAATGGACGACCCCTATGAGACCTCATCGGATGAAGCGTCCCGTCACGGCACGACGGAACTTCCATTCTTCTCGCGCCCCGGAGCATATGGAAAGACTCGAATCTTCCGTTTGAGTTTATAAGCAGCATTTGCCAAATTGACGGATCGTATTTGAGAACCTCACACTTTTCTAGGCTAAAGTTATCAAGTTCTTGAAAAGCATCATGGGTAGAAGATCAAGGGAAGAAGGTGGAAGATGGTTCCGATGATTGAGAGCTCTTCGTTCACCTGAAAAATGTCGGATCGTGCACCCGGCCGTAGTAGAAAAGCTATAGAGCAGAAGGTTCGTCACCTCGCATATGTCGCAAAGATGATCGCTATCAGGTAGCGCTGTTCTTTTGATTCGCTCGTTCGCAACAGGAGTTTCGGGAGATGGTCTTATCATCACGGAACGGAACGGACATCGGAGGACTACGAGGCCGAGAATGACAGTTTCGAAAGGAAAGGATTATGCCGATCCCACGATTGGCACTCGAGTCAATCGATGCGACTCCACATTCATCCCTATCTCATATTTATATGAATGAGCTCTCTTAACGAGAAAGTTCCTCGACTGGGCAGTCGAGTGTGTTTTCGTGGAATGAGATTCAAAGATCGACCTGAGTTCTCCAACTGAACACGCGACGCAGGAACATTCGGCTTGAGTTCAGGGCTATCGAGGACACCTTGGAGTTTTGAAAAAGCAAAACCCGTGTGATTCGGCTCCGAATCGACTTTCAGTCCTTACTTCTGACCATCCCTCGTTTTCCGCTATTGATACCTAACGTTCCAAGATGCCGCGTTCACCTACAGTCCTCTCGTCCTCTCCCGGTGTCAGCGAACAGTATGGAGTCAATATCAGAGGTTCGCAAATTTATCTTCGTTGCCGTTTTCTTCTGACAGCATTTGATTCCTGGCTAGGGGAGTGATTTTTCGCTTCAACGCTTCTGGAGGCGGGATCTTCCTGCGACGGACGAGCACAGCGGGTCTTGCAGGAAACCAATATCGGCTTCCAGGACGGAGAGATGGAACAAAAAACAGAAACTGGACGCGGAAAGCGCGGACACCGATACAGGTCACAAATGTAATTCGAATTGAATCACCTTCGAGCGCAACCGAATTTGTGAATGCAGCCATCCACACGTTTTGACCAAGATCGTGATAAACGAAGACATGGAATCATCGAGAATGTGAGCCAAGGAAGCGATTTTCGTCGAGTTGCGCCATGCTTCTCAACGTGTCGTGGTCGAGTCCTTGTGAGAGCACCGATGGCACGACTGAGTGAGTTGTCCAGCTCGCCGGATCGTGAAGACGTTCGTTCGATGCTCGTTCGTTGTTCCATCCATGCGGAGAACGCACCTCCGCCCTTCGTGCGCGCCAGGACAGAATGGCGAGATAGTTTATCGTAAATCAATAGAACATTGTTCGAGGACATAACAATGCGGCTGGTTTAATGTCTCGCCTACATAAACCACCGTGCACCGAGTCGACCGGTCCACCGGCCATCCTGCGATCCTGCCTGCCAGCCGCCCATTCCGGCTGCCAAATCTACCTGCCCCAGCTGCCAACGTACCTACAGCGAGGAAAGCCAACCATCTGCCCGCCTTAACAGCTTGGACAGGTGCGGACAATACACTGACACAATGGCTGTCAGAGCTGACAACTTCAGATATACGGAAACGGATCGCATCTTTGAAAAGCCTGATCAGCTCGGAGTGGAGCCGCTACATCGAAATCATTGGCTTCGTTTGGGGAAGAAATAGATCCGCGCTCTTTCCGCTCGAACCGAACTTGAACTGCTGCTGAATTGAATCGAACTGAACGATGATGGAGTTTGGACCTGAATTGCGGAAAACCCCGATCCTCATGAGAGAAATCGTGATTTCAACCATGACCCCGCTTCCCACTGCTGAACTCTCGTTTGAAGAGAACAGGGGGGACTTCGAAAGCGGTAATGACCTTCCGTGAACAATCACATGTGAATCTGCTTGTACAGTCACGTAGTACGCGTTTCAGCTATTCATCAAAGGTCCGTCTCTGTGAACATTTATCACAACTGTCGGAGGCATTCCCGATCGAGGAGGTTGGCTGTGTGCTGATGTGCGTGATGCACCTTGCGACGTGGTGTTTATTGATATTCGCTCCTGACATAATTAAGCTGCTATGCTGGATGAACATCGCTTCTGATTCTCACTCAGTCGGCCTTCGTTCACTGAAGCCGTTCGCCCTGGTTTGTTGCCAGACATCTCCGATTGCTCGGAATGAATTCTTGGATTCGACCATCAGAACATCATATTCTGGGAAACCCTTGACGACCTCGCTGAAACCAAAATGACTTGGAGCCAAATCATAGCCGTCACGAACAATCGCTTTTGTTTCTGCTCGAAAATCTTCTTCATTTCAAAGAAACTTCTTCACTGCAAAACTGGCTTCCAGCGTTTCGTGGTTGTCAACTGGAAGTGTTTGCCAAGACGCTCCACCGCGTTCCTGTTACTGAAGGCTTTTGTTTGTCCTGGGAATGCTGTTTATTTACTCAAGCCTTCGAGCTTATTTACTGACGACCGAACAGTCTTCCGTACAACCGTAAGCCAGTAAGGAAAACAACATCCGTTCATTTATACCCGCCGTCAGCTTCCAGAAAGAAGCCACTGTGCTTCTATTGCTGCTCGCTTATGCAATAGAGGAATTCCGTAGCATAGAGAACTAGCTGGCCCATCCATCCAACGCAACGTCTGCGCGCGTAGCCTTCCACCGATCCCATTGCTCGGCTCAGAGCCCGAATGTTGTCGTCTTCCAGTTTCTGATATTCATGTGGGCCTGCTTTCCAGCTGTTCGAGACAGAAGTGTCTCCATTCCGCCGATCAGGGCCGAGTTTTGGAATCGGAAATCGACGAACTAGAACATTCCCGCACTTATTGAGAGCGATGGATTGATGACGGTACACTTCACGGTGTGGCCTCCTCTCGCTCCGACGGTATGAGAGGCCAAAGTTTGTTCGGTTGTATTATGTATGTGGTTGGGAGACTGACTGACTGACTGACTGACTGACTGACTGACCGACCGTGCGACCGACCGTCGCGTCGGAGGAACCGACATACCAACCGAAAGACGTTCCGGTGAAGCTGAGTGGCTGAATGAGCCGACATGTAGGCTTCTAATAAGTCAGTTGTCAAGGTTGCCGCTGTTGGAGCAATTCTGACGTTCTTTCCTTTTCGGATGGCACGCCAGTATAAGATATGACTTCTCCTGGCAGCAAGGTTCGCTCCCACACACGCTTCGTCCAAGTTGGACGAGCGAAGCGGCTCTGTCGTCATCTTACTTTCGGGAGAAGACTCAGCCTTGTACGGGGAAGCGGGATTCGCCTTTTCCAGTTATCCCCTATTTACCTCGGCGTCTCGTTCCCCTTCCTTCTTTCTTGGTCTCACGATGTTTTCCCCTTCGGCGTTCCTGGTGAACTGCCTTCCTGTCGGTGTCTCCTTCCGAGCCTCAGGGTAAGCTGGCTTGTTTTCGCAATGAAAGGAAACTTTCAGGATTCGTGGATTTCGTTTCAAACTTAACGAAAAGCCCGCCTAGGCCTCAAGTCACAACCCTCAAGACCCGATAAAGTAGAAGCTCAACATTCGTTGAACATTCGATCATGGCCCGAGATTTCGAATATTTCGGACAAGAAGCAATGTACCAGATTCGATCTCAATCAAGCACGCGGAAACGAAAACGGTTAGCAGCGTTTTGAGTGAGAAAAACAAGAGCAATTACAGGAGACAGCGGCATCCGTCAAATGTGACGAATCACATATCCGAATCAGTCGCGACGACGCGACGTAACGATGCTGCGAGTTGCCTGAGCAATGCGGTAAACTAGGCTCATTAAGTATTCACGCTAATCAGGCTTGTCAGTAATTCCCGATGGAGCAGGCGCAAATATGATCGTGACGGCCACTAGGCCCAATAGTCGCAGTGAGAATTGTATTCCAGTGACGGTCCGGATGAGTTCTTGTTCTTCCAAAGACTGACTGACTAACTGAGAGGGCGCAGAGTCGAGAACTTCTCAAATGTGCGTTCGTTGACAGTCGAAGGCAGAAAACGCGGAGATTGTCACAGTAATCATTACCGCTTCATTAGGTCAAGAGAAAGAGAGAGAGATCAGACAAGCCCCTGTGTGGCTGGCGGTGGTCGTCGCGAAAATTTCCACAATATATTGCCTTCATTCGCTGAAATAATATTCAATGGTAACGGCTGTCACCTGTTCCATTACGAGCAGCGAGAATAGGTGTACGCCATCACACTAATGGACAATACTCGATAATTGGCTGACCATTACACTGTCCATCGCCGCCGCCATCACAGCGAGAGCATCAGCCACCGGCATCAGCAGCAGAAAAGAGTGTTCTTTCAATGGCCTTTTGCAATTTCCATAATAAGATGTTTCAGTCGATGTCCGAGCAGGGGCCATCTGCTCCTAGAGTATCTCGAGGTCTTAGAACTCTTGAGTCCTTAGAGCCGAGAGTGCTCAAAACAGGATTTCGCGCGCGTTGGCGGCCGAGGGTTGTCTGCAGGTTCTTGAACTTGAGTTTATGTCGCGAGTTGGGATTTATCCGATTTGAGTCGGGGCTTCAAAAGCTCACACGAAGCGTCGACTTTTCGACTTTCATTCAGTCCCGTGATCCCGAAATAGATCCACGGAGGCAGACGCAGCAGACCGACCGACCGACTGACCGAACGACCGACTGAGTGACTGCCGTTTTTGCCGGCTTGCTGCCGATCTAGTTCTTGATTGGCTTCAAGGCTGGGAGTCTGGTTGCGTATCCGTCTGATGCAACACAAACCAACTTCGGATCCGGACCCTCGTTCTGAGCTTCTTTTTATCTTCTCTGCTTTCCTCTCCGTGGACGTCCTCGGATAGACGCATTCGCAAGCGGACTGGTCCGTTCGTGGTTTGTTCAGTGGTTCGTCGGTCCTTCAGTCCGCCGCCGCTGGCTCGGTTCTCTGGTTGGCTGCTCGGCTGGCTTGTGGGAACATTTCCTCTCAAAATACGCCCCAGGGATCGCTCAAAGACAGCGGGGCGTGCAGCCAGTCAGGAAGGTCGCATAGGTTCCTCCCGGTGTCTGTCATAGCCAAACGTAGCTTACACTTGATCAGAGTTCCTGTCAGATCTGGCAAAAGAAAGCCACATTGGAGTAACCTTTCTGGAATTCATGGCCTACATCGAGGTTGTAGTCGAGAGCAATGAGACGAGACGGCATGTTCGGCGTGGAGTGGGGACGAGGGGGAGAACATCTCGCTCGACAAAGGTTCTTCGACTCTCATAAGTTTTGGTTCTTCCACGAAAGGCAGAATCGTTGAGGTTTTACTCGCGAGAAACTGGCTCGAGTCTCAGCCACGTTAGCCGGTGTCAGTTTTCGGAATTCAGTCGAGCGAATCCGATTGGAAGTCGCTCACCGAATCCACTGTTCCACTTACTGCTAGTGATAACGATTGTTTCAATTTGTTATCGAGTTAATGCTTAGGGCTAGAAACCGTTCCCCCGTGGGAAAATCTCCGCAGCCGCCCTCCGGCTGCGTATTTTCCTGATAGAGATTCGGAATGCACTCGCTATGACCTCGATCTTATACGTTCGGATCAAATCAACGATAATTGTTTTACCTTCGATCGGGCTAACGCTCTGAACATGGACTGGCTGAAACATTCGAGGTCATTCTGTGAATTTTCTCTCACTATTTCAATCAGATGCTCGGACAAATGATTGATGGCGAGAGGAATCGGCGCGAACTCCCTGATTGCAAGCAGCTAGTGGCGTCGTCGTCTAGCGGATGCCAATATTCACATCGGAGAGAGTAGACAACGCTAATTAATTCTCAACAAGCCTACGCTACGCTATCGACATACGCTGAGTAAGCTGAGCTCGTCCACGGATGATTTAACATCTTTCTCCGATCGAGGCTAATTATCTCACAACAAAAATTACCTATCGTGTTCATGGATGTTCCTTGTGGGCACACCGCTACACAGAGTTATCAGGCCCTGAACGAGATTGAACACCTCTACCTTCCCTTTCTTCCGAGTCGATGAGTTCTCGCCTCCTGATCAAAATCGGAAGCCTCTGTTGCTCCGGTTCCGAAACTAGAAACTGTATCCAGTTCCGCGAAAGTGAAATTCGGAAAACCAAAGTTCAGGAACTTCATTGACCTTGAGCTTTTCATCTCCGATCCGTCTTGTTCCGATTTTCGTCGGAGTCGGATACATGTCCGACCTTGCGTTCAGGGGGTAGTGGCAGTCGAGGCTCGTGAACGACATCGCGCAAAAAAAAACAAGTCGGATGCCGTGCCAACGACGGCGAGGGAGGAGTCTACGCTCTTGCGACTCGCTTGAGTGACCGTCTGGCTGAAGTAGCTGGTCGTTTCATGTACGACAAACATTGTTCTCAGAGGCGTGTACCATCCGCTAGGACAGCCACTCATCTATTCATGCCGTTTACCGTGTGTTCGAGACTCTCCGGTAAGCATCGTCGGTCACACGACGTGCGCATAAACAAAACACAAGATCTAGCACCTATGTGACCAAATAGTAGAAAGGAAATCCGACAGAAGGAACAACAAACCGGAGATGATAATGCCTGATACAGAGGTGAACGACAACCAAGCTCCATGTTTAACCCTCTCAGTTAGTTTTTGTGACGGATGGTCAGAGAAGGCACGGGATTCAACGTTGCCCTCTCGAGTCGACCCTCTCAACGATCTGGTTGCTTGTTGGCTGGCTAATTGCTACTCTCGTCAGAATTCTACTCTGATCCCGGAGCCGGATGAGACTAACTCGATTTTCGCCAATCAGTCTTCGTTCAACTCTGCGAACACAAGCACATGTGGGTTAGGATGCGGAGGAGGGGAAGGACATCAAGAGAAAGGATTCGAAGGACACACGCTCCAAACATCAACACCGGAGAGTCCGCGTCCCCTTTCTTTGTTTCGTCGTGTTTTGAGTCGTAGTCACCGCACTGTCAGCTTGATAAACGACAAGCCGATATCAAACGTGAGTTTTCGCGAATAGTTTCGCTGTGAAGCGTAGTCGACGAGTTCTCCGATATCGCGGAGCGATCGGAAAAATCTCCTTTATTGGAGGGATTTTGTGGTAGCTAACTTTAATCGAAAGGTCACGGAAGCGACGTCTACGGAGCATATTGGAGCACAACGAGCGCAGCGCGAGGAGTCGTCGGATGCAACGACAAATGATGGAGAATACGTCGACGCAGCTTTCAGGGAGGGTCTCCAGAGTGGGAGAACGAATCACGAGTCGCGCAATCTGCTCAAATGGCTTCCAGGGAAGCAGCAGATTGCTCTCTGCGCTATCAGGACTAGGAAAATACTAAGGGACGAGACTTGGGATCCAAAGTCAGGCGTGCGGGAAGAGCTGGGAAAAGCAACGCCGCCAAAGATCAGCATTGTCAATGCTTATCGGATGAGCTGCTGCACAGCGACGGGGTAAACTGTGTGCAGATAGGACGCCACACGACGGCGATCCAGGAGGCTCTGGAGGAGGGAAAACGATGGATGCCGTCGAGTAGGGCTTGGGAAACGGATGAAAAGTTTGAAAAGACGCGGAAACCATGCTGGAAGACTACGAGTCCCGCGCTCTTTCCGATGAATGGAAGGAATCCGCGACAAACTCGCAAACCTTTCCGGCATTGGTTGTGTGGTCGAAGCGATTCTTCCATCGGATTTCTGAGTTGGTCATCAAACCTCTTCTGCCAGCCGTCATCATTACGGCTCCGTGGAGAGCTCCTCAAGCTAATTAGATCCACGCTTTACTCGGAAGGAACTGGAAGGATTAGATTGTCAAGGATCCTGAACTCATCTGGCCCCGGTCAGCAAAACCGGTTTCATTGCCGCGATGTGCAGTACACCGAGAGAGAGAACTCCGAAAGGATCCTCGTCGATGATAAAACGAGAGAATCTAGCTCTCATCCCTCCACGACTCGTTGACTCAATTAGCGGCACAGTGACCGTCGGTATTAAGCAAGAAGATAACGAAACGAGAGTTCTTCCGACTCACTGAGCGACCTCTTGGGAACTAAACAGTCGAGAACGCCGTCTTTGACCGATACTGCACACAGTTCGATCTGCAGCCATGGAGTCATCGTCGTTTCTTCTTCGGAAACCACATCTTGTTTTCTGCGTACACTCCACAAGATCTTCTCAAGCACTCCTTGAAATATCCGTCGTAATCGCGATAACGACGATATTGCTTCAATATACATACGGAGTTCAGTGCCGTGGCTGCGGCCTTCCGAAGTGAACTAGGGTACCTACTTTGGTTTGAGTAGGATTTGTGCGCAAAGTTTGTTGCTTATGCAAATCTGCAACCTGTGTGAGTTGCGTTTCTGCATGAGTGCGTCTTTTCGTCATTCAAACTTATGACAACTCCCGAAACTACTGCTGCTCGGCGTTTTACAGTCTATTCGGACACGACGCCGAGACATTCGTCATCTCTGCTGGATCGATCGAAGCGATTTATACCGTGCTGATGAGTTTACTAAATCATTGGCAATGCGACTTTCAATTGAATTCAAGATTCAGGCCGGAGGATCTAGCGTCTGCTCTCACAGCTAGATCATGAAAGGCAGTGGACAGAGCAAGGGCGATGTTGACTCCATATGATATCTGGACAACGGCGAGGACTGAGTCAAACAGCAGGCGAGAATTCGAGAAGCAGAATCAACAAGATGCTTCGCTCGCATGGCTGATAGGGTCACTCTTTTCGCATCTGTCGCTACTCCGGCAAGCACGGAAGCCAACTATCCGAACGGTCTCCCGTCCAACCAAGAAACCCCTGGAATGTTGGCACGGAGTCCGACGGAGAAAATGAGAGGAACCAAATAGAAAGAAGCAGGAGAAGTAGGCCGTAGCAGACAAAAGGCAACTTCTAGACGGTCCGTCCATCCAAAGGTTTCAGCTGAGTTGTTGGTGCCGCAAAAAGAATTGTCTGACTGAGAGAGGCGAAGTCGTTGAGGTCGTCGGCGCTATTGACTCCGTCGTAAATCGCGAATGTGCGCCTCAGGAAGTGCTCGCACCGCTACGGTTGTTCGGAACCGGGACTGAGACGCACCTTCTCAGGGCTCAAAAGTGGGGCCCTCAATTTCACAAGAGTGCTGCATCTGTATAAAGCATGCATTACCTCGAAACGAAACACCGCACAGACAGCATTTCAATCGATGAAAAGTTCACGATATCTCTCCTGGTTCGTTTGATCTCGAGACGAAACAACGAACGAAGAAGGAGGAAACTTCTGAAGCAGTTTCATAACTAGCGGCGAGTGCATTATGGATTTTCCCCGCCCGCCAGCCAGCCTGCTACTCTGTGCTCGAACGAAAATTTGAAACAGCTCAGACGTCAATCGGAGAGAGTTTCTGAAAAGGAAGAAAGGCGGGCAGCCACGCAGACAGACAGATAGCTAGTCAAGAAAGCAAGCGAACAGGCTCGGCGGCTCACGCGAAAGAAAAAATCGGGCTTTCCAACGACCGTTCTCTGAGTGGTAAAATATTGTTGGATGATGATGGAGGAAGGCCGCCATTGTTCGCGAAATGAGATACAGATCCGATATGACGTCCAATGCAGAAGAATTCAGCATCAGGCGGGGAGATTTACTTCTTTCCTTATCCTGGACGAGCTTCCCAATGCGCATCGAGATCGAGTGACATCGGTTCGAACTATTTTGAAAAGCAACACGCGACGAATGACCTGAAGATTCGGAATGTTCGTAAGAGCCGAATCGATCAGGACATTATTCCGGCAGGGAATTCTCAGATACACTGAGAGATATCTCGCAAATATGATATCAACGTTCAACATCATGTTAAAAGGAAGTCGCTGCTCGCCCACGTATGAAAACAAAATAACTTCCTCGAGCTGCTTGTCGATTCTCGGGATTAGAAAAAATCGAATTCGAAATTCCTCAAAAGACTCTACATCTCAATATCTTGCCGCTTCTCAAGAAGCAATACTGCCAGTGCTTATTTGAGAGTCGAAATTCCTCAACTTTGATCTGTGACTTGAGATTAGATGATTTTGCTGCAGACTACAGGCTCCAAGGTCGCAGAAAATCGTGGTTTCCGGGTCATCGATGATGTCCGTTCGTTTTCTGTCGCCTCAACTTGTCGTTGCGCAGCTCGGTGTCACCGGACGGCAGCTCAAAACTACTGTTTCTTCCTTGATTCATCACATGCGGTGGATGAAGAAATCAGTTTATGACATTTTTTATGTGACTCGCGCAAGGAAGACATGTTGCAAGGCACTGAGACAGATGGGCGGTCCAGTGATTGATGGAAGTTTATTGTGTCACGTGCCATCTCGTTTTGAAGCGCACCGTTTGGAGGCCAGGCATGCATGTACATGTGACACTTCTCCCGAGCGCTTGATTCAAGCAGAAAACGATGATCGATGAAGCTTCTCGGCGTGTGGGTTTCCAATAAAGAGCATTCGAGGTATTTTCGAAATTTGCGACGTTCGCGTATGAGTAAACAAGAGCAACTTCCCACGAGCCACTCGGGATGTGATTCTATTTTGTAAGCCACTATGATGAACGTTTCATCTATCTCGCGGCAAGTAGTTTGCGAGCCTCAGGGGCTGTTGCTAGGCACGCTCATCAGACTAGAAACACTGACTACGGAGCCATTGGACGGTGTCCCGAGGGACTCAACGCACAGATAGAATCCTCCCACGTTATCCGATTTCGCGTTCTTCAAACACTTTGTTGGCTAGGTAGTGAATTGGAAGCCATGAAAATAACGAATAGAGGCCAAATATTCTCTCCGAGCATTCTTGAAATGCGACCGAGATTCCCGATACCACTCATGTGTCATGTGATGCGATTCGAGTGAACGAAACAGAGTAGGCTCGATTCAATAGATACTTGATACTCATTCGAAGAGTGAAAACCGAGAAAGCCTCTCATCGGCGGAGAAACCTGTAACCTGCGAGGGATTCGTTACGAGAAGCCCATTGAATGATCGTCAAATCGGTCATGTGACTCAGGGAAGAGAGGAAAGTACAGTGAAGCAAAGCGAAAACTACTGAGGTTTGAGAGTCATCGGTTGGATTCAGCCGAGATTAGAAGAGAACGGAGACATATTCCCCCGACGGCTCTTTCATCTCTAGGATGTGTGGGAGCTGGTCAACAGATCTTGTGATTCATGGATCGTTTGTTTTCTCGATTCAGATCTTGAGAATTCCGACTCCAATTGACGAACTGTGAAGGTTTCCGCGAGAAGCCAACAGTCAGCGAATGGCGGAATCACATCTCCGCCAAACATTAGTTGAGGAAGCAGTTTCACAACGAAACACCTTAATTGTATTCCCCTTGGCCCTTCACGGCACACAGAGTCGCTGGTGCGCCGCCTTGTCTCGCCTTATCTCGTTCAGAGACTGAAATATGGGGTCGGAAAACTTGCCAACACAGTGAGTCGAGGAGGATAAGGCGAGCTGGAGGCACGCTAGGGTCTCTCCCTTCTCCTCCGCCAAGGAGTCAGTCTTCGGCGATAAGACAACGTACAACGGGACGCGGGGGAGCTCCGTGCAAGGAGGTGACGTCGAGAATTTCCAATGTTGGCCGCGCTATTTTGAACACGCGCACATCTCGGAGATGTCGCCGCCTGAGATGACAAAATATTCTGATCATCACGGGCATTTGCTTTCATTCAGGAGGGATTTGCGGGACTAGAATCGAGACCTGCATCGGAAGGCGGACATTGGCATTTTGGACTCGATGTTCGAACCTCTAGCGAGGGAACTCTCGTCGCTGCCTTGTTGCATTTTCTCTGCCTCTTATGAGGAGCTAGTCATCGCTTCGAGGGTATTGGCTAATGGTCTTTTCACCTCGTTCAGCCTAACTAGATGCTTCGCTCGCGTCTCGGATGCCTCAATTGTGGCGTGGCTTGGTCGTCTCAACCGCTACGCTAGGAAGCGAATCGAGGGAGACTCGTGCGAGAAATAATTATCTTCTCGCTCATGTCGTCAAATGCATCTTATCCATTAACGACCAAGTCGCAAAGCGTGTCCCGTTCAACGAGGAAGATGCGGCGCGAGGGCTAAATCTGTCATAGAGCATCGCTCGCGCCGCAGCGAATTGCACGAGACTGTCTCGTGTCACACCTCGCTCGTCGCTCGTCGCCCCCGAGATCAAGAATCGATTCGCGCAGAGACAACTTAATCGAAAGGAATTGCTTCGAAGCGATTAATCCGAAACGAAACGAGTCATGTAACTATAATAAGGAACTTCATGAAAAAGATATTCGATTCCTATCCCTTGAATCGTCTCTTGAGGTACGCACAGGAAACGGGGCTGCTCGTTTCCTCATGTATCGGTTAAGCAATAAATTAAAGAACTCTATGTGAATTTGTTGCACGATGTAATTCCCGCGAAACAGTTACAGATTCAATGTTGAACAGAAACGGACATTGGAACCAATCGAGCGAGGAACTGGAGCGTTGCCAGAATTTCTAAGTGGATCTTTCTATCCGCTACAAGCTCATGCTCTTTCCTCTCCTGTGCTGATGCTCTCACCGAGACTCCTGAGGAACGACATCGACGTCCACCGACTGACCTTGTGCTAAGAAAAAGGCCTTCACTCTTCTTATGCAAACTAATGCCTCCGCTAATAGGTTTGTCATAGGCGTCTGGCTTACTTCGTTGCTCTCGGAAAGCATGTCCTGAGTCATGAGCCCTGAATGCCTCGTTTTCGGCGGTTCCTGTGCGCTTGGGCAAACATTCCCGCAAAGGAGAACTCGATTGCCCAGAATCGATCAAGGTTTTGTCCCGTCCTCCACGGATGGTACGGAGAAAAAATTTGTAGGGAAACTGTGTATCCACCATACCCATGTGGTGGTCTGGAATAATTTCCACAGACAGATGCTTGACGCCGACAAACCTCGGCAGGTCGCAGAGGAAACGCGATGGAAACTTCGCACCAGAATGGTCTCGAGGAAGTTCTTGCTCGGTCTCTCACGATGGAAGAAATCGCAGAATCATCGGCCGCCTGTTTGCGGACGCGCTCTAGTAAGAAGCACTTGTCTGTGGTACGCTGAGATATTTTGTGTTGCGTGTGTTTATGATTCGGAATGATTGTCGGTTTCTCCGCGGATGACGTGACCAGTCTCGTCCGAAACCCGGCACCAAGAGATGCCCGATCTCACAACAGTGAGGCGAAAATTTCTTGATTTGTGGGTTGCTCAAACCTGGACCCATAACTTATTGCTCTTCTAGACTTGCTGGCGGCGACCGCAACTTTCACTCAAAAATGACTTTTTAATATCGTTTGTGATGTACACTTATTTGGAATTTCAGACGAATCTAGAATCTAGAAAGAAAATTCGAAATTCGAGATCCATGAAAAGGTGAGGCCATGTTTGCGTGAGGGAGAGGATAATGTCAATTTCACCGCAAACAACAACCGCGGCAGAGAACAGCATCAACACCGCTCGAAGGAGCACGGAGGCAACAACGGACTTCGTTTTGTTACCATGGCCAATTGGTTAGGCCGCGGTCCCGGATACCTCGGGCTATTGTGCTACAAAGGCAACGCCAACGAAAGGATGTTGTACTGCCCTAACATTGTCGGTGAGGCTTGCCGACAGAGAAAAAGGAAAAACTGAAGCATGCTTGGCTGCCTGGCTGGCTTCTCGATCGTCCGTTCGACAGAGCAGCCCACGGCCGTCCAACCCGCGGCCTGGAGGCAATTGGTCGAATCGCTGTTGCCGTACGTAAAACAAACAACTGGTCGACTGCGAGGCCGATACGGCTTGAGACCAATTCCGAATCGGGAACGGCGACGCTCTCAGGAATGTTTATGGCTGTTGACTTTTCCGATGGGTGATTTGAATCTTCGATTTCATTGTTCTGTACGATTGGAAGCGACTTGCTGACGATCTAGACCTTTCGCGTGGACGGTAATCGATTACGTTCTCTTGCTTTTCGTTACCGATCATCCTGGTTTAGTCAAAAGATAAGCGTAGAATCATTCACTCCGATTCCGTCATTTCCTTCAGCGACCAAAAGGTGAGTTCGAAGCTCGCAATTGATGGTGAGCATAAAGCAACGTAGGGTAAATTCATTGAATAAAGCACATGAAAGTAAAGTATGCTCCTCCCAGCCATGTGTAGGCATTCGATAGTCACACGTTTCCACCGTGACTCTATCCACACACGAAGAGAATACCTGGGAGAGTTTCGGTTCCAGGGATGGCACTCGTCCGAGTCCCGAAAACAAAGCCAAAGGGAGCATGTCTGATTCAAGTTGAGCGTGCGACGTCGTTTGGACGGGGAGCTCACGTGGGAGGATGAGAAAGTGAGGCAGAACGAATTCATTCCCAAACGTGAAGACAAAAGAGGCCAACGGGAGACTCTTCTTCTTCTTCTTCTTCTCCGTTGTCGTCGCCGTCGTCCTCTTACTCTCCGTCCGATGGCGTCGGTGCCAAGGGAAAGAAGCACAACTCGCTACTCCGCGAGGAATAGATTTGTATTCAGACGCTGTCGGCACCTTTCTCGTGTGGAAATGCAATCTAGATTCTCGGAAGACTTTCGAAAATATTCTCAAGACGCCCTCACCGCCGAAGCTGACCGAACGCTCATCGATTAGAGAGTGATTCGCAATCGTCAGAAAAATAACTTCCGAAATCGATGTATCTTCTTTTGTCCGAGGTTTTCGGTTCAATCAAAAAAATGGGTCATTGAACAATCAGGGCCTTGCTGCGAGGTCGCACGGAAAATCGAAAGCATTCAGGTAAAGGTCAAGAGGAAACCGAAATGGATTTTCGATTCGACGATCATCCGATTCGCAAGGCTTCGATTCACGACATCCCAGAATACAAACAAACATCTCATGACATCATCGCTCGTCGAACTGATCCATCAGGTGATATTACGGCGATATGCGAGCATAGCACGATTCTGGAAAACGATCCCTTCCGGGAGATGCGACAACAATAACCTTCGGGAAATGGTGCATTTGCCATTTCCCAACCTTTCGCCGCCACCGGCGCGCAGTTCTTTATCGCGAGTGATTTGTGGGTAGTCGCCCAAGCGTTTCGGCTGCGTACACTTCACGCAGAAATGTAGAGAAGAAACCCGGGGTGTCGGCCGGAATTTTAACGTCAAAAAGCAAGAAGCGTATAATCCAGGTCCGGCCAGCCACCTGGCAGAGATCTGCGCCTCGGCGAGGTTCCGAACCGCTAGCTCTCACCAGGGACCTCGGTTTTACGCTTTGTGTTATGCCATTGCACTCGTAGGAGTACGACTATCAGCTGGCGTGCATAGCATACTAGCGCTGGCTCCGGTCAGTGTGCGCTAGATCCGCAGCCACCAACGCATACCTGTCAGAGCTTCCCCAAGACCGGACTGTGCGCAAACTGAGTTCATTCTTTCCCGGGAATGCCGCTCTCGGACTTACGTTCGAGATATGGCTAGTTCATCCGTAAACGGTGAGTTGGCAAAAGCTTTAGTTTTTAGTTCATTCCTTTGATTCGATTTGAGACATCGTGAACCACCGTGATGGGCTGAGACTCCGATAGAACTCTCGCGGGTCTGGATCCGAGTGAAATCTTGGCCAGAGCTGCGAAAGAAATTGAACGAACGCCTGCAGTGCGTTCGTCTTAGATTCTTCCACACTTTTGATGCACATTCTTCGATTCGTGAGCTCGAGTTTGATGAAACGATGATCTCTTGATGACGAACATTTTGTGGTCTCTTGTTGACGGCATTTCATCGAACGTTTCCAGGATGCTCCCTTGTCCTCGCGTTGATCCTGAGCTGCCTGCTGCTCGCCCAGCATGGAGTCGATGCCGCCCACAAAAAATTTACTTTCCTTGATTGCACAGCTCAGGAACTTCCCGCCACGGTGTCCCCCCGTTTCCAGGAGTGCGTTGACGCGTCTGCTTCTACTGGAACCCTGTTCCGCTTTATTAATGTAAGTAATTGAAACAACCCACTACTCTAGTGAGACGTTTCGTCGCCCCAATATTCTCTGGGGTTGCGAAATTTCGCAGGAACCGGACACGTATGATGAGTTGTTTGAGCGAAACTCTTCGGAACCGGGTGTTTCGTTTCCTGTCCTGTTCGTTCAGAGAAACACATGTTTGGATTATTCTTCAGAAACGACGGAAATTTTAATTTGAAACTGCGCTTCCAGGGGTTCGAGTGCATCCTTCGACTCGCCAACGCGGTGAGTTTCGGATCGAATTCAAAACATGAATGTCGTCGTTTATTTATCATATAAATTGGAAAAGATCATCCGCATTGTGGAGTCTGGAAAACTTGTTTTTCCCGCAGATCCGACCCGACCGCAGCGTAGACGTGGGTACACTGTTCTCAGCAGTTGGGGACTTCAAGGGCACCCGGTTCGAAAGGGCCGTGCTGGAGTGTCAAGCGCCCCTCCCCGCTATCAAATTCACCATCTGCATGTTAGAGAAATTCAGGGAGGTAAGAGTAGAGAGGGAATGAAACCTCGATTGCAGAAAACTATCGGGGCGCTTCTGTTCATTCGGAAAATTCTCGGTTTCAGGTATGCAAAAACCGTATTGTGATTCCTCGACCCTCGAAGAATAAAATCGTCTCATCCACTTCGGCACCCTCATCTCCGCCGCCTCGGGCAACGGCTAAACCCTCCAAAAACAGTTCGAGGAGGAGGCCTCGTTGAATGAATTTACTCTACAGTTTTTTTCTTTGATAGGGATGCACCACATTCCCGGAGTAACCTCGGAAATGGTGTCCAATCATTAGTAACAGAAAGTTTTGTGTTTTCCCAGATGTACTTCATCAGATGTAGACAATAAACTTGTTGACCGCCGTCAACGTGAAAAATGAAAGTTCTCAGAGTTTTCCACTTCCTCATCCTCCTTTCATATCGGACATAGTTGAGCATTGGGCGCATTCTTTAAAGTTTTGCAAATGCGGAGCCAAGAATCTGATCGAAGCTGGGGTTTCGTAAACAGAAAACACCACGGGAGACTTTTCACTTGACTCGGCGAGAGTTCAGTTTCGAAACTGGGTCACGACATGATTTCGAAAACGGGCTGAAAGTGTGCTCGAGACCCCGACACGAGCACCGCCAGCAGTTTGTGAATTGATCCGAGTGCGGCGAAAGCGTTGAAGCAAAATAATGACATCCTCACCGTCGTCGCGTCGGCATGACCCTCGAATCCGACGTTCGTACGACACGTGGGAAACTTTCTGAAATCGTCGCCCATTTCAGCTAATGACGAAACGTCATCGTGGTAATTTGTTCCCGACATCGCACCAGTGGTCGGTCGGTTGAGAGTTCGGAAAGAACACTACGTTTGGTCAACTCGCTGCCAGTTAATTCAATCGTAGGGTTTTCTCTTTTGTCGGCTTCATTATCACGAGGCACGCTCGGCGACGTGGAAGCATTGTCTTACCTCGTCCTTGTCCACCTCGTCCACCGTTCGCACACAGATGTAAGACGAGCGAATGAAGACAAGTATAAACAAATAACAACCTCGACACAAATTGTCTGGTTTATTTCCTCTATGACTGAGCGTCTTTACGGCAGCATGACTCGCTGACCGTCCGCCATCAACAAACGTTGATGTCATTTCGACATCAACTGACACGAGACAAGTTTTTTTTGGTTTAAAGAAATGTTTGATCGGCAGACGTTAAATGTGAGAAGAGGGCGCAAACCTCCAAAATGAGTCTTTACCGACGACGAGATAGACGAGTGGTCTGAGCGGCATGCGCGCCACGTGCACATCTGCTCGTGGCTGTGGATGTGGACGTGCTAAGACATCACAGCACATGGCATGTGGGTTCGAATCTCTTCTGACAGGGGGCCGGGGCAAGAGGCGGAGAAAAATATATGTTCTCCTGAAAACAGACTCCTGAGAAACTTGAAACGGACCTCTCGGTCTAATTGAGGTACTGAATGGGAATCTGCGAAAATCGAAAGCATGGAAAGTTATCGAGAAGCTTTTTGAGAAAGGAGACTTCGCTGGAACCTAAATCGGGAGCATTTCTGGGGATTCCAGAGCTTTTCCCAAATCTAATCTTTCCAAGTCATTTTCAAAAGACCTTCAATCAATTGCTCCATCCCAAGCCGATCTCTCAATTGGGTTCTAGCTCTTTCAGCCGTGAAGCGGAACTTCTCCCGCGACTCCGTCTTGATCGTCTGCAGACAGAGCCAACAGAGCTATCGAATGATGATTTTCGGGCAGAAAAGTGACTTTTTTCGGAACCTGTCCTCCGCGGTGTCGTCACATTCAAAACCGACACTCCAACCGTTTCGCTGGCGACAGACGACGCCAGCTGTAACGGACGCGGGGATAAACACAAACACGAGGTCCACTGACGGAAAACCCCGAACACACATCGTGGGACAACTGAATCTCTAAAAAGAAACGAAAAATGACGCAACTTCCCAATTCTGTCAAGTACGCCGTGAAGAATTGACGGTGCTCGTGGCTAGAACGTTTCCAGAAGTTGGGCAACACGTTAGAATCTGCGAGAATCTTCGTCGTCCGGTTCTCTTCGGTCCCTTGGACCGCTCTGTGGGGCGAAGCGCGAATTTTCCGATGAAAAGTATAACGGAAGCACCGAATTGCGAGAAGCAGCAGCGAATGTCCCCAAATCTGTGACAGGCGGACCCAGTTCTCAAAGATTCGATGTTCTTGGCTGCGGCTTTTTATGACGCTCATCGACTCGATTCGGGACATTGATTTCAGCTGATGCTTGTTTGAGTTGAACTTCCGAAGCCGGCTTGTACGACGGAGGATATCTGTTGCGCAATTTCGAGATAGCGGGGAGGTGTCCGCGGTGATGTACGACGATGGAAATCGAGAAACAATCAAACGACGCGCGAGAGTCGGGACCTTCTCTCCCAGTTCACACACGAGGCTCCCGTTTTCCCACACTGCGGTTCGTATTATCCATAAGCCGAGACGTCAGAGGCGGCGCCAGGCCGAGGCAACTGAGGCTATAGCCTCGTCGAGCTCAGAATTTGACGAGGCTAGCCTCGTCGAAGAGTCTCGAACAATAAACTAGTTCAGTGGTAAACCGGAGCAGTTTGAGCGTGGTTTGTTTTCTCGAGTCAGAATTCGGCGAAAAACAGCTGAGCGCAAAGCAATGCTGGCTCACGGAATATGTACGCTAACACAGCTGATGGGAAAATATCATTTTTTTACTGAGAGGAAGATGGTGAACGCTTCGATTAAAGAGTCAACTACGTGCAGTGAATAGACGAAACCTTCCGCGTCACCTCGGAATACCCATATTTGTTTTCAATTCAGGGAGAGAGGGGAGAGAGAGAGTTTAGCCTCAGCAAAAGAAAAGTCTGGCGCCGCCACTGCGAGACGTCCTCTTCCGTGAGGCAGAAAAATTCTCTCAACGACAGCCTTAAAGCCACTTGAGACCGAAAAATCGGGTCCAGCTCTCAAAGCCTCTTGAATCTTAGAGCAGCAGCAGCAGTTTTTCTCTTTTCTCTTAAGATTTTGAAGCGTTTCAGCACGTGTGCTCCCAGGCCGTGGCCGAGGACCGAAGTTGGATAATTCCCCCCTCAGAAATCTCTGTCGTTGTCTATCGAGCCTCCTCGGTCGTCTTCTCGAGGGGCTGTAACTGCTTCCTCGATAGGTTCGAAGTCAGGTGGCGAAGCTAATAATCGATTCGCTATCGGTAGATCAGAACAAATGATACAATGATATCGGAATAATATTGAGCGACCGAATGAAGCCCCGGCACACAAGCAAATATCCCCGGTGTCGCTGTAAACACAGCCTTCGAGTTTGGAGGAGGAAAAAACAATACCGGGACCGCCCGACCTCGTCCGCCTTTCGAGAGATTGAGTTGATGTCGTTATTTTCTTCATGGGGCTCGGATACTTGGGAGAATTTCCTCAAAGAATATAAAATTCAACGCTGTCACGTCATGGGACAAATAAGGAATCTTTCCGTTTTCCCGACGAAAATACGATGATGGTCAACGACGTGAGCTGGAAAATGATTATTTCGCGCTCGATTGGCTCGACTGGTGTCCAGCGGCCTTGATTCTATCTTCCTTCCTTCATCGAATTTCGTCTTGAACGCCTTTTGACAACCACGAGGCGTGAGCGATGGCTTTTGTCGGACGCGCGGAAATCCTCATTCGAACGAGGCCTTGAATGGAGCTTTGAAGGGCAAGGACCAATTTCCGCTTCAATAATGCGCTCACTTGACCAGCAAAAGTCCATTGCTCCGCTCCGACTGGCTTCAAATAGCCGCGTCCCTTGTTCGATAAGTCCGACAATCCACATTTCCTTCACGATTTCTCATCGCCGGCTCAGATGTTTGCCATCGAATCTCTTTCTCTTTTGATTCTTCTGCCTTGGGCGCTGGATTTGAAGCTCCTGAATCAACACGTAGGTAGTTCCGATGGAATGGGGGTGAGTAACATCTATCCCGCGATAGTCACAGCAGAGTCTGCGGAGCTCGTCGGAGATTTACGTGACCGACCGCTTTCAATCGCTCTTCCCCACAACCTTGAGATGCGTATCCTTCCGTTCAAAAGATCGAGAGGAATGATAATTGTGGTCCTGATGGAAGAAAGGCGCTAACGAATGGTCGTGTCCGCTGGTTGGATGATGAAATTTCTCTTTTTTTTTGAATAACTCTCTATCGTCCTGTGGCTTTTTGAAAGACAAATGATTCGAGCAACGGTCGGTCGGTCGGTCATTAATAAACGCGAATCATTATAATTTGAGTTTCAGGTTCCTCGTTTCGCCTCTTCGCGGTTTCTTCTCTCGAACAGAGACAGGAACGGCCGAGATCGAGTCCGCGAGTGGAGCAAGGTTGCGAAGCTGTGGCGCCAGAGTCTTCAGAATCATTTGGGAACGCTGATCGCAGGAGAAAAGGCAGCGTCGACCAAAAAGAAACTGTGACCCGATAATAATGAGTTTATCTGCTCCACTCATTCGTTAATCATTAGGAGGAAGGTCAGCAGTTTGAGTTCAAATTGTTCACAATAGTCACGTATACTCAGAGCTCTGTTTCGTGGACGAAGGAGAAAGAAACGAGAAAACGGACGTGACACGAGCTTTCTCGGAGCCAACGAAGTCGAAGGAACGAGAATCAAAATCATTGTGCTTTCGGAATTCGGTCTGCTCTTGAGCGTCCTACGCCAAGGACTTCTCCTCGCTCCAAGAGATAACGTTCGCCATCCAAGAGGTTTTTGGTGATAGAGACACACTTCTATCCCGAGAATGCTCTCATTGATTATTTGGGAACCACTGATATTCTTTGCGCATTCGGACGGAAGTCTCATCAGCAGATCTCTCCGAAAGTATCCACGCAAACTACATGAATGTCGAGGCTCTCTTAGAAGACGGAATAGAAACGCCCCGAGTCCCGGCTTTCAATGGGGGACGGGGGGAGGGGGGGTAAGCTCTGGTCATCAGCAGGGCTGAAGATTCTCCGCGGGAATCGTGGAAAGCACGATTTTTGCTGACTTCGAGCGATCTCCGCGATTTCTACGATCTTTGTCATCCATGCAGTCCGACAAATTTCGCCTCCAATCACTCAACATTCCTGCGGGATTTCGTGGTGTAGTGATATTCGAGCCAGGATTTAGTTATTCAGAAATATCACAAGCAGCAATCGTCTCTACATGTGCATCGCTTCGGCGACGGCTCCATAATGACAAGTCTGGTGACGGATGGGGCTTCGAAGGAATCGCGAGCATCGTGGAAAGCACCGTATTCCCACCGTTTTATCGTTTTTCTCGATTTCTGGATTACAAACCGCGATTTTGGCAATCTTTTCCGCAAAACATCTACAGCCCTAGTTATCAGCTATTCCATATTGTCCACACATGGTCTACCTAAGCTTGAGGGTGGAGTATGAATCGCTGACTGATGTCTTGAGCTCTATTGATGACATGCGATCGATTCGGTAAATCTTGCTGAGAGCTCCTTCTAATTCGTCTCTTTCACTCAGATTGCCAGTCATTCAATTCATCTCCGATCCTTTGCGGTCTCGATACGAGTACGGAAGTCGATAGAAGCTTTCGCCGTTGAGCAACGAGGGATGCTGAGATACGAGATCATCATCATCAGACATTTCGTAGAGGGAAAGATTTACGCCAAATAGCCAAACTGTTGTTTTCGGCGAATCGTTCGCCAGATTGGAGCCTCGGATCTGGGAAAATCATATTCCAATCGTTCTGAGTAGGACCTCTAGTCTGAGTAATCGGCTGAGGATAAACTTGAATGCGTTTCTCAATTCGAGCACCGGAAGCATCGAGTGAACGCATCCTACCTCGAAGACGATTCTCGCAGCAGAAACCGAATCTTGGAGAAACGAGTTCAACCCGCGGCTTTTTACGTCTAATTCTCGAGCTGCAACGAGTTGCCTATCTCGCTGCTGGCAGCCACCTCGGACCCCAGAGATTCAATGATCCGGACATCCATTTATAAGGACTTGGCAGCTTAGAGGATGTCCGTCTACGAGACTACATACATAGGTGGCTCAAAACCAAACATGACTACCAGCGGGGACGGTGAGGAGAATCTTCCTCTTTGCTACTGACTCTGCTAAGCCTAACAGATGATTCCTACTCCTCGCCTCCACATCGTCAAGCTTCGTCATCTCTTTTTCTTCTCGCTCCTCAATCTCGTTCCCCTCTTCACGCGGCCATTTCATCGAGGAGTAATTCTCGGAGCGCCCGATCTCTCCCCGAAGCTAACTGGACATTAGACTTGAGCAAAAATGTGCGCGAGGTCCATTCGCTTCGGGGGAATCCGCCGCCCATTGATCCTGTCTCTTTGGCAGCGGCGGTGATAGGCCCTTCTTGTCAGTTTCCAGATTGGAATTCTTCGGTCAGACACCGAACTCGCGTCACCGAAACCAGCGACTGTGAGGTGTTTGTTGCAGCAGCAGAGACGTGAGAGACTGAACTATATAGGATACAAGTGCTTTGTCTTGACACACTGCGGCGTATGTACACTAGATGCTGCCGCTGCATCGGCCATAACATCCATGAGCAGAGACCCTAAAAATAACTCTGGAAGCTTTTTGCTCATGTCCTTTTTCCTCGCGTCTTCTCCCCGGGAATACAAGAAGCGTGTAGAAGATAGTCGGCTACCATTTACGCGCCCCTCTTCATTCAGAACCTTCCAAACCTTGGTAAATATTTACCCAAACTCGCTCCGAAGGAGTTGCCTCACCGAGGTCAAACACAACAGGGAGTCGTTGCCCCTCGGAGCTCTCGATCAGTTTTGTCTTGAATTTGAACAGGAATAGGATTTCAAGCGGCAGCTGACCAGACCGATATCGCGACTCGGGAGTCTTCTGTCTGGAAGACGACACCATCGGCAGCGACAAAAACTTGTGCTCGAATCGATGCGGGGAGCGAGAGCCGCTCGTTCTGTTGCGATGAACAATCGTGCAGCAAGAGTTCTCTTCAAACTGGAAGGAAGGGTCTCGGATGTTTTTTTTTTGACAAACAGAAAGAAACCTCCTCAGTTTGACGGATACCAGTGCAGCCGCCACCGACTACAGCATCGTTGACGACCGACGCAGACAGCGAGCAAGGGAGAATGAACAAATGGAAAATTTCAATCAGAACTCTCGTTCGCGTTTTCAAAGCCAAGGACGACTTCGCTGTCTTTGTTGCGTTCTGTCTGGTGGTGGAGTCCTTGCAAGTTACCACCGCTGTTCCCTGGATTCGTTCCTTCGACGGTCGCTACGCTTGCGTCGAGTTGCGTCCTTCCGTGTCGGTCATCCCGACTCGCTTCGAGTGCTGCTCGCTCGGGGTCTACGACATTACGAGCAGCATCCCTCCACGGAAATAGATCCGCCGGGATCTGGGAAGTTCGTATGCAAGAGATCCTGACCTATCCAATATTGAGATTGTCATTGTTTGTCCTGTGTGATACCTCCAAGCGAATCAGCCAAATGGAGTACACCGAACGGACGCGGAAGGAAAAGTCCATCATGGATGGATCCGGAGAGGGTCACTATAAAAAAGTTCGCCTCTTAAAAATAAGAACCGATCTTTTCGGAGAACACGGTCACAGTGAGAATACAGAGAGATGGCGGCGGAGCTCGCTACGCTCGGATTGCCGGAAATCATTTGCGATAGATTCGTCATTTCAGCGATGATCTATCATCAGGTCAATCACATCGGAGTTCTTCAATTCGCTGATCGAAATCATCGTCCAAGATCTCTTGAAAGTTCAGCAGACTTTTCTAACGATTTCCCGGACATCTGAGTGACCGAGCTTTGTGACTGTGTTCCAGCTCACCGCACTCACTCAGAACGATCGCTCTGCTAATACTCTCTCACAGTGGGAGAATTAGTTAATCATCGGCAGAAATGAAGCTGACGAGTATAATGGGAGAAATCGGTGTCACGGCCGGGCCTCGGGGTCCGCTCCAGACTTGGAGGAAGATTCCGGAGGAGTTAAAAATGTTCAAAGCGGCACCGGTTGGAGGGAAGAAGAGTCAGAGCGAAATTTCTCCAAAATATTCTCTCCAAAGTGGACTGGAGCGCTGTTCGCAAGCAGGTTCACAGCTTCTCAGGACACAATATCAGAGCGAACTTTGCTATCGGAATAGCGTACGGCAACCTCTGGGACTTTATGCAAACCGATAGACTCTCTAACATCAGCTTCTGAAAATGTGACCGCTCCGTATATTTGGAGCATCCATCACTCTGAAACGCGTAAGAATTCAGAGCTTCTAATTAGTATGTTCAGGAATCGGCCGTGATGGATCAGATTCATCGTAGGCTCCCCTCGAACTGAGTTCTTAGAAATCTCTCGCTCAGAAACCTTGTTTTGGCACTTTCCTGATGAGGACCCCTAACAAACATTTTAGATAAAAAAAAATGGCGATTTCGAGAAAAATGAGGTTTCTGGACTCATCTCTGCGAGATGCGATCTTCTTCTTCGGTAAAATTCGCTCGAAAAATGGAGTTTGTGAGGATTCCAAGAGCGCTCCGCGCCGAGGGAGACGTATACGAGGGAGAAAGTCATAGACTTCTTTCGCCGGATTTTGGTTTTGAAACAGTTTTCTCAGACAAAGGGAATCCACGGAATTCCGACTTTCAAACTACATCTTCGGTCAGTTTCTGAGATTTCAGGACGAAACGAACATGATTTTCGCTGATTTATTCGATGTTGCGCTATGTCAGAGGTTGGACTCTGAGCAGTAAACAACACGAGACTGCTTCTGACCCTACCCTCGTGCGCCATGACTCGGGAGCGTCCGATTCTGAAATGTTTTTTACTGATGGACAGCTCGAGACATTGATCCGGTACACTCGACTCAATTCTGATGAAGTTAGCTTAAACGGGAATCGTCGAAGTTAACTCGCGTTTCGACGAGGCCCACGGGAACGACGAAATCTGCTCATCGCAACGGAAATTGTTTAGAACGAGAAATTTTCAACACGAGTCCTTAAGGCAGGCTGGCCGAACGCGCGAGCGAACATTGTTCGTTGTATCGAGAGTTTACTGTATATTACCTTTACTGTATACCGCGGAAATTCCGAAGTGAAAAACATGCAGCTAAGCGAAACCGATGATTCCGGGCTGTTCGATTCAGAAAGTTTCAGAACCGACGTTCTTATCGGGCGCCCTTCTTCGTTCGATGTGGTTTGACCGATTTCAACTGATTTGAGATCGCTCGTAATGGTCCGGCTGAGAACTTGGTCGTGCCGTCGATTCCGCTGAACGATACCGCGTGAGGATCCGGTACACTGAAGACGACGAAAACAACAATCTGTTCATTCGTCGTCTCGGATTTTTTACGAATCTCGACGAGAGGGTTGTTCGAGCTGAATGGATGTCGGATGTACAAGCAAGAGAATGAATACATAGCTTCCTGTAGGTGGGAACTCTGTTTTCAACAAACAAGCAGAGTCCTTAATTGAATTGATCAACGGTTCCGTGAAGAAGCCGCTCCGATGAGAGTCTGTTTGTCTGTAGAGCACACACACTGCTCATTTCAGGCATCCATCGAGCGATTGGTCTTGAATCGACAACTACCAGCTAGTCGGGTAAACACATTGTGACGATTTGTGTTTAGAAAATCGTGTTCGCCGCCTCGAGCAGTGCAGTAATAGACTGCTGCGCTTCAGTACCTATTCGACTGCACAGCGCAGCGGGACATGTGCATATGCTCGATACAACTCGGCGAAAAAGCATTCAATAAGACTGATGCTGAGCCGAATCAATCTCGTAACAAGATGTCCCTGCAGTTTTTTGTTGTCGATGAGCACGGAATTTTCCACGTCCTTTCCCGATGAAGAGGCGCCATCTCATCTCCAGTCGCTCGGTTTTTTCCTTCCCTTCGTTCTCGTTCCTCTTCTGGATGGGAACCTCTTCAAAGGTCAGAATATTTTCAAGTTTCCATTCGAAATCGGAAATCTCTTCACAACGATGATGCTCCAAGTTTTGAAGGTAGCTCCCCATATCATGATCATTGTTTATGATGGGGGACTCGATCTGGTGAAGATCGGAAGGAGTCGGAATCGTTTCGAATCGCTTCAGACGACTCGAAGAAGCTCTCTGTTTCCAGTGTCTAAGCACAAGCGATGGCCGATAGAAAGTTGAAGCCATTCCTCCTTCTGATGCAGTCGATGGCTTTATTCGAAGGAAGAGCGATGAAGGTAGAACGCGAGCTCACGTCGTCGTCGGCACCGCCGCGCAGCCGTCGTGCCGTTGTCGTCATTGTAATAGTACAGCTCATTCGGCGCCCGCTCGCTCCACGATTCGCTTAGCTAAGTCCATCAAGGGTAGCAAATGACCTGGAAGATCTAAACTCGTTCTCGATAATAACAATTTTTCCCTCGAAAATGCAGACGGCGTCTAATGCACACGACTCATCTGAAATATATTGGTTCAGGTCCAGCGTGCCGATAACATGCACAACATACATACTGCGACGGCGAGCCGATACAGAACTAAATCTTCCGTCTACGGACATGTAGCCCTCGGTCTCCGGGCATTCGACTCGATTTGCGCGCTCAGAGAATATTCCGGGTCCACTATGTTACTGCGCGGCGGCTCGCTTCCTCGGCTCTGTCTTTGGTAACCTCAGGTTACATTATTGATCATCCGATCGCGGAGGCCTCTACTCTCGACGTTCCTATTACAGTTTGAGTTACCGAACTTTCTTCCGCTGTTCTCGCACGTCCGCGAACTACTTACCGATTAGAGAGTTTGTTCGAGTCCGCGCTGTTGCATAGTATAGTGTTTTTTCATGCATTCTAAGATTTTCAATTTACGACAGCTCATGGTGTCTCCGCGGAGAACTGGAAGAAACTCGAGGCCGGCGGTTCCAGCGAGTCAGCCTGTTTTGCGAGCCCTTCCTGTTGTTTTGTGAATCGATCTGCCCAGGAAAGCATCATCGCAAAACACTACAGGGTGACAAATAATGATAACTTGAAGACACGGGGAAAAGTAGCAGAAACAACGAAGTGGGTGTTGTCACAAAATCGGACTTCTACGTTATCACATTTCGAGAAGTTTCATTCGGAGCCCTTTATCTACTTCAGTTCGGGGCCACGCCGAGTAACCGGAGTGCAGTGATAGCTCTCTACAAGAAGCCGATGCGACATTTCTCAAAATGCCGGAGAAGATAGTATCTCACTTCATGAGGCGATTCTGGAAGTTCAGCCATGGAGGTTATCGCGCCGACAGAAGGCGAAACAGAACCGTCAATTATCAAAAGTGTGGAAAAATAGGAAAAAGCGACTGCAAAGTTCTAATGAGAAAAATCGCTCGCAAGATCAAAGTCAGACGTGAAACGTTGAAGTTGACTGAAACCTTACAAGCTTTCTAAAGCTCAACCTCTAAAAGATGAAGACAAAGATGCGGCCAACTCATACATCGGGCCGCCTTTGCACTCTGGGAGACCATTGTCTTCGCTGACGAGAAATTTTCCACAGTAGAACAATTCTACAATTTCCAGAATCATCGCTTCTGGTGTGCGTAAAATTCTGCTCCGTTTTCGGTCGCGCAGCCGGAGTCTGTAATGATTTGGGCGGGATTTTGCTAGACAGGGAGAACTCCCCTCACTTTTGCAGAAACTCGCGTGAAAATCAGCCAAGTCGAGTATAAGGAAGACATTCTAGAAAGTTTTGTGCTCCTGGGCCCAGAGACCTTTCCGGAAATTCTCCCAACAAGACTCAGCACCAGCTCGCAGTCAGTGCAGAACCCGTTATCCCGGTCTCGTATTTTCCAAAGGTTGATCGCCTTCCTAACCGCATACTCGAGGTCTAGGCATGTGCTGAAAACCATGAAAGTTTGGACGCCCTCCGCCGATAGCTTCTGCGGATATGGGACCGCATGACTGCGCATAAATGGTGGTTAATAGCTGAAAATTTTGAGGCGTTTGAAATGTTGTATAAAAGCCAGATGTATACATTTCGAGATGAACTAGTGGAACAAATAGAGGCTAGCTTCTCGCAAAAACTTCGGCTACGAATTTCATGGCGTCTGAGATCGGTCGGATGAGGGGTCTCCCGAATATCTACTCGGAACCGCGAATATGATAAGAGACGCTCTGAGTGAGAAGATGGGGCACATGTCAGGTAAGCCTTAGATTGAGTAAGTGCCTCAATTTCAAGAGGGACCTGGTCATTCGAAATGTTTTGCGAATCATCGTTGTGAGATCATCATTCCGAACTCGAACCCGGGGCATAACTAACCCGAGGCCTCATGGCAGCGAGTCAGCGACTCCAAATGGCTTGGCCATCTTTCCGCGGGTTCCGTCTCCATTCCTCGGATGTGAGAGAAGTCTTCCATCCTGGAAATGGAACATCTATCGCCAAGACAACTTGGCAGGGAGTTCGAGGAAGGATCTCTCTCGTCCTGCTTTTAGCAAATTGAATCCTAACAAGTCTCACCACGTGATGCAAGAGGACAGAGTACTAAAATCAAGGTCCACTAATTTGACTTTGCCCGTCCTCATTGGCTGTCAATCGTGACATCTTGTTAGACGAAGAGAGCGGAATTTCTCCTAAACGCCGGTAGTAAAATCCTTAGTGTAAATAGACCTCGAGACACAGGAGGATCGTGTTTACGGCCTCCGGGAGAAGGCAGACGGATACAGCGGGCGGCTGAATGCAAATGTGCTACATTTCTCTTACACGCTCTCGTTAGCTTCGGGCTGTTTGGGGATGCTGGCTGGAGCTTGCTTCGCTTTTCTTGGATCGTTTTTCTGCTGTTTGCCTCAAAGTGCTCGTTGTACACCGACTCCATTGAAGTTTACCTTTGCGATCAGAGCTTTAACGAAATAGCTTCGCAAACATAAACCCCGGAGAGACTTCTGGTGCTCATGTTCAAAAAGTTCTTCTAATCGCTATTCAGGAAAAGCGCCACATATTCCAGAAAGGGAATGCGTAATTGAAAGTTTCTGCTCGGGTTTGGTGTCCTCAACATGCGATTCTGCGTCGCACCTCGGTTTAGGAAAGCTCGAACCCAAAAGTTCAGCCTCCGCCCCGGCGAAAAGTAACGTGGCAAAGCTGGCAAGCCAACTTGGAAGTCGACTGCTCAGTGTTGCTGCTTCTATGATACGGGCGAGTGGTCAAGCAGTGAGTCGACGAGTCCTTATAGGCTCCTGAGAACTGAGAAATGGCAACGAGGCTGTTTCTCGTGCCACCAAAGGATAAATAGCTTTTGTAGCTATGGTATTGTGCCGTATAAAAAGCGAGTATATTGCTCACATCTATCTACAAGTGAGACCGTCGCGTCCGTCGCTACCCCCTATTTGAAGCAAGACCTCAGATGGAACAACTTTTCGAACGAGCGAGCGAGTCGAAATGATTGCATCTCAGAAACGACGACGTGTTACGCCATCGAAAGCAAAGCTGAGTTTTCGCAACAGGCGTGCGCTCCCGAGAAAAGAAGTCTCTTACGACCACAGCTTCTACAATCGCATTTCCTCACTTGCGCGAACGACTTTCCGAATAAACTCTTGAGCCTACTCTTAACTAACCAAAGCTCCTGAATTGTTTCTCAGAAGTGGCGAGGGGAACGAGAAAAAACAACAACTTAAATTCTCGGGACTTCTGAATGAAGCGAAAACCTTGAACGACGGACTCCTTCCCGCGAAATTCACTCGGTTTCACCTCCCCCTATACGACATTCGCCTATAATCGCTATCTGCCCACATTGTGAATGATGGATAGGTTGCGCTCACGGCCGTAAAGTGCCGCATGTCCCGCGTGGTAAGATACGATCAATCTTCGAACGAGATCACCACTTCCGAGACTTCAAATGGCGGGTTCCAAGGTCTTCGGAATGTACCGCTACGGAGGTTGATGACATACCTGATCCGCACATTTTTCTGCACCGTTCTCGCTCGCTTGCTTCAGGGCGGATGCACACTCTGCTACAGACACTTATCCGTCCTTTGAAGACATTAGCTAGTGCCGCAAACAGAAGTTTAAATGACTTTGCAGTGTACTCTAACGTTTTCTCGTCCTCTTCATTCGTTCGTTCGTTCGTTCGTTCGAGAGTAATGCAGGGGTGGTCCGGAAAAGCGTCGTCGAAAGCTCGCAGACTTCCTGACTGAGCTCTTGAGTTGAAAGGACTCACTAACTGTGGAAACTGCGAGCTGCCGCACGCTGAGAGCGCGGGCGGAGTGGAGGCAGGCGGGACACCAGACGAGCATAGTCGCAAGCAAGTTGTATCAGCGATGATGTCGCCGCGTTGCTTTTCCAAATGAAGCGGAAACTTCCGAGAAAAAGTCGACGCTGTTTCATTTATTTTTCAGGCGCGAAATGTTCTTCCTCTATGCTGCCACCATTAAACAAAATGACGTATGCGCGACGCTGGAACGGGCGCGTTTTTCGGCCGCACGCATCGATCGCGTGATGGGAGTCATACCGTTAACGCCGCGCCGGCCGTCATCGTCGCCTTCACGGATTTCGGTATGATGAGTCCGATCACCGACAGCGTCACCGTAACCTCATCTGGAGCTGTAGGACTCGTTGCGTTTTTGATCATCTACTCCCAAATCGAGATACATGCGTTCGATCTCTAAAGAAGATAGATTGTCACGGAACGTAAATCCTCGGAACTCATCTCCGAGCACGCTACGGGGGAAGTCAAGAACATTCCGACGAACTACATAGATATATCTCGAAGGCCACGTGCCAATCATTTTGAGGAAGGTCCCGAATTCGAGTCTGGGTCGTCGGTTCTGATTGCGAACACTTCGAGGAGACCGATCACCGGGGGGAAATGAAGCGTCATGCTTTGTCTGTCGAAATCAAGGAAATATTGTTTTCCTCGTCGGGATATCCGAAGGTGGTACTTGGTTGTACCCAGAAGGTTAGAAGCGACGCGAAGGAAGCGGTTGATAGAAGGATTCCCTCTTAAGATGTCAAGGTTGAGGTCAGAGGTTGGAAATCGCCTTCCTGAACGCGAGCTTCGGCTCACATGTTCTCCAAGTTACAAATATCTCACGATATTGGAATTCGAGAACGAGCGATGATTCTCCGTTGATTTAGAATTCCACCAAAGCGGGATTCGATCTTCCCGGACGAGATTTCCGGAGGTCTTTGGATCGACAAGAAATCTGAATACGCTCCCTTCCGCGGAAGTGTTTGATGGCTCGGAGTTCACACCCGTTGCGCTCCAGTGTTTTCCGAATCAGAGACTAGAATTCAGTTTCAGCCCGGCGAACTCTAAAAAATTTATTCTCGACGGACTGCCAACAACAGATCCTCGGAAACCCTGACCCCATGAGCCGTACCCGTTCAAGATGAGAGGAAAAAAATTTGCAAATGTTCTAGTCTGACACGGTTACGAGTTCGGCGCTCTCGACATGACCAGTAATATTTTAGACGCCGCCGCCGCGAAATACAAGAGGAAAAAAAGAAATAGAACACTAGAAAGGTTTTTTCTGCCTCCCACTCGATTCTGGAGCGCCCGTGCAAGTTCCAGATGTCTTCAATCTTGGCAACAACGGCGGCATTTGCTGCCTTCGCTGCGAAGATTGAGAGGACGTCATTTGGGCTCCGTTGTTTGAACTCCGAAGTGTCGGAGATTTTTTCTCTCTTTTTATTTCGCTTTGTGACCAAAAGCTTTGTCGTCTCCCGAACAAGTCGCCAGAGATCGTGCCAAAATGTTTGACTTCGTACACCACGCCTGCAACGGCGGTCATTGAAACGTTGATTGAACAGCCCGAAGTCCGACGGCCTGCAATGATTCACTCGTGACGTGCGGTGACCCAAGAGCTCGAGCAAGTTCTCTCTACTTATACCACGATGTTGGCTCCAGGATCTTCGATTCGAGCGTCCGAAGTGAAAATTATCGGCATGGAGGGGATCCGCAGGAGACGAGGAGAGAATATTGAGTAAATTCGTCGAGGATTCATCCTGGAGGGAGAGAACTTCTGGTAGAGATCAATCACGGACGAAAGAGGTTTTCTCATATTCGGGATTCATCGATTGCAATGCCCATCGAAGTTCATCGGAAGACGTGGACCGGTCCAGAAAAGAAAACTCTGAGATTCTTCTCCTCAAAGAGGTTCGAGATTCCTACTTTTCGATTTCTCGATGAAATTGCGCTCAACACGTCCATTTGCTGCAGATTTAGATTCGGCTCTTCGTTCCAATATTCGCTAATCTCTGGAGAAACGAAAAATCGAGTGAAACGAAGACAGCATCATAAGAGAACCATCTCGGAACAACCTACACTCCGACGAGTTTGGAACCGAATACGAGATTAACGGATCTCGATCGGGGGAAAAGGAGCAAACTTTTGTATTAAAGAGAGTTTTCAGCCGAGAAATCTTCATCTTTCCTTCTCTTCGAGTTCGCCGACAAAAGAATCGTGGATCCAAGATCTGGGACTGATATTGAAGCTGTGCGTTTTATTCTCGGATGCGTTCCGCCAAACGGCCCTCGCGTATTCGATGGCGCCATGCTTCCAAAGTTTTTCCAACTGCTTTCAACCTGCGAGCATTTCCTCTCGACGCGTATCACCGCCTTTCGATCTCCCTTCTCGCCGAGACGCTAAAAGGCAAAGAGGAAGCAGAAACAAAAAGGCGAAAGAAGGAGAGGATCTCATAACCTCTGTCGTGAACGAGCGGAGATATTTGAAATCGCTAACGCACCTCCGACTTTGTTTCCAATGCTCCCATTCCTCGTTCCCGCGACTATTTCCCAACAACATTATGACCATTCCCTAACGTCTACAACAATCAGAACCCGAGGATCGGTGAGACACCTTTTCGCTTTGTTGGAGCAGCGCTTTCTATTTCCCGCGAGCGGGATTCGTTGTGCGGCATCACAACAGAATCAACAAACTAACTATCGACCGACCCTCTGAGCGAGGAGAGACTCATTAAATCCAGCAGTTGGAAAAAAAATCTGAATTGTATCCCATGAAACAATATCTTCTTCGCGCAGTGTCTGGAGCTTCCCTCGGATACGATTCGGGGCAACATTGCGTGCGGTACGCCTCCTGTCACTCTCCGATCCGTTCCCTTTGACGTTGAATGGAAAATATTCTCACTCCGAGACGGAAATGACAATGTATCCGGGTTGCGTTTGATCCGAACGACGACGCGACGGAACTAGTTGAAGCTCTCTCACTCTCTTCTTTTTTTCTTGGTTGAGGCCCCGAACGAAACGTTGCACCGACATGTCAACTGCATCACTGCTTGATTACAATCTCCACATCGCCGATTCCATTGGATACTCGCGCTCCCCACACCCGGCATTCGGCTCCCCGCTCCATTGTCTGTATTCCAGCTCTTTCAAAAAAAGAGGAAACACCAGCGGACTTTGATAGCCGGCTCCGATGCAACAACCCGCTAATTGGGAACAGTGCTGAGTGATTGTCATGGAAACTTGGCTGGACAACTAGTTTCCTCATTGGCTGGCCCGAAACAAATCGAATATTTCCCGGGCACTTCTGAGCACCGATACGAAACGGCACAAATAGACTGAGGAATGAGCTGCTTCAATCTAGAAGTTCGGTCTGAGAGCTCATTGTGCCCTTCTGTGTGGCTGGCTCTTTCATTTCACACCGGGCTTCAACTCCTCCGTTCATGGGAGAAGAAATGAACCGATCACTCGTCCAGAAGCAAACCGAACCACCGGATAAATGTAGATCCCACTCCTAGCAGCAACGACGGCGCTCTAGAATTCCGCTCCAAAAAGGGAATCCCTTGAAATAGCATTTTGGACGGGACTTGTTTCGCAAACTGGCTCCAAACTCGCTTTTGAGGTTGTTGCGGACAGCTCGGCTAGTCGTTCGTTGACGGACCATCATTTGATTCTGATCGTAGCTTGCCTTGGCGCAGCCTCGGACGTCGTCGGAGCTCTCCTTAACATCGAGTTTTTTTTTCTTTTTCAGTTTTGCGAATATTCCGCTAACGCAAGCGAAGGATATTTCCGCTCTGTTGCTTCCTCTGCGTCGCCGCCGCCGCCGCCTGTGTTGTTGCGTCGGGCCAGCGGAACGAAGGAAAAATCTGGAGCGAGACGAAGCTGCTGAACGCCCAGCAGCAAGGTCTCCGCGGGGCGGTTTGACAACGATGACGAATGTCGAGTCCGCAGAGTTCAAAGCGGTAAATCATCTCTCGCCGAGCTCGCCGACTACTGATGAGAAGCAAAGCTTTGCTCTTGAGTCTAGGTGATCGAAACATGATACGGTCAGGCGGAGATGGTTTTCAAGCTCTCAGAGCCGAATCATTGCCATCGACTTGCTTCCATTACGAGTGCCAAACGAACACCTTGTTTATTATAGGAGGAGACCTTAATGGACCTGAATGGACCTTGAGACGCTGATAGTTCGGTCGTCAGCTTCGCTACAGCGACTGTTCTTCCTACCGTTTTATCTCTTATCCTCTCTGTTACCCGGCCTCCTCTCCATCTCCGCCTCGGGGTTCATCCGTCCGCGAGACAATCGACAGACGTCAAAACAAACAACTTAAACGAAATCTGCAGAGAACCGTGCAAATCGAACAAAACGATAGGAATCGAGGATCCGAATTCGGAGGAATCGACGCGAGCGGCTGGGAATTTTCCATATCGCAGACGGCTTTGTTGGAGAAAAAATCTTGAACGCCATTCTTTCCAGATCTTTCACGGCTTGTTGCTCGCTGCGACAATTTTTTAGCGTTCCAAGAAGATACTGGCTCTCTTCTGGTCTGTCTTCAGAGGAACAGATCCGCATCACCAACAAGCCAGCGCACAAACAAATACAGGAGCAGTCTTTTCAGAGAGTTAACGAAGAAACAGAAAACTATTTGCTGCGTCCGACTCACTGTTGGGCTGACTTCGAAGGGAGCGCACGTAACGGGATTTCTCCGAAAGCTTTTGGTTCGCTTTAAGTCGTTCGTTGGTGACCTCCGAGCGAAAACACTCTCGGATCGTCGAAGTCGAGGAATGCGGGGCGTTTTTAGCTATTTTTAAACGTTTCTAAAAGAGTTTCCTTCGTTTGCATTACTCAAATGTGCCCAAATATAGTGTTGGAATCTCAAATTACTTCATGAACTGTGGCCGGCTTTCGGACCGAGGGCGTTTGATCGTTCATTAATTTGTGCAAAGTGAGGGAGACAACCGAATACTCTTCGCGATTCTTCGAGACGACGGCGGCGGCACAGGCTCTTAAACGGAGCGGCAGAGTTCAGACCTCCACTCAACGGAGGTCAAGAGCACGTCACCGTCACGCTTGGAATAACCCCGTGTATCTTGGATTCCACGAGAAGGTTCACTATCGATCTAGTCTTGATCAGTGAGCGCACGGTGAACTTCAATCCAAAATGTATCTGAATAGTTCGAAAGCCGACGAGTGGAGAACGGAGGCCAAATGGATTTACTTCTATTGGTCGACTTCACAAAGGAAAGCAGGTCGTTCAGTGTAGCATAGACAGACATTGTACCGAGAGTGGAGAAATCCTAGCGACGCTCACTCAGGAGCTTTCCATACAGTTTACGCTCACCTTCAGCATGCTCAATTGACTATGGAGCAAAAACCCTGACTGCACCGATGGATCATTTAGCCTCTGCTAAAAGGAAGTCTCTGCAGAGTGGTCCTCTAGTGGCCGTGAGGGCCGCAACCTGACAGGACATCGCATCAATGGGACAATAGCCTGAAGAAGAGAATAAGACCGATGTCCAGTTAAGAGTACTTGACGCACACTTACTCAAGGCTCGAGTTTAATGCGCGACTACCGCGTTCCTCTCCATCGTGATTTGGGTCGGCGTGACTCTTCTCTGTTCCTCCTCGGGCCATCAGTTCATGATTCGTTCGTTCATTCGGCGAACATTTTCGAGAACTTCCGAAGCTCATGTGGATCGAATCGGCGAAGGTATCCCCTCCGACGAGACACGATTTCCAGCAAATGTCCTGCCGAGATCTCGATTTTCCACAGACTCAGCGTTTTCTCACTCGCAGTCCCAACAATAGTCGATCACCGCGCTGAATCAAGTGTTCCGAGTAACCCGATTCACGGTCGAGCAAATACAACGCGATCAGCTCAAAGTTGATATCGCGGAATAACTCGCTAAGCGTGATGGTAAGCTTGACAAGCTCCGGAACGCCTCTTATTTCGAAATCAAACCATCCGTGGCCTGAGCGATGTGATCCAGCGTTTTGCTTCTGATGAATATTTAATCCTGATCTGTGGTTCAGCAATCCGATTGCTCTTTGATGCGTTTTCGCACTTTGACGCTTGACTTGACCGGCTTTCGATGACAAACGTTTGAGCGAACGAGCTGAAAAATCAATTTCCATCCATCCACACAACCCTCAACAAGCTCCGTTGAGACTAGAGCATCATAACAAGGGCTAAAGAGAACAATAGAGCCCTTGAGGAGCCGCCGGAACCGGAAGGAGGAGAAACCATCAACTTTCTGGTATTTTTATTCGAAATACAAAAAGAAAACAACCCGTGGAGCCTTTGGCCCCGTCTGCAACCATTACATTGTACAATCCAATATACATTTGATCCATATACACATTTGTTGAGTTTACATTGTTCCTTCTTCTGCGCCTCCTTCACTCGCTCGCTTCCCCTGTACCCTCGGCGTATCAGCAACCGCCATTTACCGCCTGCAAGAGTCCCGCTTGTTCAATGGGAAGCCGTTCTCAATCTCTCTCGTCTGACAACAAGAATGAAAAATCTGTTCTGGCTTCTGTCTAAGTTTCCCTGCGGCTGCAAATTGCCGGTGTCAGAAGTTTCTGCAGCCGACTATGATTCCGGGTCTTATTCATGACAGAAAAAAAAAGACATTTCAACGCCAGATCCGCGTCGACGACCGTCATGGAACTCTAATGGCCATTCCATGTGGGATGATGGTCGGAGTTGAATGTTTTGAGCGAATGTGGGTTTCTTTGCGCGGAGTTCGTTCTCAGGATGCTCTCAGGATGCTGTATCGAAGTCATTGGAATGGCGTGAGTTTCGTACGGATAGCTTCCGAGCACGCTCTGTGCCTCAACAATGATCTGCGGTTGCTCGAGCACTAATGCGTGACTCAGCAGAACAGGACCTGGAAGTGGATATCGAACGAAGAACGCGTTAGCGACGATTCCAGAGTTTCGTGTTCCAACACAAAAAGCCGAGCGAGCTGCTCACCTTGAGAAGGCTGTGACGATGACGTCGTGTACGCGGAAGATGGGCCCTCGTTGCGGATCGGCGACCTGACGGATGTTTGCAAAACATCCATTTGATGTTGGTTCCTTTGTTCCTCATCCATCGGAATGCGGAGTTGAGAGATGTCAAACGATCGCACGTCGTCCTCGCCACCCCCTGCAATGACAAGCGTTGTAGGAGTGATTCGGCACCGAGTCGGAAACTGTCGGACGGACACACAGATAGACAGACAGACACCGTGTCTGACTGACGGAGTGACTGCTCCTGCTGCTGCTGGTGCTGCCGTCGTCCCTGTCGCTCTCTAGGCCGTTGAAGCGGACGAGCCAGCCAGCCAGCCAGCGTGCCAGCTCAGATTCGATGAATCACGGTCCACTGAATTGCATGGTTTGGGACGGACCGGGACAGGCGGAGGTGTCCGAACGATGAGGAAAATGGGACAAGTAATCAAGTGGATACAGTTACGCCCGATTCTGAACAGGCGACTGAACGACCGCGCTGGCAGGCGGGCGCGCGGGGTTGTAGGCCCTGCTATTGCCAGCTTCGGCGACTTCTCCCATCCGGATCCCCCACCTGCTGCTGGCTGGCATAGCTGGCGGCGCCTCCGGGTACGAAAGAAGCAAACATCGGATGTAATCTACCTTCTGATTATTGGCCTGTTTCAACTGTGCGGGAGGAACACCCCACATCGGTCCTGTTCATCATCGAAGAGACATCAAACACGGTCTCCACTCAACAGAACATGTCGTGAGGCTTCACCTACCTTCGTCGTGGTAAGCGATGATGGTCTCTCGAATCTCCGGGTGCTCGCCAGACTTCTTGTCGTCTTTGCTTTTGGTCTGCTGGTCGGAAGTTTTCGGTCGACGTGACCGAAGATACGCAACGATTATCAGGAGGAGCACTGTGCAGAGGATCCCGTGTTAGAGTGGCTTCGAATAATCTGACCTCGTTCTGACCCTTGTCGGCGAATTCAACTCGACGCAATCACTTACCAAGAAGATTGAGTGCACACACAATCACAGCTGAGACGGCCGCCATATTAAAGCTGTACATCTGCTCGACAGGCATCGGCTCAGCGCAGGTTTCTCCTCTGAATCGAGAAGTGCAAGTGCAGCTGAAACCTCGTCCGTTAGGTCTGTTCACGCACATCCCTCCGTTCAAACAGGGGAACGATGTTTCGCACTCATCAAGGTCTGTGCAGTTGAATGGTCCCGATTGGCGGAAGCCGGGCGGGCATCTGCATACGTGGCAAAGTCGTCGGCGCACAGAAAGAGAGGGAATCGGGGAAGATAAGAATATTCCTCGTAAGTACAAATGATACAAGATACACATGTAAGGCCCGACACACGAGAGCTAAGTAGAAGACGGAGCATACTATGTTTCGAGCGAGACGTGACCTCGATTTCGAAGTCATCCGCCTAAAAGAAATATCTCTACGAACCTGCACGCGTGTTCGTTCCATAAATCGATGCACATGAAAGGACTTCTGCAGACGACGCCATGACATGGATTGTTCGAAGGGCAGCCGCGTATGACGTTACGTGCCTCAAGTATGAATCCGCCCGGAGGCGAAGTCGAGGTCGACGTCAACTTCGAGCTTCTGGGGGTCGTCTGATCGGAATTCGACGAATCTTCGAGGGAAAGTAGACGACCCTCTATACGGATGTCGCGAACGCAGGTCGAGTTGAGATCGTTTTCGACTGTGACCACGCTGCCGTGGGTGTAGCGAACGGCTCCGCCGACCACGACTCGCTGTCTGTCCACGTAGAGCAAACGGTTCGAACAGAGAAGGTCGTCCACGAGCTCGACATGAGACGATCCCTGGCCCTGATCGAGTTGCATGTAAGCAAAACATCCGAAACGCCGCACTCGCACCGTGTGCCATCGGCCATCGTCGATCGGTACGGCCTCAAGATGCAATATCTTCTCTCGGATCGTCAGCCGCTCCAGGTTGAAGCGGAATCGCAGTTTCCGCTCAACGATTTCCAGGACGGCGAATTCTCGCGTCTGTTTTGAAGCGAAACCGATGAGTTCGCCGTCTTGTTGTCGGCTGCGAAACTGCATCTGAACGTCTGTGCGGAATGGATCGGGGTCAAAGTTGAGCGCGAATTTGATGAACGACCCCTGCTGCAACATCCGCGATGGCGTCTCCTGCGCGCAGTGCGTTCCGCTCCACCCCGGCTGACAGACGCACGCGACATCCGAGCCGGCATTGTTGTTTTTGTTGCTGTTCATGATATTCACGTTGTTGTTGTTGTTGCTGTTTCTCGTCGTGATTTCGTCGACGTCACAGATTCCGTGAACGCAGCGCAATTGTGCGCACGACGGCTCGTCTGACGGACAACCGCTGCGGCTATTGAGCGAATACGCGGGGTTCTCGAGATCGACCAGCTGTGAGTTGATCACCAAATGTCGTATACAGCCCGTGAATGACTTCGAAAGGTCAGGCCGATGTTTCCAGCCGAGTTCGGCGTAGAACTCGTTCAAGTCGTTGAGGTCCTTGTTGCCGCCGCTACCGCCGCCGCCGCCGCTACCGCCGCCGCCGCCGCTGTGTGGATGGCGGTTTGAATTAGCCGCGCCGGCAGCTGCGGTTTTGTCCTTTAAGGTGACGAAAGCTCCTCCCAGCTGTACGGGATGCTTGACGTTGAGCAGTGACGAGACCCCAGGCGAGAACGAGTGCTTGCTGTTGGCCTTGTGCTGCGGCTGCCATCGTTGTTGTTGTTGGGGCTGCCTCCAAGGAGTCGCTGCCGCCGCTGCGGCAACGTTGTCCGTAGCGCTGAGCAGAGTTGTCTGGTTGAGGCATGAACGCAAGAGAGTCGGTCTGACCGGGGGGAGGGGAGAGGAACCCAAAGGGTTGAACTTCCGGGGACTGTCACCACACAAGTCAACCATCAACTGGCCGTCTTGGCCATTCATAAAAACATCTACTCGGTGCCAGAGTTCGTTAGCGAGACTATCCTCACTATCCACTCTCACCTCGGTCGTTCCACTTCCGACGTTGAACACAAGGCGAAGTTTGCCCTTAACCAACTCGACCGCCAACACTTCACTCAGATTCTCGCCACTGTCTGCGCGCAACGGACCCGCGTACAGCAACAGAGCGTTCTCGTTGGACGTTTTGAAATCGAAAGATATGTGGAGCTGTTCGCAGCTCTCAATGGGACTGAACCACGCGAAACCATCGCCGCGAAACGATCGCGTCGTTTGCTCGCAGTTCGGACCGTTAAAACCGGGCGGGCATTCACAATGAATCGCATTGTCATCCTGAACACACCTTCCTCGGCCGCTGCAGCTGTGCCGGGTGCACTTTTGCGTGCCGTCGTGTGACTTTCGCGCCCCGCATTCACATTTAGCCACGCTCGTCACGTTAACGCCCACGAAAGCGGTGCGGTTCGCGTTGACAACAATGTGGCTGCCGGCGAGGACTAACTGATTTGTGCAGCTTTCTTGGTCGCAGACGTCTTCTGCATCGATCGCCGCTTCCGGAAGGCACTCGTTCACCCCCACCTCGAGGATGGCTAGGCTTAGTTTTCGGGCGAGGAGTTGACGATTCATTTCAACGAGGCCGTTCAACATCTCCGGTCGAAGGTACTCGTCTTCGGCAGATCGGACAAAGTACCAAACTTCGGTTATGGGTACAGGCTTGAGCTGCCTTTGAATCACAGAAAAGATATGAACATTATTCACATCGGCTTTCACTAAATCCGCGAGGAGCTCTCTCAGAACTTCCAACTTCTGAACTTGGACCTGCTGCTGCTGCCAGAGCCAAACGCGGACGAGGTCTACATCAAAGACGCCCGAGAATCGCAACGACGCCCCGTGCCGGACGTCCTCTTCGGTGACTTCTCGCACGACGACGGTGACGTTCGCCCCGACCTCCATTGTGTGGTGGCGATCGTAGACGAGAAACTTTAGGAAATACGATCCTGGAGTGGCGTTTCGAAGAACTATCTCGCCGGTCGATTGATCCAGATTGAAATTAGGATGCGCCACGTTGTTCTCCCAGAAATACGATTTGTCGTTGAAGTCCCAGTCGTCGGCGTCTTCGACATGAACTTTGCCAACGGTGAACATTCCCTTCGCGCCGCGCAGCGAATAGACGAGAATTCGCTTCGAGCCCGGAAACATTCGATGGTCGTTCTTGTCGCCGATGGTCACCGTCAGCGTACTGGTCCCTGTGAGCGCAGGCGTACCTGAAATGATTTCGCGGTTAACTTTGTCGTGTCGGATCCATTTCGTGATTCTTCGCGGCCAGGGATCCATTCCGACGAGGTAGGGAATTGGAATCGACGAACTTTTGTTGTCCCGCGAATAGAACCGAAAAAAAGTCGAGGACGATAATGAATATCTCGCCGGCCAGGCGGGCACTCGACCGGAGATCCGCCGACGGGTCAAGCTGGCTCTCGTTTGTGGTTCGTGCCATCACACCACGGTCTGCGAATAGAATACGGAACTCACCAGAATCCTTGATGAGGATAGGGACCGTGTAGATTTTTTGCTGTTCCCGGTCAAACGCGTGTCTCGAGTAGACGACGGCGCTGCCGTTCCCATCTGAATCGTCGCGAGAAAGATAATTTAGAAGGCGAACAGACTTGAGGCCATTCCTTTTTCCCTGCACCTCGGCATTCACCACATTTTTTCTCTCCTCTCAACACTCGGTCGCTCGTTCAGGGCGCTTCCCACTTTCGTTATTTTGCTTAGCTAAGTTCGTCTCTCGAGACTTTTGGGGGAGGCAGCCAGGCCGCCGCCGCCGTTGCCGCCGTTGCCGTACACGCCCGCCCAAGATGGAGAGCTAGAGCGAAGCGTCGACGAACGTAAGCTCTACGTCTACGGAGATTACGGGCCGACATCTACGATCTCTCGAGAACGCGTTCCGTTCCTAACCGGATGGAGCGGCTTTGCAGACGCTGTCGGCTCGACATCAGGAACTCAGGTTCCTGTTTCTCAAAATTAGAAAGCTCAAAATAGAAAAGAGATAAAAAGCCTAAAACTTGGCGGGCTCGCGTGGCCAGGCAGCGCATCTCGGCAAAGCTACGGAACGAAGGTGACGAGGATCACAGCAGTGTCTGCCGATCAGAGAAGATCTTGCGATGCCGTTGAGAGTCGGCTAACGAAGCGTGATATCCATGAATCTCGTCTCGTCGGAGGCGACTTACTCGGGTTGACTTCGAGCCGAAACGCTCTCTTGATGCTCTCTGGCGCCTGTGGGTCGATCCAGAAGAGGAACGGCGGCCCGTTGATTATTTCGTCGTCATCGACGGCTTCGATGTCCTGTACCTTCATCGCTCCTTGATGCTCGGGAACCACAGGGTTGTAATCTTGTTTGAGACGAGGTTCACAATCGTTGACATCCGATAGAATTAGGGTTAAGGTGGCCGTGGAAGTCCGTGGAGGAACCCCATCGTCAGTCGCTGTCACTCGTACCTGCGGAGACGTGAAACGCATGTTGTTTCAATTCCGGTATCGCCTTAGAATAAATTCGTTTAAAGCTTCGTGGACAGAAAGTGTACTCTATGTCTTTCCCTCTCTCTCTCTCAGTGTCCAGTGGTTGTCGCTAGGGACGGAGCGAACATCGCCGGAGATCCAAGACGTTCGGTTTGCTTAACACTCACGCAAATTGACAATCTCACTCAATTCGCCTGTTGCTCTGACCAAATGTAATAAATATTCATGAGACGGCACGAACTCTCCCATCAACACCGCGAGCGTTCGGTGCTGTCTATTCGACACGCAAGAGATTTCTCCCACCAAGTCGGTGGGTCAGTCAGTCAGTCGGTCGGTCGGTCAATTTCGCCGTCTATCTTTTTACTTGTCTATCTGGCTTTCTTATCTGCTTCATTATTTCCGTCAACCTTTCCGATAATAATAATCAGCTCGGCTTCTGACTGGCTGAGCGGCTGCGAGTCGGCCGCGGCGACTCGATCTAGGAATGACCTTCTCTCCCTTTCGGTTGACTTACGTGATGACTCGGCGACCGTTCTCGGTCGAGGGGTCGTTGGAGTGTTACGATCCCGGTATTTTGGGAGACTCTGAAGTGGCGTCTTCGATCTGAAGATTTCTCAATCGCGTACACGACCCGACTCTGTCCCGATGCGTCGAGATCGGTGGCCCTGTGCGTCAATAAACAGTCGAGTCAACGAAAGAAAACACGATTGCCACTTCTATTGCGAGAGGTTGCTCTCGCAATAGACGTCGTCGTCGTCATCATCATCGACGGCAACGATGCTGGCAGCAATAGGCGCAACAAACGGCAGGCGGACAAGCGGCCGGCTGGTCAGCGGACGTTCGTGCGTTCGCAAAATATGTTATTCCGCAATATCTTCCAGCTGCGACCAATGGCATCAAGTGGAGTGAGCAATGGACATTGTTCGAGCCGGATTTCTGACTATCGTCGACTGATGAATCTCTCGACGAAACCTCCTCGCGTTCCCATCCTCCTGTTCCTCACCTGAAAGTAGCGATGACTGACCCGACCCTCGTGTCCTCGGAAACTGTGACTTGAATGTGCTGGTTCTGGAATTTGGGACTGTTGTCGTTGATGTCTCGAATGCGAATTCGAACTCTCGCGTAATCGAGATGGCGCGGATCCGTGCCTTGCACGTTCCCATCGTCGGCCACGAGGATCGTCAGATTGAAGCCGTTTCGCTGAGACGCCACCTCGTAATCCAACTCCTGCAACGGAATCCAAAGTGTGGATGATGATCTGCTGAGAGAGTGCTGAAGGCTTTCGTTACCTCCGAGACAAAATCCAGGATTCAGACTGGCAATCTCGTTATGCTCCTGAGCTACAAAACTGAAGAATCCAATCGAATTTCCATCGAGTTCCCTTCGAGTGGTTTTCCAGGAGTCTTTTTGGTTAAATAAAAACCGCTCACAAATGAGGATTCGTTCGTCTAATTCTCTTGGAGTCGTATTGGAAAAGTTTCTGCTGACCTTGATGATTTTAAAAGAGCCCGAACCATCAGCGTTGGTAACGATCTCGAACTTATCCGCCCCAAACGCGTTCTCGACGACTTTGTAGCGAAAAGCATTGGTCTCAGGCAAATCTCCATCGGTGACGCTAACGTCAAGGATCGACAATGAGGGAAGATCGGCGTCACCGTCCGTTTCATCAATATCCAGTACCCTGTTTAGGGAGGAAAAAGTGCTTCATTATCCACCGCCGCGTTCGTCCGTTTTTCTCAGCGAGACCCTACCCATGCGTGTGACTGACGCTCTGAATGCTCATCGATTATGGACCTCCGAGCATCTAAACGGCTTCAGAGTTCGATTGGAACTAAAGTCATTTGTATCTATCTATCTATCTACTGAAGTTCCTTGCACCCCACTCTCTCGTGCTTTGCGTACCACTCCTTCTTGATGAACTGAGGGGTCATGTCGTTCTCATCCAGGATCTGAATACTGGCAGTGGCTGTTGTTTTGTGCGAAGGATCCCCGTCCATGGCCACAACCTGCAATAACGAACATGGACTCCGATTCAGATCGAGTTCTCAGAATGAAGCGAGTCCGAGACCCTCATCAGACCGTTTCAACTTGCGCGCGATCTCACCTTGATCACGTAACCGGCGCTCCGTTCTCTGTCGAGGCAGCACACAGCTGTGGAGATGGTTCCCGTGTGTTCGTCGATTCGGAAAATGAGTTCTCCATTGTCATTCACCTTCGGAAAGAGAAGGGTTTTGATCGCTTGCTTCACGAGACGGACTGGATAGGTTGTCCTCTTGCCCCCGCCCCCCTCCCCCCCATCGCCCATTTTCCCATTCTCGAGATTTATACCACCCGTCTCTCCTCTCGTTTTCCACGCTTCGTTTCATTCATAGTGCTCTCTGTTTTCATATCTAGACTCTCAACTGGCAGGAGAAGCGAGATTTCTTTCCACCAAATTTTGTACGGCAGCGAGAGCGATCTGTCGTTCGACGTGAGGCCTCCGCAAAATTGAGAGTGGAAGAGAGAATCATTCGGATTTGTCGACTCAAATACTCTTTCAGCACCGTGACCCTGACCTCTGTTCGACGGAAACCGCTGCTTAAATCCTCAATATCAAAGAACTAGGCTGAACCCATGTCCTTCCGGGAGCCACGAGAACGAAACCCATAAAAACTCTCGACAACAGAAACCAGGATTCCCGATGGAGAATAAAAAATCAAGATGAGAGAGGAAGTCGGAGTGAGCGATCCTGATTGAAAACCTTGTATTCCATCACTGCAAGCAATAGAACGAGTGGGAATTCAGCTCACCTGATTCTGTTCTATGGAATACGTAACGCGAGCGTTTGTGCCTTCGTGAGGATCATCGTAGTCTTGGGCTCTCATATTGAGCAGGATTGCGGTTCCCAGGGGCGAGTTTTCTTTCACGCTACCTTGGAACATATGTTGCGAGAAGAAAGGTGTATTGTCATTCAAATCTGAAGCGAAAAAAGTATTCATCTTTCAGTCGTCGATCGATTACGTCTCCTCTCTACGTTCACCGTCCGGATCGAATGTCGGAAACAGAGACTTCCGTGGCAGCGGATTGCCCAGGATACATACATACGTAAGAACACACACACATACACCATCGGAAACTGCAGCTGATCCATCATCTTACCTTTCAGAGTGACGTAGACGTTGGCGCTGCCTAGCTTCTCTCTAGTGAGGGCGTCCTCGGCAAACACCGTGAACGAGTAATCCGCTTGACCGTACGGGAAATCCCTGTCCAGTGCCCGAAGTACAAACACTTCACCTGATCGAAAAACGAACGTTCGCCAGTGAGTATTTGTTCCGAAAGCAGAGTGCTCCCTCGGCAACTCCCTGAGGTGTTGTTCCAATGACAGGACCCCCAAACACCTGCCCGCCGCTGTCACCGACCTCAAGCGGCTGAAGTTAATGTCCTCAGCAAGACGCGTTCAGCATGAAAATGACTCAGAGTCGAGCTATTCTTAGGGGAACTTTGCCGTGCTTGTCTTATACAGCGATAAAAGAATATATTGTCCGTGGGCGTCCAACATACGATGTTGTCGTAGTCGACGGCAGCCGCCACCTCAAGTCAAACATCATTCCTGAACGGTGGCCTTTACGGAGCGCTTTTTAGGGCAACATGTTGATGACGGGAAAGTGCTTAACCCCGCGACCTCTTCGCCAGAATCGCCGTTCGACCTTTTTATGGACGTCCACTTTGTGGAACGTCTTTAGCACTCACCCGTGGTCGCGTTGATTGAGAATTTTTGGTCTTCCTGTCGACTGTTGTACGAATTGATTTCAGGTCCTTCCATCGAGTACACCACAGGTCCTACGACACCGTCTGGAGCTGTAACCTGCGGACGGAAAGCCATCTCGTGAATGAATGGAGGACAGGTGGGCGGTGTTGCGATGTTCGTATCTTGGTGGTAAGCTATCCCGACCACGACTGACAACCAACAAGCCGACACGACGCGAGTGCAACGAGTCATCTTTCAGCGCAACGACGAAGATCGCGAGAGAGAAAACGGGGCGAGAAACGGAAGACGAGGAACGTGCGACAAAATATCCTATCTGTCAACCTCGAGCACATCTGTCAAGACGAGCAGTCCATCTGTCATTTGCATGACTTCTCGGATACTGGAGGATGGCGGAATTCGCGCTGCAGGCTCCAAGTCGGTTTCTCCCGCCGAGCTCGAGCCACGACACAACATAATAACTGCGTACTGCGCGGATTTGTGACATTTCATCAAAACTGGCGGTTGCTTCAACACGCACGAACCTTTTGGCCAACGACGCTTCCACCAGCCCCCTCCCCCCAGCTGGAACAACGACAGGAGAACTGGGTTTTCGTACTCACCCTGAGAATTTTTTGCGGTATGTCGCGATCGTTCTCCTCGACGAGCTCGACGTGGTAACTGGGTCTATCGGGGAGTCTGGCATCCAGATCCTTACTCCGAATAAAGTCCGATATCAACTCGGAGCCGTCTGCACCTGAACTCTGTGGAAATCGACTCGTTCAGTTGCATGTATCCTTCCAGGACTACCTTGATGGATCTGATTCGAAGCGGGATTTGGCTGGCGAGCCGCAGTCAATCTCAGTTTCTTTCTCAGACTTACCCCTGATGTCTCAGCCGATTGTAGAGAATGGTTTTGATGAGAGTCTGGAAATAAGAGAGTGAGAGGAAATTGCAACGCCAAATCGGCTGAGCTTCTCATTGCGAAGAAAAACGAGCCCACTTCGAGAATGGAAGAGATCATCTGAAATCTGAACGCTCAATTCGAGCTCGAGGGGCGAGGCCAAGTCGGAGAACACCCACTTATAGTGGGCTGGCCTCTCGACGCCGATCTATCGGTTCGAGTTCAGAGGAACGAAAGAAAAAATCGCCGGCTTCGTTAATAACTCAGCAGATTGGTTGGCCGCACGGAAGTTCTGCCACGGATCCGAGCGTTCAGGCTCAGAACCACAATCGCAATCGACTCGGATCTAATTGAATAGAGGCTCCTCCAACACGTTTAGCTCCGGCCTTCGAATGACCTCCAGGTGATTTCTGTCGACGGCGCGGCACGGTGCGGCGTGCGCCTCGTCAGAAACAGACGTGTTCGTTCCGCTCGGCACTCGCTCTCGACTTCGTTCTAATCTTTCTCGGCCGGTGCGGCAGGAGGAAATGAATTCTTAACAATGTCAAGTCGGAATGCTCATGGGGTTTTTGCGAGTTCTCGCGAGAAAGATCTGTGGCTCACCTTCGCTTCCGTCATAGTCGAATGGAGTGCTGTCGTCGAAATCGTAAGGCAGCGATGTTCCGTTAGCGAAGATCTTGCTGAACCTTACGGGCGTCGTGTCGTTCGAATCTGACGACGTCCGCAGACCATTCTTCGAGACTGAAAAAAAAAAGAGATACATCGATTCTGTTCCAACTGAATTCCTTCGTTAAACACTTTCTACCCATCCAAAGACCACATTAAGGGTCAACTCGCTTACTCTCGAGGTCGACTCGCCCATATCGTTGAGGAAATCAGCGCAAAAGCCTTTGGGCGGGTGTGTGCTGTCGTGCTGCTTGAGCTCTCGTGATCTCCAAACTCGGTTTTCGCAGTGCCTCTGAACAACAGCTAAGTCGCGGTCATTACGGAAGCCCAATGTCCATCTGGGCTGCACCCTTGAGGCACTAAATTACGCGGATGGCCCCTGCGGCTGCGGTGAATGCCGGAAAAGCACTGGTCTCTCTGGCCGTAACCGCGAAACAGCGGTCAACGTAAAATTGAGGTGGCTATGAAAGGCCACGCAAGTGATGATATCATGAAAGCTTCCCGAGGTAACGGCTCTAAAAGTAGCTCTTTCGGGTGATTGTGGCTGATGTGTTCTGAGTGAAAAATTGTAGCCAAGGATGCGGAACATATGTCTTATGAAGGCTCTTAATCATCAAATTCTCATGTTTTCTCCTTTCGAAATCACAGAACGAGATAAGAGGTTTTTCTGCTTACCGCTTCAGAGTCGTGTGGTTGATCCAAAAGACGGGTTTGTGACTAATTGTCACTTGGAGCATCAAAAGTTTGAAATATGCTCGGCTCGCGTACATTATCCCCGATCGAAAAGGGGGCGTCGAAAAGTAGTATAATGATGGAGTACGTACAGAAAAAAAGATCCGAGGTTGGCGAGTTTTTGTCGGGAAAGACTCATGCTGTTAGAGAAAGTTTGGAACGAGAACTCTCGACCTCTAGGTGACTCCAGGGCAGCTGGGCTCGATTGTAATCACGTTCCGGAACTTCGCTTTCCCGCCGGAATGATATCGTCCGAACGAATATTGTCGATTCACAGATGTCTCGCGAGAATAACGCGTCGACGCTGAGAGGATTTCGTCGGAAGACATTGAACAGAACACGTGTTCCTATTTCGCCTGTCAGGCAGCGGCTCGTGCAGGCAATGTTTCCCAGTCGCTCGCTGAGACTCGGCTCCGAGGACAGGCTGCGAGTGGTTGCGATTCGCGGAATGGTGCGGGAATCTCAATGGATGAGAAACGGAAACCGAGAGAACGCACGCACTCACAGAGCAAACGATTTTTCCATTTTGAGCCTCTGGATCAGGAACGTCTGCCCGAAAACTCAAAATCCGCGGAGGTTTCCACACAAGGCTGTCATTAGCGACATTGCGAGGGAATTCGCTTCTTTCGAACGAGCACGGCGTTTTGTTTCAGCAAAAAGGAGCAGCTGCTTGACACGTTTAGCGGTGGCGTCGGCTACGTGCCTGTTGCGCTATTTTGTCCTCTGGCCTCAAGTTGGTCGGTTCGTCGAGTCCGTTTGCCCGCTTACCAACAGAGTGTCGGCGGCGGCTCTCGTTTCGTAGCTTCCTCCGCCACTTTGATCAGGAGCTCGAGAGGCTTCGAAGCCTCACAAGAGTTGAAACACTCGGATGACAGCCGTGAATGGCGTCTCAGCAACAACCGAGGATCCCCGTCCTTCAAGAGCGACTGTCGCCAACCGGGCCATCCGGAGTTCGAATCCTGGGCGAAACCTCGTGACAAGTATCGACAGCACACAAAAATTTCCATCGCCGACAACTTGGATCAATTCTGCGGCTTGCTCAGAAGTTGTAGAATCGTCGAACCTTTGGATCATTGTCAGACCTCGCTGTTCATTCACGTTCGGACGAGAAAAATCGAAACCCGGACAACAGAGAATGGATGTTTGAGGATTCCCTCCGAGTTTCCCGTTCAAGGTGCGACAGAGAGGACACCGAAATCGAAACCGAGCTTTCAAGATGATTTGAATTTCACCGAGGGTCATGGAAATGAATACGAGACCGTTTTCTCGAAAATAGGTTTCGGTCCCAGCGAACCGAGCGACCTGCATCGCATTTTGAGGAGGACGGTGGTCTCATCGAAAGCAACAAACAAGGCTCCGACTCCGCGGAGCTTCAGTCGGACCCGTAATCAAACCACGGCGCCGCGCTAACACCTTGTTATTGGCTGCAGTCAGGGGCACGGACAGAATCCGCGTGCGTTGCTCACGTAAAACTTGCGTCTTATGTTAGAGGAAATCTTGTTTCCTTGTTAACAACGTTGTCGTCATGTCCGGTAAGCTGAAACATCAGGACGGAGAAAGGGAGAGTTCTTTCCTTTCCTATTTTGAGCTGAAACAAGCTTTCAAAAACTAGTTTTCAGCTGCTCGAATCCGAAAACCTGAGAGTCGCGTAAAGCACAGAATCGTGTTCTCTGGCGCTCTCAGTCGGAAAGAAGTGCATCAGGATGTAAACGCTCCAAATGATCACTCGAGACTTCGTCATCATTCGAGAGAAGCGGTTCAGGAAAATCGACGCCCATATCAGAAACGTCGAGAGTCCAAAGATTGTATCAACAGTTAGCCTTACGCCAACTCTTGCTAATTAGTGTTGACAGGAGTACAGTGCATTCTCTTTCTCAGGTCAGACCAAACTTATCTATCAAAATTGCTGACTTCATCGAGATTCTGGACCACTGAAACCCCTCGAGAAAGTGATTCCGCGCGCGACAGAGTACTGTAGAGTGGGATCGAATGTTAGATCTCAAAGTATTGACAATTCAACGAAGAAGATGACAAGATTCACTTGATTCGCCTGGAAATCACATCGCGATTCTGTCCTATCTTCTCGTATCGCATCGTCTATGGAACGGGCAGAAATCTTGGGGCGGGGCAAACCCCCCTTGGCTCCCCAGGGTGTAGCAACTCGTTTGGGCGCCAGGCTAACTGGGTGACCGGGTTTTTTGGGTTTACCATCGCCCGAATGCCTCGTCATCCAAAAAACGCGCTCGCCCAGTTGGCCTGACGTCCAAGTGGGGTGCACATCCTAGGGTGCTGACTGATAGAAAAATGTAGCCCAAGCGTTCCGAAACAAATAGAATAATGATATCGGTATCAATCTGGAGTTATAACGCAAAGTGTGACCCCGACCCTTTATGTAATCATTGTTTTTTCATGCAATACCTGGCATTGCAATGCAATGGGCTCTTTCAGATCTGGCCCAGGATACACCAATCTCTGGAAACATTGTTTGCACATCTAGAAGGCGTCAGCCAATCTGAATTTGCCTGCATTCTGTACCAGGAATGAGTTCATCGTGTTAACAGTCGCGCAGACATGGCGCGCGGCGGAAAGGGCTCCATCGGCTCAAGTTTTCACCCCGACTGCGCACCGGAAAACACCTCAATAGTTGGGTACTTGCAGTACGAACGATTCAGACAACGCGCCGGTCTGAAAGATCCTGATTTGTACGGGCTAGTGGGGCCCTCTCGAAAGAAGACGAATGGAATGGCGACGCGCCCACCAGTGAACTGAATCACTAACAGTAACTCATATCCGACTTCGAGCGTGTTAATTATTTTCGAAACTTTGAGGTCGATTCTCTCTCAACAGCTCCAGGCTTTTCGGTAGAGAGTCCTGAGATATTCTGAATTTCTTCAGGAAGGTGAAAAACGAAAGTGGATACAAAAATATTCTTATCCGAACGATAGGTTGAAGCTTAGGCTTCATGACAGCTTTCACATGAAGTGTCCCACCCCGATTTTTAGGGTGCAACAGCTCAAAATGTGGGCCATATGGTTTTCATTGACCAGTTCTCTTAATTCACCCAACAATGTTGCGTGAAGTTCGTGTAGGTGCGTTACCCGGGTTCCGCTATCGACGTAGCGTTCGTGGTTTAGAATTTCCAACTGATTACCTTTAATGGTTTCCATGGTTCGCCAAACTTCGGGCGCGAATTCGATGCAGATTCCGTTCGAAGTAGGGCTCGAGATTCATGTAAAACGTGAACAGAAATCTCACGGTCACTCCAGTCGGGTCTCAAAACTCAATCACACGTCAGGTCTTCCACTTCAGAATAGTGATTTGATTTGGAATCGATAAAATTCGATAATTTTGGACCTTGCCCATAACTGAAGCCAAATCAATGGAAGTTTTCCCGATGCCGGGACGAGAAGGCAATCTCAGTGCTCTGTACGAGCGGTCGGGACGAATCTACAATGCACATCGTGTAGTTGTCTGGTATATGCAGTTGTGCCACGACGCTTGAATGTCTTTGAAAACTTGCCCCGTTCCATTCACCTTCGCGAGATGGATTCGCCGAAAACTCGAAGCCGCGGTCTCCGACTCATACTCATTTGAAACCGAGATTGCGACCAACGAGTGGGTTTTGCGGATTTCGCGCTGAGCGACTCCAACCGCGATCGCGGAGTGCTCTGTATGTAAATGCGTTCTACGAATCTGACGAATGCCAACATGTATTCATGTTTTTCCATCAACCTTTCAACGACGATCGATAAAGACAAGTAGTACCTCGCTCGATCTCTTCCGGGTTTTGAGGGAATTAGATTCCTGACATCGTTTCGTCTGCGTAAAATTTGTGCCCGCGATGATTTACGCCAGAGTAGACCGTCTTTCAGGGAATTCTCACGATTCAACCTCAACCACGAAGAACATGAAGTAACAAAGAGTGGAATCGCGGGTCTCAGAATCCTGGCTGGAAAAATATCTCCTCTCTGCTTGAAGTCGCGCCCCGTGATTTAGACGGTGCGCTCAGGAAGTTTTATGACAAGTTGGTCTACACTCCTTTCGAGCGTGTCGCTCACAGCGATGTCAAAATGCAACCCCTGGAGACCGTTCGAAACAGGCGAGCGAGCGAGCGATCGACCCGATTGAAACAGCTCCATAAAATAAGAGTCAGCCGGTTGCATCATGCAGCAGCCACAGTGTGCGAAATTTCAGTTCTTCCTCTCCGTTCTCCTTCGAGATTTTCGAGAAACGGTCGGCCCGAAAGAAGCCATATCGCGGTCCCCACTTCAGTTCCCACTTTCGAACGGTAGCGTAACCAGTATGTAGATGCGACCAGGGGCGGTTCGCTTGTTCAAGGCACAGCGTTTTCGGGACCTGCCCTTTAGCAGTCGCTTCGAGTTGGCTCTAGGCAGACAGACCGCAATTTTGGATCGACCTCAAAGATTTCTTTATTTTTGTCCTGAATTGTCTTACAGTCTTTCGAACACTGTGAAATCTTCAAGCGAGAGGAACAGATGCTTCTTCTGGCAGCGATCGAGCACAAACTCGAGCAATCTTCCATTCGAATTCAAATGGGCTGTCTCCCAGCCAGACACGGGATATTCTGAGCTTTTCCAGAATCTGTCTCGGATGGGCTGGCTAGGAGGAAATCCGGAGGAAACCATCCACAGCTGTAAGCACGGCGATAAATCCCAGTGAACACTGGAATTATTTGCATTGTTTAGGAGTTTTTGGGAGGCCAGAAAATAGCTCTCTAGAATCATTCCAGAGTTTCGTCCAAAGACACCGTCGCACAATTCGGTGCAGTGTCGCAGACGGTACAGAACTCCTCGCTTATGCCCTGTGACGCCAAAACTCAAGAGGATCCTGTTCTCAATAATCGACTCCATTGTCTTCATGATCTTTCTGGTTCGATTTGGCGCGAAGAAAAGCTCGCTCTATCAGAAAACATAAACGCCTTTCCGTCCTCCTAGCGAACTATTTCAGAGTTCGTTAAGTCGAGAGAGAATCCAGCCGCCGGTCGCCGCTCATTTGGGATACTTTCCCTAGGGAGACCGAAGAACTCAACTCAGTGGCCATATTTAGGAGAGCTCCACTTTCCAGTTCGCCAGGACAATCATGGGTTTGATATTTCTGTCGTCTATGATGCTACATCTCATTGTGGCAGACCGTTGGGAGAACGAGATTGTCAACTAACACTGTCACGCTCTATCTCGGAATTGCTGGCGCTCCGATGACTCGCGAATGATTGAGTCATTCGAAAAAACGAGAAGTTCCCGCAACAATGTATCATTTCAAATCAGCCGGTACTTGGATGCGGACAATCAGCTGTGTCAAACATCGATTATAGATTATAAACTGACAGTCCGTCACGAGAGGACGCTCCTCGGAATCGGAAGTAATCTTGTGGAGTTTTGGACATCGAAGATTGTCGCAGCTGCAAACTCCCAGACCCCCGACACCACGATGGCTACGTTCCTCAAACTCACGGAGCCGTTTCAGCTGACTACCGAGGAGTTGCTCTACTTCAATGACTTCTCATCAACGCAATGAGTTTGAATTTAACTCCTGAAGCTGAACTGGTGAGGATGACGCAGATCCCGTGACAGAACTGTCACGGAAGTATCGCGGAGCAAGAGGAAGTGCCGTATTCGGCATGCATTGTGCAACGGGCTCGTTTATCTGATCATTCCCGTACATAGCCTCAGAAACGAGCCGCTGCCGCTTCTTTTCGGTCGTTGAGGCAGGAACGTAGTCCTCAACGAACTAACTCCGCCAGCATCTCACACTAATGCTCTCTCGAGAAACTTTTTCGGGACTGCAACATTAAAATCAGTCGCGCCACAAAAAAAGCTGAGGTTGTCGAAACGGCTCGAGAATATTAGCTCCGCCGAACTTCCGTAAGACTTCCCTTTCGATGTTTTGAGTCTTTTCAGAGCCTCAGAGAACTTGCATTCCCTCCGACGACCTCGAATCGCTGCTTGATCGTTCTGATCTCCCTCGTACAGTGATTCCAGCCGTGAGTAGTGGATGAGAGCCGTGGACTTGACTCATCTGAGCCAGAAATAAGAGGACGAATACAGCGTCGCAGATTGCGAGCGTCCTCCGTTGTGACTCCGCAGCCTTTGGCAGATGTCTTCGAGACACGGAGTTTCAGAAGATTTTGCGTGTTGAACAACAGTTTGGAATCGACGACGGATAACCAGATCAATCGACTGCGTGATGCACCTCTTTCAAACCTATTTCCAGTTCGACAGGTTTTCGGTAGGCACGACCAGGCTTCGTGGACGACGGTGATACGTCTTACTGCGGACTGAAACTTTCTGAGAGGTCAGCGATCACGGCGAGGGAATATCCGGAGTTTTTGTTGTTTTTGAAGTTCGAAGTCTTACTCTGTTGAAGATTCAAAGACCTTAGTCGATTCAAAACCCAGCCGCGTGGAATTACCGAATTTCTCTCCATGTTGGCAACACAATGACCTTTTGTTTCCTACGATTCCATTCCTTCCGGTGCAGTACTGTTTCATTGAGGAGGAACTTGAGGGCGAGTTGGAGCGTTGGGTCACTGCAAGTTGCACGCACGGGAAATGTTAACGCCGCAAGTTGCACAGAGCTGCAAGAGTTGCCTAATTGAGCTGACTGAGCAGCCGAATCCGTATCTGCTGCCGGCCACAACGACTCGTTTGGGCATAAATGCTCCCACGACTTCGGCAGAATATGCGCGAACCCGACCGAAACCGTTTGTACTCGAATGGTCTTCGTGAGCAAGCTGGATATTTCCAGCAAAAGCAAAGATCCGATGCAGAAGGGGCCACAGCAAAGGAGGCCTAATGGCAACGGTGGAAGAAATCTTTTCCCGTGTTCGATAGAGCCTTGCCTTAGGGCTCATGAATTTATTCTTCCATGAATTCCAGTGCTCTCTTTGTCGAATTGTACAAATAGAGCAAGCAACCTTCTCGGTGACAACTTTCGCAGCAGAGCTCACCGCTCATGGTGCTCGCCTCAGCCGCCTCAGGTCCTTTAAGCGAAGACAAGGCTCGAAAATTAAGTGGCTCTTGCTCAACATGTCCTGCGGCGAACACTCCTTTTCATCGAATGAAAACTTATGCAAAATCGAACGTTAATATACGCCTTCCAGAATCTCCGGCAGATTTCTGGGCGTTTCCCTGCGTCGCGTCGTTTATCTCCCGAGAACGCGGTCAGCTTCATCAAGCTCCTGCTCACCGATAAGCCATATCTTTGGAAAAAGGGATTCTGAGGTATTGGTCAATCTTCTGTTGGAAACTCTGAGTTTGTCGCAAACTCTTTTGTTCCGATAGTTCCGGGCCTCGCGAGCAGCTGAACAGAAACCGGATGAGATAACACTCGGAATCCTGTGGAATCAACAACTTCACTCAGTGCAGTCCTCTTGACGCGAAGGCAATCTCCAGTTGAACGCTGTTTGTAGCCACAGCAGCGGAAATTCGCGCATCAGAGTCCGCGGTTATTTGGAGTGAGCCGGAATTTCCGCCGGAATCTCTTTCCTCTATTCCGAAACTTGGAAACCCACCCACTTCAGAAAGCAGTTCATCAGTTATACGCTTGATGACCGAAGTTTCGAAAGCCGGGCATTAATATCTTGTAGCGGAACTGCGCTTTCACGCCGCCTCGCAGCAATCCTCTCCAAAATTGAAACTTCTCGCGTTGGAAATGGAAATCATGCGATGCTCATTTTCGGAGAAACAAATGGAAGACGAGGGACGAAATTGAACGAAACTTTGAAAGCTCTTTAACCGGATCGGAAACGCGTCATCCGGACGGAGAAAGTTTCAGCTTTGGAATCGAGATCAGCTCCTCGAATCCAATACAGTTCCGAGCGGGTTTCCATCTCGAGGCCCGGGCTGATGCAAACTTTTGAATGATATAAAGGAGGGAAGAAAAGAAAAGACGCTCGGATTCTTCGAGGCTCAGCAGACAAAACTGCAGACTTATTTTTGTCTTTTGATTTGGCTCAAAGGCCCCGGAAAGTCTTGATGGAGCTTTCCATCGGAGCCGCGGGCGAAGCCGCAAGCATCGGGCCCGGGAACGAATCATTGATTTGAAACATTTGCTGTATTTTCAAACTTCTCTTTCGCTGAACCTACCGAGGTAAGTGCTGGCTCCCGTCAACACAAACAGGACTTTGAGTTGATCGAACATATCCGTTTGATGTTTTCCTAACCGAAGTCAGAGGTCCGAGTGACGTTCCAGCCGCCGTTCTTACTTCACGATTCCTCTTCTTGAGTTCAATATATCCGTCACAGGCATGATCTCCGATCACTAGTTTTGCGGATCAGTTGATTACAACAGTCACTGAGCTGGATGGTCGAGATGCACCCACTGTTAAGTCATGACCACTTTTTGACTTTATCAATTTTTTACTATCCGCAAGTTGTGTGACACTATCAGCTCGGGTGAGCTCCCAAAAGATTCACGTGATGGGAACCCGGATGGGCTACTCGCACCGGTATCACTGGCTGAACTGCATCACTCTCAGCTCGATGTCTTGTCCTCCTCCAAAAGGAGCCCTTTCCAACATTCGGAGAGCTGCGCCCCCTGGCAGGGACCCACGTGTTCGGTCCTCAACTTCAGAGTGTGGCTTTTCCACACAGAAACTATTCCAAATGACGGCGAAACTCATTGACGGAGCGACCGTTGCCGCGGCATTCGTTTACATTTCAAAAAAAGCCTCCTCGAATTTCTGTGACTGCACTCGTCTTTTGCGGTGCAACTCGCGTTCCTCGTCGTTCGCCTGTTCGCGTTCCTCTACCGATCGTTCGCGTCTCTCCTTTTTTCCACTCGAATTCTTCAGTTATTTCCCAGCGATCTCCCTCCCTCTTATTCTTCGGGGTTTCTTTTCGTGATTTCTGCGTTTAATTTCTCCTTTCCTCTGTGAATGTTCGAATACACACCCATCCATACAAACTCATCCGAGTCCAGGAGTCCAGTTTCTCAGTTGTTTAAGTTTATTTTTCCCCTTTCGAACCTCTGAGTCGCTGACTTCCCCTCGAGGTCCCCACCCGTCACCTTGTATATCTACACCTACCTGAAAAAGCGAGGAATAAGGTACGTTTAGTGCCAGTATTCTCTCGTTTACTTCATCCCATGCCTTCGAGAGAAGCCACGGATTCTTTCAGAGTACATGATATTTGGACCTCGCCGTAGAGCTCTTCTAGCCTCCGCTCAGAACAAAGTTCGAGGTTACGACCGCGTGCGGCAGCGCACAAAAACAAACGTTGGTAAATGAGCTCTCTGAGAGAATGAGGATGCTTGCTCCACAGCTGTGAAACATTCACAGCTGTAGAATTACATCGTCGATGGAGGCAAACACGTGTCAAGGCTTTTCGTTCCCAATTCGAACGTTACGTCAGCCGTTAGTTTAGTGTGACTAGCCGACCGAACAAAGGTTTCTTCAGGCCGGTGGAGGATGAAGGATTTGGCACGCTTCCCGGAAACTTATGACTTTGATACTCGTTGGTCCTTCGCTGGAACGTTTCGAATGCAGAAAGCTCCAGGGTTCTATGGGCTACGGGCGCGAAGCCGTTGTCTTGAAAATGAATCAGAGTAGGCATCGGTCTTTCACTGCGCTCGCTCGGGATGAGGGAACGCGTACTCCCGCATCTGACGAGAGCGAGCTGTGTTTCTGTGAAACCAAAAAGTTTTTCTTCTGCCGCGTGATGCTCACTCATGCATACATGCGGTGCCGGCGCGAGATAGCAGCTTGGAAATCGAACTTCTCCGACGGAGACTTCTGGGACATGGTGGCAAGTAACGCGGAGAATACGTAAATAGATATTACGACGATTCGATTCGCCTGCCGACGATCCTCGCCAGCTTTCCCTTGCGCTAGATCGTCGGAAGACTTCTCGCATGCGAAGGAAGTTGTTGAGCGTTTCGCGATTGGCCCGCCCGACGCTGTCGGTGGCGGTCATCTGCCAAGACGGGTGACTCCTACGAACGATCCTCCTCATCAGCGCTGTCCCGGCTCACACGTCCTCCGGTCTGACTAAAAGCGATCCGTCTTCCACGCTTGTTGCCGAGAATGCTTCATTCTAAAAACCTTTGAGACAAAGTTAGCTAACTTTGAAAGAACGCAAACCAATCCATTGCCAAAGAAGGATGATCGGATTTCCCGAACATCTCACCCTATTTAGTTGTCAACTTGATATCGATGCGCCTTTTGTGAGGGCGGAGCTTCGCTCTGCTGATCCGTCCGTCCGTCTGGGTCGTGACAAGCTTGTCATTATGGCAAACCAGGACGCTATTAATTAATTTGGATAAAAGACAGAATATCCTAATCGGATTGGTTTTAGGTCGCCTACGAAGCCAGAAGCTCTCGAACGGGGTTGCGTTCTTTTTCTCCCTCGCTTCTCACAGTTCGATCGGTCTTCCCGAGCAGAGTTTCGTTCCGATTCAATGACTGGGAAGTTGGTCCTTCGTGCGCGGGACTCGACTTCCCATATTGACGAAGTTTCGAAACACGATCCGATGCCAAGAGAGAAAAAAAAAACCGTTTGAATGTTTCCTGAGTACTTTCGTGATCTACTCCAACTTCGCAACAACGGATTCACAAAACTTAATGCTAGCCTCAGAAACTCGAAAACAAAGCGATCGAGTGGGAAATTCTTCATCAGTCTTCAGATTTTCTTTGGCTGGATTTGTATCGGGTGTTTCCGAACACACTGCTGCATCTCCGTCGCTCGGAGATTTTCTTTCTCTTCGTAATCGGCTTATATTTCTCTTGTTCGTCGGTATCTTCCTTGATGACTGTTAGTCTGCTCGTACGCAGCCTCGTAAATCTATGCGCTTTGCAATCTTAGTCTGATGCAAGAGGAAAAAATCACAGATCTGAGGAGCTCAGACTTTCAAATTGTCACCAGACGACAATGCACTTCTTTGGACGTTCGCTCGTGTCGCAGGAAGAGTTGAATTTTACATCTTGTTTCTTTTCTCGTCGAATCGCCGAGTAGACTCGAAACTTCAAAACGATAACCACCAAACAGAGCATCGCAAGGTTTCCTCCGAGTGCCAAGTTCCCAAAACTTGCAGAGCTTCTCGCTGGAAACTTCACGCTGAATCGTTCTTCACGCATTCCTCCACTTCTCTGGGGATTTCGAAAGACCCAAAACGGAACATTCGCTTCCAACCATCCGAGTGATTGTGTTTTCGTAAATGAGGGCCTTTATCGAGAACAATTCTAGGAAACCACGATCTCGATCTGTTCGCTCGAGGACAACGAGTTGACAAACCCATTGATACCGATCGGGACGAAGATTCTGTGAGAGCGCAGCGAATTCGCGGAGGGAGAAATTCCGGAAAACAAATCTAAATCCATGAGTCTTTTGAAACGACGTGCATAGATGAAATGAGTACAGAGTCCCATCAGAAGAACTCTACGGTCTCGTCCGGTTTGACGATTATAGTTATCGGATGTCTCGTGTCGCGGTTTCTAGTGCGCAACGTTTTGCTCTCTGTTTATCGACATGAACGTTGTACGTGGTTCACCAAACTGGACTTTGCGACTCGACTTTTAACGCCAAAAGTCGAACGATATTCCCTGTTAGGTATGTCTCTTGAGGATTCGTCGGATGAACACCCTGTCTCTAAGCTGACTGTCCCCGCGTCATCATCCTTGGAAATGCTCTTCCTTCAGGGAGCTGGTTACAGACACAACAAGTGTTGCTTCGGCCGCGTGGCTGCTCTCTCTGTGTTTTGTTGAGCTTTAGAAAATATTTTCCCCACAACCGAGCGAACAGCGAGGCTGTGAAGAACACGTCCTTTGTGAACTGTTGAAAGCGCTTCTCCGCCCGCCGCCGGGACAAAAAGCACCACCTGACCCTCGTTCCGCTCTTGTTCGCAACTGCAAGCTTCGAGCACAATCATGATAAAGAACGCGAGTTCCAACTCATGATCGAGGGCCTTCATTTTACAGGGTGACAGAGAAATACGGAAACTTGCTAATCTTGCCGTGAACCCAGAAAAAGAAGAAATTTCGAAAAAATATCAATTGATTCTTATATATTAGTGCTCCGTCGAGGTGCCGTTCAATGCGCTTCAAAGTGCCCGCCGCGTTCTCGGATACAGAGCCGCAAACGCTGTTTGAAATTTCGTGTTATGGGCCGCAGCTCTTCAACCGATAATCGCATCCATTCTCGACGAAGAGAATGCTTCAGGGAGCTCAGGTCCTTGTGGGGTGAAGCACATGCCCTAGCTTCCAAAATTGACCAAACACTGTAATCCATGGGGTTGAGGTCGGGGGAATAAGGGGGCCATTCGGACGACGTGATGAAATTGGGTAAATGAAACTTGCACCACTCCTGAGTTGACTTCGCTCGGTGGGCGAGTGCGGAGTCTTGCTGGAAAGTCCATTCTGCATCGCGGAAGTGCTTTCGAGCCCACGGAATCAAGACAGCCTCTAGGATGTCCCGGCGGTAGATCTCAGCATTGATTTTGACTCCTGGCTCCACGAAAACCAGAGGTGTCTTACCGGAACCGCAAATACCCGCCCAAAACATCACCGACTGTGGATTCTGTCTGCGTTGAACCAAATGGCAGGCTGACGGGGGCTCAGTGGTCCAAACTCTATCGTTCTGACGATTGTGAGCTTGTTCGATTGTGAATAACTTCTCATCGCTGAAGAGAATTCTTTCCCAGGCCGAACCCACGGCCCGCTTTGCGAGTTTGCGGCATCTCCGCAGCCGTGTTGCCTTATTTTCTTCAGTCAACTGCTAAACTTTCCAGAGCTTGTAAGCCTTGAGCTTAAGTTCGTTTTACACTATCTCACTCACCGTTTCGCGGTTCAGGCCAGTTTCACGGGCGATTTTCCGCAGAGATGACCGAGGTTTCCGCAGAAGTCTCTTCTTAATCAGCTTTCGATTCCGCGGTGTACTGACGGTGCGTTTTCTTCCTCTGCCGGGACAGTCGCCTTCATGACCAAGCTCCAGGAAGCGGCTTATGGCTTTTGACACCGTTGATTTATGAAAATTTAGAAGGCGAACAATTTGGCACTGACGATAACCTTGTTGGAATAATCTCAAAATAGCCAAACGATCGCTTTCCATGGCAATAAAAAAAAACGAATATCACTGGGAGAGTAGGCTCTTTAGGTGGTGGATCTGCGGATGCCCGCTGCAAACATCGGCACCAACTTCGTTGTCATTGCAGCAACAACGACACTTCTAGCTTCGTCAAAGAAAAGTTTACGTTATTTCCTGTCACCCTGTATTGAACCTCGAGTTCCTTAACAAGGTCCGAGATTTCGTGTTTCGATAAAGTAACTTCTCGGTGATTCACTCGCTCGATGAATGAGTGAAGCATCCGATTTCCCGCTGCCTTCGCCCCTGGTCGACTTCAGCTCTGAAAACTGTCGTTAGGCCTTTGTCGAGAAAGGCGAACCGTTTCCGCAAAGCCTCAGCTCGAGAATTTCCACGGGCGACTCGCTTGACGTCCACCGCGACAAAGGGAGATTTGAGGGGAAACCGATTGGACGGAATTTGATTGAACCATTTTTCAAGTGGGATTCCATCCTTCTTCGGAAATCGTCATTGGAGAATATCGACTCTAATTCGGGAAAATTGAGAGTTTGCTCGGCGAACTGAGACGACAAGTCGGACGAAGGCACGAGATGATTTTTGTCATCCCTCAAAGCTTTTTTCACGCCGGCGAACCTCCGAAAAATTGAGTTTTGTCGTTTCTAGAAGACGGAGTCAAAAGTTCAAGGCTAGCAGAAGAGGCTCCGATCGAAACGCCGAATATGAAGAAAAAATAATCCAATCATGAGTCGGAAGTCATGTTGACGTACCCTTGTTCATGGTGTAAGGAAGTGTTTGGAACGAATCTGGAAGGGCTCTGAGCCAGAAAATCCTCTATTATCTAAGGAATCATTAATAACGGCGCCTTTCAGCAGTTCTCCGTGCGCTACTGTCACCTTTGGACAAAAGCACTGCCATTTGTTGACCTTTACAGATGGCGAGATACGATGCAAAACGACGTGATTGATGATTCTTAACGAGAACCTGTTCGAATGAGTTTATTATCTTGACAAGATTCTTTTCGAGTGATCTCTCTCTACGGTTTCCCGCCATCCTCGAAAACACGAATCTCCAGGGGACGAACAACATCTAGAAATTCATCAGAAGCACTCTCCCTTGAGGACAGTGCGGTCTCGGCGATGTGAATTACTGTCCAGCAAACATGATCGGAGCCGGCAGAGCGTTGCTCCGAAGATTTGTTTGCTGACCCTAATGAAAACGAATCCGCGAACTGCCTGGAAGCGGTGCATTCTGAAAGTAGCTAGTCTGAAGACGTGTTGATTACATTGTTATAACGCTGTGATGGATGAACGGAGGAAGTGTTCAGCAGTCCCGAATACGCAGCAAGCACTTTCCACCTGAGCGAAGTTGTGATTCTAAGACCCATCGTCTCACGCAGTCCCCCGAGCGCGGAAACACCTGCAGCTGACGCCGAACACGAGCTCGAGTGTTTCCGGCAAAACGTTTCCAGCTGACAGCGTTACTTCGAGTTTGCGTCGTTGCCATCGTGGCATGCCTTGACCATCGAAGAGAAAAACGTTCGTGAGCTTCCGGCCGTATCGAAGCCCATGAAGATGTTCGTCCGTCGATTATCTATCGATGGACTTCTTCGGTATTCCTTCAATTTGAAAGCTCCAAACGATAACGGGCGCGAACGAATGGAAAAAGGAGAAAAACTAGCTTTCGTCCGTTTTCTATGTAAGAGAGGATAGGCGTCGAACACCGGAACAGGCGTCACAGGCTGATGATGCAACACTCAAAGCTCAAAAGCACCAACTGCAACGGCCTTCATCTCGGCGAACAGGCGCTCATGCACTGTTTATGGATCATGGCTGTCGTCATTCAGTTTTGTTGTTGCCGCGGTGGCGGTCGTCGTCGACGTCGTTGTTGTTGCTACTGGTGCTGCTCTATGGTTCGAGGTTTTCTTCTCATCCGACTCGCGGTTCCTTGACAGCGGTGGTCTTTTGTGACCGAGATTTCCCTACTTGAATAGAACGCGAGGCAACAATGCACGATTCCTTCCGATTCAAACAGAGGGTCATTTCAGAGGACGAAGCGTGAAAGGCCTTTCTCATTAAATGAATACCCGCCGGCAACTTGAGAAAGATGAACAAAATGAGGACGAGCCTTTCGTTCCGACCAGAAACGTTCGGCCGCCGCGCCGCTCTTTGGGAGGATCTCTTTTACGAGCGAATAAAAACAAAACAGATTTTCACTTCGACAGTCTGGTGCACTGCGTCGCGTCGAAATCGCGCGGCGGCACTGATGGAACTGAATTGGATTGGACTGTAGGGGATTTATCTTCCCCCTCAGAGCTGGAAATTTCTTCCAGGGCAAATGCGCAGAACGTTGTAGCCTCGTTCGTTCAAGTTTCGAACATCGCCATCGTGAAATCAGTCAAAGCCGGACTTGAAACCCCCGACACTTTACGGTGGCAAAGCATCACCTCAACTCTTTTGCCAGGGGTTCCGTTCGATTCTCGTTTCCAGATTTGCGACTTTTGCGTTGTGAAATGAACTCGGAAGCGTTTACCGCAGGACGTCGGTCGTTCGGAGAGAATGCCTAATCAACAACGAACAGCAGATTCCTAGGAACTAAATATAGGGTGGAACTCGTTTTCTCATCGACACCAGGAAGATGTCTGTTGCTCAGCAGAAATCCTCCGGCCCAGTGCAATTGGGCACTGTGTGTCCCCCGGGCAATGGATTATTAGATCCATCGCACGGAAACCGAGTCCCAGTATTAGACTTCATTAACTTCGCCATGAGAAATTTGGTCGGACTTTTGCGCGCTCTGTTATTCGGCTGTTTCGTAACTTGGGAAAGCAAGCTTGAGGAGTAGACTTTCAAAACTTCGAAGAACCGATGTGTCTTCGCTCGGTTTTACGATACACTGTTTCAAGAGCGTCAGGAGAGCTATTCGAAAGTTGCGAAAAATACGGCCAAGGCCCGATTGGGTAACGGAGTAAGCTTTGGAAAGATATTACCAATCCAATCAAGGAACGCGTCCTTAGAGCAGCGGATGGGAGAGAATACCGTAATTATCTCATCGGATGAAGTGGAGAAGCGCTCAGGAACAGCAGTTGAGAGCGGCTCAAGGGAAGGAAAGCACTTAAGACAAAGGTCCTTGAAAATGACCTTAAAAGCTCGGTCAAGAAATCGTGGAAAGTCTCCGCTAATCCAACGCTGACGAAATAAAGTACATACACTCAGCGGTTGGATGAATTCCCAGAATTCGGTTAACGGGATACAAACAAGAAATTCGGGACATGTGCAGAGGGTGTCGGATCCGTTCACCAAGTTCGGGTTGTGTACTTATTCTCGTGTGCGAAAGCGAGGACGTGCGGTGACCACACGAGCGAGCGAGCGAGCGAGAGGGATCAAACAAAGCGGAGACAATGGCTGAAATATGAGATTATTAGAAAACGTCCCCTTCACTATTACTCTCGTTGGTGAACGACTGAACAGCTACCCGGTTGGTTGTCTTATCGTAGGCTATTTATTTGCTGCTTGGCTTCCGATAATGAGATAGCCTAACAGATCCCACGCCCGTCCTCCTGACCAATATATAAACAGAACGACGGCAGAAGTTGCGTTCACTCTGTCTTCGATGCCGTTCACGTTTCGCTTCAAAGATTGTTTTAAATCGCATCTATTTGAAATTGCAAATGCCGTTCGTAAACTTCTATTGGTTCGATCAACGAAACCGTTTTGTGCCGGCCTACCCGGGATTGATCCGATCCATCGATCGCTCTCAATCACGCTGAACAGTTGATCGAGATTTGTCGTCGCGTTCCAACAAACAATCGACGGAGCCATTTGGGGAGATTCGGACGAACTCGAGTAAATGTTCAACCCTGCGATGTTTCGCAGCCAGAAGATCCTCGAATGTCTTTGCTCCCTGACACGATCTCCGACTCCCTTATATTTCCATACAACGTAAGAGCAGCCTGAACACAATCCAGACGAACGAGGACGTTCCGGAGTGAAAGAGAGGGCGAAAGCGGTTGTTCGTTTTGTTCGATGATAATAAGCAGCTCTAAGAGGTTCAGCGGAGCTAGGCTGGAGAGGGACGGGGACAGAAGCAGACTCGATTGCTCAGCAGTGATAGTCTGTCTGACTCGCTTTTCAAAAGACAGACAGCTGATTAGGAGAACGCAGAAGTCGGACAAGAAAAATTAGACGGCTCTGTGAAATTCTCCTCACGTATTCGTTGTTTGGTCTGAGCTCAAGGAAGGCCCTGATTAACGACTGTTGTTCGTAGCTCCGCCCGCTCCCAAAAGGAGCCGAGGTACGAGGGGATACAGCAGACAGGGGAGCGCGACGGCCTTGGATCGTCTGAGGTAGTGCCCTGGAGTCGTTCGTCCTTTTTCAAACTCCTCGGCCAAAATATCGACTCCGAGCGGGAGGTCGGCTTTTGACCCCGCTCGCCAATCGGTGCATAGATACACATCAAGGTAGTTTCTCGTCGAAAACTGTCATCAGTTACCTGGCGACACCAGGAAAGGCATACGGCGAAAGCACGCGCGACCTTTCGCCATCTACTGATCAGCACTTTCTTGCGTCTTTGTGACGTGTCACCCTGGGCTCAACCCTACGACGGACCTGCCGTGACCGGCGCCACACCATAGACGGCATCGAAATCTCCCAGCAACCGATACCGTGTCGCATCAGGGTCGCTTGGAAACAGTCTTGCGAAACGGTGCGATGACCCGCGGATGCTTACGTGAACCAGGAGATGAATATTAATCATCGCGAGCGTCGCGTCGGTTTCAGCTCGGTGATCCGACGTTTGATTCTGAGTCCCAGAGAGCCCGAACTTCCGATTCCGCCCGGAGCTTCTGTTCTTCGGGAGAACGGACTTCATGAGGAGCAGCTGACGCACTCACTGAACAATCCAATCTTTCGTAGACTACGATGATGCGACGCCGCCCCCGACTGACGGCCCTCGCACCTAACTTGATTAGTTTGCACAGCATGACGCGATGAAGCAGCAAAGCTACTTCCCTCTTCAAAACCTGGCTCGAAACGGAGTTGGTCTACGCCTCGGGGCAGCTCATCAAGAGAAAACTCGTGGCATTCGGGAATTTCGCCAACTTCGCTTGAAGTCCGCGCGAAATTTCACTCAGGGTAAAGCGATGGTTCAGTCCAGGATGCGTCGCAGGATTCGAAAAGAGAATGAGGTGGAAAAAAAAAACAGGCCAAAGTGAGAGGATAATTGCGAGTCTCAGGAGTTGACAACAACGGAGTTCACTGTGCCACCCATTGTGTGATTTAACGACGGGAGAAGCGTCAAGCAGTTGGACGGCTGAGGGACCAGGAAAGTGTCTGGCTGGTGGCGCTCGGTTGACTCGCAGACTCTCATAAAAATCTGCATACAAAATGCCGCGGCGCGTTTTTCTCTAAGAGAGCTATTCCCAGCCGTTCTGCCTGCCGGCGGCGGCTTAGGAATTCTCCACGGGGAGACGGTAGACGTCATTTAGATCTTGTGCGACCTCAGCGAAACCGTCCACTGGACTCACTTCCGAAGCCTCGCGGCTGTCTCCGATTATTATTATCGTTCACTGAAACACGACTCATCGGAGAAGAGGAATTTCCCGAATCTTCAAAGAACTCACATTTCGTGGACGCTTGACTTGGAGTTGGTAGGGCAACAGTTTACATAAAAAAGCTAGGATAACTGACGAGCTGTGGTCACAAGTCTCCTAGGAATAAGCAAGCTAACTCGCGCGGAACGTTGCTAAGCAAGCTCCTTTGCGGCTCACAGAACTTACGAATGATGCGGTCCCAAGTTGCAGGAATCCTCGTCGTATTTTTTCCCCTCGGCGGAAGACTTGCATCCGCAGTGGGAGTCACACAGCACTGAATCACGAGCTGTCAACCCCACCCACCCATCCACATACGCCAGACTTCCGACTCTCTTTCTCTCTCTGATTTTTTACGTATCGCCACAAGGAACTTTCGCAGTCCTACGGGGTGTGGCTCACTAACTCTGCTTGCACACGATTCGAACCCTGAGGACTGAATCCGTTTCGTCGCTGAGCTCAACATATGACGATCAATCGTCGCCCTATGGTGACTCGGGCGCAAAGGTACCGGAATCCGTCGAACGCAGACCTCAGACACGTCTCGGGAACGATTCGATTCCCTGTACCTTTTGCACCTGAACTAATACCCTGCAGGTCTTGAACATCTGGTGGAGCTCATGAGAAAATCTCTTCTAGAACTGTGAAAAGATCGCGAGAACTTGGAATATGTAGAGCAGCTACGGCTGAGAACTCGTTCTCAAGTGGCAACATTCGGTCGACTCCAGAGTGCTCCACTGTCTCAAGAAAAGAAGAGCCAGCAGAAAAGAGAAATTTGTTTATAAAAGGCGTTTTGAAACGGGGTCGCAACTGAATAATGCAAATAGACTCCTACTGAGCTCAGGAGAGCCGTTTACGTAATGCGGCGACTCTTGAAACTCTTCTCATTGCGTTGACGTCTCGTTTTCCTGCGACGTTTCGCATGTAAACATGTTCGTTTCTTCTCCATTCACTAGACAGGAATATTGGCCGGCCGCAGTGAGGAAATTTTCGAGAAGAAAGATGAACAATCTCATTCAGATCGTCTCCGACTCGATACGCGCACCTTCTCTTCCGCTGGAAACTCCTTCAAAGGACAACAGCGCCACGAGAAGCGTCTGGCAACAAAGAGGGCGACAAGCCGTAGTGAAATTGCCCACCCGATCAAACGACCGACGGCCATCGCGTGATCTCGCGGCGTTGTTGCGCCAATGTCCCGACTGAGGATTTCTTTTGACAAACCTCGTAAATAGTTGATCGCGAGGCTCTGAGCCTGCCGCGAGTATTGAGCGAACTTCCTTCTGACAGCGTAGCGAAATCCTGTCGGAGCAACAAAAAGACGGAAAAAACCGGCCTGCCTGCCACAGCGTCATCTGTGGCTCATCAGAGATTTGAACAACGAGTAGCTAGCTTTAAAAACTTCGTTTCTGGAATGTGCTGTGTGTCCTGGTTTTGCGTCCGAGTTTTTTCGATTAAATTACGATGAAGTTTGGTCACGGCACAGATTCGGTCGTATGTTTTACGAACTGGAAAACGAGGGGAGCTCTTAGTTCACTGAAGTCGAATACTTTGCGGACGCGAGGGGGAACATATTAAAGAACAAGAAAAGTTTCCTTTCCACTCGCGTAACGTAAAAACAAGGACATTCAAAGGCTAAGTTTGATACTCGAACTCGTGGGCGCTGTCTTGGATGACGTCGACCGACACATGAGGCAGGGTGCCGCGCGCCCCAACCGACGACGACGACAGTTTAACAGTGAGAACGTATTAAAACAGGGAGCTCGGAGAGAGGAAGAGAAAGCAGTCATCACGGCCAACATGGCGCCGCATTCGGTTCCAACTGGTCGCCACTCCGAAATGAGTGGATGGAAAACGGCAACGACAACGACGCGACGGTGGCCATGACCGCGACGACCACCACCAGTGTCACCAACACGAACTCCACCACTCGTTGAAATTAGGGTGCGCAACTCTCCAGCCATTAGTTAGCTGGCAACCAACGGGAAGACGCGAGCTCGGCCGAAACAGCGGACAGCTCGTCATGGTGGAAGACCAGTGACAGAGGCGTGGGTGAATAAAACATCGAGGGCCGGGGTAGAAGAGTAAAAAAAATTGTGGAAACTTCGAAAATCCTCCACCGCTGGAGCGACGCCTTGTTTCAGGGTCATCAGCGGCACTTCGGGCTTCGACAGGAGCAGGGGCAGCACGACGCCCAGTGTTACCGCGCTGTTTGGACGATGTCGCTCAAGCTTCAGTCTCGGATCATCTCGACGATGGGAAAGTTTGCCGCAACAAAGTTCTCGCTACAGAATCTGAGACTGAAAGTTCTCGCTGCGGCGACTGAGATTCGAGAGAACGATCGTCCGCGCGGGGCATGTCAAGGAGAGAAATTCTTTCCGTGATTTTACGAAACTCTTTCCTGACCCTCCAGAGACCTGTTCAGTTCCATTTCGTCTGTATGAGACTTCTATTAGGCATTTGCGAGGATTTCGTCACGCCCAATACCGTGTAATCCGCGACGAAGTTTGGTGAGATGGGCATCTTCGTTTTTGAAGCACTGAAAAGTTAACGGTGGACAGACGTTGCTTACGGGCATCACATCAACAAAGACGGAAAGTTGGAGGAAATCGTGGAGGTCTGGGGTTCGTAACACTTCCTTGTGCGAGCCGAGAGCTCGACTACGTTCGGTGTTTCGGGGGTCGATGTTCTTTTCACTCGTTCCAAGCTCGCCGCGCTCGCGAAGACCTGCCGTTAGTAGGCCAGCAGCGTTGCGTGACCAGGACCAGGTCGTTGATTTAATATGATTACCCACATCGCGTAATAATTCATTGTTATATTTACGACAGAACATAAGTCCCTTAACGACGGAAGACATTCTACTCTTTCAAAGAAAACTCCACGGATCACATAGAGACCAGGTCGCACTCTCAACATGAATCGCTCCGACCTATACGGAGCGACATTACGTATCAATGAGTCTCGAGATCATTTCAGGTCCGGAGATTCTCGAAGACCTCTTTTGTTTCTCGAGCTTTCCGCGAAAAACGAAGGAAATTCTTACCTGGACGACTTCATTTCAAACCTTCAACTGGTTTGGTGTTGAAGACGCCCGTTCCTCCCGAAAGTTTAGTCTCTTCCTTGTCGGCGGTCCCGGGTTGAGGCGTCGATGTTGAGTCCACTTCAGACCTCGGTCGCGTCGCTCAGCTTTCGAATCGATTTTCGTCACCTGGAAGCAAATCGATGAAATTTTCGCGCCCCGTCGAGTGATGAGCTCTTCAGAAAGCGTCCTTTCTCAAACGGCGGCACGTTATTTCACCCTCAATAATTCATTCTGATTGCGGCGAGAGAATGACAGACCAGCTCATCTCCCGCTCGGCTCTCGTCGGATCCTGATCGAAAGGAGAGAATCCTCCGCCTGCGAAGGGGAAATAAAGCATAAGTGAGGGAGGCAACGGGCGAGCGGGCAGGAAAAATGACGACAGAGAGGAAAAACGGTTGGACGCTCTCTCGTCTCTTCATTCATCATCCGTGCTTCGTTTAGTCTCGCCTCTCCGTCTGGCGCTGGACGAGCAATCCTACGGTGGGAAATTGGCTCCAGCATAACCGACCGACCGACCGACGCGGCCACCTTCCATTGAAAACCCGGGATTGTTTTGCTGCGAGCTCCGAAACATCGGTTTCCTCGACGTCGAGTACCACAGTGTATGACAGCCTCCAACATTAGGTGTTCTGCTGAAAGGCCCGATGTCAACCTGGTCCGCGGAAGGGGCGACGTCACGAGTTAGGGGGAGGGGGAAGGCGGTAAGCTGCGTGGCTCTCTTTCCTACGACGTACTCGATTAGAACGATTCGAGAATCTTATCTCAAGGAACAAACTGGTCGAATTCCTTCCCGCGGCGAATGGGTTACTAGACAGCTGCCGGAACTTCGTACGACTCAATCCGGTGGAAATCGACTACAATTAGTCTACAAACGAACCTAATGCGGTCGCTCACGATTTTGCCGATCTCTTCGCCGAGTAGCGTGGTGGAACGAAGAAGGAACTCAAGGACATCGAAAAGAGTGTCAAACTTCCTCGAAGCGAACGAGAGTTCTCTCCAGGACAACTCATTCTCCTCACACTCCATCGACGCTGCTGTTCCGATGACCGTTTTCTGGCACGGGCAACCGAACTCCGCAAACACCGAGGGCATCCTGAGCAAACCACAGGTCCGGCGAAAGGAAACTATTGAACACTCTATTGAACTATTGAACACTGCTCGCGAGACAGATATACCGAAGATCTGTTGGGAATCGTACTGTGTGCCGAAAGCCATCCGCCCGTTGCCCATCGGAAACCGGTGCTGTGGCTCGGAACAACCCCCCTGGAAGTCTTGGAAAAGAGCTCACGGAACACATAACGAGGCGAGTATCGTATTTTTGCATGGTGTCCTTTTGTCATACTAATGGAGCGGGCGACAGTGTAACGCGCTCTTGTTGTGACTCTCTAGAGCCTATTGCGTTACCTCCCGCAAACAACGTCGCCGAGCGGCCAATACCGCCCTGCAGTGAGTACACAACGAGAAGACGGGCACATATCAAATATCTCGAGTGGCTTTCGTCTACACATTGGCTTTTCTCGTACGGCTCGAGTGAAATTCGCTTGCTCCGAGCTCCGGCACCGTCGTCGTCGGCGGAGGAAAAGTTTTGGTTTGGGGAGCCCAACACAAAGTTTCGCTCGGGAACTTAGACCCCGTTTGCGGTTGGTCGCATGGAGACGGGACGAAGGTAAGTTGAGATTTGTCTTAATGAAGAACACAATCAGTGCATAACAGAAGCTAGTGGGGAGTTTTGTTCATTTAAAAACCAGCTCACAAAAAGTGCAAATTACTCCCGGATTCGTTGATCTCTGTCGCAGCGCTCGGCTTCGAATTTTTGTCTCTGCTCTCCTTTATCTGTTCTCCTCTCCATAGCCCGGTATGTTCAGTATCTCTTCCCGTGGCTCACGACCAATCGTCGGAGCTACTTTTGCGATATCAGGACCCCTTCTCGTAATTAATGAAAGGAACAAATTGTTTTTCGTGCGTCCGATCTGGATTCAGCCGATTTCTGATGTCGAAAGACCGGCTCGCTCGAAGGCTCATTCGTTCCGGGAAATGTTTGAGTGATGGATGGAAACTCTTCGTTTCCTCGGACGCTCGACGGCGCGAGGTAACCTCCAATGAAATGTCACACACGCTGCAAGCGTATGTAATATGCATTCGTAATTGTACGAAGCTTACGATCCAGATGTTTACGCAAGACAGCGACGGCGACGCGGGCTTTTGTGTGTTTGTGGGCACCGAGCACACGTTCTCTCACTTTCTCCCGAACTTACAACAATCATCATCGCTGTTCGCTTTCTCCCAACCCCTGTACTTATGGATGCTTGCGGTGGTGGAGGTGTTAGGAGTAACAAGGGTGTTGGTAGGGGGGAGGGGGGGAGGGGGGTTCGGGTACGCCACGCCAGCCGTCGGGGTCAGATATTAGTGAGACTGACGAAACTGGCTTGCATCGAGCATCCATTGGCTCGCGACTCGAAGCGAAGAGTCTGAGTGCGGGGAGCAAACGACAGGGGTTGAAGTAATTGTATGCACCCAGACGAGCGCCAAACCACCCGCTCACTCCACGGCGTAATCAGATAATCGGAACACGACCGACCGACCGACCGACCGACCACCAACTTGACTAGAAGACCTCAAAAAAACGCGACCGACCCGGTTAGCAGAGACAAAATTAAACCAGATTACTCTCATTCATCAGCTTCGGAAATTCGAACAAAAAGATGGATTAGCGAAGCCTCGACTCGGCTGATTACGAAATCACAGACTACTTCATGTATCCCCTTGAGAGCAACTCGTCTCGTCCGTGGAAATCGAATGAAAAACAACAAGTTTCGAGACTGAGGGAAGAACCAAGGATTCTCAAAAACGGGTACACCTCTTTTGCTCGATAATCATTAGAACAGGAGATTCCAAGTGGGAAAATTCCGAGTGTAAGGCAATGAAGCGAAACGAGTGGAATATTCCTAACGGAAGTGGTGAGCAGGGAAAATACCCGAATTTCGCCTCATGGCCAACATCGAGAGCAACAGGGGTCACGAAAAAGCCATGCCTATCACAGAGGCTCAAGTTTTCAGGAAAGCAGCGCTCCAAATGAACGCAAAGAATGCATCGGCAGGCCTAATGGCTTTATAATGGAACCGATGATTGACCAAAATCAACAATGATGATGAAGCCTCCCGCCCGCTTTGTGCTGCTTAATGAGCTCGAAAAGTACGTTCGAGTCGGCTCTCAAATAGACGTAAAAAATAGATTGCTCTATTGGAATTCGTAACGTTTGTGAATATAATTTCACAAAAAAAAAAAAAAAATTCCACGTGCTGTGCGTGGTTTGCAAAGTTGAATACCTCAATAAATAGTTTCGTGTGAGGTTTAGTTCATTGGAGGTATCTTTGAGTGTAGAATCTATCCGTTATGTGAAGTCTAGTATGTGAGGAAAGTATACGTTTTCTAGTTGTGTTGTGGAATCAGCTCTTGGATCATTACATTGGATTTGGGTGATTTGACGTGACGGGGGACCCGTGACGGCAATGACCCTATGAAAGACTTCTCGACCTCACCCTCCAGATTTTTACTGTTTTTAAAAATTATTTGGGAGATTATATTCCGGAAGATGATCTTTGTTCCCTATTAATATCTTTGGCGAATGAATCTGGAGGGTGAGGTCAAGAGATCTATTGTAGCAATCATCGACAAGTTTTCAGACTGAAACAAAATCCTGTTTTCTATCCGTTTTCAAACTGGTCCCATTCTTCCTTTGAACAAGAAGCATTTTCAAGTTATGTTGTTTATTCGAAGTCTCGTTGAGTATCGAAGTATCATAGACAACAGAATAGGAGACCAGCGGGCGACAAATGAAAGAGGTAAAACCGACAGCTGTCCTTTCTTATGACAAGTTGCCGAGCGGATTATATTCTCATACCTTTAAGCCGACCATCACGGTCATGAGAAGGATTCTCCGCTTTCCCTCATTCCCCTCTGAAGCCACTTCGCCCGTCCTCCTGAACAGCAAAGACAGCCTCACTTTTCCTTTGATAATTACCGGGCTCTGTGGTCTGCGCGATTACAGTCCCCTGGGCGAAGGCGCAATCCGATCCTGGCTTCAAGGGAGATCTGCTTAGTTTCATTTTCATTATTCCAGAGGAAGAATTCAACTCAGGAGGCGATTGACAACCCAGGCTCGAATCCCCGTCCTCGCGGGACATCCCCGCTGCCGACCAGCACAAGCGCCGGTTTCGACATCAGCACCAACCCATACTCGTTGTTGGTAACGACGACGACAACGACATTATTGCACTGATTCTGCCACGGCCAATTTTTTCGCGCGACGATTTGTCGCGTTGCACAGACGGACCCCTCCCGCTCTCGGGGCAGATATCTTTCGGCTGAGCTTTATCGCTATAAATGGACACCAATGTAATCACAGTCCCACTCGTTGTCTCGCAAAGCGAGTCGATAGCAACGGCGGCGCTCCATCGGACCGGTTGGAGGATTTCTCCAACAGAAACCAGGCGGACGACAATTCAAGACATTTTCGCGATGTTTCTTCGTCTCTGACATCGTGAACTGTCTCGCGCTCATGGTTCTCCCTTTTTTCTCTTCTCTTCAAGTCGTTCTTTCAGTTTCCTTCAGCCGTGTCGCGTTTTCAGTGACGGGCAGATGATCTCTGATTTACGGCTCCCGCGGCACTGCAAAACAGATGACATCGAACGTTGAGTATCGGCCTTCAAATCCAAGCTGAAGTCATCAACAGCTTGACTCGAAGGCTGAGATACATCACGGGACGAGTTCAAAGCCTCCTCCTGTCGTCCGTCGAGTTCCCCATCATAGACTAGGTCTGTGTTCAAGTGCAAACTTAATCTCGTCCAACGTTATTTGCTCTGACCAATGAGATGATGACTCGAACCCGCTGTCAACGCACGTCCTTGAACGAGAGGTTTGTTTACGATCGCTCTGTTGATTGGTTTTCCGATTCCGTACTTTCGGCTGATTTCTCTCCCGATCCTCAAACACCGCAGTGATAGAATTTGCGGTGGAGGAGAAACGAATCCTCAATGTGCACCAAGTTCCCCACGACTTTCTTCCGATGATCAACACTCCGAGCACGAACTCGTGAACTCCAGATATGATGTGGGCGGCCCTTAGTGACATTGGAAGCAACATTTCAGGAAGAAGTACTTCATGTCCCTTGACATTCGGAACAGACTGAAAGGAGAGTCGTGGTTTCCGCTGTGATTCGACCCAAGATGGTAAGGAGGTTGCTCGGAGTTACATAATTTTCAATGCAGACCGTTATCGCCTCCACATAAGGCTCATTTACGGTTATCTCATTGTTTCCTATAGCAGCAGGAGCAACCGTGCCACCATGACAAGTAAGTTTGCTGGCCAGCGCCGCGCCGTGGTAAGCTGAATGTGGGGATCTGTTTGGCTTTGTTCGGCTCTGTTCTCTGCTTCTTCGTACAGTAGTTCCGAGAAGTAGTCATTCGGTTCTTTGCAAAGTGCGTAATATATCGCAACGTAAGCGGTCGACGAACCATAATTTCCCTGTTTTTTCCGATCGCTCGGCTCGCAGAATGGACAACAGTGGAATCTATCTTCACCGTCGAAAGCATCATGAGTTGTGTGATCTCTCACACCTTCTCGGCGAACATCATATCCGGGCGGCGACTCATTCCACAATCGAATCAGGCCGCAGTATTTACGAATCTTCGATTCCACAGCTAGACCTCGACAGTGTCATGAGGGCCACTTTGCGACATTTTTTCGGTTGGGAGATTTTTATTCGGTTATTTTGGACAACTGGGATCATGGATCAGCCCCTCGACCTGACCCCTTCCGGTGTCGGAAGAGTCGATGTCATGAACTCGAAACGCCAAGGGAAATGTCGACAAGCTTTCACTTTGATCTCGAAAATCCTCTTTGGTCGTTGACAGGAATCGTTTTGCAACGAGGAAACGCGCTTTCATCTCGGCGGTCGTTCGCTCGATCTCCAATCAGTAGAGGTCTGAGGGTTGTGGATCTTCGAACAGCTCTTTCCAGAAAACTCGGCGCGAGCCTCGGCTCAATCCGATGCTCATATCGGCCTGGCAGCAAACGGACACCGATGCTGTCTGATTGTAGAGTGCGAAGCTGCAAAGCAACAACTCGACGGTGTCAAGGGTCAGAGTAGCTGTCCACTCCGGGACCAAGCAAGGCATAACAGGCTTTTAGAGCCCATCCAGTCCAATGCGTGCAATGCTAACTGAACCTTTTGCACGAACTGAAATTGACTGTCACTCCTCATTAGATAAATCGCTTTGCTGTTTGACACACGGACGTCGTTTGAGCACTCAAGATGACTGCGCGTGCACACGTGTCGGATCCTTCGGGGGCAAAAATGACCTTACGTAACACTGCTCCATAAAGCTTCCGACGGCAACTGCTTCTTACGGAGCACTTTGAGCTATATTTAGAGCTCCCTCATCCAAAAAGCGTCACCGTCGACGGGCACTTTGAGCTCTAACTAACGCCTACGACGCTCATTCCGACGGACTTACTGACGAGAAGTTAACAACAATCTGTTTAACTTCCCGCCTGAATTATTCATTTGGATGTTTTCGACTTGGGCGTGTAACACTTCGAAGGCGAATAGAGGAACACCATGAACGGCGCTCAACTTGTTGTCGCTTCTGTGTGCAGATAGCGCCAGATGTTGGCTCTGCTCGCTTTGGTTGGCAGCTCGCTTCTGTATATCCGCTAACACAATTAGGCTCCATGTATTGGCTGCACGACCCGAACGTACACTCGCGGAACAACCATCATCGGGACCCGGTGTCAAGCACTGCCCTCGCCCGCTTCGATCGGCCATTTCTGTATCAGCGAGGCACCGCGCTTTTCGCGTTTGCCGAGCCACCATCGACCTCAACTCAGGATTTGCTCCTGGAACGCAATCATAGCGCTCGAAGCACGCTGTTGCCGAGATTATTCTGTCTCGACAAATCAATTCCCCATTAACAGGTTTCCCCGGGACCTGCTGCGGGATGCTTCAGGGTTTCGTCCTCGAAACGAAGCTTTTCACAATGTTCGTTTCTTCCTTCTTCATTCTTGCATCTCGGTTGAGGTATGGTTTCATGTATGTTCGATGGAAATTCTCATCTTCGACCTCAACTTATGAATCATCGTTTCGAGTCGGTGTCGACGCGGAGAAAGTTCTCCGCTCGAAGACGAATGAGAACTCCGAATTGGGATTTGGAACGGTTGCAAATTTTCCCATTGCGGCCACATTGTTGAATGTTCGTGTCGTTTGGAACACCTGTTCCTGCCGGAGTCGATAGCGGCGCCGCAAGGACAGCGATCCGTTTGTCTTCGTTTAGAAGTGTGAATTTTTCTCAAAGTTTTTGTTTGTTCCCAAAGTATCGCTGAAGGCTCTCGTCCAACGAATCGGAAAAGAAACGGACGACGCAAAGGAGCAACAAGGGAGAAAACCCTGGAGGCGGAACGAGGAGAGCAACGATCGCAGTTCGCAATAAGATTCAACACTGTGATGGAGATGGACGGCGTTTGAAATGAAATGTCTGGAGAAGTTTTGGAGGAGTCGACTCCGAGAGAAACAAAAACTTAATCGTACTCCGGGCCACGGGTTCTGTTCGGCGCGTACCATCAGCGAGCGTTCCAAGCTCTCCGCTGTGTGATTAATCTCAATCAAAACCGCTGAGTCATGAATCTGTGAAAGCCAGATGAAGATATCGCGTGAAAGAATTGAATATTGAGGCGAGCGAACCCATTGGTCGTGTCGAGCTTTCATTCCGGATATCGAGAGCCCGCTCGCTGACGAACAGAGGAACTCGAGCCGAGAACGAGCGACGATCTGTTCGAGAACGGCTTCTGTGGGAATCTGAAAGGGCATCAAGTGTCTGTGGGGTTCTTAAGGAGGATCAGGAGGAGATTCCGAGGGGTGCAGCAGCAAAGAAGGAATCAGAGGGCGCCGACGAATGCCTCAACAGAATTCCTTTATTGACAAAAGGAGAAAAGGGCAAGGACGGTTATCGAAAACTCATTAGAGCGACTGCTCACGGTCTTCAAACCAGATTCAAAGAGAACAAAAAAAAGAACGTCTTCCATGGGACGCAGTCGGCGGCGGCGCACCGTCAACAGGAACAGGCGAAAAACAGGAACATACTCAGTTAGAGAAGAATCCACGCTCGTGGAACACCTCTTTGGAAAGAACCGCAGGGGCTGATCGGGCAGTCTGGGAAGAATTGCGAGAAGTTTGTCTGAAGACTTCGGCGCGTCTCACAGACACCGCATTGTTCTCTTTTTTTTTGCTTAGCGAATCGCATCTCCCGAGATCGTCTTCAAACCCTTTTCAGACCGGATACTGCTCGCACCAATCGTTCCGATTCGGACTTCTGGTCGTTGAGTGGCAATCCACAATCAAGGCAATTGCGTAGACGCTTGGACGATCGAGGAGTCGCGTCAAGCCAAACGTAAAATTGTGATCTCTCCGAAATTGGAGAAAGTTAACCCTTCAGAATTCACTTTCCTCCCCTTCATTGGCAGCGGATCGTGATCCCGCAGGCGTTCGCAACTCACAAAAATCTTATCCCATCCACTTCTGGAACTGACTTTGATTTGGTTTTGGATCAAAGACATGGATCTGGCAGAATAAGGTGGCTCGAGTGTGATGGATTCGATTTTCGTCGCAGCGGACTGCTGAGTGTCACTTCTTTGGTCTTTAGCTGCCGTCTTTTCGAATACTTGGGCAACAAACTCAGAGTTCACGACTGAAACCTTCTCGAGAAACGCCCGATACGCTGAACGGACCTCATTCTTCTTCTGAGTTCGTCTAAAATAATTCGTTTCCAGTTTTTCGTTTAAATGGCCAGGTTTCACAGCCCCTGGGAATCTTGTTTTGAACGATATTCCGCTCAGAACATGAACTGATTCCAAGGACGGCGCTCCGAAGGTTGAGAAATCGAATGAAAAGCTCAGATCGCTGCTGGACGAGATGGCGCAAGCTCTTACTTAACTTTAGGATAGCTTGTCTTGGAATGACCTTCATTCAGCTGAGAATTCCACCTCATCTCTGTGTTCGCTCGATCCACAACCCCAATGTTCCTTTCGTCCTCCCTCCCGCAAGCAAAAACGTTTCAGGTTACGCGTCCGACAAGATAAATCCAGAATATGGAGCTTCAAGACGGATTTTTATGTGATAGGTACGCTTACAAGGCTTGTCTTCGACCATCGCTCTAAAGCGAGCAGTTAGCGTCAGCTGTGAACTACTTTATACCCCGTTTCAACATAATAATTTCAGTAGACCCGTGACGAAAGCGCAACAAAGTATCTTGTGGGGCTCCATGTTGGACGCCTCAAGGTGCAGTAGTGGCGTTTCGTACACTCCGGTGCGCCCGTAGTATATGTATGAGTGTCGGCGTACACTGTCTTGTCGTTATTTTAGCATAGACAAAGCTTGTCTTCAAGGGCAGCGGTCGAAGCAGCAGCCGCAACAGTAGCGGTGACGGCGAGCCGGCCGGCCGGCGGCAGCAGAAGCTCAACTCAGTTACGGAACCCTCTATACCCCGATACTCCATCATCGTTGATCCTTCTGCTCTTTTACGCACCGGAGGAAGCATACTCCATTACGTGTGGGCATCGCAAAGTCACGCAAAGCCCGTGAGACTCGAAGACACCGAAACCATTTTCATATTTTCCGCTTTCCTCACGATGTTCTGTCGGTGTTTTCGGCTGTCCGTTCGGCGTTGTTCATAGCTCGGAAACGTTTTCTTGTTGATCTGAGTTGAGGATACGGAGGCAGACTTCCACTAGCCCTCTCACCAGCGGTTTCTTTCAAAAAGAGAGCCGAGAACTTTGAAACATTTTGCCTTATCGAAAAAGATACTCCACAAAGCCCGGAAACGGATGCAGCGGTACAGGTCACAGGTGACGATATCCAGAGTCTTGTTCCGGACCTTCAAGTTCAGAGAAAGCTTGCCTCCACCGTGCACAAAACCTCTAAAGACGAGGGACAGAAACACTCTAGTCTCTAGTCCGTTTGTCCGACGACGGAGTGGAAGAAACCGCAAGTCTTGCTCCAGTTGCAGCTTGTGGGGGATAAGAGATTCCTTTGGAGGAGGTCCCGGTGTGCACGGTTCCGATCGCTTTTCTACTTACTCATCGTTTTTTTGCGTGTCATGAATAAGCTATCGCCACTTGCAATTGGACGAGTATCAGAACCTCGATGGTTGGAAGGCGGAACGGGAGTCAAGTCGCACTTCATGAGGAAACCAGGACCAACATAGCATCGGAGCCTTAGTTTGTTTTCGCGAAGGATTATTGTTCCGACATAACTCTGAATTAGCGTCCGATCAGCGATCGCTCCCCTTTAGAGGAAGAGAGGAAACAAGGAGCAGGGGGCAAAAGCCGAAATAACACCCTGAGCCACCAGAGGAGCGTTTCAACCCTTTAAGCTCCCCCGGTCCTCCGGAGCCCCCCTCCAAGATTCGAGTTCCCTTTTCCCATTTCTTCATTTTATAAATGGCCTTAGAGAGCATTCCTCTCCAAAAGCGATGACGTTGCTTACGAAGCTTAAGAAACGGCTTTCAGTTCGGCGGCCGGGTGGGGAGAATGGATTTTGTTGAAAGCTCACGACAGAAGAAGAGGCTGCCTGAGAGAAAGAAAATGATCGGTGATGGTTGTGATTCCCTCGATGAATCAACGGTTCAGAAACCTCTTCCCTTTCGCTGTCCTCTGGTCTCCCTCCCTCGTGACAGCATTTCTTTTCTTCCGAGAAAACCTCCGAGAGAAGAAAGCTCGAGACCTTCGCGAACTTCGAAATAACCCCTGAACGGCAAACTTTTCGCAGTCTGAGCGGGAGAAATGACCGAAATACGAGTCTTGATACCGTGAACGGCGACTGGACTCGACTCAGCAACGATGACGACGCGGTCGTCGACGTCGACCGCGTCACCGCCGTCAAGGAGGAAATGCGCGTTTAGCTTAAAGAGGGTCTTCAGACAGAGGTTCGCAGTGCCCGGCCATGAGCGAGTGAATGAGAGATAATGTATGAGAACGAGGAAGGAAGGGAGACCCAAGAAGAGAAGAGAGAGAGAGAGAGATTCCATGAGGAATGTCTTCCTTCCGTTTGCAACAACGAACCGACCGACCCTTGGATCACCACTACCACTACTACGTTCACAGGAAAGGCTTTTCCCACCCTGCCCCTCAAGGAAACTCCAACGAAAGGAACACGACTGTGCTTTGTCAGCAACCGCGAGCGAGCGAGCAAGCATGTGTAAGAACCAACCGATTCAGCCTTGATGATCCAGGCGCAACCACCCGCTGCTACCGCCTGGATTCTCGCCTGCTTGCTCCGTCCGCTTCTACGCCGCCTACGCGAGTCTTCGTATCCCGTTTTGTAGCCTCGGTGTTTTGCGGGCGTCGCTCCAACTCCGCCTGTGGAGCAGGAAGCGGAAGCCGAACTCACAAAGCTCGAGAGAATCTGTTCCACTGTCCTGTAGAGTGGCACGACAATTAGCGAACGAATCAAAAATGCTGCCGCAGCCCCAAAATTCCCATGCTTGCAGTTTGGGACGATTGATGCGCTCTCAGATCCCGTTCTGGACCATACGCTCAGGGATCACGCGAGAATGCGGTTCTTGATGAAACATTTCTCGCTCAGAATCAGAACCGATGTTCCGGAAACGACGCAGCTTGCTTTCTGGCGCCTCGCGTTTCCTTTGGAGGACGCGGCTCCGAGGGAATATCTACGTCGCTCTACGAGAGACTTGAACAGCAGTCTTGAGGAGTTCCTCAAAGTTTCAATGAGCGAACGCTCAGGACGGAGGCGGGTTAATATTTCTGAAATATTTCTCTTGAACTCCGAGGGCTGAGCAAATATCTCGAGAAAAATAAAAAGAATCCTCTTAGCCGCTGCACTCAAGAGCTCAAAATTAAGGCGGAATTCCGGCGAGAACGACAGAGGGAAAACAAGAAACAAATCTCGTCGTTCTACTACTCCACCAGAGGAACAAGAACCACTTCGTGTTTCGAGAGCTCTTGAAGCAGCAATTAAAATGTAGGATGATTCGGCCAGAAGCAGCTGAGTCATGCCGTTCATTTCGCGAACCGATGGAAAGGTCGCTGACATTCCGGAGAAAGTCTCCAACCACCGACGTTCGATTCAAATCTCCAAGCGAAGCTGTTTTCTGGATTGAGCGCGTACCTCTATCCACGAAGAAACTCGGAAATACAGTGGAATCCGCTCCATCTGCCACCCTCGGGACCTTGCGATTTGTGGCCGATTATCCGGATTCCCTCAACGAGGGATTCTATGTGTGAGCGAGAAATTTTTCGGGACCGAGCAAAACTGGCCGATCAAGCGGATTCCACTGTATTCAAGCAAATTCGCGATAGAGAAACGATTATCTGCACTGAAAGACCGGAAATTTGAATTTCGAAATTCACCGACACGGAGTGATTCTCACGATTGCAACCATTCTCGAACATCTACCGTCTATGTATCAATTTGTCTACAAGAATTACGACCGAACGACAGTTTCAGTGACAGTTTCGAGGTGTGCTATGACAGACACGGCGGAAATCGACTTGAACTCCTCGTTTTCACTGTTCAGCAGAACGTGATAGTTTATGTCGGAGAGGATCTCGACGATGTCATTAAGTCTCCGTATTAAGTCTGCACGAGGCGAGGTTCGCGGTCTCGAATGCTTCTATTTGGAGCTCCGGTCGGAATTCGTTGCCGCGAAATTGGAGTCTTGCACCTTGCAGTCGGGCGGAACCAGTGGACTGCGTCCGATTATCTGATTATCTTCCCACGGGTCCAAGGACGGGGAGGAACACGACTGCGAGAGGAGAGAAAAAACCGAGTAAGACGAGCGGACTGTTCCTCAGAGGACCGCCAAGTATAATTCAGACCACCGATCTCGCTTCACTTGATCCGGCCGCCCATCCAGCTGCCCAGCTCGCCGAGTTCTGTACAGGGGCAACCTCTCCTGAGCTGAGCAACCGATTGGTCGAGCGTTTTAACTTTTCGAGGTTCCCAAACGCTGAATGTTGTCGAGGCATTGGAGGTCCTTTCCGTGACCTTCGGACTACTGTGCATGTTTCTCTGGAATCATCGATCATTCTTGAAATTTCGATATTTTCTTCGGGAAACTTTCGTTATTGGAAGACTATATCACAGTTGGAAGTGATTTATTTTGGAGAATGGGAATCCGCGACAACTTCGAGCCGACCCGGACCGCTTCGAGCACGAAGAATTGCTCCGAGCGAGAAGGGGAAACGTGTTAAAAAGTAGAAGGTACCGCTCCAGATTGTGTGTGTGTGTAAGCTGTTCATAAAGTCGCCGGATCTAATCTGAAGCCAAGCAGGAAGAAGAAAGAGACGAAACCCAATCCCGACCAGTCGGCTCAATAAAGAAGCTCCGCAGCCCCTCCGGTGACATAACTCCTCTGCTGTTCCTGGTGCTCTGAGGTTAGTTCGTCGGTGGGAGTCTATTTCGTTTCGTTCTTCGTTCGGGAGGGATCTCTCTCAGGAATTGTTGGCAAGCGTCAAACGGAACACGGCTCTATTTCCAGCAGAGATAAAAAGGAGAGAGTGAGAGCTGTATTTCAGGGAAACTCCCAACGCAAATGTTCGGCATAACCTCCTTCGAGGATGTCGACTAGCATTTGCTCATATGCGCCGTTCGTCCGATTCGGTCCAAACGAGCACGGAGCTATTTGCAGTGAGACTTCGTTTGCCTGTCAAAGGTCAGTTTGCGAATCGACGCCTCGTCGTGTTTACAGAGAGGAAGAATCAAAGGACTCGGAGCTCTCTGTCCCACTACCGAGGAAAAATTCCCCTCTGATCAAGTTCACGAACTCTGTTATCCGCTGCAGCGACGTCGACCTCCACTCGAACCCGTGAAACTCAGACTGAATTCTCAGATGGACAACGGGAGAGGGGGACAGCAGTGGCTGAATATGAAAAACTTATTTGCGTCGCGAACCGCTGAAACAAAATTAAAAACTCGTTTGCGTCCTTATTATCCGGACGACCTTTGAGCTTTGTGCTCTGTCATTATGCTGAATACATACAGCGCTAGACAAGGAGGAAAAACTGGGAAGGAGCCGTCTTTTTGTTGTTCCCAATTGACCACCGACTCGTGCTCGTGCTTGTCGTGATGAATCGTCTCAATCTTCGGTCCCAGTGGAGACGGACGCGACGCTGGTCTAGAATGCCTCGTTGGGAGATGCCGGAACGTTCGATTGCGAACTCGCTGAAATCACGGAAAGAAAAACGCGGAAACGACGGAGCCGAAGACGAAGCATCTCGAAGTCCACAGAGGGACACGACATGGAAAAGGTGTGCGAAACTACGAATTCTCCCCGCGGTACGCAGAGCAATTCGTATCAATCGTCGTTGAGAGCGTCATGGACCGTTTCCGTCGACTTGACCTACATATATTTCTCTTCTTTAGAACAATGGCTCCGGCTTGACGACATTGTTTCAAGCACGCTTCGCTTTTTTGTTTGCTTGTTTGTTCGTTACAATACTTCGGTCACTGTTCTGATGATATCCCATCATTTTCAACAGAGCTTGACTCCGTGCCAAACACTTTGCTCGACTATTGTAGTTTGGAGTCTCGTTGTTTTGGCGAGTGCCCCGAAAGCCGCACTACACGTTAACTATTCACAAACTACACACAGCTACATACATTTCCGATTTGCATTCTGGACTGGATGAAACCCTCAACTTCACGGACGTTGACGGAATAATTCCAGAATAAAAACTTCGTCAGGCAACGTCACGGGACGCTCGCGATGGCATTCCGGCTGGGAAGGGATTTACATGGATGTATTGATCCACCATCCGGACGCTATACTTTCATTAGGCAGGCTCAGCAGCCGCATGAGAGGAGCGAGTTTTGTTACCGTCATTTTTTGTTTCTTGCTCACGGCCATAAAAATTCATGGTTTTTGTATTCGCCGTCTTACGAGTGACCAGCTTATCGCATCCGAACGAAATCCTCCAAGATGAGCGTGAGGATCGAGCGCCGAAAAATCAACTTCGCTCACAAGTTCGGACAACGGACGAGAACTCGATCGTTGGAGGACGTACGTGCACGTGAGACCTCCGCCGGAGCTGGCTACAACCATTATGATACTTTGAGCTGATACCCGATATGTCGACGCGTTCCTTGGCCCGAGATATCTGAAGCAAGCGACCTCGGGTATCGTGTCCTCTGGACGGACAGGGTCGGTCGGGTCTCGTCGTGATGTTCAAAGTCGCGCTCTCCTAAAAAAGGGGAAGCTTCGCTAAAAATCAACGCCCTCTTCCATCGTTTAGGACGTTTTTAGCGCGTCCAAGGCGGCACGAAGTACTCCCACGACTACTTTTCCGATATGCTCAATTTTCAAGGTTTTTAGGAGATCATCCAGAGGACGAAACAGCTCAGAAAATGATTTACTCAAGGCGAGATAGCGCACATCGATACAAGGAGTTGAGGTGGCTGCGACTCTCCTCCCGACACAAAACAAAAATATGCCCATCAACCTCGACGGAGCTTTCGCCGAGATTGCAACGGAGCCCTAGGAATGCAATGGGTCGCAAATGGACAGCGAGGAGATTGCAACTGAAAGAGTCAAACTACAAACTCAAGAAGAGCCTTCGACCGAAAGACCGAGCGAACCGATGTAATGAAGGGACAAATCCTCTTCTGGATGACAAATGACAGCCTTGCTTCGCTCATCCCGGTAATTAGCAACAGTCTCCTTGGAGATCTTTGCGCTTTATTTGTGCGGAGACGAACATTAGCGCGAAGTTACCACGGCTCAAGTCAAGAAAAATAGAGGTATTCCGAAAGACCCACATGATGTGCCACACATGGATCTTCTGACATAGACCCTGCTTTTCTCTTCTAATCGAAACAATTGCTACATGATTCGATGTATAAGTCTGCTGTGGTTTCGGTGATTTTGTAATCCAGAGAAGCGATTTTCGGAACTGCTGAGATCGAACGGCGATGAAATCAATCGGGTTCCCAATAAATTGAATGATTTCTCCAGCAAACACAATTTTCCAGTGAATCGAGTCCTCCGCGACGACCAAAACAGCTATCGGAAGCTGTCGGGATCCGAAAGCGTATGTGTTTGTTTTGGAAGTGCAGGAATGACAGGATTTTCTCGAGGAGCCGCGCGCTACTCCCATTTTCCCGTGGATATGTATGATCGCGTTCGAATGCGTGAGCGTCGAGCATTCGACATTCGAATTTCTTCTCTGACGAAGTTGTCATATTTCACTGTTCGTATCAATGACGCAGCTTCCGTTCGTTTCTTCATTCGGCTCACATGCACACAGAGAGTACCTTTCACTGATTCATTCATCCTTCTTGTCGAGAGTTGCCAGCGCTGGCTCCAAAGGCGGCTGGCCGAAGTATTGGAGAGACACTTTTTGCTTCATTTCCCTTGCTGACACTTTTTTTTTCATCCTGCTGACTGGCTGTGAGAAGCCCCCGGCCATTTCTCTGGCTTAGCAAACGAGAAGCTCTTGCTGATAAGGTAAGTGCGGCCGACACCCATCGCGAGCAGAATGAAACTCCCTTGTAGTTCGAGCTGAAAACGAATGCCCACTCCGCTCTTGACCGCGAATCTGTTGTTTTCCGGTCTGTATGAATTTTCCGGCCATGAGATCCGGAAACGAATGGATTAACATTTCAGGAAAACGAGACGGCGCCGGCGGTCGACCAAACCATCAGACCGCCTCGGCTCTGTCAGGGTGACGAGAAACACTCTGAGCTCCGGCGCGATCCCAGATTTCTTGAATCCTGCTCCCAGTCTGAAGTTTTCAAAGATTTAGCAGTCGTCCCACTTGCTACAGGATACACTGCGACCGAACATTTGCCACAAGCTATTTTTCCTCATAAGTCCCGTGAGAAATATTCCGAGACGTCCGGTCTTGATCACAAACCGCGACTTGCGGCTGATGAGTGGTTTGGAGTGTTTCCAATGACCTTGAATGGTCAGACAAGGTAGGAGAAAAAGGCCGAAACGCAGCTATGAATCATCTTGAGGGGGCGGGGGTCGACGTCGCAAGTCGCGAACAGGTCGTCCAGCTCGTCTCCAACGCGGCGTTTGCATACGGTGGCCACGCATGGGACAAGGGAACAGCTGGATGCATAACGTTCCCAGCATATCCCGCGGCCTGAGGATCGAGATTTCCCTGTGGAAGTTACGTAGGAGAGGGGCCGAGTGCTATTGTTAGCGCGACACGGGCCTCCTGGAACGAATATCTTTCCGTCGAATATCCCCGCTCACAGCACTTATGTCGCGCGGAGAGACATCCAGAGGCGACGACAGAATCGCCACGAAGATCCCTCGGAGGAATGTTTCTAGAACGAGCAAAATAGAACGAGCGAGCAAGGAATAAGACCTATACGGCTATCCGGACATCTAGAAGAAGCTCGAAAAGGAAAGAGAGCATCCTCTACAGAACCGCCATTGTGATGCGAGCATTGAGCACCTGATGACAGCCACGTCCGTTCGCCCGCATCGTTGCAGTAACGACCTTCTAATGAGAGCAAAACTTGTTACTAAAGCGGCTTGAGGAAAAAGGATAGATGGGGAGGGACTCTCGGAGATGGCTGCAAGTGTTGGCAAGTGAATTTTGATGCTGAGCTCCGTTTGATGAATGCAACTTCTCCTCTATGAACCTGGCAAGTTCGGCCACCAATTCAACTTCAGGCGACCCACTGCTTCCTCAACTGAAGTTCACCACTGTTTTCTCGTTTGGGAATCATCTATTTCGAACTCTGTCAGCGGACGCCTGGAAGGGACTCGTCTCGCTGCATTTGATTTTCTTTCCCAATCCCCGGATCCAACCGAGATCGGTTGGACGGTGGTGGAGATCATCTTCCAAAATGAATTAACTCGGATCGGATCTGACTGAACCAGGTTTCGAAGTTGCGGCTCTGGATGGGGAGCTGTCGTATGTCGTTTCAGAGGAGATTCCGCCGCTATGCGACGGGCCAAAGTGCCGATTAAGTCGTTCGCGTTAAACATTAATGAGGGAGTTTTATCATTCGGATCACTGAGTGCTTCGACTCGTAGGAAGTGACTCCCTCTGTGACCGGTCGATGCTCAATGGAAAACATCGTTCTCACTTCCCGGCGCTCTTTTGCGCTTCCGCATTCCGCTGATTTGAGAACATCCTCGTGTACGTTCCGTTCATTAGACACCCTCTCGGAACCAACGCACCCGCTGGCTCGATCGCTCCCGCAAGAATGAGACGTCACCCATCTCTCGGCTCACGGCTCGAGCAATATCACTTTGATAGAGTCGATTTCATGATCATCTTTCTCGAAGCGATCGCTTTCGCCCGAGCGCGAAAAACCGACCGCTCGAGAAGGCACGAAAACGATGGAGCTACGAGAAAATTTCACTTAATCTCCCTGTCGTCTTATCTTCTCTTCTTGGATGCCGGCTTCTAGATTTCAGGGTCTCCGTCCTCTCAATGTCATATCTCCGGAAAAATTCCGTAACAAACTCGATTCCTGCACGTAATCCCGGTTTTGAAGGTGGGGAATCCTTTTCGAAACCTCTCAACGTCTCATCGGGATCCAATCCTTTCCACTTGAGCTTGTCGTTCATCTCGAATGAACGGAGCTCCGCCCAAATCTCAACACTTGCCGCTTCGAAGCCTTATGAGGATTCTATGAGCGCGACATCCAAAGCCAAACGGGCTGTTCTCTCTGAGAAATTCGTGTGTGCTTTACAGAAAAAGTGTCTTCTTCGTTTCTTGGCATCGTATCGAAAATCAATTGCGACGACAATCGCTCGCTACGCTCGCGACGTCCGTTTCAGGCGAGACTGACACGAACGACTCAAATGCTCGCCGTTCGAAATGAACTCGAATGAATGCTGGGGTCGAGCAATCTCTCTTTTCTTTTCGCTTCGTCACCCGAGTTGCCATGAACACTGAAAGTCGGAGGCGTTGCAACACATTGTCCTCTCGGGCTCTAATTCGAAGGGTGTGGGTCTGAGAATTGGCTTGTTGTGTGTGACTCTGTCGAATACCATGGGATCACTGTCGTTTAATACGCGTGGGCTTGCGGGGGACTTCCGATAATCGGATAAATTGATATTGGGTCCTCCAGGTTACATAATGCACTCAGCTAAATAGGCGGAGAGATTAATGGCTTCCGAGTAACTGCTGTTGCCTTGCGCAGGGGCTCGCTCCGCTTTGAAGCATCGCACCAAAAAAAAATTACGAAAGCTCTCAACCCGTCTTCATTGACTTCCTGTCGGGAAGCTCTTTGAAGATTATGTAGTGCTTTCCACGCAGTTTGGTTGGATTTCGCGACGCGGCCAAGTCGAAGTTGATTGCGGCTCGCAAGCTCCGAATTTGCTTCGGTTCCGCAGCGTCGAGGAAGCCGACTGAAAACGCTCCGTTCCGAACAGAACGAGAACTCCGATCCGATCGGTTTAAATGAAGGATTTGAGAAGGAGCCCCTTTCCAAATGTTCTCATAACACTTCCAGATAATCGGCGTACTCAGGAGAAACAATCGGTGGAGAGCTAGGCCCCCAGTGAACGTTTTCAGTTCGCACTCCGGAGTCCGATCTCTTCAACAGGCCGTCCTTGAAAAGTTTTCATGAGCCTTCGATTTCTTCGACAGGGAATTCTCCGGACTCATGATCATTGAATATCTCAAAGCTTCCGATTTGCAGTATCGAATATGCAGCATCGACGGGTGAGCTCGATTCAAGCAACGTTTTCAGGATGTTTCAAGACAAAGCGGTCTACCGAGGAGAACTCCGAGAGCTCCGACTTCCACAAAGGGAACTGTTCTAACAACGTAATTGAGTGATTTATTCAGTTTCAGCCTTTTTCCGTCCGTCGTCGTGGGACGTCGTTTTTAACGAAGCTGTCTAGTCACTTAAATTCTGTCCAAGTAGAAGGAAACAAATCGCGTAAAACTGAGTACGTTCGCACGGCCGAGTGACCGCACGATTACGTGCGTCTAAAGCCGGCTCTGTTAAAAGGTCTTAACGAAGAAAGCTCCATCCACTGCGAAGCGCTCGGGGCCAAATTGCTGAAACTTAATATGAAGTCTGTCTGCTTCAACTCGCCGGCGCTCAACGAGGCCTTCTTTCATACGAGCACACCACCGCTCCCAAGCACACACAGACAAAGCTCGATTCCATCGAACGATCGGCAAAAACTCAATACTGAGATGACCAGTCACTTGGAAGACGGTCGAGTCAGGTCGTGACTGCTCTGCGCATGAAGTTTGACGATTGGGTCATAAACTGTTTTCGGAAAAAGCGTTTGTTGCTCTCGTCGACGCTTGAGTCTTCGAAAAGCGGAGCCTGGAAACCTGATATGTAAAGAGATCGAGGTCTTGACATTAATTACCGTCAAAATCTGGTCGATGCCAACTCCAGTCCCCCAATTCACTTCCAGCCAATGTCTTTGAATTATCCGACTGCATGAGCGTGCGTGCATGTGTCGATAGTACCTGCCCATCCTCAAATGAGTGGAAATCCTCGCCGATCGTTCAACGAAAGTAGTCGGAAGCCGGGCCGAAACAAGGTGATGATTGTTGAACTGATGATGGTATCAGCCAAGCGGAAGCAGCATTTTACGTTGCCTGAAGACAGGCGCTTGTTAAAACGAATTGTCTCTTTCTCTCTCTCTCTCTCGACGGAAACGACTCAACGACAAAAACGAACGTGGGGAAACAGGAAGAACACTGACAACGAGCCAGCAAGGGGCGGAGACTGAAGCCTGCGACGAGACACAGGGTCGATTCGACGACGTAACGACAGCACGCTTGCCTTAGTCGCCGCTCGAGCACGCAACTTTTACTCAGCGAGTCCACTAGCGAGCGGAGAAAGCGAATGTCGTTTGTGGGACCTGGTTGAAAACAGAAACATTGAACCGGTCGAAATTTCACCCCTCAGGATCCAGACGACTCCTGTTTCTGTTTGAGTTTTTCAGAATTCTTCCCGATGAGCGAACTCGTTCATCACCAGCCGGACTCGTTTTCCAATTCTCATGTTTCCGACCTTCCGAGTCGGGTATTTTTTGTAGATCTGGAATTTTTTAGACCTCCAACTGGCTCAGAGACTTTTTGTTCAGGAGAAAATCCTACTCGAGAGACACGAGAAACGTTTCGCGCTATCTCAAGGCCGTGTTCCTTGGCGTGCAAATCCTCTCCACCAACACTTCCGTCCGAATTTATTTTTCTGTTGATATGCGGTAATATCAAGAGCAAACCCATGTAACTACAAACGGAAGTCCCGTGAGGCTTCCTGTATGTCTGCGCCTGCCTGGTCGGACACGATCACAAGAATTTTGTAGTTTTTTTGCGTCAAGACACCGACTATGGAGGCCGGCGAGTTTCACCCGGGGGGAACGTTGCATCGGTTCATGTATCAGGGACTTTCGAATCCGCTAAATGAGTTCTTGATTGAAGCAATTGAGTTCTCGAAATTCCGCCCTGATCTGCGCCCACGTGAACGAAATCCACATAACGTTCACTTGAAGAATTGGAGAACTAGCTGGCTAGAACGACGTGGCGAATCTTGAGGAGGAAATTCCCTCGAAGGAACACAGGGACGTGTTCCTCCGTTTTGAGTTCTCCCACACCTCACATCGGATCAGGTTTCGTGGCCTAGATTCTGCGCACCGCATGTCTCGCGTCGTGTTATAACTTTTGTTATTCAGCCGACTCGTACCTGTGCCCGTCGAGGGCCAGTAAAACGGAGCATCGTGTCAGAAAGTCATCTCGCTGGGAAAACTTGTCCCGAAGACAAACAACTCAATCCTCAGAAAGTCCCTCGGACGACCGAGGTGTCCACTCCATCTTCTCGAGCCGCAAGTTCCCAGACGAGTCGAGGAAGAACTTTTCAAGTTTGAGATCGTTGAGTGGCAGCGTTGTTTTCCTTCCGCTTTGCGCGGTAGGATCGGCTGCCGCCAATCACGAGCTTAACGCGTGGACTCAAGTCGCGAAGTGATTCAGATCGACGTTTCGGATTACGCGGAGCCTGCCATCGAACATGGGGAGGCTGTGCCGAAGTGAGAGTCCCTGAAGCAAATGTCCCGCACAAAATGTTCCGACGAAGGAGCGACGACCCAAAGGGCCGTTCTGTTCGGAGCCGGGAGCACGGGTGGATTTTTCACTTTTGAGGCGGAAGAAAAAGCGGCGAGGAAATCAGGTTAATGAAATGCAGCTCGCTGAAGGTCACGGACGTGGCGATTATCTCCAGAATCTTCAGGCCCGGCCGCAATAAGTGCAAAGAGCCTTGAGAATTCTTAACAACCAAAAGTTTGAGGTTGATTTATCGCGGCTGAAAATATCGGGAGATGATTCAAACGACGCTGGCCCATCATCAAGAGGTATAAAATATGATCGTCTGCTGGGTCGATGATTCAAATCCTTCCAAAACTTCAGCACGTGTTGCGTTGTGAATTCTAACGTAACACGGGGCTCTTGTCAGCTGAGGGTCAAGGTTCTCGACATTTGTTTCAGTTTCTCGAAGCGTTATGAGTACAAATGCTAAGTTTATTCAGTTCTGGCTGCGGTAACGGGAGCAAGAAAGAGCGTCCAAAACTTTGAAGAGCCAAACTGTGAAACGGGAGTTGGAATCAACGGCTGCGCAAAAACGAGAATGAATTTGGTACATTTTGACGTCTCACATGAGTAAATATGTCCCGTGTTGTCTGATTCTGGTGCGACCCACTCCTGCTCAGGCGATAGATATGAGACGGCTACCTCGCAAGTTATCGTACACTTCCATCCTGAGACCCTTTGGATTGTCGACATACACGCAGTGTGGATCTGGACCCCATATGTCGTTTCCACGCGGATTCCAGTTTGTTTACAATTCAATAACTCCCGTTGTTACGAGAAGCTGGCACTCAACACCGCGACGATACAAATAGAAACCCAATTCATGAAATCTAAATCTATCTCACGTCAAGCACCCCGAGGGATGACCACTGCGGCCCGCCATGGGCTCTAAGCGCAGCCAGTGGCCCGCTAGAGGTTCGATGTTGCCCACCCCTGTTCTATAGCATCAATTCCAAACTTTGCTCCAGTCTTTTTCCTCGCTCGTTTTCGCGCAGCCGTTGACCGGTTCCAGAAACGCAGTTTCCGTGAAAACTGGGCTTCGTTTCCGAGGGAGACGCGATAGCAATTACAAAACAGGCGTAGGTGTAACGTGTAGGAAGGTGGACCTTTGGTTGTCAAGAGGAGCCTATAACCCTATGACTCGGGCAAGCTGGACGGATCGCTCAAGGGATCTAAAAGACTCCTTGATTCGACAAAAATTTCGAGTTCATCGGCCATAAACTCGAATCCGGATTGAAAAACACCGTCTTTACATTATTTGATGAGTCGAACTCGGGAGTTGAGTCATCATTCAATGACCACTATCCATTCGTACGTATCGATAGAAGGATGAATCGATGATTTCGTCGGCTCTAGTACTTAAGAGGAAATGATGATCAAAACAAATGAGCTCGCATCGGTAGGCGACAAGAAATTGATGCCCAGGGTATCTTACGAGTGAAAACAACTTGCCGAGGGTCATACAAAAAATATTCAAACATTAAAATATTACAAACTTTATGAACCACTAGATTGATCGCATCAAGATGACTCCATTACATCACAATAGACTTTAGCCACCATGTTGTCACTCTTCACGCATTCAAAAACTTCACCGAATGGTCGAAAATTGGACAAGCCCCGGTTAACTCGATGGAAATAAGGGGGATGAGTAAGGAAAAGTGTCCAAGAGAAATCAGTTGACGCATAACATTGAACGTAGGCCCGAGAAATGAAGAACATTTCCTCGATTGAAACATCAAATTTTGTCGGCAGCTTCGGGAGGTTTTTCTTTTCTTTGAACCACTTCAAGGCGTCGTAACTTATCTGAAGACTGATGTGGTCGGCTATGGCTTCGTCATAATACACTTTCATCCGCAACTTATTTTGATCGGGCGGTTTGTAAAGATTTCCAAAGCACTCCGCAATAGCCTGCAAGAGAAAACGATTCAGATTGCGAATTGACGTGCGCTTCGCCAGGGAAGAGCTTTTCTACAGATCTCGGCGATAAGGAAGAACCGAACATTATAGAAACGTCCACTGCAAATTCCTGGCAATCATGGGGAATCAATTCCGAAGGAAATAATCCTCATAGAGTATTTTACCGTGTATTTCGTGTAGTAATACGTGTCGGTGCGGTTTTCGATCTGTATCATCATGTCCGCGTATTCTCTCAGAGACATCACGAGGGCGTGTGACAGCTCATGTCCGATTATTAATCCAAAAGAACCGACGAACGACCATGTCGGGAGCGTTTCCACCATAATTGGGAACTCCAAAAGTCTTGCCGGCAAATAAACGTCCGCCGCCGCGGGAACGTACAGGTAGTCCGGTGTCTGGATACCAAGAGAAATTGAACTTCAGGCATTCTTCAGGCTTCGTTAAAAATGCGAACGAGATCGACTATCATCGTAGGAGGGCCCGAAAGATGAGCTCGGATCACTTACGACGTCCATAGTGACGTTACGATGAAACGGATAGCCGAGCCGAGTCAAGCTCAGAGCTCGTTTTGCTCTGCTGACTTCGATCAAGTTGTGTACCAGGTCATAGGGTGACACCGAGAATCCCAACTCTGTTGTCTCAAACCTATCCAGAGATTCCGGGTATAAACCTCGCGCCCGAACTCCCACCAAGAACTTCATGACGTGCAGTCGCGTATATATGTCCATGTCAGGAACCTTCGACACTCGCTGCAATATTATCTGTGATGTCATCGATATGTTTACAAAACTTGGGTATTCGAGTTGCATAGCAGCGAAATCCGTGGCTTCAGTATCAATTATTTCGACATCCTACCGTCACCAGGAAGCACTTGAACAGCGAGAAGAGAAAGCGTGCTGTATCGCCTGTGTAATCTGTGTGGGTTGCGCGTGCCACCATGGCCGCGGTGGACCATCGAAATGAATCTTTTGTCTGTGGAAGCAAAAAGTTCCGTGAGCTAGGCAGATTTGAACGCCTCTCAAGCGAGTATGAACTCAATAACTGAACGGAAATCACGGAGAATCGACCTTTGTTCAATGAGAATGACCACTTACCAACAGCGCGCAAGACCTCAAGGCCTTGAAGTCAACTTCCTGGTCGCAGTTCTTGGAGTGGGCACATCTGGTTCTACCGACCAGTCTCATAAAATCACTTTGGAGGAGGTGTAATGCGAGGAAGTCGTAGAAGATTCGTGTGAAAGACGGGTCCTTTGTCACAATAACGAGCGGTTCAAAAAAATGGCGAGCCATAGTCAATCCAAAATTGTTTTTGAGTTTTCCCAAATTCCCCATGTGCTCATCGAATAAATCATAATATGTAGAGTTCAGTTCCTTGGACCATTGGTTGAGCGCGACGGTGTCGTAGTGCGTCTTTTGAATGAAATCCCTGTGCATGCAAAGCTCAACTGCATTGAAATTCCGTCCCAGTCTCAAAAGAGTCTCAGTACTAACATGAATGTGGAAGGCGTCTAGTAAGGAACCGTACTTGGTGAGAATCTCAACGTCATAGAATGTAGCGTTGGACAGGGTGAGAAGCCCGTTCTTCCATTTCCGAACAGCCGCCGGCGTAGTCGGTATGATCGTACGATAAGACTCGTCGATCGCGTACGATTTTCGCAGCCAGATTCTGGCGCGTCCGAATTCTACCGCAAAAATAGGACTGATTCCGAACTGAAGCGCCAGATTCATAAGAACCGAGAAAGCCGTCTTGTTGGGGTCGGCTCTCTCATCGAAGAAAGGGAGACCGATTTCGTGGAAGAATTTCCGTAGAGTCAAAATATTGAGGTTCCAATTGGTCCTCCTGAGTGCGCGAACGCAGCTCTTGAAAAACTGGCTGGGCTGAAGTTCCGACTCACGGAAGCCCTCAGACGTAGCGTTTCCTGCCCTGTTGCGAACTCGCTTCAGTTGTTGCAGTAGAATTATTGTGACTGCCCTTTCGAGTAAATCGTGATTCGCGACATCGTGCGTTTTCCTTGCGAATTCCAGGCCTTTCCTGACATTATCGAGCCATCCTGAGCACACGTATGTGAAGAAATCCGAACACGGAACAATGCTATAATTCAACGATTTCTCGTAGACTCCCGCCACTTCTTTACACACGTTCGACTTGCAAGTTCCCTGACTTCTTGTCATGGTCGCGATCGAGCATAATATGAAAAACGTATATAAAACGATGGGTTTTGTCCTAACGAAGAGGGTCTTCCTGACCATTCTCGGTTGACATCGGCGATTTCTGGAATTCGGACAGTTATCCAATGAAAATTCTTTACGTGGACGCCCTGTCAGTTCGTGTTTTCACAATTTGAGTCGGAACTTCCTTGTTTCACAAACTTGGAGACCTAAGGCTCGTCCTTCGAGGAAGCGTCAATTGAATTGTTCTCCTTGTGCACGTCGCTCACGGTACCAGAAGAAGATGTGGTACGGAAACCTCGGATGCTCGTCTTCGATATTCGGGGGAAGAGCTCCCGCTCGGTGATCTGCATCCCGTTCATTCGATTGGATGGTTTCGGAGAAATTTTGAGTTGCTTACCTTGAGATTTCGCGCTCTGCATACTTGACACCGAGCTGATTCCCCCGTTCCTGAATTAGATGGATCTGTTTTCCATATGGCTGACCGTCGTTAACACCTTCCTTGTCCAATGGTTAACTTCAAAGCACAGTCGAACCCACCTACAAGAGACCTCTCGGGAAAATGAAAATGGTCTCTTATACTGGGCTATCTCCTATGGAGACGGGAAATCCAAAATGGTCCCTTATCGCCGGTTGTCTCTCATATCCGACTCTCTTCTAAGCGGGTTCGACCATATCCCGTGATTATTGACAAAACAACGAAGTTTCTAGATGACGGGTCTCGAGACGCTCTTCCCAGCCAGCGGGAAACCGTGGGGGGGGGGGGGGAACCCACCTCGTAGGATTATTTCATTTCATTTCGTTTATTTCGTTACCGGTTTTACAAACATAGGTTTATTGCATTTGAATTAGTGATGACATCACAAGAGGTATAACAGAGCAGATTTCACACTAGATACTAGATATTAAGGTCAAGTTATATTCCAGGACCTTTCCATCGAACTCGGTGTCGCTTCTGTATGTAACCGTCGACGGAGGTCTTCGCGGGCCTATTGCCATTTCTGGTCCCTTTTGCATAGCTTGCTGATATCCAAAGACATTTGAGCACGTCCTTTCTCCTCTGAGCATACAGAGTTCCAAATGCGATGGTCAGTTCTCGGGCTGGACTTGTTGGAATACGATATATTGAAAACGAAATTCACGTGGGCTCAGAGGTTTTTCCCAATCTTTCGTGGTAGAAACCTGCTGTTGTATTTTCTATTCGAACCCAAGCCGTGTTCCAACACGCACGCAGTTTCGCACGCTCAGTGAGCGTGCACCCAGGCAGCGCTGCTGGTGTTCCATGAGCTAGAGTAACCGATTTCTATGGAATGCCCCAAAAATTTGAATAAAAAAAACCGTTAACCGTTCTCTATCGCGTGATTGTGCGTGTTCTCCGTCCGTGATCTCCCTATCGAGCAAAGTAGCAAACAAAGTTCCCAACAAACTTCTGATTGTTTAGCCTGGTTGCCGGAAATGTTTGCGGAATCGGTTGAAAGGATCAAATTCGGTGAGAATCTCCCCGGCAATCGGCAAGGTGAATCAGACTCTCTAACGAAAGGAAGGCATTAAGATCTTGGATAGCTCATCCAACACGGACGGTCCCAGTCTGAACGACCATGACGAACGTTCATCGATCGATCCCGTTTACTTCCATCAACAAACCTGACTTTTTGAACGGCCGTGGTACTTATTGGTGAATATTGGACTTTTTTCGTCCATTGTTCGCAGTCTTTCACAACTTTAAATGGTACAACCAGTACTCGAGCCGACTTTGGAAAACCCTAACGGATTTCCTGGCGTTTGTTCGATCGAAAATAGTTGGGCCTCACAGGAACGAATGGATCCCATTGAAAACGAGTAATTTGGTATAAGCACGAATGTCTGCGTTCATTCAATGTGTTTAGGCTGGATGGCTGTGTGGAAACGATCCACTCGCGGCCTCTTCCTCTCGCGTTCCCGTCAGTGTCACCGAGCTCGTTGTTGTCGGTGTCGACATCATCATCTGGGCCACAATCACGCTGCTGGACGAACGGACGTGGGACGCACAGACGATGACATGGCGGTCAGCTCTGATTGCAAAGCCTTCTGATGAAACGAATGGGAGCTGGCTGCTTGCCGGCTCGACTGAGCCACCACAGAGAAAACTGAGGAAATGGCCGTTGGAAACGAGTCCGCGCATGTTTTCCCTCCGTCGTCCAGATACGAAACCTCGCTGCGGGATCATATTCGCTGATAAAGGTGACTCCCGTGATTATTCGCATTCACGCGACCGAGCCCTGAGCCCCATTGCGAAACCGACTCTCCTGTTGAAAACAAAAGGACAAAGGAAGCAAGGGAGAGACTGCAGTACCCTGAGGATTGCGGAGTATTCCTTCGAACTCGGAGTTTTCCTCCTGCGCAGCGGTTGTTTCGTCCAGACCCAAGGCCAGGGTCAAACGAAACACCGCTATGTACCCCGAATCGTTTCATTGAATTTAGGGTCCGGTGGCTGGGCGCAATCGGACCGAAGGTCGCCGAGCAGCGATCCAGAGATCAGCGGACAAGAACATCGTCGCGGCTCTCAGCTTTGCAATCACTGCGTGAATTCGAATGAATGTATGTTGCCCAGGAAGGAAAAGAGTTCCAAGTTGTGGAATGAAGGTCAACGACGGTATTCAGCTGCGATGGAACTTATTGATATGTAGTCAATGATTTCATGAAACAAAATCGCGATCTCGGATCTCAAAGTCGACTCGAATGATTGGGAGATTCAGTAAACGGCCAGAACATCTGTCGTTTTCAAAATCAGGACAGTGATTGCTCCAGGATATTGTGAATCGTGGACGACCTTTATTCAACTCGCAGCAACGCAGTGTCCTGTTACAGGAGGCTGTGAGCTCTCATTCCTGAAAACGAAGGGATTGTTATTCGATTCTACCACGAGAGTGCTCCTGAAATTTGAGGACTCGAAGATCGTATCGAAACAGTACCGATTCAAAGGTTTTTTCGTAGATTTCCTCCTCTCTCTTTATCACTCCTGGATCATGGAGCATCACTGGATTGACTCCCATCCTGGAAACATTCCGTAGTCATTTCAACAACAAAATCCGATAAGGAAGCAGGATATAAAGAATAGGTAGATTTCCGGAAATTTGAATTACTCGCTCAATCCTCGCTCCTTGAAAGCCGTTCGGAATGCTTTCCAATGCTTTATGTTGCTCCGTACGGTTTTGAGACAAGATTTCAACCCCTGAAAACAGCGAAACACAATGAGCAAAGCAAACTCCCACGTTGGACGCCTGACAGAAAGTTTTGATTTTCTTTTCGTTGTTTGTTGACACGGACCGTGCAAACTTTTGAATACCTAAATATCAAATAACGTACTTACCTTCGACTTTGGGAAAATTTCGATCAGAAAATCGAAAAGTGGCTCGACAATACTTTCGAGAAACAACCATTGATCCACCATCGGGTTCGCTCTATTCGGATCCATCCAAGGCTCCGTTCCGTGACCCAGAGCCTTCGTTTGACCACCTTGCGCGTAGAGTTCCTAGAAATCGAAGTCAACAGAGAATTTCGGAAAATATAGTCAGGGAGACCTCCGACTGAACAGAGAGGATGCCGTCACATAGCTTCCAGCGAGCCCCGAGAGATCTTTGTGAAATTTACCGTCGATATCAGTGCGGCAGATTCACGGACGTTGGCGAAGTCTTTGGTGTGGTCACTTAGATCGCAGGCGATCGCCAACAGCTTCAAAGCCAATTCCAACTGAAATCATTCAATGATCTGCAAGATACTGAAGCAAACAGTGAAACATGGTTCTAAAGATCAGGTCATCAAACAGTAAGGTTGCGTTCGACGGGATAGGGTACAGCAGAGAATTAGCATCCACAGAAGTCGACCTCAGGCTTAATTCGGAATACAGCGGAGCGGCTTCGTTCCAACGATTCCGATTTTTTTTTCTCACTGACATCCTCTTCCTGTTTCAGGTTGACTCCTCTCTCAACGGCGCGTTCGATGACCCGAAGATTCATGACGTAAGCATCCAGATCCGTGGCCAGAGTGAGATTTTTGATGTTTTCGAGAGCTTTCTTTCTATCCTCCTCCGTCAGACTGTCCAGAACGTCGATCGCTGATCGTGGAACATAGCCGTTAGAGAGAGTAGGGGTAGCCCTTGAGTTACATTTTGATAACGGCACTTATTGCAGCGCGTGGGTGCCACCCTGGACAACGAACCTCTCTCTCCATCGCGACTTCTTTCGAGGAGACTGACAAACTCGCTGAAGTGATACTTCTCCAGCAACGACGGTGGCTATGCGAGGAAAAATAAATTAGAAGATCATTGAACGACCATACATTCGGCGAAGGATCGGATCAGTTTCCGGGCTAATAATGAGAGATTTCTCTTGTACTGACCTTGAATTTTCGATCAATTTCCGTGTGGGCGAGCATTTGGAAACGGGATGTTCCTCCTGGGTGACTCAAGTCGTGGCACAGTGCGGTGATCAGAAACGCGAGGGAACGAGAAGGCCTGTGGCCAAAAGAGGGCTTCGTACGAAACAACTGTAAAAGATTCGCGAATACAACGAACTCAAAATATTACCACTCACCCGAGCAATCCGGTCAAACGAAGTTCTCGAATCAGCAAATAGGCGAAATTGCACGAAGTAAAAGCGTGCATCCAATTATGGAACGGGATGTCTTCGTGTGCTCCTCTCACGTGCAAGATGAAGCTGCGTTTTCAGTGAAAACTCTGCTCACTCTAGACAAGTTATGGTAAAGTATTCCAATAATGTCCTTCATATCCTCACTCTATCAGCTCCTTGCGCGATATACCGAAGTGTTTGCCGTAGTTGAGTTCGTCGAACATAGCGACGGTTGCCTGTGAGCCAGATTTGAATGCGAAGCTTTCATTTAGGACCTAGTCCTGTGCCGTGATGACCAAAGTTTAAAAATTCTCTCTGAGGTTAGAACTTTACCAGAACAGACATGTCTCCTTTGTCGACTTTCCTCGGACAGCTGAACTTTTTAAAGGAATTCAGATGTTGTCCCCATCGAGAGTCTTTGGTGGACAGGGGGTACCTTCCCGATAAATCCAGAATGCGTAACACTTCGCATTCGTCGATGAAAGCCCCACGCAATCCCTAATGAGGATATTTTAATCAAATCGTATTCTTTCCAACTCACTTACGCCACGCCAAAACTTCTACATAGGACTTTGTAAATAACAAACGCTCCCCAGGAATTCCAAAACTTACTGCGTGGCTTCTGAGATCCCCGACAGACTTCTGATTTCTGAGAAACGAAAAAAAGATAGTCTCTACTCACATCTTTTCTGTTGATTGGAGCAGGCAAGGCCAAGCAGACTCCTGACAACATAGCTATATGTCCAATGATGATCGTGGTCAGAATGAAGGCGTCTCGCCGGAACACCATCGCCGCTTGAGAAGTCAATATCACTTTCATCGATCGAGTACTCTGAACTCAAATGAATCACAGTCAGACTATGCATGAAGTTTCAATTCATGAATTCGCGACGAAAAACGTGCCTTTCGGATTTTGTGCTCCCTGAAGCGAATACCGCCTTCTTCTCAGAGGCTGCGGATTCCAAAGAGCGCTTGTGTTACTCTTAGATACGATGACGACAGATCTCAGAAATGTCGTCGTTCAAATATCAATTTAAAACATCGTATTAGCCAATCGCTATTCTCAACTAGGTAGTCTAGAAAAGGGATTTGAAGATTTCGTTGACGAATCCACGTCGTCGCCAATGAATTATCTCTAGAACGAGATCCCAGAGTGGAGCGCGAGTGCGAACGATGTCAGAACATTAAGCTTCGGCGGTTAATCTAAGAAGGAACACGTACCTTGGAAGATTTCAGGGCATTTAGGTTCACTTCACACGAATCCTCAACGAGCAAGCTCGCTAGATTGTGGAAGCGTGAGTGTCTCGGTTGTCAAAACTCAATCCGCGGCTGTCCTCTACGCGAGTGGTCTCCGATGCGGAGAGAAAGAGCGGTAGCGCGAGTTAATCTGAGTCTCCGTCACACAAAGCTTGATGATGAATGGCTGTCTGACGGCATCTCTGCCGATTCCGAATTATCCGCCGCGTTCTAAATCCTTCTAGGTGGCGCCCATGTACCGAGCACGGATTTTTCAACCCGCCAGGCCAGCTAGAACCGTTTTTCTCGAGTAAAACGCGGAAATCCGGATATGAATCCAGATCAGCGGTGTGGAGATCGTTGATTCCTGAACCATCGCACACGATCGGGGTTGTAAGTGCGATGGTCTGGGACCGTGGAACTTCCGGAACCTTTCAGCCCATTCGTTTCAAGGGACTTCGGATCTTTCGAGAGGGGTATGCTCCCGCCACCGCCTACTCCGGCTCGCTTGTCAGGTGGTCAAGACATCTCTTGGTCATTGCCGAAACTCGCGCTACAGACAACGCGGTACTGAGATGAGACAAAGAGTGAAAAATTACAAAACTCCCATTCATGGTTTCTTGAGAAGGTTCATTTTGGTTTGCAGCAGGATTCGATTCCGGCCGTAGTTGAATGTCTACTCCACTCGCGATTGTCGTCGCCCATTCTTGGTCTCTTTCGCGGAGAAAAAAGACTTCCTACTTTTTGTAGTAACATCCAGCCTCTAGACAAAAGACTCGCGATGCTCTTTTTTTGGCCGAGAAGCTTTGATTCAATTGAACTTTCAGAGGCGGGGTGCCAGAGGCAGAAATAGAGCGAGGAACAGACGGATTCGATGCGGGGGCGGCAGAGAAGGAAAAACCTAGAAAGGAACTTCAAAGGGAATGGGACTGTGAGGTTCCTCGCCACTTGCTCGCTCCCGCTCAGTCCGAAGAGACCGGAGCGGCGATCAAACGAAAGACATCCTAGCGCTAGCAAGGATCCTTCTGTTGTTCAATCAGATGCTGGTGACGGGGGCGACGACATCCGATGAGACAATGTATGATGAGTTTTCCGAGCAGGCAGTCAGGCGGGTGAAGGCCTTGAGTGGAAGGGCCGCCGAGCGATGAGAAGAACGGAAAGACAACGACGACGACGACTCCAGTCAAGGCGAGCCGCTTGACAGCTGTCCGCTTGGAGAACTTGCAGAACAAACGAAGTTAATTTCCTTTTCAATTCGGAATCCATTCACACGACACGAGCTCTATCATAGCCGGTCCGGTCGGGATCGACTCGATCAAGGAATCGGAAGCTGTCGATCTCGAGCCAAGAGACTCGGAGCGGAAAAAAGACTGGAGAACGAAGACTTGGCTTTTCCGGAGTGCGCAATGAGATATTGACTCGGGAGTGAGTCTCCGATTATTATTTGGCGGAATATCAATGCTTTGACAAGAGGTGGATAGAGAAACAATCGATTTCCGAACGAATCGTTCAAGCACCGTCGGGGACCTTTTACCGACGAGTTCGCACTTGGAGAACTGGAAACCGAGAGCAGAAACCACGATCGGGATTCGTGTGGGCGCCAGCGAAGCGCTCCGCAGAACGGGTTTCTGAGTGAGAAATAAACCCCCGTGCGGCCTCTTTTTCAGATAAGGCAGCGAATATGATGGAGCATTGGTCATCATGACAAGCTATCGAGTAACTTGCGTGCTTGCGAGCATCCACGAGTCGGAAGTCAATTGAACAAACTTGATGTGACTGCTCTCCCTCAGAGATTTCCAGATGCTTCCTTCGTTGGAAGAGAATCCGTCGGGATATTCCGGGCGCTTCGAGACGTCTCCCAAAACGATCTGACAGCTCCGATTGAATCAAAGTCAAATTCATTTCTTCCAGATCGATCTTTCGCTCCGTCGTCCGTCTTCACGGGAAATAGTCGAACGGTTTGCGCTGAGAAGCTCTGTCACACTTTCACGCTCTGGAGTGCTTCTAATCCCAACTCAGATCTCAAGGGTCTATGGGCATGAGCAACTAATCAAAAACAATCCAGCAGACGAACACTAAAGATGAGTCATTGATTTCACGATGGTTTGAGGGCTGACACGTAATATCGTATCCGGACTGGAACGAACCTGGAAATCACCTGTAGCAGTCTTTCCTCTTCTTAGTCCGACGGCGAAATCGCGAAAATCGAACGGACGACGAATCTCCCAACAAAGCGGACTCTCGATTTTTCGAAAGCAAGCGCTGAATGGGAAGAGAAATGTGTTCCTGTCCGGTAAACTGCTGCTGCGGCCCCTGCAGGATCACCGGACGGTTCGTTTCTCTCAAATGGTCATTAGCTGTGAAGTAGTCCAGATGGTTGGGGTGTGAAACCTTGAAAAGTTGTCACGGGTTCTACCTCTTATCCCCTAAGCGCTGCGCTCTAAAAATTCGAACGTTTCTTTTTTTGCTGCTTCGAAATCACTTCGCAAGCCATCCAAGAGGATAAAGAATCGGTACTCGGGTGGTAAGCTCTTCTCCGAATCGAAAGAAACGCTTGAAATTGAGCGCACGTCCTGTGTCAGGGAGAATCTCCGGCTCGGAGCCCTCGGTCGGGTCAAGAATAGAGATCGCCTTATGGCATTGACGATGCTGGCCACGTCTGAGTCGCCACAAACCATAAACAAAATAGAGTGCGCATCTCCACGCTAAACGACGACCTGCCTCGCCGACGACGACGTCGCAAAACCGGTTCACTTTCGTCCGGGGTCGAGCTGCATCATCAAGGTTACTCTCGACGGAGGCGTTTCTCACGACGCGTCGGCTGTTGAAAGTCCAAACAGGCTATTTCTGGGTGCGAAGCTTGTTTTTTTGTCAGCACACGGCCGCGCGAGGAAAAAATTGAAACTCGATAATCCTCCGCGGATCCTAAGATTCAGTGCTCCGAGCAGTCGCGCGGAGAACTCCACAAATTCCGAAGTCGCGGCTTTCAGGACGGGCAGAGACGAAGTGAGAAAGCCCGCTGGGATTGCGTCAGCTCGTGCCCGAGGGCAGCGCTAAACTCCCCTTGGTCACGTACCTCGACATCAGGAAGGATACGAGTGCGACTCATCGGAGAGATACGGGGAGACTTCCTCATGGAGTGGAGCATCTCATCCCTCCGGTCTAGGATATACATACAGACGACATTGTTCAACGATCGTATGATCGAACTTCATATATCTACAAATCTACAGCGATGTTAGGTGCGGCAGGTTATGATCTCGGTGCGCCGCACTGGAAACGAGAACTGATGTCGGAATTTCCGCTTTCCCGCCAGAACTCAAATTGGTATTTATCTGTCGATAATATTGCCCAGTTACCATTATCAATCACCTTTATCGGATGTAAGCAATCACTCAGTAATTGAAATCACCCCAAACTCGCGCACACAACGAACCCGATTTCAAACTTAATTTGATCGATAAGAGGCGTAAGTTCTGACAATTTCACACTCATTCAGTAAAGAGTACTCCAACAAGAAAAGTACACAAACCAACCATCGTCTTTCATTTTCCGGGAAATTCATTCAAGGTCATTCGTAACCTGTAATGCTCTCAAGGATTCTTTGAAATATACTTTGAAGTATAGATTGACGTATCGCTCCGCATGCTTCGCAAACATATCTTTCATGAATGCCGTCATTTTTCGCTTCTTTTCAGGATCGATGTCAGGTTTATTCCCTTGATTCCAGGTTCGAAAACCACTGCATGTGGCTTTATCAACTTTTGGGACCTGGGAATTGAGCTCAGTCTGATTCAATAACTTGTTTTTCGTCCACCTTACGCTTGAAGGGCTACAACCCGCTGAAACTCACGGTCAGCGAATCGAGCGTAGCTTGGCCTTGGCCCGGTCCTGCGATCGAAAGCACCATTGAAAGTTCAGCTCTAGGCAGCGTACACTCGACGTAGTTCGTTGTCCCACGAAGAATGAACCATTGCTCCCCCCATAACCTGAGGTCTGTCCACGCGAGCAACACAGTCACTGTGGCCGTCGAGCCTCAGGGAGAGAAGGAGCGAATTCAAATTGAGAGGAATGTGTTCTGTTCTCGAGGATAGACATATCATCCAATCTCTAGATCCTAACAGAAATGTATCAGGACAGGTAGAAGGTCATCTCACCATCCGTGTGGAACGAAGAAGATTTGAATCTTTCAAACCCGCTCAAGTACCTTTCCCTGTACAACATGAGCTTATGTATATTGTAGTTCTTGTAGCCAACATCCTTGAAATCCCGCCACATGGCTTCCTGAGCGAAAATTTTGTCCAATCTTTTTTGCGTCTCCGTTAGAGCCTTGTCGATGAAATGGTTGACGCCAAATGTCGTGAGTCCTGATTTTCATGAAGACAAAATTAATCGATGACGCCAATTTCAGTTTCCAAAACTTTGCCGTGTAAACTAAATGGAACGGCATGGGAAGAATCCAAGAACTGGAGTTTCTTCTGCGGAAGAATGGCTTGAACCAGCGTCGAATGATTCAAGCCTTGAAGACTTAAATGAGCACACGCACAGACCTTCGAAGAAGGGGGTTGTTTCCATCTCCGGTTCCTCCGTTTCCTCCGTTTCGGGCTCGACCTTTTCGGTCTCCGTTTCTTCAGTTTCTGGAAGGGAAACAGTTCTCCTGAATTCGTCTGCAAGGCCTTCAAGAGTCTTGAGTCGTGTTTGTCGTTGAACCGAAGATCTCATCTCTCACCGATGGTTATCGTCGTATCCGCTAAAATCGGACGCTGCGGTGACTCTTTTCTTGGGTATATCAGGTACCCCACAGAAGCGCAAACTAGTAATAGAAATACGAAGCAAAAGATATTTTCATCGCTACATCTTTCGTCGTCGTCGGTTAATTCGGCGCTATGAGTCGTCGCCGGTTGCGTTGGGGAGTTCGAACGCAGCCCTTGAGTTCTCGTCGTCGGGGACACACCGATGGTAGGAGCCTGAAGTCGAGAGGCGACATTGTTAGCATATGTCATGATGCCCTCCTTCGTCGGATAGACCTCCATCCATCAAGATCCTCTGACTCACTATGGAGAGTTTCGACATCGCCCGGTCTCAGCTCCGCCGTGCTCCCCTCGTGGAAGATTCTCATCAAAATTCACACCGATTCGATGTCATCGTCGTTGTCAGAAACCAGCCCTTCTTGAGTGATATAATGTTTCGTTTTCTAGAGATTCTGATACAATCTAGTTCATTTCCGTGCTGCTACCTCTACTGTCCAGATCAGTGTCTCGCTGTGACGACGAGGATTCACAGCTAAGAGCTGAATATCCCCGATGTGCATCCCTTCCGAGAAGGAAACCCGGGAACTTCACGCTGAATTGAAGTCAATTGTCCTCACTTCCCATGGAGCCCGTGTGGATTGTTTTCTCGAACTCTGTGACCTCATGGCCACTCGGTTCGTCGGCTCTCGATCTGAACGCTACTCATTTTTTTTCGGCGCGAACCATCCTCTACCCGCAGTGTTTATTTCTCGCTTCCGTTCGAGGAAGATACGTGCCAAGAATTTTCCGCCGCGGAGACAAAGCCGCCGACAACAACGCCGGAGAGATTTTCACTCGGGGACGTGAATTCAGAGAGCTTCCCTCTGCGTTTCGTGAATTTCCTGAGTTCCTTGGACATCGATTGCAAATGTCGCAAAGAGAGGAGTCATCTCTCTCGTCGTTCGATGCATCTTTTCAGCGTTGGTCCGACGCACAGCTCGCGTGCATAACTTGTTGAAGGAGGTATGTAGCGGCTCTCGTTATGAACGACGAAACTGTCAGCATATAGAACGCTGTTCTATAGCTTGTGTCTGTCGTGAATCCTGTTTAGAAAGTGAGATATCAGCACTGACTTGTGAGAGAGAAAGTAGGAAGGCTCAAGTTGTCTCCTCAGGCGAAGCCTGCTCTCGGTCCGAGGGAATGGCGCTGCGCCTGCGATGGCGTCGTTGACGTCAATCTTAAGCAAGTTTGCCTTGATGATTGCATGGAAAGGCGAAACGGTGCCAAAGGCTTGGCTAAGAGTTGCGATCCGAGTGAAAAGAAAACAACAACACAATTTTCCATCGAGACGAACATGGATTTTCTGTGTTTTTTCGGGGGCGTTCACTCATATCGGGTCGCGATGAATAACTCTGAAATGAAATCACGAGATTCTCCCGATGAACAATCAGCCTCGACTTGGGAGTATGCTGGAAAATTGCAACCGAGCGATTTTCGTCGGAATGTCTCTCAGAGGAGAGTTGTTCTCTCGTCGCAGAGATTCCCCGTTTGAGACCCTGAGGTGCACGACCTGCGAGCGGTGACAGGAGACGCGCCCATGCAGCATTGTTGGAGCAATTCTCCAAGGAGTGCGTTTGCGTCACGTCCTAATATGGTCGCAATGATGCTAACTAATCTGGACAAATGTGCGACACAGTTGTGGATTTCCGTTGCGAACTCCAGGGACCTCAACGGTTGACTCGAATGAGAGTTATCGATGATTTCCCTGGAGATAACTCGTTCCATTTTTTCCGCTCTCCTTTCCCGGAATGCTTTTATTTGAACTTTTACTTCCCCGAATAGTTCTGACGGCATTGAAGTCGCTTCTCTTGTTTGGGAAGCTTCACTCGCCCGCAAGAGAGTTCGGAGTGCGCCGTTCCACCGGAAGGTCGAAGAAGGTGAAAATCCTAAACTTTAACTGGATTCGTTTGGAGAAGGTTCCAGGCCGAATGAGACCTCGATGTCCTCGACGTAGAGGAACTCTGCATCATCTTCTCGAATCAGTTATCCCGGCGAATCACAGTTTCTGGATGGCTACAACGAGAGCGGTGACCAGGGATGTAGTCATGGACGAAAGGACGAATTTCCTAAATTTCTGTCTCGGGACATTTGTGACCGTGAGTAACTACCGCCAAGGAGACGTATTTCCGGTATTTAGCGAAAGGCCAGCTTTTATGTCGCCGCCAAACCTAATTGTCGGAATATCCGTCTGGAGTCTCCCGAGAGCTGACATCGCTTGACGCGGCGGTCTTTTTTCCGCAATGGAAGCGGCGTGGCGGCAGCAGGAGCGGCAGCAAACGAAAGGAGGCCGTTTGGCTCTTGACGTTGAAGAAGCGACTTCTAAATCCCGGATTTCCCGCTTGTTTTCCTCGAGGACGATTTATAAGACTTTTCCATCCGCTGTAGGCAAACGCTCAGGATCATGTCGTGAGGTACAACACACAAACATACATATCCTTCGAACGCTGCGGCCTTCCGGTCGTCCGTCAGCCGGTCCGGCCACTCCGCAGGAGAGCGTTGCTGTCATCTGCTCCCCGGCACGGTTTGGAGTTCCCAACGAACTACGAATTGATTTCTCACATCCGTCCGCCTGATTCTGGGAGATAAGTTCACGATCATAACCAGTGACGTACCTTTGGGGGGGCGGTCCGTCCCGGACGGCACTTTTTTGACGGCGGCATTCTGGTCGACTCCAAGTATCGAATGCCGCTCTAACTGTCCAACACTGCAGGGTAGCGCACGAAGTACGGGAGTACACCAAATTCTGGAAGATCTGGACTCCGAGCAGATCATATCGAAATTCGTTGAATGATCCTGAGTCGAATCAGTCGTCTTCGCCTGAACAATTAAGCCTCATATATTATTATAATAATAATTGATTGATAACGAGAGGGAGAAGTGGGAGCGGCAGCGGCGGAAATATCTCGACTCTCTATGGGACCAAATTTTGTGCAAACTGTTCACAAGACGACCGTGGACATGCTCGGGAAGCACATCTCACGAACAAACTGGTCGACTCTCGAAAATCCTCGACATCGACGACTCGAGGGTTCTCTGTGACCAAAGCTAGTGACGATATCCTGGAGTGTATTGACATTCCAGGAACAATTTATACCGGGCAAGTGGTTCCGAGGAAGTGTCGAACGGAACTATTCGATGACTTTCAGGAGAAGACTCAATAGGCTGCGAATATACTGACAGTTTAACCGAGAAGTGCGTCAAACAGAAGAGAGGAGTAGGCAGGAGGGAAATCTATGAGAAATTCCCACCCATCTCCTGAAATTCCTTCTCTCGGAGACGTTCCCGATGGTTCCTTTGCCTCGGAAACAGACAACCCGGCTACCTGATTCTGTTCGGCTTGTGAGGAAGGAAGCCTTGGGAGAAAATCGTATTAGGAAAAGAAGAGATCGCGCCACTAAACGGCCCAGGGACGTCTCGAACTTTCTCGATTTGTATTCACGATAACGAACAAATGAATAGCTTACGCCCAAACGCGGTTGTTTCCGACTTGGCATGCAAGGAGATGGGATAGGGTGTTCCGAGAACGTTCTCTGGTGTTCCGGGAGAACGGAGGAGAGAAATCCGTCACGGTATGCAAATTCTTACGCAGGCAGCAAGATTCAATGAATGACAAGTCGGTGAATTGAAAACGACAACAAGAGGGAAACGTCTCAACAAACGTTCGTAAAAGAAAACAAAACCGATACAAAGTAACCTGGGAAGCACAGGCTTGAAAATTCTCTGTGCTTCGGTGTTCGTCCAGGATTCGAGCCTCTGCGTGATCGAAACTCCTTCGGAGCATATTTCGGTGCAATCCGCTGATTTCCCTTCGAGACGGAGATCGTCTGGAATCAAATTCTTTCCAGCTTGAACTTTGATCCGCGTTTCCACATCGAACAATGAACGCCCAGCACGCGAACAGAGGCAGAATTTGAATGAAAATCATTCCTAGGAGGTTTCCCCGCCCACGGGAAGGGCCAGTTTGGGCCTACGCTGAGATGGAATGACGGATTGCAGGACGATTGAAAGGAAACACGAACGAGTTGATTCATTTCGTTGAGCCCGGGTTCGGCGCTGAATGGCGAGTTGACAACCATTCCGTGACTGACGCGGCGCCGATGCGTTTTAGCGGGACGTCGCATCATTCAGAGCATTCATTACAATATTATTGAGAGACGTTTGTCGATGCCGGGGGACGGGGACGCGAATGTATGGATATTCGTCACTGGCTGCTTTCAGAAAGTTTGTCGGTGGTTGATGATGTTGTGCTGCTGTTGGAATCAAAGTTGCGTTTCTCGGTCCAGCGAATGCTTCGAAGATTGATTCTTCGAAGTCTGGATTCCCTTGCAGAAGCCAGGTTGATACCTCGGACCGTTGTTTCTCTCAACGTCGCTCGGGCCCTCGGAGAAGGGAAAAGAGTGGCTCAACGGCGATGCGAATAGCCAAGAAGGTTTTTCTGTTACCGATCTCTTAATCGACAAATCTCGAAACGTCGAAAACAAAATAACGGATTGATGTTATCGGCCGAAATGTATTCAAAGTTCGAGTTCACTTGAAGTCAAGAGAGAAAGTTAGACAGCACCATGAAAGGCCGATTTGCGCGGTTCACGCCTACCCTTTTCGGTAACAAATGCGAAACGGAATCTCTGCCATGGTTAGCCGTCTCTCGTCGTGCGGCTTGCTAGCGTGCGAGCGACTTCGCCATACTTTAGCGGATCCCCATTGGTTTGATATCTGTTCCGCCATCAATATCAAGGAATGAACTAGACAGCCAGGAAGCCAGCGCGACCAAGTCGTTCAACCAACCAACCAACCAACCATCGAATCCACACACACACACCATGCGGGGTTAGTACGGCGGCACGACAGCGCGGTGCATGCGGCAGCCAGCCGAGGCGAACGAAGGCTTTCACTTCTACTATCTGGGTACTACATTTGCCATCACTCGTGCCCGTAGCTACCGACATCTGATAGATTTCGTCGCCGCATGCTCACCCACGGAATCGACCTAATATCTCCGACCGAGTCCCGGATGGAATACAACCGAGATACGGCAAAGAAAAGTTTGAAACATTTATCAGAGTTCGTTCCGCCAGAAGTAATGCCCCAGATCGACGACATGGCTCTGTCCCCATTTCCTCAAACCGGGGAGGTGTCGTCAGCGTTCATTCTCAGCTTTTTTTTGTCAAACGAGTTTCATGACGAGAAGCATCGGTACTCAAGCAGCAGTTTCAGTGTGTGCGCAGCCTCCGGATATAAAGACGTCTGAGAGAAGACCAAATTCGAGATTATTCGATTGTCTGGAGTCGGCGGATCCCGAACGAAAAAATCGTAGACTGCTACGAGAGCATGCGGAACACAAAGCTTTTCCATGGACGGATCGCCGGAGAGCAAAACGGCGGCACCAGACTGGAAGAACAAACGTAATTGATGACTTCCTGCTGACTACTGGGATCGAATTGAGGAGGTCAAGGGAAGCGGCGCGACAGTGAGCGCTGCCGGGACTATAGGATGCGTCGTTCCTGGTCGTACGTTTCGAGCTCATGTCTGACTACGTGAGCGAGTTCTCGTGGAAGCCAATAGAGTCGTCGACATTTTCCTGAATCAAAACCATCATCTGCTATAATTTTAGTCGACGCCATTGTTAGAAAGTCTCACGCGCTATTGGGTGAGGAAGTGCCGGAGGAAAATTCGCGGTTTCCTGCGGTTTCGTCCGCGTTTTGCCATGCCTAATCAGAACTCAGGAATTTCCTGTTGGGTGTTCTTCATGTATTACCACACTGTTGCGGCCGAGAAACCTTGACACGAAAATCAATATCTCATCGGATGTGAATGGGCCGAGGGACACAGAGATGGCACGGAAGTAATATGGTGAGCAAGCATGCGAGCAACCATCCACCCGAGCAGCCTGAAGTCATCCCGGCCATGGTTGGAGAGGAATGATTTCTTGCTCGTTGAAAGCCTAAAGAACTCTCGAGTTTTTTTTCTGCTTTGCGGGAGCCGAAGAGTTGCCCGCTTCTCTACTCTCAAACTCGCCCGCTTGTCAGACTGCTCCGTCGGTTGCTTGTTCGAGAGCTTGCTTGCTTGCCGACTCGAGAGAGGACAGGAGATGGCGAAAGTGCACGACGCGCACGCATATGCAAACTGCGAGCTCACTTGTCGTTGAAGTTTCTCAAGATTTCCGTGCTGCAAGCCATCGTAAACTGACTGAGATTGGAATTTCAACAAACATACCGGATATTCGCGGTGAACCTCAAGTTCTCTGTGGAAATCGTTCCTTGATCTTCCTCGTTGGCGGCGACAGTGCCACAAACATCGGCGGCCGGAGTTTCCAGGACTTTTTCACCGAGAGTTTCCACGCTGTTATTTCACCACCTCGTGCACGTTCGACTCAGGAACTTTCGCCGACGCCGCTTTCATCAATGTATTCTCGACCTTTCGCCGTTTTCAGCGCCGGCATCAGGGAGGAAAAGACAAAGCCGGCGGAGATCTCGACATGGAAATCAATCCGCGAATTGAATTAAAAGTTTCAGGCACAATCGTTTCTTGCGTGTCCGAGGGACCCTTCTCAGACGAAGACTGTTCAGTGAATCTCGCGTGACGGAAGCGACGCGTGAGCCATAAACTCCGTGCCGTGACGGTTGTGAAGTTCCACTTACTCAGACGAGGAGTTTAGGGACACGATTCCCTTGTATAGAATAGAACTCCATCAATGAAATCCTCGGTCCGAAGTCTGGTCCACTTAGAGGAACATTCTATTACGATGCTCAACAACTGCAAACTTGAGTTTCCCCCTCTCCAGCAGAGTCTTACAGAAGTCACGCGTGATTCCTGAGAACAATGCATCCGTTCCGGTCCATGCAAATAAGCTACAGTCGTGAGGCCTAACTCTCTCTAATCATACATGTATTCTTCTGAGTCGCTCTCAAGGATGCACAACGTCGAAAGTGAGTTCTCTAAAAAAAGTGGACGAACCCGTACACATACGTGGCAAGAAGGGTCGAAAGCTGTTCTTGCTCGAGCGTCTTTGCCAACATAACAGGGCGTCAAGTCCAGGATTTATGTCAAGTGCCTCCTCTGCCTCCTGCTCTAGTTGTTTCTCTCTTGTCGCTGTCACTAGGATCGACAAAAAACCATGGAAGCGTTAAGATTTCAGGGTTAAGAGTGACATGCACAAGATTGCGGCTAGAGGCAAATCTTTGCAAGTGGATAATCTCCGCATAGACGTCACTCACACAACCAACGTCGGAGATTTAACGGGACAAGAGGCGTTTTTACGAAGCCGAAAACGCTGGAAGCGAAGACATGAGGAACACGACTTACACGCATGTCGCTCGGACCCCTCCACAGTGGCTTCACTCGAAAGTTTGCAATTGAGTTGCGGAAAATAAAGGATCTATCCCCTGAAACACAGATCAGACTCCACCATCGCGCGGGAATTATCGCTTCTCTCTTTACGCAGAACTCGAGTATCGCATCGTACTAGCGAACAAAAATGAAGAGCTCCATGAAATTGGCGATTTCATTCTTATCCGCTTCCTTCTGCCGACGACGATGAGCCTGCGAATGACGCACGCCGCGGACCGTGAAATTTTCGAGTCTTCGATAGCAATTTTTTATCTATAGCACGCCGAGGGGAATCGATGCCTCCACCTCAGGCGGGTGCGTCCAAACCATTTCAAAACGGATCTGCAGGGGGAAAAAGTAACAGCATGTATTTGAATCGTCTTCTCTGAACTTTCCCTCCCGAGCCGCCTCCGCCACTGTAGCTGAGCACCAATTGTATGCACCCTTCGCCTCGGGATATTGAGTGAAATTTCGACGTCCCGTATCCTGACTTCGACATCCTGTCGTGGGCGAAAATAAGAAGTGGGTGGGCCGGAGAAACTAATCATGTTTTACTCTCAATTGGAATAATTCCTCTTCTCGCGCAACATTTCCGGAGAAAAGTGTTGAAGGAACCACCTAATCACTGACCGTCGAGATTCGTCTCGATTCCGATCGAGCATCCGATGAGAAGATTCGTCTTCTCAAGAGCTATCCATCAGAAAAGAGATCGCCTGGATCGGAACAGTTTCGGCGGAAATAGAACAAGTAAGCATTTTGAAGAAAGCATTCTGTGAGTTTTCGAGACCTTGTCTCTGAATTAGGCAGAACTTCTTTTCAGCCGAACACTCTGTTGACGAATATGGCTAACTGAACTCTTAGAACATCATCGCGATCGAGTTCGATTCTCGGAATGCGGAGCTCTCACATCAGAACGTTATGTCCGACATTCTCCGTCAGGACCGTTTGAAGCGTCATCATGAAGCGTTTCCCTTCGTTCACCATCTGACAGATCGCTGATATGCCGCGGGGCTCCCGTTGCATGCAGACTGCTCGTTCCCTCGAACACAGGAGCCGCGAAGACGGATGAACTCACAGAACTTCTGATCATTTGCAGGCTGCCCGGCGTTGTTAGCTGGGTCTCGATAGAGGGTAGCAGTGTTGCGTTGTTTGAACAACGAATGACTGGGCACTTCACACCTCTATCCCGAAATACTTCCTGACGGCCTTTCACCTGCACCTGTTCCTGCCTCGACCAGCGTCTCCTGCTCTCGCGTTGTATCCCGGTCGCGCCCTGTCGGTGCGAGTTTGTCTGTTCACACGTTGAGAATAGGCATACTTCGTTATTGATGTAGTTCCGCTACGGAACGTGCGCCGCATCGGATCGAGTCATTTCCGTCTTCGCAATCCTGGCGAGGCAGCCATGGATGTGTTTATCGGACTTTGTTTGTTTTCGAGACGGGATTTCAACGCCTGCTGAGAACTTGGACAATCATGGAACGCTGTTCCGTCCCCAGACTCGAGCTACAACTTGCCACTTTAATGAAGGTGAGCTTTTCACCTCGATTAGAAAAACAACTCATCGGTGAATTCGTCTCCTTTAGGCGTCTGCTACGTGACTCCACTAGAGCATTGAATGCTTGTGAAAGATTATTTCGACTTCGGGAATCCGAGAAAACAAGGGAAACCCTTCAATGGAATTTGTCTCCCACCTCATGAGATTCTTAAAATTTCCGACGCCGAGTCAGGAGCGATGTGTGATGAAAAGCAGAATCCAAAGGAGACAAGGTTCAGTTTTCAACGGAGAATCTCGATTATAAGTCCACTTCACTCAGGGGGATTTTTGAATTCACATCATCAAAAGCGTTGTGAAATCTAAAACCAGCGTAAGAACTTTCCGCTTAACACTTTCCTTTCAGGAAATTCCTGTACAAACCACCACAGTAAAGTCTCGCTAACTTAGAATTTTCGGGAGTAGCGTTTTGACTCTTTTTCCAAGTTAGACAAGACAAAATCCTGAGGCGCCTTCCCGAAAACTTAAAAAAAAAAACAATCCCTCCGCGCGCGCTGTCCATGCGTTCGGATGCGTCCAACGATAAGACGCTTTCTCGGGGCTATCGTGACTTTGCGGAAGTTTCTTTTGGAGAAGGTCCCTTGCGTGAAGCCTCTGACTCCTGTCTCCTAATGCACATACATCGATTTTTGACTCGGTGCGTCGACAGAAACCGTAGCGTGCTGTCATTCTGGAACGGAGCGGAATATGACGGAAACATAAAGCGAGGAATCGAGGGAAAAAGTATCCCTTAAGCAGTGGTCTCAATTTGCATTTTACGGCAACGCCAGGAATCGAAGAAGAGAATCTTATTTCTCTTCATGCACTCACGGATGAACAACATCCGACTCTCGATGTCGTGTCTCCTCCAACACCGTGTACTTTAGTCCAACCCGGTGGTGTTCTCGGTGTATCGGTCTCGACTCCGAAGCATACATTGTGAGTTCGTTTCAGAGCAAGAATTTCTGTTGGAAAACCGACTCGAGGATCTGACAGAGCTCGCGACTGTTGAATGAACGCGAGTCTGTTGAGACAAGAGTATCACGTGATGTTTAAAACATATTAATACTTCCCCTGAGTGTGCTCCATCACTGGCAGACGCGGCTGGAAATCATTCTTCAAGCGGCCTTTTCGAATTCCTTAGTGAACCAGTCCAAGGCTTCGTCCTGAGAGTGACAGTCGCCCCAGGCTTCGTGTCTGAACAAGTATGTATTCTGACGAGTTGACAAGTAGACCAAGACTTTCTAGAGCGGGTAGTGCATTCTTTTGACAGTGGTTTCCTTTCGAGGAACAATGAGTTAAATGCGGGAGGAGTGTATTTTTGCGTTTCTTCAAGATTCATCAGCTTCAAAATGATGAGGTCGGAACATCTCTGCTCTTGGATTCAGCTGCGAACTCAGCTGATTGGCGGAACTATTGGTCAGATGGCACGTTCCTTTGTTCGAGCATCCTAATAAGCGCGCAGCGGTCGCACGTTGTCTGATCCTTGAAGATCCCTTCGGAACAAGGTCCCGAGATTTCTGGCGGTTCGTTCTGACTGAGCAATTAACTTCAATATCGGTAAGTCTCCCGTTTCCAACTCGGTCGGATCGCGTTGAGAATGAACAATTTGTACGGAACCCTCCCAGGTTCAATCTTGAGGGGAATACGATCTTGGAGGGAGCGGAAACTAACTCATTGTCAGTCGGCCGGTCCTCTTGGCATGGGACTGTAACCGTGCTTCGGCGGGGCTGAGTTTCTGGCGTCATGGAGCACCAATGACAGTTCGGTCCGTTTCCCTGGTGTCGGGTTGTGTGCGGTAGGACCCTCCCTTCACCCAGGTCGGAGTTGAATCAACCCGTGTGTCCGAAAAAGGGATCAAACGGCCGATTGTCTTGTGGTCACACGGCTAATCTTGTAACCAGAACTCGATGACAGCGGTTCGAATCTCGTGACGTGCACAAATGTGTACGTTCCGCTCAGCGTGCATCTCGACGGCCGAAAAACATGTCTGCGGGCGAACGCTACAGCATGCAAATGAGTGCACTAGACGACTGTCAATCGGGAGTGGGTTCAACGGCGTCAACTCTGTGACCGGATCCAAAAAACTGTGGTTTGCGTAGCAAGAGCATCTGTTGAGCTTGCTTCCCCCCGAAACGAAAAAGTCATCCACGGATGAAGATGCATAAGCAGAGGCGGACCGTGGGGGGGCGGGGGGGGCGGTCCGCCCCGGGCGGCACCTCTTTCGGGGCGGCATTTCTGGAGCCTGTAGACTCCGGCCTGCCGCTCCGAGCCAGGAGATCAAGCGTTCTATTTTTGCGTACCATTGTGGTTCACTCAATTGCGAATTCGTTTCGCTTTTGGGTGCATGTGATTTCCGAGAAACTCGCAGTTAGAATGGAATGAGAAAAAGTAGCCGATCGATCATTAGAATATCCGTTGAATCGCATCTGGGGCGGCAAAATTTCCATCCACCACGGGCGGCAAAATTTCCATCCGCCCCGGGCGGCACTTGGGCACGGTCCGCCCCTGTGCATAAGTGCCAATCCCGATACCACTTTGACAAAACAGCGAGACTCCCGCGAGTTGAGACATACGGGAAGTCTGAGACGTTGAAATGAAAGATCAGCGCTTCTCGGCGTACTCTCGGCTATTTGTCCCGAATCGTTTGCAAAATACTCATCTGCTGTCAATGCTTTCGGACAGAATGTTTTAGACGCCATTATTGTAAGTTGACGCCATTATTAGCGTTGATTCAAGGCTCTTAGCACTTTTCGTAGCGGCCACAAAGCATTGCTCCTTTCCCTCGCTTGAAATTTGACCTGCCGTGGGAAACTTGGGCCTTGCTTTCGTCACTCCTTTTTTGACAGCCTCGAAAACTCAAAGAAAACAGTCGAGTGAGCTGAGGTCAACAACTGAAATCCCCGCAGTTCCTTGGAAGTCGCTCGGCCGAAATCGGCGCATCGGGAGAAAACCATTTTCTTCGATCGACGCCCCAGACTCCTCTCCAACCTCACGACGTCAGACCAAACGTTTCTTTCCTCAATAAAGAACTAACGGCACTTGAAGCGAACCAACAACTCGATGCCAACGTCGATGCCTCGTTTTTCGTTCCCCGACGTGCGCCATACTAGGGACCTACTTGGAGAGTAAACACGAAACCAAACACGGAACCACTTGCTTTCGTAGCGTTCTCTTTTCGAAGTCATGTTTGGAACTGATGACATCGCATAAAATCCAACGTTCCTTCATTGAAAGTATTTATTTCAGCATAAAACACTTCTCGAGCGATATTCAGGGTGCCAACGTGCCCCGTTCGCATCAGTGTCAACTTATCTCAAGAAAAATACCATATTCCTCTAATGGAAGGGCATGACCGTTTATTTTTTAACCCTCTCTTAGGTTGTCCGTCTATCAGAAGGTACCCATTCATTTTTTCTGTCACAATCACAAGGCTCAATAATGCCCACGAAACGATGATGAACAACATGAACGCCAGATGATCTTAACAGAACGAATCGTGGGAGGTGGCACTGCACACGCGCTACCTGTACACGCACATAGCGGCGCAGCCGCCTTCGTGCTGGGGGCGCCCGTTTTTCGAAGGTGCCTTCAAACTAGAAGAAATGTGTTATTTGCTTTCCATCCGCTAAATGTTAAAACTTTCTCGAAAAGCACAGCGCCCGCAACTCCTCGATTTCCGGTGAATTCCCCGAGCTTCACTTGCTGATCATAGATCCCAAAAATATTCGATTGGAATAGGAAGATTCGGATCAAAAAAATACATCTGAGCTCAGAAAACACGAAATTCTCTAGAAAATTTCAAAAACACTTCAGTTAACACACCGGTTAATAGCTGAAACTGGGCACAAAATTTTTTAACATCTTATAGTGAGCTTGGGCGAGGGTAGTGCCGACGTATCTGTGGTGCCCACTGATTCCGGTCTCCTCTACTCGTTGACTACCGTTAGCATCAGACCGTTAGTGCCCCTCCGATGTCGATATAAAATCGTCAAGAACTAGAGTAGCGAAAAGAAAGGCCAGTCAAGCTGGAGTCTCACAGTTGAGCTCATGAAAACACTTGTTAGGAGGACTGCCCGTCTATTTCTGCGCGGCTCCGAGCTCTCGAAACATCTACGTCTGCCGGCGACATTCAAGACGTTCTTTGCACGTATCTCAGAGAGAACGGGATCCCAAAGAAAAACATGGTCTCATGCGCTGAAGATGGCGCTTTCTCTATGAAAAAAATGGTAGCCTCAAAATGATCGAAGACAGCAGTCCCGACTTGATGATCATTCATTGCGTGGTTCATCCGGAGCGTTTGGTCGCGAAAAACACGTCATCGGCTATAGACGACATTATGCAGGCCGTCATAAAATGCGTGAGCTTAACCAAAGCTCACCCGAAGCGTGAGCGGGTTGTCGAGCAGGTGTTGATTTTCCTAACATCGTAGATTACGTCCAGAAACAATTCCTAAGCGGGAATGGACCTAATGGTGCAAGTCCTACGAAAAGCTTCCGACAAGTTCCTCAGCGAAAATCTAGAAAACCAAATTACGTGAACCGTCACGGCGAAGCACCTCGTGGGCCCTGAGCAACGTCGGGCGAGTACCACAGAGGACGTCCGTCAACCCTACATACACGCCGGAAGTAGTCGAAGAGGCTCGAAGCACTAATGTGTACATCGCTACTGAGCAATACGTGATGCGTCGCGATGAAGCGCGACCGGGGCGCTGGTACCGAATAAATGCGATCAAGCCTGCTTCACTTTCTTCAGATATTCTTATGAATTATGAATTAAGTTTCGACAAGGATTATAAATCTGGGTCCGAAGGACTTTACTTGACGCATTTCGTTTCTTCCGTTCCGCACACTTTCTTACAATCCTCGCAGGATTCGAAATTATTTCCGCCCGCCGTGTCCCCTTTGGCGATCTTGGCACTGAAAGTCTGACAAGTATCTGCCGTGCCGTTGTAGAAATAGCGGGTGCTCTGCAATAGACCGAAGCCTTCTCCACGCGGCGGTTCAAGCGAGCACCTGTCTTCAACTTGATGCAGTCGAAATAGAATGGAGATTTAGAACAAAGTCTCGTTGAGCTGTTTGCCACCAGGTGTAGGATACGGGAGTCTCAAAACTAGTGGCACAGCGATCCGGGAGTTACTCTCGATCTGATGCCCCCACGAGAAGTTCCGAAGGTCATTGGATGCCCCAGAAGGTCTGATTGACCTCGAAACCCAATGCCAGCTCCTCACAAAGGCATTCCAGCGTCCTAAGAGCACTCGAAGAACCTCCGAAACGGGGAATAATCGAGAAGTTCTGCCCCACAGCCCATGCCTGGATAAGAGCCCGGTTCACCGATCCGTTTGACAGAAAAAACTACTCTCCCATTCAGGGCTTTCATAATCCTTCCTGATTCTAACTGCGGAACGAATCGATTGAGACACGCGTGACAAATTCCGGTTTGGTTCAGATAGTGTGAATGATCTCCATGAATTTCCTTTCCGAAGTGAGCGTCGCGGAAGGTGCGCTTAATGAAGGAGCCTGGAAACGACAACTGGCTCCCGATTTGAAATTTTATTTTGCATGAAAAGTGATATTCAGCCTTCGAAATCACAATGCCAGGCTGTCGTCGCCGGCGATGCACTGGCTATAATCTAGGAAAAATGTCACGAACTTCTCTGAAGGTCGACGGGTTTTTTGACAAAGGCAACATTGCGTATATATTTTCTCTTAAAGTTATTTTGTGGCTATTCATTTCCACTACGAATCGTTTGAGGCTCTTGTTATCGTCCTCGTCTTCCGACCGTGGACGGGGTGGAACCTTTCCGATTTGCAGCTGCGACATATCGTATTTGAATGTCATCTCCTGATTTCGAAGATGCTTGATAGATTCGAAAATGTTGGCGTGAACCTTCCCGATCATCTGGTTCATGGCTTGATGCCATCCCTCAAGATGCTCGGTGGTACGTGGGCCGTAGTTGGGATAGTTATCTAACAAGGAGCGAGGGAAAACAGAATAGTTTTCCAGCCAATTGATGACGAAATATTCTTCGAAATCCTCAAGGAGCTGCTGAAAAGGATGAGTCGATCCTGGAGAATGGGCGTTGGTCTCCGACCAAGCTTCATCAATGCGGTTCAACTCAACGAAAGCCCATCGAGCGCACTAAACATTCCACTTCTGGCTACTCATAATGAGCGTCCTAATTCTTGCACTTCTCGCCACAGACATTGTCCGAAATGAAAGTTGCAGCCCTTCAACTCGGGCGCCGGAAAGACATTCCGAATTGCGGAACATTAGCCCGTGAAAAACCGCGTGGTCTTGCAAATTTAACATCCGTGAACATGTCAAGGCAAGAAGAACGCGAAGGGAGACATCAGTTTCCGGTATAAAGCGTCCAGCGCATAGCGCTGAGTGTACTGAGACGGCACAATTTTGAACGTACCGTCAAGGCAAACCGTGGGCGCCTAACAAAGAGCGGTCATCATGGGTATCGTCGAGAACCCCAGCATCCGCTCAGCGGTACCGTCGTCGATTTGCAGGAACAGTCTGTCATCGCGAGTCTTCGTCCATGATCCCTGAGTCCAAATTTCTTGTATCGTTTGTGGCAACGCTGGCCGAACTGCAGCCCGAGCGCGAAGAAGGATCGTGGATGCGGAATAGAACGTCGGGCGAGCTGCCGCAATCTCTTCTTCCGCGTACTGCTCTTAGAGGTGACGGATTAACGCGGCTCTAATGTCATCAGATCAGTCTCTAATGTTATCAGAATGAGATCAATGAAATGATTTCTCGCTTTGCCAAGTATATTTCATTCGATTAGTTTCAGAGTCAGAATCATGGAGGAGCATAGAAGCCTTGCATGGGAGGGAAGTTTTTTCGGTCAAACGGATTCGGGCAAACAGTGTCGGTGAAACGCAGTTGGTCGAACGAATCCGGTGGACCGAACAGTAACCCATGCATGGAGCTCCGATGAGGGGCGGACGGCACCCTCCGCCCCTCCACCTTCAGATAGATAACTTCTCGAAAGACCAAAGTATCCTCAAAATGTTGCCCCTTGTTCAGACCACATGTCCGATCGGTTCGAGAACGAATCTCAAGAAACTCACCTTTTGCGTCATCTGTCGCGGGCAGGTTGGTAGAGGTGGGCGACAAGACAAAGCCCACCGCTATGATCACGCACATTGCTACCATTACGCAAGTTTTGCTATCGCATTTTCGAGTTGCGGCTTGCCACCAGCTCTTCGGTCGACTGCTAACGCTGGACGATTCAGATGATTCGAGACTCATATTCCCCGCAGTATCAAGACTGAGCCGAACACGGATTTCCGTTTATTGGAACGACCGAATGTCTTCACTCGTCGACTGCGTCCAATGACGCCGAATCGTTATTTTCGATCTAACGATTACAGAATGTTTCAGAGAATGGATGCTACAGTTTATATTTCAGCGTGGTCGCTGTCGAGAATTGTTCAAAAATGGTTTTAGGTAAGGCGCATTGGGTCGAAACTTCTGCCGGAAATGACTCCACGTCGGTCGCTTATAAATATGGCCACCGAAAATTCGCAGAAATACGCATGTCAAATCAAGAAATAATATGCATGCAGAAATCTACACCACTGCACCACAAAAATGCCACTACATTGATCTTGTGCAATTGATTCAAGGTCGTCTTCTGCGAGAAGTCGAGTTAACACTTCATATCGTATTCTTCCGGTATACCGTAGAAAATGGTACCTTTTTTTAAGATGTGTTTTTGCGGACAGAAGTTGATGGCGTAGTCGTCCGCAAAATCCAATGGCAAGGTGTTGACGATGATTTAGATTTCAACTGGCACATGATTGTTTAAGTCCCCGTTCAATATCGCAATCTTCGGATTCGCATGAAGGGAATTCGGGGCTGATCAATCACGCAAGTATCGAATTCAATGCTGGAAATACACTAAAAGTAGGAGGATATCTGAACCCGTTGAATACAGAAAAGTGTAGAATTTGTCCAGCCGTCAACGACAGTCGACTTGTACAGCACAGCAATACTTCAGTGGATTCTCGACCCATTTATCCGATCGTTTCTCTGGTGTTCGTACTTTCCAGTTTGAAATCATGCCTAAACCAGAGACGATAGCAAACTGTGCGCTTCCGCGAATTAAAAACCCGAGAATGATTGCTTAAAAATATTTGCAAGATATGTTCCGTGTGACGTCGGTTTGTGGCTTTCCCGTATCTACCTATTCTCGACGGGCCTCTTAACCCCGCGACTGTAAATCTCTCGCTGTGGTAGTATTTCCTGCAGCTAGAATAGTAATGTACCTTACCACAGCGGTACTTCAGCGGCCTTGCCACGTCAATGGATCCAAAGATGACAGCGAGACGTTATGGAACTGAAAGTGCGCGAGAGCACACGAGAACAATCGAATAGTTTGGAGGTAAGGTGGGGCGACTGGGGTTACCGGTACAACGCTCTGACGGGTGATGTTGTGCACGTCTCGAGGAAGAGGAGGGGAAAGCGGAAGCAAAACAAATTGGATTCCTCGCGCGCGAACCCTCGCGATCAGGATTTCGTCAGCATTCAGTCGCTGAAGTGAGTCATTGCTTGTTCAGTTCTTCGCGTCGAATCGGAAACATGTGAGCTCATTACTCTGCAGTGTATTCAATCCCAAACTCACGAGAAAATAAGAGAAATACAATAGTTAGAGATTGAGGAACTTGAGCCGTGCCGCATTCGTTTGCGAAATTTCCTCTCATGACTCCGAGCATTAGAGCGTCATAGAAGATGAATGATTTCGCGGGAGAAACCTTTCTGAGCTCCCTTGAATAGGACAGAATATTTCACGGCTATGGCGAATGAGTCTCACGGAGAATGGATGACGCCTAGCCCACTCTGCTGTGTAAAACGGCTATTCATGTAGTTTTTGCGATTTTTCAAGGGGTTATCAAAACGTTCCGGAGGAGCCGTGCACACACATCGGAGGATTACCGAGCTGTCGGAGAAACAAATTCAGACCTTCACGGGCCTCACCTATGAGGAGCTGACGATACTCGCATCGAGTCTGAAAGAAATGCGAAATGTAGGAGGTCGTTCAAGGACTGATGATATTCCTCGTCAAGGTGCGTACCGGTCCCTCCAATGATACGGTCGCCGCCATCTTCGGGCTGCTCCGTTCCCAGTATGTGAGCGATATTATGCAGTCTGTGATCAACGCTTTTGAAAGTAGCGTTCTTCCTTCTCAATTCAGTCTCTCCGCTCGTTCACGAGAGGACCTGATCCAAAATGAGACGTCACGCTCCGTGGAAGCACTCCATGGAACGGATAGACTGGCTTTGATCTTCGACGGGACCCACCTCCACCAAGGCAAAAGTGCCAACAGCTCCTACCAGAGAAAGTCGTACTCTGGACAAAAAAAGACACATCTCTGCAAACCCTTCACGATTTGCACGACTACTGGATACGTTGTCGACATGTCGATGCCTTCCGTTGCGAACCTGAACGATGCCGAAATCATGAAGTGGGCTCTCGCAAACGGTCTCGACGACTTCCTAGAGAGAGGAGACGAGTGCTTCGTAGATAGAGGATTCAGAGATGTGAAAAGAACTTTGGAGGAAAAAGGTTTCACTGTCTGTATGCCGGTTTGTAAGGGCGGACGGAAGCAGTTGGAGGCACATGAAGCTAACGAGTCTCGATTCGTGACCAAAATTCGGTGGGCCGTGGAAGCAGTTCACGGCATCATCAAGCAGAAATACAGAATTTTCGATCACCGAATCGATAATAACCTTCTTCCCAAGATAGGAACAATGCTGAGAATCGCGTGCCACATTAACGACATTTTCGGCAAACGTCTAAACTCCGATCAAACCATGTTCGATGAGGTTGTCGGACGCATGTTACAGATGAAGAACATGCCGAATACGTTGGGCGAGGAGGTCGTGGCAAATAGATGGAACAGAGTCCAAAGACCGTGGTCCTTGGTAATATCTGACTTGATTCGAGACTTCCCGGAGATGACCGAGAAGGATCTGAAGATTTTCTTCACTGGAACGTATCAGTTAGCGCAATCAGCATCTTATCTGGCCGAAATCCTCAACGAAGACGACACGCTCAGCGTGAGGTATCTCCGCGAAAACAACAATATGCTGAGAATGGAAGTTCAGTCGCGGCACGTGAGGAGCAAACAGTACAAGTGCTGCATCGAGTACGAACCGGATTCGATCGGGTATGCGGGAATTCGACGACATACCTGTGAGTGCGCCAACGGAGCTCGCACAGTTGGCTGCTGTTCACATGTTGCCGCCGTTGTCTACTACCTTTCTCACGCTCGATATCTATCCAGGATAATCAGATCAGCGGAAATTCTGAGCTCCCACTCCAACGAAGGTGGCAATGTTCCAGTCATCGATGAGAACAGTGACGAAGATTGATTGCAACGATGTTGACGAGCATTGTGGATAAACTAAATGGCCTTGTTAGTGAATACGCGGGCAAACTCAGCGGAAGGTTTTCCTTGGGGGTATTACAGATACAGTTGGCAATTACGACCCCAAAAAAGAGAGATTTTCGGTAGAAAAATCGCAAAAAGCATGGGTTAGCCAAATAATTACAGAACCGTGTGGGTCGGATCGGTTTCCCTAGTGGGAGGGAAGTCTGAGAAAATCAATCTGCCGTATAAAATACTCAAAAATCCGAAAAATCGTAAATTGAAGTCGGCACTTCTCATAGGAGAAAACTTGTTCCGAACCCCCTTATCCAGCTGTACCTTTCGTTGAGTAAAGAAAATAAAGAAAAATACCTTTCGTAGCCGCCAGGCACCTCGCTGGCGACTTGCCATCGTATGGAGACCTCTGCGAAGCGAGATTCGGGCACTCAACTCTGCAATGATGTTCAAGAGAGCTCTACTGGCGAGCCTGCCAGTTGAGCTACCATCTGTGATATCGTAGTCAATAATTTTCACACATACAATAATAATTCTCCTCTAGGTAATCAATTAAACAAAACAAAAACATGCGCCCGACGGCAGCAGCTCCTTCAATAAACAAACTTGTGAACTAAAAACTTGTTTGACTCAGGTCCATCTCGCATCAACTTCCAAAATCGATTTCATTACACGTTAAAGCGAAACAACTCATAATCAAGGAGACGCGTTGCAGTTTTTCCTCAGCCTCCAGAGTATAGACTCTCATTTCTCATCTCATCCATATAGTCATCGAGTACAGTAGGGTCCCGGTTAACGAACGATCCGCTCAACGAACACGCTCGATTCCACACCCCTGGTCCGCTCTTCGAACCGTTGATCCGGTTAACGAACCACTTGGAAAATATGATGCATGAGGAATTAATATGAATACACTCCCATTACACAGAGAATTCATGCGCGCAGAAATATCTCTTGTATGGAATGCTCTCCTGATGAACTCTTTTCTGATGGGGGTCAGTGATTATACGTGTTCCGTGTCGAACGAGGTTCTTTTCCTTGGCGTCAATAACGAAAAAGTAAAGATAGAGAAAAAGTAAAGAAAGAAAAGAGCACGATAAAAATGGTTTGAGATATAAATTGAGGATCACAGTAGATCTTCTCTTGATTCAAGCTCGTATCATTAAAACTTTAGCAAAGCGGAGTTAATCGTGGTTGTGGTTGACGAAATGGTGTTCATCTCGACTGCCTGGAGCGGATTCTTTTCCTCCTCATAGGAATCAATGTTGAAGCGTATTCCGGTTAACAAACGATCCGGATAACGAACATTCCGTCGGAACGGATTAAGTTCGCTAAGCAGGACCCTACTGTATTTGGGATTAGCTGCAGATCCGAAACGCTTCGTTCCGCTTGAGTGTTGGTCTCGGTCTCGACTTCTTCTGTCGAGAACACGGGGTCCGTATTTTGTGAAGAAACAATTTAAGAACCTCGTGTCATCAGTGAAAGGCACATTAGGAGCTGGAGAAAACATAAGCTCGATTCCAAGGATAAGCCTCTTCGTTTCATCGAAAAGATTGACTTCTTCATTCCACCGATGACGACTGCGTATGGACAGTTTTCTGGCCCGCGGCTGGTTCTCGAACCCGAATTTGGCCCGCCGGCACTTTGAATTTGACACCCTTGCTCTACAGTTTGGAACAGAGTACCTTACGTCCGGGATGACAACCATGAGAGTTCAGGAAACACCGAAATACCACTCCCTCCAGTTGTTGACCATCCGGTATTACAACCATAAGGTCAGCTGCTCCATTTGATGATGCAGCAGTTCAAGAATTAGGAACTAGTTCCTTGCTATCTCTAATTCCAACCCGAACGGGGTTGAAACGAAACCAAACTATAAGACGTTCCAAAACGGATCTCTGAAGCTTTGCCGGAGGAACCTTGTCGCGAGGAAGTTCTCAAATCAAGTTTATGTCTACCTTCACTTCGTTTTGAGGAATCGTGTGGGCGACGGAGAAAGACCATCTCTTCCGGTCGATCTGTGAGAGCGACGCTGACGTGCGCCGTCTTTGGTGAGAGTCGAAAAAGCTCAAGCTGGAAGAGGTGCAGGTTTGGAGCAAAAATTACTCACAGATTCGATCCCTTTCTCAGATAACTTGGAGCTCTGTGGAAAGAAGCTTCAAAATGAACACTGAGTCACTCGTCGAAAATGAATCGAAGTCTCCTTGTGTGACCATTTTGTCGAGTCTGTCCGTGCATGAATAGTTGAAAGTGTTTCAACGAAAAACAATTTCGAATATACTCAGCATACAAGCTCCGGGATCTTCTGAAGAGAGTTTAAGTTCACAGCATTGATCATCAGCAAACTTTGCATAGGTTTGAAGTGCTCAGTCAGTGTCAGTGAGCGTCTCTTCCCTCGAGTCGATCACTCTCTAGTCTGTGCAGCTTGTGCTTTGACGCTCCTTCGCACAAAATCTCATCAGTTCGATAGGCCTGCTTTTGAAACTTGAAAGTCGACGGTATTTTGCAGAAACTCATTGAGCCCGCGTCAAGTTGAAACGCCGCGGAACGTTATGGAAGCCAGGGATTTGCTGATAACGAACTAGATGGTCCGTTGGCTTTGCGGGACTTTTTCTAAATGGAAAATATTTATTGTAGATCCTGTGCTCTCCATCGCTGCCGACAAACGGCTCTCTGATATTGTTTCAAGCGGTTTCACTTTCAAGCGGTCGACCTTGCAAGTGTTCGTGAAAAATCAACAGCATGGCTGTCGGATCGCGCAACGCTTCCCTGCTTTTGATGCTTGCGGCCCAGACTTCAAACGTGATCGTGCGAAGCTCAATCGAAAATGCCGCAGTGGACGCAGGTTGCCCGAAACTGGCTCCCGGTCTCGAGCGAATGGCGATGGGAGTAGACATCACCAAACTGGACCTGTTCCATGACTACACAGTCGACACTGACGATGGCTTTACCGACAAAGTCATAGAGTACACTTGCACCGAGGGCAAAACGTGGGATAGTCCTTACGACGGCAAGACGTACCAGATCCCGGATCAGATTGATGATTTCTCCGCGCTGTCAGCGGGCATGGTTATTTCGGAGGCAAACGTCTACTCGCAGAAGGACGACCTGAAAAAAGAGATGGCGTTAGAGGTGGGCCTTGACTTGAGCACAGCGTGGGCTTCTTTCTCGTCAAGCCTCACGTACAAGAGCTCATTTCAGAACCTGCAAGCCCTCAACAAGTCGGCAGGGTCCAATAAGGCTCACGTCACCGTCGCTCAAGCAACATTCGCACCTGCTCACTTCGTCGGCAACTCTTCACTCTCGAAGTATTTCATCTTCGAGATTGAAGATCTGCCACCTGTCTTCAACAACACCAGTGAGAAGGAGTACTTCAAACTGATACGATCTTATGGAACACATTTCTTCCACCGTGGCCACTTTGGCGGCTCCTTGTCCATCTGGTTCGCTATCAGCAAATCCTTAGGGTACGTGATGTCATCAAGTGAGCTGAATGCGCAGGTCCAGGCCAGCTTCCTCACGATCCTTAAAGCCCATGGCGCATTCTCAGGAGATACCGTTAACGTCACCGACCAGTTCAAGAGCAACAGCAGTCACACGGAGCGCTACTTCGGGGGCCAGGCGAACCTGTTCGACTCTGAGGGCTTCAAGGCATGGTGGTCCACGATCGCCGGCAATCCGTGGTTGCATTCGGGGTCCCTAGTGCCAGTCACGGATTTGCTCAGCGACTCAAATCCGAAAAAAACTGAACTCGTGAAAGCCATTGAATGCTACAAACTGAAGACAGGCGTCAATGAGACGCGAACCCTCATCCAACTCTACCAATCCTTCCATCCGAAGTATGCTGCAGACCAGGTTCTCGAGCAAGCGTTGCACAGGCTGAGCTACGAGAACATCACGTTAGAGACTCTATCAACTATCGACCGCGAGGTACAGGATTACACAATAACGCCCAGCTGGTTTGCCTCCAACTTCAAGTTGTGCCAGACAGTTCCTTTCCAAGAACCGTGCTGCACGCCATTCGGAAAAACGCCGGACAAAGTCCCTTCCAGCAATCATATGGACTCTTTTTCTCTATTTTGGGACGTTAGCAGAGCATTGGACCCCAAACTTCTCGATATCGTGCGGTCGAACGCCACTTTTTTCATCAACGAGACAATTTCCCCGGAAAGCGAACGTGAGATTCTTTCATCCCCTTCAGCTTCGAATGGTGGACAATCTCTAATTTCGTTACAGGCGAGTTCGTATACAGTCTGTGCATTAGAAGTGAACATAATCTCAGCTCCCGCATGGATCAAGTATATGCACTTTGGAGTCCGCCTCGACATTAAAGTCCCCCCGTATTGGTGGCTGCTCGACCCGTACCAAAAATACGGATTCTCGACTCGGCCTGGGGATACGGTCGCCTTCTTCATTTCGCCCGCGCCTCTGTAGCACCGCTTTCTTCCACAACAACTTCGTTTATGGCTTTTTTGAAATGGAATCGAATTGATTTGCCTCAGACGAGACAGAATGGTTAAAGCTTCACGGTCATCCAAACGAGAGTGACAACCGCGGCGCAGCGTAATTTCGCAGACGCGCAGCAATTTCAGCTTTTTCCTCTGTCTCTGTAGTGGGATTGGAGGCAGCGCCTCGTAACAATAGATCATGTGGCAGAAAGGATTGAACATTTGCTCTGTGACTCCGTCCGCCTCGAGACAAAATTGGCGGGAACGTCTTCGACCACACCAGGAGGAACGGGTACTCCATCATCGACTTTTGTCGATTTACCTGGCTGGGCTTCGGCGAATGCTCTTCCGAAATAAAGCATTTCTCTCGAGGGAAAGAAGCAGCAATTTTTCCAGCGAAACAAAACTCTTAAACCGAGGAAGTCGGCCGCTACTAACAATAAGACAAGTCCACCGAGTCAAGCGCATAGCAGAATTTCGTCTTGCAATTCTTGCTTGAGATCTGTTGGGATATAGGTAGCCTTCTTATTCACCTGAATGCTGAAAGGGAACATTCCATAATGATGGAATAATAATATTAAGGGGAATAAGGGTCTACTTGATGCGGGAACGATGGAGGACGTGGATAAAGAACTCGAAGGACAGTTCGAAGGCTACGGTGAGAATCGAAAACCCGCGCACCTCCCGAGTTACGTCGTGGTTGAGGAAATTCCGTGAAGGTAGATCAAGTAAAATATCGATAAACAAATCTTGGTGGGACGCTTCGGAAGGAATGGGATCTCCATTGCACCAGGCGCTTCTGAAGACGCGGCTTTGGAGGGAAAAATTAGCTGATCGGATAAATGATTTCATGAAACAAACACGCCGAAGAAGTCTCTTGACTGCTGAGAAAGCCGTATTGTATCGGGTAACAACTCTCATCTTGTCTCCTGCTATTGTTGCGACTTGCGCTGCGTTTTTCCTCAATATTCATGGGACTTTGGTGATACAACGCTCGTCTACATTGGGGAACAAACCCAATGAAAGTCACGATGCCGTACCTGACTGTTCGGCTCGCACTTGGGAGTCAGGTGAGGGAGGACGGGGCTGGTTAGCGCAAGGGGCACGTTGGCACAAGAACGGGGTAGAGGAAGCTTGCACCCGGTTTTGGATCGCTACGGTTGCCACAAGTTTGTGCTTTCCCGGCTTTGAACTACGTTCCACTAGGATCGCAGATTTTCGATATAAACAAAAATTCGACGCGACCGAGGAAATCATAATCGATGACGAGCGACGAAGAACAACGTTATCAGATCACAACATAATCATTGGAAAGATCAGTTTGGATCATGATATCGGCGACAAAACCCATAGACAAATATCCATCCTGAACTCTCTGAAAGCCGCCGCGATAGCAGAAGGTCGGATGCTGCGGAGAGTGCAGGAGGGAATTGTCTCATATGCTGATTTCAAGGACGATATCGAGGTAGCAACAAGAATGGCAAGTTCGAAGTTGAAACCCAGAAATCGACAGATCCTCCACTCAGAAGAGATAGAGAGGGAGACAACGCTCCGTCGAGAGGCCAACCGATCCTACAGAGCGGCTAGAAAGGCCGGCGTGGGAGAGGAGGAAGCTCTTCGGAACTATAGAGAACAGCAACAGAGGGTCAGAAAGGCAGTGGAGAGGGCACAGAGTGAAAAAGAGAGGAGAACTCTGACTTTCGTACTAAGCGCTCCACGCCAAGAGAAGTGTCGGCGTTTCTGGAGAGTCGTGAACCGACTCAGGAGAGGAAAAGAACACAAAGTGGGAAAGCTTAAATCTGAGACGGGGGAAGATGTACCACCGAACCAGATGGAAAACCATCTCACAAGGGTCGCACAGAAAATCTTCAACGGGCGGAAGCCTAGGGAAGAGAATCTTGGGAGGCTCACAGTAAACGGAATCGTCATCAGCGACGAGGACGTGGACAAGGCGATCTCCTCCATGTCTAAATCATCCGCAATGGGTCTAGATAAGATACCAGCAGGAGTGATTAAGGACTTGGGGGAGATCGGTCGTCGGCTGATCGTCGACCTCTTCAACAGAATATTGAGAGGGACAGAAGATATGCCAGAAGATTGGAGAGACGGGAGGGTCACAATGATCGAGAAGCAAAACTCGATTAAAGGTGACCTACTCACATATCGTCCAATTACAGTTTCCCCAGTATTGTACCGAGTATTCACGAAGATCTTGGGAGACAAGATAATGAGGTGGATTGAGGATAACAATATCATGGGGGAAATGCAATCCGGCTTCAGGCGGGACAGGCGAGGAGAGGACAATATCTTCATTCTCACCAGTGCTATAGAGCTGTCGCGAGCCCAAAAGAAGGGCATGGTATGTGCTTTTCTGGACTGCACAGCAGCCTATGACCGGATCTGTAGAGAGAAGCTATGGAAGACCCTCGGCGACATGGGAATGGACGAGTCATGGGTAAACCTACTCCGCGGTTTGTATTCGGGAAACAAATGCAAACTTCTATACGGAGAGCATAGCTCAGAATGGGTGGAAACAACGGAAGGACTCAGACAGGGATGTCCGCTGAGCCCAACCCTATTCATGCTCTACATCAACTATCTGGAACCGAGACTACAAGAAAGCAAATGTGGTTTCAGAGTGAGAACGAAAGGGAATTTCTGGAAGACAAGAGAGAGAAAATTCTTCAACATTCCGGGAATGCTCTTTGCTGATGATCTTATCCTTATCGGACAAGACTACGAGGAGACAGAGAAACTACTGGCCATCACGACCGATTTCGGAAACGAGATGGACCTAAATTTCAACCCCGCGAAAAGTGCCATAGTGGTCTTCTCCAGGTCGAACGCAGGAACAGCAAGAGAACTGGAGATTCAGGGGAAGAAGATTCCTCTCTGTCGAAACTACAAATACCTGGGTATTACATTCTCCGACTCACATAACTATCTAGATTGCCAGGAGTCGATCTGGAGAGAGAAAGCCGAGAAAGTACTCAACCAAATGCATGCACAGTCGCTCTGGGGTTTTAATAGATTCGAAATCTCAAGACTGATGTGGAAAGCAGTGGCTGTACCAGCTCTCACGTATGCAAATGCAGTCACAGTAATGCCCAAAACTCTTCAGAAGAAACTGACGACATCCCAGAACGCGGCAGGTAGATACGCTCTTGGTATTCCCGCCACCATGGTAGCTAACGAGTTTGTTAGCGGAGAACTGGGATGGTCTTCCTTCAGAGCAAGAGAAGCTCAAAGCAAGATTCGTTACTTCGCAAGAGTCAGGTCGATGCCTGAACATAGATGGCCGAAAGCCATAATGCTCATGACCGACCTTATAGGAGTCAAAACAAAGACAATCTTGGAAGTGGAGCACCTGACCCGAGAGTTTAACCTGCAGGATGAGCAGCTGAATTTCTCGGCGGACGGCAGACCGCTTTTGGGCATTTTCAACTCCACAGTCAAGAAGAAGATACAGGAGGTAGAAACCAACAAATGGATAGAAGCGATGAAGTCGAAGTCCAGCCTGTCCCTCTATCGGGAACACACGACAGAACGTGGAATGAAGGGACATATCTACGAGAACAGCCGTGGTTCCTCTCTACTCGCCCTATGCAGAGCGGGCATGCTCAATACCAGGGGCAGAAGAGACGACTCCAACCCAGGTCGAGACGACACATGTCTGAGGTGCGGAATGGTTCCAGAGACAATGAGTCACATAATCTTCGAGTGCAATGAAAACTACTTTGGAGAGGAAGAACTGCTAAGCCGGCTCGGATTCGCCGAACACCGATCTTCCGAACAAATCGACCGAACCAAGAGTATCCTGGAGAACTGGGAGAAAGAAACATGTAATATCCGATGAGCGGAGCTCACCTCTGAAGCGAAAGAGTCATGTAACATGAGGATAATAAAACCGATACCGATACCGAATTTCAGATTAAATACGATATAATCGCTGCGTGAAACATTCCGCAAAAGTTGTAGAAATATCCGATTTGGGAAATGAAAGCTGCCTTACAGTCTCCATCCATGGCGGCTTCTCGGGAAGCAAGTAGAAAAAGGAAATATTGTGTCATTTTCACTAATACTTGAATATCTTTTGATATCGCGCGAACGTGCCCCGGGTCAGATGCCTACTTGCCCCGCCTTTGAAGCTCGTTGGCACCGCATCGTCGAGTTGCTTCAAATGCCCCCAGCTCTCGATGGAAAAAAGATACTTCTGTGTTGATATCATGAGGTTGTAGGCTAGAATTCTGAGACGCCGATAAAAAAATTCACTCCACGTGCAAATGTGGGCAGGCTACGCAACCAGACGTGAATTCGGTGCCCAATAGCCCTTGCCTCCCCATCGTCCGATATATATCGTCTTGCAACGCATTTTGGTATCAATTGACTTCTCTTACAGACGAATCCGCCAAACTTCATCGCAAGTGGCCGCACATTTCCGCTGCCTTATTGGATACCGATCGTTCGTCTCCGGATGAAGTTTCAGAATACCGGAAAACCACAACATATATCCGCGTGGGATTTCCCTCCTCGGTTATCTGTAGTGGGTTGAAGCTAGGGCGAATCCGTTCGTATCGAAACAACGATTTTGTCCCCGAGAGGGCTGAAACAATCAATAAGGTACATGAGAAGCTCTCGCATAGCCCGTGACCGAGCAAACCCGTTGAACGAGTCCCATTTGGATACTTCCGAAACAATACGATCCGATACATTCTTCCGATACATGCCTGATGATTCCGATGTGGAGACTGATTTTCCCTTTGTGAGGCGGGTATATGGCTATCCCTCCCGTGACAACTCGTTGGTTCCACTCTCGACGAAACCATAATTTCGGTGAAACGATATCATTGTTGGTCAGCAGATCTGAATCAAGTGTCCTCGTTCGATCGCATTTCACGCAGCCTTCGATTCTCCATCCCGTCCGTATCCCGTCGTGTCTTCGAATAACGCTATTCAAGAAGCCGCTCCCTCGGAAATTATTTTGATTCCGTCTGTGCATGTCTTTGAGCCCGCGCTTATCTCAGAAGCTGCCACGTAAGCGAGCAATTTGCAGATAGCGAAACAAAAGGAGAGCCGGCTTAGTGGGAGTCAACGTTTCGAAAATGAGTCAGAGGATGCATAATGGAAAGAGACGCTCTCCGCAGGCGGACTCGTAGGCGATATTCGAACTACATTACGAAACCTCCTCTCCATGGAAAATCCAAATACATTTACAGATTCCGTGCCGCCCTACACCGCTGCCAAAAAACGGCCCTCTGATATTGTTCCAACTACCTACGCGGGAAGCTGGACCTCGTCTCGCTGGTACCCGTGTCAGTGTTTGTGCCAGAATCTACACCATGGCTGTGGGATTGCGCCTAGCTTCCGTGCTCCTTCTGGTTGCAATCCAGGTTCCAAATGTGGTCGTTGAAAACCCACTCGACAATGCTACAGTGAACGCAGGCTGCCCAAACCTGGCTCCCGGTCTCGAACGGATGACGATGGGAGTAGACATCACCAAACTGGACCTGTTCCATGACTACACAGTCGACACCGACGACGGCTTTACCGACAAAGTCATAGAGTACACTTGCACCGAGGGCAAAACGTGGGATAGTCCTTACGACGGCAAAACTTATCAGATTCCGGATCAGATAGATGAATTTTCCGCGCTCTCCGCGGGCATGGTTATTTCGGAGGCCAACGTCTACTCGCAGAAGGACGACCTGAAAAAAGAGATGGCGTTAGAGGTGGGCTTGGACTTGAAGTCATCGTGGGCTTCCTTCTCGGCAAGTCTCACTTACAAGAGTTCATTTCACAGCTTGCAATCCCTAAACAAGTCGGCAGGGTCGAACAAGGCGCATGTCACCGTCGCTCAAGCAACATTCGCACCGGCTCGCTTCGTCGGCAACTCTTCACTCTCCAAGTATTTCATCCTCGAAATCGAAGATCTGCCACCTGTCTTCAATAAGACCAGTGAGAAGGAGTACCTTCGACTAATAAGATCTTATGGAACACATTTCTTCCATCGAGGCCACTTAGGCGGCTCCTTGTCCATCTGGTTCACCATCAGCAAATCCCTGAAGTTCTTGATGACATCCAGTGATTTGAATGTGCAAGTCAAGGCTAGTTTCCTCACAATCCTCAAGGCTCACGGTGCGTACTCAGGACATATCGAAAAACTGGACGAGCGGTTCACGAGCAATAGCAGCCACACGGAGCGCTATTTTGGAGGTCAGGCGAACCTGTTTGACACTGACGGCTTCAGAGCATGGTGGAAAACGATCGCCGGCAACCCATGGTTACATTCGGGGGTCGTTGTGCCAGTCACGGACTTGCTCAGCGACTCGAATCCGAAAAAAGCTGAACTTGTAAAAGCCATTGAAGCCTACAAATTGACGACAAGCGTCAATGAGACGCGAACCCTCATCCAACTCTACCAGTCCTTCCATCCGAAGTATGCTGAAGACCGGGTTCTTGAGCGAGCGCTGCTTAGGTTGAGCTACGAGAACATCACGTTAGAGAGTCTATCAGCTATCGATCGCGAGGTGCAGGAGTACACGATAACGCCAGACTGGTTCGGTACCAATTTCAAGCTGTGCCTAACAGCCTCCTTGCAAGTAAAGCATTGCACACCATTTGGCCGGACACCAGAAAGGACCCACTCCAGCTTTTCGATGCGCAATGCCAGTGTCACTTGGGAGCTTGATGGTCCATTGAACCGAAAACTTTTTGATATCGTGCGGACGAACGCCACCTTCCTCATGAACGAAAGATGTTCGCCGGTAAGTGTTCTTCTCAAGCGCTTGACCTTCGATTTCTATACAATATTTGATTCTGATATTTTTTACAGTTCCCGTTGGTCTGCGCCTCTTCCACAGAATATGGTATAAACTCTACCTCAGCTCCCGCCTGGATCAAGTATACGCAGTTTGGAGTCCGCTACGATAATGTTAACGGTACACAGTGGTATCTGAACGAGCCGTTCAAGCAGTTCAATGTCACCTACTGGCTTGGAGGCACGCTAGCCTTCTTCGTCGTGCCCGCGCCTCTGTAGCTCCCTTGTTACCCGGAAACCAGCGGTCATAGCTCCGTGTGATGTCGGCGCGACTACGTGCGCAACATGCACGAGCGTCAATAATATTCATTGAATGCCCCCGAACTGCGTCGGGATGAGAAGAGGAAGAGCGCAACATTTGAATGGGAACAGGGATACATCGAATCTCAAATCATCTTCTCCTTCCTGCCAGCATTCGAACCCTCTGACGGAGGAAACGCCGATTTCTTATCATTTTGTGATCCGTTCCATCCACCATGTTGTAAGGCCTCCCGTCTCGGTTTTCCTTCTCGATGACCCCTTTCTTCCATTTTTGCTCGCCCGTCTATGAAAGTACACGGGTCTACATTGCTCGGGACATGTTCAAGAGTCTGCTTGCGTTCACCGATTGGTTCCGTCGTATTGGAGTTATGGGCGGGGACGGGAAATGCCCCATTGATAGTCAACACTGATCCCGGAATAAATTTTCGAAGGAACTCGTCATGTGTCATGATGTGTGCTGGAACGAGAGGCGATAGATTTGGCCTCTGTTGCCTCTCGATCCGCATCGAGAGTTGTTCAGACATAAGCCGAAAAGGGGCGGACACTCGAGAAGAGTACCAACATAGCTTCTGGGATGTTCATGCGTTCTCTGAGTCCACCCAGATGGTATGCTCACGACTGAAACACCGTGTCAGATTTGACTTGTAGGAGATGTTGTGAATTTCAGGCACTCGTCCTCTTCGTTGAGCAAATGGGAGCGTAATCTACGCACGGCTGGCCGCCTCTGTGGTTTTCAACTCTCCGTAATTGGATACGAGCGTTCGTGTTCCTTTTCCACCGATTGTACACAATACCCATGGGGACGCAGACAGAGTCGGACGCGGCGGCTGCGAGAAAAGCGTAAATCCAAGACGGATTCAAGGGGTATCTCACACTTGTGGTCGAAAATCTTGGGCCATAAACGATGAAATTAATTTTTCACCTATTTCCACGTTTCAGCCCACTTTTCATATGTTCCATTATGAATTCAAAGCCTTTTGGTCAGTTTCCTGACGTGACAAACCAAGGGTTTCTGTTTCTAATCTTCGCCGAGCTCGACTCGTTTTCTATTTTGAATCTCTATTTCGGATCCGATCAACATAGAATCAAACCCAACAGAGAATGAGCGCTGAGTGACCACTCTTTTCATCCTGCTTGAGCTCCATTGGATGATAGCGCTGTTATCTACCTGTTTGATAAGGAGGGGAATATTTTTCAATATCAGTCAGTTCAGGAGATTCCTTTATATCCCTCCGCGTTGATCTTATGGTTAGTGTGATTGCCTCTGAACACTGCAGGGCGCTGATGTCTTCAGGTAGGTCGGCGCTTCAATCCTCCGAGTGCTTTGTGCTGGACCATGCACAGTCTATGAGAATGACCAGGAAGAATAAACCAGTAATGGCTCCAAAACTATCACCGACAGCGGTCGGCAGTTCCGAGTCCGCCACTCATTCAACACGCATCGCTTGCGTGTGATTATTGCTAGACATTGGTGGTTCCTTCGTTCATTACATCTCCTCATCCAAAGTGCGTAGCAGTATCGACCAAGCTCGGTGGCCAGTTTGGATCGAGATCCTGGACGCATTTATATGTATATATGGTGATTCTTGTTTCAGAATATTGAGCGGTTCGAGTGAATATCTAAGTACTGGATTATGACCTTATCCGCGATTCTGTGAGACACAGAGACCGTAGGAGTTCCTTGACTGTCGAGACAGTCGTATTGTGTTGGGTGATAAATCTGTCCTCACCTCCCGCCGTTGTTCGACCCAACCTTGGAACTGGCTATGAGTGTGTTTTCTATATTCATAGGATTTGCTGTCACAGATGTCGTCAACACTGGGAAAACAAAAACACCGTGAGTCACAATGGATAAGCTGGCTTTTCCGCTCGCAGGTTTCGAGTAAATAATCTTATCATCCTCGTCATGCAACAAACACGTAAAAGTCGATCGCAAGTGACCGCTCAGCAAGAGAGTCAGTCTAGACATCTCCAAGACCAAAAGCATTGATCTTGATGGATCTCAATCAAACGCGAGAAGCCTGGGGAACCACTATAGTCGCATGGAATTTCCCTTGGGATCCGAATCCGTTCCTATCAAAACAACAATTCTGTCTTCGAGAGAATTCAAAGAATAAGTAGAAAATACATGAAATCATTCTTCCACACTTCACTCTTCACATTGAAGGGGGGAAATTTCGGAACGCAGAAGCACGCTACAGGATCCGAATCATAAAAATGAGAGTACCGTATATCTTCTGAAAAGAGGACCTCGCTATTGGAAACTATTCGGATTCGAGGGACGATTCAAGAGGTGTTTTTAGGAGCCCTCATATTATGAGAAATACGGTATTCGGGAAAGTAGGAACCTTGATAGAGCTCAGACGGGGTAACAAAATCGGGCAAAATACTCAGAGCCTTTCTCGTCACATATGAATTTGTCAACAAAGAACAAGAACTGAGGTTCTGGCGTTTTATTGAGTTGCCCAAAGTCTAGAATGGTTCGGAAACGATCAGCGATAGGCAGGTGGATTCCCTCCGCAAAGAGGAGAAGGACCACACGAGTGGAGGGGGAGAGGAACCAAAGGTCAGGAAACAATGGAGGGTCTACGGAACAGCGATCGCCGGCGCAGCAGGGAATCCGTCGCGGATTGACGTTCGTAGATATCCTAGAGAGACGGTTCGAGGAGCGGGAAGAAGGCGCTGTTAGCCCGCGATCTGAGAAGATCACTTCGGAGCCCCAGAGCGTGGAGCAGCGAAGTTCGCGAGAGTCCGAGGGGGTGCAACAGGAGGCGCGGAAAAGACGAGCAGCAAGAGCGGACTGTGATCGAAGATGGCAGGCTCGAGCCCGGCAGGAAGAAACGGAAGAGCAACGGCAGCATCGTCTGGAAGCTGAGCGAGCCCGCCGTAGAAGGGTTTCGGCGATTGAAACTGAGGAGCAGAGAAGGACACGACTCATGGTCGACAGAGTTCGGACAGAGAGGCGAAGACGACTATCGTATACGGGGTTGAAATGCGCTGCGTTAGATTGCGATTCCGAGTTTGATTACGGCGCACATTCAAGTGTTCAGATCGGGAAGATGGATACTTAGTGTAGATTCTGTTTTGCGGTGAGATTCAAGAACAAGACTGACCAGCTGTGTTGTGTGAAAGGACAAGTGAGAACGGTGACCAAAGGGATGCCAAGTGGTCAATCGTGTTCATTTTAGTCATCAAGCAGCTCCAAGGGAGGGATTCGGGACACCTTTGAAACTCGTGATATTGGGCGCAGATTTCTGATATTGGAATATCGTGAAATCCGGCTAATTGCTATGAAACTTAGGTTCTGCCTAATCTACGAAAGGAAAGTTCGGGGCACTGAGTCCTCGACTTCGGCGCAGAACTTCAACTCCTGTCGCAACAACTGTCGCAGCGAAGCGCGACTGGGAACGCTAGTATGATTATGAAACCAGCAGTTCTTCGGCCATGAATTTTTGATAGTGTTCATGTTCGTCCTTCCGCGCTCTAAGGATGTCTTTCCTTCGTGGATCCATAGCTTGATTCAGAGTGACTGATGATTGATGGCCACACTTCCACCATAAGAGTAAAGACACAGTGCCGACTATCATCATACAATCAATATTCAATCATCAGGATATACGAACTTGATGAACCACCAAAACAAACGCTTCAAGGTGGTTGAAACGGATCACAATGGGTTTCAGCAACCATGTTGTCGCTGCTCACGCATTCAAAAGCTTCAGCAAATGGTGGAAAATTGGACAAGCCCCGGTTGACTCGGTGAAAAAAAGGCGGATGAGTACGGAAATACGTCCAGAAGAAATCAGTTGAAGCATAACATCCAATGTAGGCCCGGGAAATGAAGAACATCTCCTCGACTGAAATGTCATATTTGGTCGGCAGCTTCGGCACGTTTTTCTTCTCGATAAACCATTTCAAGGCGTCGTAACTTATCTGAAGACCAATGTGGTCTGCTATGGCTTCATCAAAATACACTCTCGGCTTCATCGGGAAGTTATTAGGCGTTTCGTAAAGTCCTTGGAAGCACCTTGTAACAGCCTAGAAGAGGAAACGGTTCGGATTTCAATTTAACCTGCGCTTTGCGACAAGAATTTCGGCGATTAGCTAGAACTGAACATATTGAAGGCATCAAATGCGAGCTTCGGATCACGTATCGCTCAATGAAGTAACGAGCAATCACGGGAGAATCAATTGCGAACCGAGCTTAAAGTTTCGGAGATAAGCCTTGTAGAGTGCCTCACCATGTATTTCGTGTAAAAATATGCTGTTGAACGGTTCTCGGGCGCCAACACCCTGTCTGCGTAAGTTCTGAGGGAATCCACGAGAGCGTGCGCCAGCTCATGCCCGACTATCATTCCTACAGAACCGAGGAATGACCATATCGGGAGCGCTTCAACCATGAATGGGAACTCTAAAAGTCTTGCCGGCACGTAAATGTCCTCCATCAAGCGATGGAATAAGTAGTCCGGTCGCTGAAGAGCGAGAGGAATCGAGCTTCAGGCTTTTCCTTAGGCAGCGTCAAATATGCGAAAAACGTAGCTCTATGTACATGCATTCTATGAAGGCCATCAATCAATCAATCAATCAATCAAGAAGGCCACCAAGATTCTTCTCAGATCACTTACGACGTCCATAGTGACGTTTCGATGAAAGGGATAGCCGAGCCGAGCCAAGGTCAAAGCTCGTTTTGCTCTGCTGACTTCGATCAAGTTGTGTACCAGGTCATAGGGTGACACCGAGAATCCCAACTCTGTTGTCTCGAAATCATCCAGAGCTTCCGGATATATACCGCGTGCGCGAACTCCTGTGAGGAACTTCACGGCGTGCAATCGCGTGCCCATATCCATGTCCGAGTGCTTGGACACTCGCTGAAATATTACCAGTGGTGATGTCATCTACAGGTCAACAAAATTCACGATGAGGCATTCGTCTTGTTCGAGAAGCACGTCAGGAGGAACCTCATTTAGGAATTGATTATCTCAACATCCCACCTCGACAAGGAAGCACTTTAACATCGAGAAAAGGAAGCGTGCCGCATGTCCCGTGTAATCCGTGTGGGTTGCACGTGCCACCATGGCCACTGTGGACCATCGAAATGAATCTTTTGTCTGTGAAGGCAAAAAGTTCCTCGAGCTAGGAAGATTGGAAAGTCTCTCGAGCGAGGATATGTTCCCCGAAGGAAATTGCGGAGAACCAACTTTTACTCGATCAGGGTAACCACTTACCAATTGCGCGCAGGTTTTTACGGCCTTGGAATCAATTTCCTCGTCGCAGAACTTGACGTGAGCACATCTGGTTCTGCTGACCATTTTCAAGAAATCACTCTGGAGAAGGTGTAGTGCGAGGAAGTCGAAAAATATTTGCGAGTAAAATGGATCCTTTGTCACAATCACGAGCGGTTCGAAAAAATGGCGAACCATAGTCAATCCGAAACTAGTTTTAAGTTTTCCCATGTTCCCCATGTGCCCATTGAATAAGTCGTAATACGTAGAGTTCAGCTCCTTGGACCATTGATCGAGCGCGACGGTTTCATAGTGGATCTTTTGGAGGAATTCTCTGCGCATGCAAATTGAAACTGCATTGAAATTCCGTCCCAGTCTCAGAAGGGTCTTAGCACCAACACGAATGTGGAAGGCGTCCAGTATGGAACCGTATTTGGTAAGAATGGTAAGATCATAGAATGAAGTGTTGGCAACGGTAAAGAGCCCGCTCTTCCATCTGCGGACGGCAGCTCGAGTGGTTGGTATGACCGTCAGTGGCGAGTCGTCGATCGCGTACGATTTCCGCAGCCATAGTCCTGCGCGTTCAACTTCGACAACGAAAATGGGGCTGATTCCGAATTGAAGCGCAAGATTCATCAGAACCGAAAAAGCCGTCATTTTTGGGTCTGCTCTCTCATCGAAGAAAGGGAGACCGATTTCGTGGAAAAATTTTCGAAGAGTCAACATGTTGAGGCTCCAATTTGTCCTCTTGAGCGCGCGAAGGCAGCTCTTGAAGAACTGGGTGGGCTGGATTTCCGACTCACGGAACCCCTCAGACGTAGCGTTTCCTGCCTTGTTGCGAACTCGCTTCAGTTGTTGCAGTAGAATTATTGTGACTGCACTTTCGAGTAGATCATGAACAGCGATATCGTGTTCTTTCCTCGAAAGATCCATCGCCCTTTTGACGTTTTGGAACCATCCTGAGCACACGTATGTGAAGAAATCCGAACACGGGACTATGCTAAAATTCAACGAGTTCTCGTAGACTTCCGCCACTTCTTTGCATACTTTCGACTTGCAAGTTCCCTGACTTCTTGTCATGGTCGCAATTAAGCATATGATGAAAAACGTAGATAAAACGATTGGGTTTGTCCGAAGGCAGGGGGTTTTCCCGTCCATTCTTGCTTGACATCGACGGTTTGTGGAATCGGAGTGGTATCCAATAAGAATCCCTTACGTGGACGCGCTGTCGCTCAGTGTTACCGCGATTGGTGTCAGACCTTCCTTGTTTCACGAACTTGGAGACAGAGGGCTTGTCATCCGAGGAGATAACGGTCAAATTGTTCTTCTCGTTGGCGGTGATAGAAGAAGATGAAGTTTGGAGATCTTGGCTTCTCGTTTTTGATACTCTGAGGAAGACTTCGCAATCGGCAATCGGAGGTATGATGTATCTTTTTCACTGAACAGGACGACTCCGGAAGAGTTTCGGGTTCCGAATTGGGCTGGACACCGTGCTGATTTCCTCCTTTCAAAATTCGAGAGACCAATCTTCCATTATTGCGCGCCTCCGATTCCTTCATCGTCAAACAGTCAACTCCCTCATGTTTCGTGGTTGCTGATGAGAGAACGACGTCTCAAAAACCGGCTTTCGAATGGCGTACGATCGGTATTCGCAACTTCGTTTTCTCTCGTTTACAATATCATACTCTGCAGAAGCGGGAACTTTCGGCAAAAAATCCGCTAATTTACCGCCATTGATCGAATCTGCGACTTGAGGTCGATGTCTTGCACGTGAGAATGCATATGTATGTAAGACTATGGGCTAAAAGAGCTCTGATTTATCGTTCATCGTTGTCGGCCTCTGGTATCACATTGCAAACTAACAAAAGAGCTTTTTGTCATCTGCCTCTTGGGAAGAGTGGGAAACCATCTTCAAAGAGTTGACCTTTCCAGAGGCTGGTTTTGAGCCGCGACCTCCCAGTCGATTAAGCCTATACCAGGTGTACATTCAGACAGGCTTACATTGCACGGGTTTACGATCGCTTTCCGAACGGCTCTCACCGCTGGTCTTTATGGAAGTCGTGGTTTCGAACCGAAGTCTTGATCTTTCAAAATTTCCCGGGAAGTACACCTTGCAACATAAAACTCTGCATCCCCGAGAAGGAATTCCACCCACGCGCCGGAATCCCGAAGTTCTCCCCTAGAAGAAACTCATTCGGCATCGATAGTTTTGAATCGATATAACGAATAGGAAGGTCGAACTATCCTGTAAGAAAGCTCCAAACGGGATCGCTATGAGGACGAAAATGATATCGGAAGCTCATTTTTATTCATCAGTTCCAGAATCGGTGAATAAATCCGTTTACAGATAACAACTCGCCACGTCCGAATGATCCTCGATCTATGATCGTATATTTCCCTCTAGCATGTTGGGTCTACCTAGAATTATATGGAATAAAGTCATTGACTCCGTAAAGCGACTTTGGAGCGACGACGCTTCATGAAAAACTTTCAAGGAATAACATACGCATGATGGAGTGATACTCCCTATAGCTAATTCTACCTAGTTCACTCAGAATGTTCGCTCGAAGCTGAATTAAACTCTCATTTTAAATAACCGAAGACACTTGTCCACAAAATCCCGGGTACTCCCAGTTGGTTCATTTAGGCTCTACGTGATATTTCGGTGAACTTTAAATATATTCGTGATATCGAAAACCAATTCATGGAAATTATAATCCTCAAGATTCATAAACGGTCGACAGTCAATCGGCAGACTGTGGATACACTCCTCCAGTACTGCATCGACACAAACTGCCGCTCGACGACCCTGAAGAACTTCAGTTTTGATAGAAGCGTTGATGGAAAGTAGCACAGGAGAGAATCGAGTTTTGCTCGGAAACCCACCCCTCCGTTGATGGGCGAAAACTTTTCGCCAGATCGGCGGCTGGCCAGCCAGCTGGCACCGATCTCAAGATACCGGTTGCAATAATTACGGGAGGCTCAATAATATCATAAGTTAAGATTTTGATGACTTCTGAGATCCAAAGCAATTTTGCGGTGGTTTGATCCCTACGGGTACTTCCCATAGTGACCGGGTACACATGTCTGCCGTCCCAGAGGTCGGTGGTGGCGCTTATTTGAAAACAACATTGCAAAAATCAAGCTCAGTGCCAAAAAGCGAACAGAATGGCAAAGCGGTCACAGCACCGTCCTCTGGAACAGCGGGTGCATTGTGTGGCATTTGGGGAACCCAGACATTCGGCAGAGGAACCACGCCAAGACCAGCTCGGCAACCCGACTAAGGCGGGCACTCTTTCTGTATTTACAAGGTTCCTCCGTGATGTCCTTACAGGGTCCGTTAAAAAAAGAGCCGGCCTAGCGAAAACTAGCAGCTCGTCCTGACTGGACGAAAAGCTAGTTTGCGTAGGCCGGACAGAATTGGTACACAAGCCGCTGGGATCGTTCGGTCTTCTTCATGATTCCTGCAAAAACAATTCGCTTCCGTCAGAAGGTTGTTTGGATTTGAAGGAGCTTTGGAGAAATCAAATTTCTGAGGATTGAGGTGGATTGAATGTCCTCGCGTGAAACTCACCCTTGCGGTAGTACTGCCGGATAGAACGCGACAACTTGTCGTAGTTCATGGCAGGACGGTTCTTGCGACGTCCCCACAGTTTGGCGACTCGTACAGAATCCTCGATTTTGAAAATTCCTGAAAATTAGGGAGAGAAATTGATGTTCCTCTCCGGGTACCGAAAATGTTTGGGATTGAGATTTCAATTTCGCTTCCTTTGAAAGATTCGCGATTCATGAAAAATGCCAATGAAGTCTACGAACCTCGTCCGCGGTCGAGCCAGCGTATGCAAGCTCCGTGCTGCTGCGCATCAGAGAGCAGCTCTTTCAAGAACTGCCAGAGATGAATGTGCTGCGTCGAGCATCCTTGCGAAGCCGAGGAGGAGTCGTCATCTGTGGACAACAAACATTAGGACTCAATTCGAGTCAATAGTCGCCGCATTATCTGTTTCTTGACTCGCTTCATGGAGCTCGTTTGCTCACTGGGTTTGGTTCTCGCAAACTGACCATCGCTGTACGAGTCTTCGTAACGGGGTGGTGAAGGTTGGCTGAAGGGTTCTGAGGTTTCCATCTCGGGTCGGGTGTGCTGCATCGCTTGAGCGGCAGACTTCCAGATTTCCAAGTGGGCAGAAATCGCTTCGACCATCGTTCGTTGAGAAGAAGACAACTGTTGGTTATTCACCATTTTCTCGCACCAGCTCACGAACTGAGCTCCGGTGACCTGAGGAAGTCATCAAAAGATTAGCAAAAAAACAGATTTGTCGCTCCTGTTGGGAGCAACCAGCGCGCGGATATTCTGCTCCGGAATTCATCATACCGTTTCGTGCATACCTTGTAGAACAGATGCATGTGCTCGGCGGAGCACTCGAGTTTCTTCTCCTTGATGAGCCACAAAATCCATCGCTGGACGTCTTGCATGTCCCATGAGTACGGATCTGGAAGAGTTCATTTAATGAATACGCAATTCTAGTCATATACTTGAACCGCTTCAAAGATGGCGATTGATTGATTGATTGATTGATGGAACTTGAGCTCATATGGAAACATCCGAAAGTCTTAGGGTAGAACGGCACGTATAATGGTCCCGTATTTTCACATCGAGGAAAGATATCTACATAGGAATGTTTTTTTCTCTTTCAAGTTCTCGAGGCAATATCAGCCTAAGCCCCAAAGGAGCCGTCATAGTTGTTCGGATGCCCCCGAAGCCGAAGGAATTCGAAGATGGCGAACTCTCCGCTATTTGGATCATCTGCCAACTGAGGAGGCCCCTAAGGCAATTACCCGGCTCAACATTCAACCCCAACAGCAACGAAAAAGAAAACAGCTTCGCTTTGCGGTCTCTCCTGCTGGATGTTCGATGCTGAGTTCGGAAACGAAGCCGAAAAGAAACGTTTTCCAGTTTACGTCTTGAGAACTTATGGGAGAATGGTTTCACTTTCGCCGATCACAGTTTCGGCTGTCGGCGGCGGGGCTGTGAAGCGGTTGTGGTCTGATCGTTTGCTTCCATTCGAGGGTCACGGAATTCATGACTTATTTGTGATAGCCATTAATTTCAACGGCAGCCAACTAACGCCATTCAACACGGGATTTAACGGTAGCCGTACTGCCGGACGGTTCTTTTTTCTTTTTCGCTGCGGATTGCTTCTGGTCCGTTTCCAGTGAAGTTCGGCTGTATGTATGCTAATTTGTCAGTTCCCGGCTCTCGGAGTGGATTTTGAGGGCTGGACAGTGCCTCAGGATATCCTCGGTCGAAGCTGCGCCTAAAACGCAAAACGGTCATCACGGCAAATGCGTGGACAGCTAGCCACTTCCTATGCGCCGAGGTCCAAACTCCACCTTCACCGAGTACTCGTCAGACCAAACGCTTCCTCAGTCGCCCGCCCATGCGAAATGTAAATGCCGTAAATGACCGTTTAGCAGGATACAGTGGCCAACCGAAAAAAAAAAAAGCGACAAGCTTTTGGTCCGCACCTGGACCGACGGTTCCGCCGATTCTGAGCGTCGGCAAATTTGTTCCCATGGATGTCAGAAATTAGACCCCTGCCTATAATTCGAGCTTCGAACGCGAACCGACTTCGACTCTTCTCAACCAGAGACCAAAAGTGAGAAGAGTCAGTTTCTGATAGTGTCTCGGAAACAGCGCAGGAGAGCCGAGAAGAGACAAAGAGAAAAAAATGTCCCGCGATCCCGCTGTCGGATGCTTGCCACCGGTTCTTCTGAACAAGGCGTCATCTCGAGGTTCCGGCCGTCAGTGTTTTTTTCTTTTCTTCCGCGACAGTCAATCCTTGACGTGTTAAACTTGACGTCCGACGAGCGGATGTCGCGCCGCTTCGAGGTCAGCTTGGCAATTCATAAAGCCAAAAACACCTCTTCCTGCAGGTGCCGAAACCCCGGCTCAACGGAAGTGACCAGTGCGCCTGGCGTGGCTCGGGGTGGTTTCTACGGCGCAGGTGTCCCAACCGTTGTTGGGGGTACCCGTTGTACGGATTGGCGCGATGCTACGTGAAAACATCGGCACCGTTCCTTCGAGCGCTTTCTCTTTTTTGAATACGAATCGAACGCGTAGAGTTTGGGAGTGACGTCGACAGAAAAATGTCGAAAAACTGAAATAGGAAGCAATCCGGTTCAAAATCGCTCAATGTCGGTGCGATAATAATAATAATAATAATAACAACAACAACAGCAATGACGGCGACGATGATGATGACGACGACGATCAAGTCAAAGTCGAACGAGTCCGGCTCGTGGGGTGGTCCGAGTTGGCTGCAGCGAATTCGATAACCTTTTATGATTAGGCCTAATGGCAACCGAATGGCTCGATACCACAATAACTTAATTTGCCAACAAACTCAGGATCACATGAAGAGAGGGAGGTAGACAGACGACGCAAAGCAAGATCAGTAGCTGGTCGTGACCTGAAGCTAAATTGCCGAAGGAACACACACACGCTCGAGCCTGACAGTGGAATCAGTGAGCATTTGGTGATGGCGGCTGCGTCTGATGCTCCCAACCTCACGAACAATAACTTAATTTGTTCTCCCGTTACGCTACTGACCTTAACGATTCAATGCAGCTCTTCAAACATTGCCCCCCATCATGTGGTCCGCGGACTTCGCCTTCTCCGTCGGAAATCGCGAAGATTTCGAGCTCAAGAGAAGAAACGAGAGCTCGAGGCCCGTGCGCGAACCCTGGTGTGCGTGAGAATTTTCGGCGTTCTCGGCAGACGGAAAAGTCGAAGAACAAAAACAGAAGAGCGGCCCTGTTCTGCTTACCATTTGTCGGTGGTATTTCTCTTCTAAATTTTCGTTGTGAGGAAGCGAATAATCTCTCAACTCATAAATATGCTGCGTCTGTGACGGCGGCCCGCTTCGACTTGAGCCGAGTCATACGAACTCACAGATTGCCGGAGGAGCAGACCGCCGAAAAGTGACGAGCGTTCAGATCGTAAAGCCGCGCGCTCACTAAAAAACCGAAAAATACGAAAACTCCGAGGAGCCCCTCATTGTTTCCCATAACTCAGACTCATTTCCAAGTGGAGGATTTTTCTTCAGCAGAAATAAAACCCGAACTGAGCGATTTTGCCGATGCCGCCGTACATTGAAAGAGTACTTCTAGTGGCTTGAGTCACCGTTCAGTGAGATCGCGGCGCTAGAAACCAGGGGAAATTCAAATTCTTGTTTGATCAAAACTTCATAGCGACCGAAAACCAGAAATGAGCGAGTGGGCCGCCGGAACATTCGCCAGAAGCCCACGGCTCGGCAAGTGGGTTCGTTTCCCAGCTTTTGACCACCAATAGGCGTCAAATGCATGTTGGGAGCCGAGCGAAGCGAGCGAACGGCCGCCCCGCGTACCGTGAATCACTCGGAAGAAGTGAAAGTTACCGTAGTCGTAGGAGTTTCGCTTTGATTACGTCCGAGTGACCGACATTATACGGGAACGATAGTGCGTGGTCACTGCTGTACGTCGTACGCGAAGCATGCGGACAAAGCGTTTTTTTTTTCTTTTGGCCTGGAAGCTTCCGAATGGGTGTCACGCCAACAGTAGAAGTGTAAAGTCGTGCTGGATGCCCACTGCACTGGACTTGCGAACGATGTTTCTTTTCCAAACACGCGGACTTTGCGATACGGTTTTCCGATGAAGGAAATAGACTCACTTGGTGAAATGTTGAGCATGTGGCACGCCAGTTTGACGTCCATGGCTGCCTGTTGGAGACAGATCGCTCGCAATTGTTCGAGAGCTCCCTCATCGTTCAACTCCTCCAAGCATCCTGTTCTGTCGGGCATCGAGACCTCGTTGTATTTGCTTTCCGCGTATTGAGGCTCAGAGAAAAAATCCTCGTACGGTGGAGGTGTGCTGGTCTGCCAGTAGTTGTTGTTGTTGTTTTGTGGAAAGTTGTTGTTCTGCTCGTATCTGCAACAAAGTCAAATCATTTAACTCTTCATCGTTCTCCGCGAGCTCGGCATCTTCGCAATTCTGCGAAAACCTTCTTTCGGGAATCTCCGCTCCATAACTCTGCCGGAAAATGAGTTCACAAACCTGTACGGTGGGGTCAACGGAGCATACTGTGAGGCCGAGTAGTTGGTCGGCGGAGGTGTCAAAGAGCACGGTGTGTTCTGCACTCGAGGGTTCAAGTTGGTCATGAGCGACTGCTCTGGTGAGAGCGGTTCGCTCTTGATGTAGTTCGGCATCATTCCGAAGGTGGACTCACTCGACGGCGGAGACCACGTCGGACTCGGGTAGAAATTCGACTGGAACTGCAGTGAAGTTTGTTCCATCATCATGGTTCAGGCGCTGGAAGCAAACGGAATGTCCTTTAGAGACTCTCGTCTGTCTGCGTGGACACTGTGCACAGGTCTGGTCTCGAAGCAATTCCGGCTCCGTGGAGTCTACCCCACAGGTCTTGAGAGAAACTCTTTCACGAGAACGAGAAACCAAAAAAAAAGTGGAGAACGTTGACCTTCTCCACACATGCCAACCTCAAATAACCGCGAAAACATTTCAAAGATCACTTCTAGCAACGTGAACTGTGAACTATGGACGACCCGCCGAGATAAACCTCTTTGATGAGAGAGTCTGCTTGCCCTCCACGCGGAAGGATTGGATAACTGTTTGACAATGGAGCCCTCAGGTGAAACCTGACCTGTCCGTGGCGGCGGAATGAGAGCTACCGCCACGTTCCTAGTTGTTTTATAGTAGATCGGGAGAACTTGCTCCCCTTAATGATGAAATTGCGTCATGCGGCAAACGATGCTAAACTGCAAGCTTGCTTTTTCGCTTTTGGGTGTCAGAAGACGGACGTAGAGAGTGTGATGATTCAGTAAACCGACGAAGATGGTGCTCGCTACGCTCGATGACGAACACCGAAACAAAACGAAGCGTGGAAGCCGGCCAGGACGTACTGGATGCCGATCTTGTGGAATTTCAGAAGGAGTTTCTCAGAAACATCGGCTTCGATCGGGTAGATAGCGAGAAGCACTGTTTTGCTTCGATGGCTTGAGGATTGGTCATCAACTTCACGCCACCCCATTGGTTTGGAACTCCGTCCGAAACGCTCGTGCATGCTTCGTTCATTCATCGATTCATTTATTTGCTTGCCGCCTGGAAAGAGCATCGCCGGCAGCCGAAAGCCGAACTTCGTCTGGATGATGCCGATAATAGGCAAAACGAAGCAGATTTAAATGGACCGCCCGCCTGTTCGACCGGACGATCGCTCGGCTGACCGAGAAAGAAGGAGAGCTAGAGAGAAATCCGATGATTAACGAGAACAGAGAGTTGACCGGAGTCTTTCGTTCATCAACACTTTGTCTCATTACTTTTTTCGACCGATTTTTCCAAGCGATACTGCAGCATATCTATCAGCGCGCTCCCCGACTCTAGCGGAGGGAAAATTTCCACAATCGCCGAATATGTTTCACAGTGTTTAACGTCTGGAGGAGTTTTCGGGATCAAAGTGAAGTTCTCGAGTCGGGGCTAAAAGATGAGCCGAGAGTGAGTGAGCTCGGCGTTGACGACGACGATGATGATGATGATAGGTAAAGCGATGTGAAACCGCGGCCGGCCTCTTGAAAAGCGTCCAAGTGTCTTCTACGACTGATCAACGGTTCGTTGTTTATGTCTGCTTCTGCTTTTGCTCCTGTCGTTGCCGTCGTCGCCGCTGCATTCACTGCTTCGGCTTAGTTGGGCTAGCGGCGAAGAGGGAGAAGGCGAAGAAAAGGCTACGCAGTCTCTGACGGCGGCGGCGGCGACGGCGGCAAGCGATGCGACAAGCGGTCGGTAGGCTAGATGACTGACTGGTTGGTTGCAGGAGCATTTTGAGCGGCAGAAAAAGAAGCAGCAGCAGCAGCAGCAGCAGCAGGAATAGCAGTAGGAGCGCCATCGTCTTCTACTTCGCCTCCTCATCTTCTTCTATGTTGCTTTGAGGCCTCCATCCGCGCGATGTTTGGGGCACCGACATCAAATAACGCGACGGCAGCCGCGGCGGCGGCAAGAGACGTCGACGACGACTCGACCCGCTCGTCGACTTTGCCATTGGCGACAACGGCAGCTTAGCCTCTTCGCCAACCTTATAACAAACTTTCCTCTCTGACAATTTCAAATTCGAGATCGACCAAGTTTTCATCTGATCCCCCGAGACTGCTGTCCTCGCTTTCGTACAAGAAAGTCACCAAGAGGAACCGATCCTGTCTTTTCCTTGTCCCGATGATCCTTAATTTGAACCTTGGTCGCTGTGACTCGTGATCAAAAGAAACTTCGAGAGAAGACCGAATTGACAACAAGCGCGAAAATGACATTAGCAGCAACAACGACAGCGACCCGCGAATCGACAGCAGCGGGAGGCGGTGTACGAAACACAGTGGCAGCAGCGGCAACCATACCACCACCACAACAACAACAGCAGCATCAGTGCTGCCGTACAAGAAGTGGAAGACGATTCTTTTTTCTTCATCGACTTCTCCTTTTCTTTCGTCTCTCTTGGTAGCGGTGGTGGTGGCGGCGGCGGCGGTGGAGATGATGTTGGTGCTATTTCGGAGCCGGTGGCCGTACAACGAATGAAAAGAAAAAACCTGTTTGCTGGTCATTTCGTCGTCCGCTTCTTCTATCTATCTCGACAAGGATCGCCTGCCGTCTCAAACTTGTCTTCTGCTCTCTTGTCGTCTGTTGATGTTGTCAGATTAATAACGGTACTATCCTGATAGATGCGAGAGGTCCTCGATGAGCTCGAGGTGCACCACCTTCAGGAGAGCACCGGACCGATCCAGTCCGGCGTCCCAACCGTTTTCCCGATTCCCGAAACGACAGAGAGACCTTTGCACCTTTGAAACAAAAAAACAAACGAGTGCAGAACAGGAACGAGTGCAGGTTTTCGTCTCAGCTGAACTGAAGTTCATTCGAGACGAAAACGTTTCGCGAAACAAAAATCGAACACAGACGGCCGGTCCATAGCGCCGGCGAAATGCTGTGAGACCAAGCCAATCATCATGGGTACAAGAAGAAAGTCGAAAATGGTAAGCAAGCCATCGAATAAATAGCGGCGATAAACGGGTAGGGCATCTCTCGAGAGCTTCCCTTCGTCTTCTGACAGAGGAGCGAAACTTCGTTCTCGTCCGACTGCTGCTGCTGCTGCTGCTTTTTCTTGGGCTTCTACTTTTTTCTGCTCCGGGTGTTCTTTCGAGGCCACTCCCAGTTGCTTGTCCGTCCGTCCGTCTGTCTTTCTGATCGTCCGTACGTACGGTTTTTTTCTGTCTACCTGTTCTCTTGTTCCCTTGCTCGAACGCTCGCCGCCTGGATCTCATCTTTTTGTGGCCCCCTGTTGAAGACAGCGAACAGACAGGGAGGCAAAGACGATGGCAAGATGACGAGGGCGAATTTAAACGACTTGTTGCTTACCGTCATTTAGATTAGCGTCAAAGAAGTCTCTGCTCTCGCCTCTGGCAGTAGGCGGCGGTGACGTCTCCGGTCGCGAAACGCCCCGACGACGTCGCCTTCGAGAACGAATTCAGACCTCATGATCAGGAGCCGGGGTTCGCCAATAAAAAAACTCTCGATTCCAAAGAGTCTTTGAACTCGCTTCGCAGAGTCGCGAGACTTTCGAAGAGTCGGGCGCTCCGCGGCGCTCGCGACGCGCACAGCTGTGTGAGACGATGTCTGACAAGCCGAAAAACGGGACATCAAGATCAGTCAGAAAAGTTCAACAGGCACCCGTGCTCTTCATCATCTTTGGCAGAAGAACAGAAATTCTTCCAAACAAATCCTCGACTCGGCCGAGCTGGACGGACGAGTCAAGACGAGCCAACGGTCAAGACGAACCGCAGTTCAAGTTCTGAGTTTCCTACTCCGATTTCCATCGACGATGCTCCGAGCTTTCGCTTCTGACGACGACAGGAGCAGCAAATGTGTCTCGAAATCGCGTTGGATTTGACTCAGACTCGCTGCTTTTTCGTGTCCGGCGGTTTCCACATTTCACGCTAATTTGTTCAATTAATGACTTCTCGAGATTTCGTTGAGTTTTCTGGTCGTTCAGGCCGAATGCTGACGACGTAGTCCTCTCCGCGTCCTCAGGAGAAGGAGGCCGAGGCTCCACCGCTGTCTGACAGGTGTCGTGGTCTTCGCAGAATCTTCAAGTCACTTGGTATTGACGGTCTCACGATGGACGCGCGAAAAAACAGATGAAATTTATGTCGTTTACCTAGGCGAGCTGCTGTGGCTGCTGGTGTTGTGTCAGAGGAAGCAGCGGCGGCAACAAACCCGCGACGGCCTCTTCGCGCGGACAGAATTCGATGTGTTTGGTTGCCTCCTGGCTTGGCCGCTCTTCTTTTCGACGAGCAAGTGGCAATCAAGACAAGAATGTTGCCTCCATTACGCGATGTCCAGTCAGCCGCTCTCTCGCTGTCAAACAGGCGAGCAGCAAGGCAACCAGGCAAACAGTCAGTTAGGCTGGGCGGCCGAACCGACCGTCAGGGTCATCAATAACAGCCTTGCTCGCTGCCTGAATCATTTCAGCTGACGCTAGTGCCAGAGCCGCTGTCTATTCCATTGCTCTCGAGCCGATCAAACGGAGGAAGGGCCAATATGCAGGTGCCTGGCTGCCTACCTGACTCACCGACTTCGCGACTGAACCTTCGGTCGATCGGTTCGATAGCTGGTGCACCCCATCGGGGCCTCTCGCTTTCACGCCGCGTAATAGTGGTTCTTGGACACCGAACAATCTAATCAATGATCCATGATCGCTGCCCTAGTAGCCAGCATAGTTTCTAGGAACGCGGCCTCTCGACCGAGCGACCTATTCTCAAATGATCGCCCTTCTCATCTTCGTCGTCGTCATCATTGTCTCTAACGGGTCTATCCCACCGAACGGAGTCTTCAGACGAAGAGAAAGGAACTCCAGACGAATCCCTTGAAGCGGTTACGTAACCGAAGGCTCCGAGCAGACAGGTTAAATTCATGTCTGTGCCTCGTTTCCCTCGTCCGTGATTAGCCGTTCGGGCTACCGATAAGTGAATGGCTATTTCAGAGGAATGTCCACCGTATCCTCCAGGCTTCATCAAACGCAAAAGCGAAATGAGCATCAACAAGTTATACTTGCTTCGGATGAAAATACTTCCACACTTTTTCGGTATCAGCCAAGAGAGTTCTTATCTGGGAGTTTTGTTTCGGAACCGCTCACCACAGTCGCCGTCGGACGCCACCACTCTAACGGGTTTCGGTTCAGTTGTTTCACGATGTTCGGATCACGGCAGACAGCGACCGTTAGAACGTCAGAGACCGCGCGAAACCCGAGAACAATGTATCCCACTCCCAATTCATCCCGACTGTTCATCCATTCACTCCCCTGCTGGCCAACTTCGTGGTCGGTTGGTCAGCGAGGCTTTAATTCGAACTTGGGCGCTGCATGCTTCCGTTGTGGCGGAGCCGATCCGAACCCTGGTTCCCACGGCAGCCGAAATCACACACAGGTCGTGCAGCTGTTGGAGCAAACTCTCGAAATAGCGACGTAAATGGCGCGCCTTCAGTCCCCCGACATGGCACCGCTCGAAACGACTGTCGCTCCTACCGCCTGCGTCAGGCTTCGACAGGTTCATTGTGAGTGACACCCGAAGAGCGCTTCGTCAACTGCCGCACTCAATTTCTGACAGTTTTCAGAGAGCAATCATCGGCCAGCGTGTCAAGGCGAGTTCGCGCCCTCTGCTCTGCTCTGGACTTGAAGATAGAACGTGATCAGAGGAGGAAATAGTGTTCATTGCAATTGAGATCGCGTGGAGGATTTTCCGTTCTGACCTCCACGTAGACTTCATCCGACAGAAAATTTGTCCGACGGTCGTGATTCAGCTCGCCTGAATCTTTTCTTTTGCAAAGCCAACACAACACAAGAGGCCAAGATTCCTGTCGAAGGCGTATCTCAGCAGCGGAGCTTCTGCCGCCGAGTTTGGATGACTTCGGTCGCTTCACCCGGTCGCCAATGAGGCAAGCAGCTATCCTACGTAGAGCGAGCCGGTCGGTCGGTTGGCCAGCCGTTCTTTCCGTCCGTGGCTCGCTCGCTCGGCTGTCCGTCGTTTACGTAGACGATGGTGGTGGTGGTGCTGCCGTAGCTCTGGCCGAGCACCAGCGATGATCAATAGGAACCCCGTTGGGTAATCGTGGATCACGACGAGGCTTCCGAGCCACGATCAGGTAGTTCACACCTTGCTAACTCTGTCCACTGTACGTTATTGACATTATGTCATACAGAGAGGAACGCTTTTCCCACTTGTTCTCCTCTCACTTTCTACTCCTCCTCCATAATCTGCTGCCACTTTCACCGTTAATACAATCACGCGTCGCGGGGCTAAAGAGCAACCGTTTTTGAAATGTTTTGATGTTCGGAAAGTTCCTCCGAAACAAATGCCTAAAGACGACCACGATGTTGAAGGTATTGATAGCGTGGCCGGCGTCGGTCGTCGTCGCCGCCGCCGCCACGATCAACATCGACGCCGCTCGGCGTATCATTGCCGTGCTCCCGCGGTTGCCGTAAGCCGGGGCCGTTGACAACTCCAACAAAGAAAGCAGCCTCGTAAATTAGATCCCTATCTAGTTTATGGTATTTTTCTGAGGCTTCTATTCCTTTCTGCCCGTCTGACAGGGGTTGAGTTGAGACTGCGCGTTCCGGTCTCCTCTTCTTCTCGCCGCCGCCAGATCATGACGATGAAGCACATCTATGTACAGTCACCTGTCTTCGTCGAGCATCGAGTCTCTAGGTGAAGATGCTCGGCACTCGCGTCAATGAAACATCTGATTCCAGAACTCGGAGCCTCTCCGCATTCAAAGAGCAAGAACGAAACCTCTCGAGTGTAGAGGACGTCTTGGTGAGATCGGTTCGATGTTCATGAGATGACTCAACGATCCTCTTCTGAGAATACCAATTTCATTCCTCGAGGTAATTGGCGCTGCTTCAGTGTCAGCGGATAAAACGACACGTGACGTCGCATCGTCGAGTTTGAGCTAGATTAAGATTGAATAAAGGCTTCGCAGATGCCTCAGAAGTACTAGAGCAGTACGACAGCCAGCCAGCTAGTCGGCAAATGTTAACAATAGAAAAAGTTCTCACGTGGTCGGGCGGCCTTGGGCCTTAAGGAAACTTTTTTGAAAACTAGCCGAAGTTGTTGTGATTACAACTGAAATACGAGGAAATCTCACAACAATAGGAGGCTTGATAGCAGGCTTCGTAAATCTTGTTACCAAGTGCGTTTTGTAAGGGATAGGAGTCGAGCACAGAATTTTTCACTGCGTGGACGATGACTTTCAGCCGAAAACACTGATAGAGTCCTCTCGTTTTCTCGCTCTCAACAGTTCGGTTACGGTTTTAATCGAGAACAGAGTGACTTCGAATACCCGGGAAATCCGAAATTCTCGGATTTGTCGGATAATGCTCCGAAACCTCTAAGAATCGATTCTGTTCTTTTAACAAACTCTGCTCTTTACCAGGACGACTCGAGCTGAGCTGTAGAGAAGTTCCCGTTGTTCACTCCCGGGACTTCACTCGTTACACTGACAGTGCAGACCGGTTCGACGGAAACAAACCGAATGAAGTCTGTCCACGGAGACAAATCAGAACGAGAACATGTGGATTGTAGATGAACACTGTAACCGGCTTGGAGTATTTACCGAAACAAGATGATTGGAGCGTTCTTCAGTGGGAACAGCGCACGGTGAAGAAAAGTTCAGTCGCTACTGCAGGGCAGCGACGTCTGTTTTGAGCACAAAATGTTCGGGTCCCGTTGTTTTGGTTGGCATTCACTGTACACTCACGGCACGTAGCGTCGTCAGCGAACGAACGAGCAAGCAAGCAATCTAAACAGCGAGTGAACGATCGCGAGTGAGCTCACAGAAGGCGCACTGGTCAGAGAATGCTTGTGGGGTACCCGTCCGTCCGCCGTCAGCTCCGAAGTCGCGCGGCAGACGCGAAGGAAGGGAAAGGATGATGAAGTCGAAGCAGCCGGCCGGCCAGCCACCAAACCAACCAACCAACGAGCGAAGCTCAGAAACAGCCACCGAGACACCGACGGATGGACGTACGCATGAAAAAGGGCGAGAGTACGTCTGGTGAAGACCAAATGAAAAAGAGTTTCGAATACCAGGAGCGTATACCGACAACTTCTGTTCTTCAAACCGGAGCTCAATTTTTCTACTCGGAGCGATCGATCCGCCGATAGATCGATCGGCTGAGTGGAAATTCCGCACACTTATACGAACAGTGAAAACGCGAACTCGGGGCTTTCGCGTAAGCTGAGGCGGAACTCGAATTCCAGCCAGGGCATAGGAAGTTGCAACGAACACGGCCAAGAGATTCCTGCATCGCATGATTCCAATATCATCCAACTTTAGATTTCCCACACAATCGGTGGCTTAGTCGACTTATCGGAGAAATGGTTCATTCCGGGGATCGTTCGGAGCTGGAGATCGGATTGAGTTCGTACGAGACGCAGGAAACGACAGAGTATGAATAAGCAGGACCGATTCGTACTCTCAAGGTTCAGCAAGTCTTCTGTTGGTGGATTTGATTCTCATTTGACAGTTCTTGTCGCCGCTCTTTGGATGATCAGAGCAGATTCCGAGCTCCGGAGTGGGCAGAGGCCGGGGTGGTGATGACATGGATGGAACGACGGAAGGACAAAAGAAATTTCGTCTACGAACATCTCTTGTCGGAAGGGTGTTCTTCTCGAATGATTCCAGGGCTAGCTCGGCATGAAGGAGTTTCTCTTTCGTCGGTCTTCATCCATGGGAGTCTGTCGCCGCTCCCATTAATGCTCTCATTCAGTAGCGGCTGACGACGCGCTCGGCTTGAGTTCTTTTCCGCGGGGAGCTTCTATTCATTTCGTTCTGAAGAAGAAAATCACAACGAAGTCTCCTCCGCCACCGACAACAACAACGACTTTCAGACAAGAGCCCAGCCGAATCACAACCGCACCCAGTTTTCGCCCTCTGGCAACCAAGCAGAGAGGGGACAATGAGATCCCGCAAGCATCTAGGTGCCCGCTGGAATATTGGGTGCACGCAAGTCAACAGGGCAAATCGCTTCCGACTTCTTCACTTTCAACTCAGCTCACACGGTAAGGGCCAGCTTTTCAGCAAAGAATGCGTTGGCTTCCCCACTTTCTAGTTTGGATTTTCGCCTTTTTGCGTTTCATGAGATTCACCTGGAGTTCGGTCTGCCCGAGAGGGAGGCTTTTGAGCGAAATCTGACTGATTCGCGGCTCGAAACAGGGAGACCATTTGCCCAAATCGGGGTCGAAACAAATTTTCAATGGGTTCCTAGATCCCGCCCGGATCGATCACTTGGATCGGTTGCTCAACGATCGACCAAGGGTCCAGTGAGGTGCGTGCAGGTGTCTGAAGGGCCTCCCACAATCACGCCACGTACTACTGGTTCCTGGACACCGGAATGATCCAATCAATGATTCATGACAGGGTCCTGACTTCGGAGGCCGTTTTTCTCCCTCGATCAGCAAATCACACCCGGGACCTCGAGAACGAACATGAGTTCGAAGCTCTTCCTCCGAATGTTCATCGAAATCGCGAGAAGATATCCTTGATTTCCGCTCCGCTCGTTTGTTTGTGTTCTCGTGCGACTTGATCAAGGCGAAATCCCATTGTCCTCGAATGGGGGATTCCTCGGAATAGACGAATTCTGTGCGGTACCAAAGCGCCGATCGTCCAAATGATAGAGATTTAAATATCGTTTCTTTCTCGTCGTGATGGTCGAGGAAGTCAGGTAATCAATCAGTCAGTCAGTCAACTCAGTGGCGATCTTTTGTTGATTTCTGCTTTCCTTTCCAGTCGACAGCAAAATGACTTCCCCGAAATTTCACTCACGATGACAGAGCCTTCGGCTCCCGGATCAAAAGCGTGTACATACATGATACCGCGACGTGTATTGATCGGGCTTCTCGCTGCTCGCAGTGTTTTCATGGATACAAACAATCCCACCACAGGTTCAAGCGATGAGACTCTCTAACAAAGTTGCTTCTAAAGGTGCGCGAAAATCTAATCGCGTCCCGTAGTTTGCTTTCCTTTGATTGACACCTCGTCGTATGACAATTGATGTGACATTCCGCACGAAAAATGAGTCTTCAGGGTCGGCAACATCTGAGGCAATTCACGACTGGTTAAATATTTGGACAGAGCTAATCAATTTGTTTTGTTTCAGTCCAAGTTCTCCGACGAAATCCGTTCAGGATCCGAAGAAGTCATCATCGGTTACGTCGACCAATCGAAGGACAACTCACACAGTACACATGGTGACAAATTCACGATTCCACTCGTGGCGCGGATTGGTCAGAGTTGACAGCAGCCGGACAAATCAAACGAAGTTTCTCATTTAAACGCAACCTTGAGAATTGACACGAGGACCTCTTTTGAATGTTCGTTGTTTTTCGTTTTCGTTTGCAGGAGATGGAGTCAAAATAAGTAACAAATAGTCAGGGCTACTCCGAGTTCTTCCGAAACCAGGCCGGTTGAGAGAACCGAGACAGCAAACCGAGTTTTCAGAGAACGGTCGGTGGCATGCCCGATCAGAACATTCTAAGACCACGACAGTTGACAGAAATGAAAAAAACAGCGGATCTACATCCGAAGTTTTCTCCGTTTTTCCGGCTTTCCCGCCAGGACAGAACGCTATCTTATCTTCGATCGTGAACTAACTTTCACTTCGATCGACCGAAAAGTAACAAACGAACGGCAACGCACGAAGACGCTGGCATGAATGGACGAATAAAAACTTGAATGACGAATCGTATGGCTCGTACGGGACTGCGGACAGAAGGTCAAGTGTCACTACCAGCAGCAGCTCGCCAACATCGAGTGATAAGCAGGAGCCAGTTTGTACAGGGAAATGCACACCAGATAAATTCGTGGGGATTCGCAGAAATTTCGTGAAAAAATCCACCGCGGAGAAAGCGGTCCCAACTTCTTCGTGACGTCGGCGAAACATTGTACATCGTATATGTTGCCCAATTAAATTGAAATTCATCCTTTTTTCCATGAAGGAGGAAGTAATTTTCGAGGTGAGCAACCAAAAATTCTTCGAAGCGTAACCTAATGTTCTGAACTCCTCGACTCCAGCCGAAGGGAGACCCTTCTCGAGATCGGAAGCATCTCGTCTGGAAGACGCGTTCCATCCTAGAGGATACGATTTCATTTTCCTTCGTGAACATGAAGCACAATTCAGAACAGACACTGTGCTATCAAAAACGGAAAAAGAAAGGAAACTTGAGTCATAGATCACGAAGTCGCAGAGCGTTTCGCAAACAGAGACCGAGTCGGCTCAAGTAATTCGTAATCAGTATGACGTCGAGTAGCATAATTTTCTGAGCGCACACCCGACGTCTGCTTGGAAAAAAGATCTCACAATCAAAGTGTCATCTGAAGTTTGAGGAAACTTCGCCGACGGCAGCCGCGGCCGCTGCGAAGACCTACACGTTTACTCAGTGACGGCGATGTTTTACGTAAGCGTCGACCTTGCTTTGTGCTTCGTACACAGAGGCGCCAGCGACAACAAGATGAACTTCATGCGGTCCACCAAACCGTACTCTCGAGACAGAAGTACAAAAACTGTGAGTTCACGGAGTTTTTCCACTTACCGAAGTCCAGTCGGAGGAATAGTTGATTGGGTTGGAGACAATTCCGCGAGTGGAGCACGCACGCGCTACGGGGGATGACTGAAACTGAGAGGACTCTGCCAGTGTCGAACTCTACTTTGACACTATTCGACGTTACCGTGGTTTGTGGCGATAGAAGAAAGCCGAAAATGTTACCGGCGATGATGACTCCTAGGCTCCTGCAATGGTGAGAGGGGAAACGCCAGTTTCGATAAGCCTGTCCTGGAATATCGGCAAGCCGATTTGAGCGAAAGTCCGCTTTTGTTTTGACATAACTAGCATTTTTGAATGATACTTTCCGAGAGAACTCTTTGGCACACCGGATCGTGTTTTGAACGACTTGGAACCAATGACGGACCTCAAGAACCTCGACTCAAGAGCTAAAAATATGCCTTTTATGTCCCTTCGGCGTTTTAGAGTCACAGTCCTACGTCACCCGCACAACGCGACAGTCTTGAGGAAAGAATCAAAATTTACGCCACCAAGAGGCAACTCAGCGAATTCTGGGTCTTACGTCGCCCGTTTCGTCACTGAACTCATATGATGTTATGTTTGTAAACTTAGAATCTGACTCGGCAGCGACAAGCAACGTCGTGAAGATATGTCCACAAGGGAAACTTCGGTTCTAAATTCATTGGAGCTCCCTGAGTCCAGTCTGACGTCGGCAGCAGTGACGACGTTTCGTCAAGCATTGTTAATTTTGTGTCTTCTCCTCTTCAGAGCGCCCAAATGTTTCAGGAAGAACGACGGCCGAGGGATGGTGACTAATCATACAAAGAGTCAGTTTGTGAGATTGCCCGAGACGTCACAATTGCCCACTAGGAGGCTTCGTATTTCAAAGCAGGAAAAAGTGGAATCAGCGATTTGGCTCCAGCCATTGTGGATTGAGTCACGAAATTTGTGTTACAGCTGACATCCTGAGTACGACAATCGTCCAGCTCAGAGTGCTCCGAACCTCGTTGAGCCGAAACCGAAATTAAGTTCCCGAGAACTGTATATGTATTTATAGGTGCCAGAGAAGCCAACAAGTGGGATAGCGGAGAAGCCTCAACACATTCGAAACGGTTTCGGGAAAAAACGGTACGCTCCATCCCCGGGATCGGAGTCAGAATCGGTGATTTCAAACTGTTAGGCGTCATAATGCTCTGGCTGCAGCCGACAGGGCTCATCTCTACAAGTATTTTTGAACCATTCGCAGGAAGGTTGCTCCTTCGTCTTGCAATAACGTTGAGCTGTCAAGAGTAGTGAGTTTAGAGATGAACGCTACATCTAACGCTTCTCAGAGGCGACTCCGCCACGCGTTCAATGCGTTTTCCCGGCACGAGCCCCCCTGACGCTGATATTGCGGATACTCTGTAGAGTAGCTGGAAAGATGGAAAGGAAGAATTGAGCGCTCGGCAGACAATGACAGGTGCGATGTCCAGCAGGAATGTCTAGACCGACTTGGGAGCGTTAGAAGCGACCATGGAACTGGAAGCTGAAGCAGAACTTTTCCTTTTGGGACATTCTGACAGAAACCAGGAGAACCTACTGGAGTAAGGACCTCGATAGATTTGTGAAACTCCGTTGTACATATATGGAATCAGTTCTGACGGCGAATAGAATGGGGTTTCGTCCAGCGAAGTTTCCGAGAATCTCAAATGGAAACGAAGATCATCCATTTTCCTGCGATTCGGGTCCTTTGATCAGATAAATTTCAAAACACGATAAGTACAAATCACCCCAACGCCCCAGTTACCCCCAGTTAGATCAGTGATTCTCGGAAGGGACCATATCATGCTCAGGATTTAATCCCCTATCTCATAACAAAATTTCGTGTTTACGGCTCTTCTAAGAACGAAAACGCGATTTTCTTGAAATCGGAAAGATGGACTTGATTTGGACTCGAAAAACTTTCCACAAGTCTAGAGCTTCCTGATGACTCCAAGGTCTCCTATAATTCTATGTCATGCACTTCTAGCACGAAGCATTATCTCTTAGGTTATTCTCTCGACGTTACTTCGTTCCCAAGTGGGTCTAGGCGTCACGGCAATTCAAAACGCTCTTACGGATCGATTGCATTTCATTCTTTGGCACCACGGTTCTCTCGTTCGCCTCAAGGATGTTCTGGAGAAGCAGATCGAATCTGTCTTGAGACGCTTTTCGTGGGAGCATTTCACTGATTTATCATATTATTACCATGCAGAGACTCGTCATTTCCGTTTTCACATCTGTTATTCACATTTAAGGGGAAGCTACGGATCGTTGAGCTCCCATCCTCCTCGTTCGATGGATTAAAATTCAATCACTATGAGCGCTGGATAAGTTCATGGGTTGCGTAGTGAAACATCGACAATCCCTCTGAACGATGTCGAAATCTGAAATCACATCTACTTTCGTCTCGAGGATTTATCCCAGCCTGAGTGAGATAGTTTCGATATCTCAAAGCGTTTGCCGGATTACCCTCGTCAATTGTAATTCTGTTATTGCCCTCGTTATCGTGGAATATGATTCAATCTCGAGGCTCTCAAATTTTTAAGAGGAGAAACTTAATCGAATGCGTATGTTTCCATTATAGTGCATAATACAAGCAATTATTGAGCTGTGAAGCGCGGCCCATATATCGGTTCAGAACTGCTCCGAGCGCCCGCAACGGAGGGCAAACATAAGCTCAAGCAACCCGCGTACATCTGATACATTAGCGTTGCGGAACGAGTTGACAGGAAATACTAAGAGAGAAAGCGAGCTCTCAGAGCTCCTTTGGATCCGCGTGTCTTGTGTTTAAATCGAGCGTCACATCGTCTGTGAGGATGCTTTTGCCCTAAAACGTGGAAAAAATCCTCCTGTAGCAGCCTAGCTCTGACAAGAATCCAAAACTATCACCATGTTTGAAGGAACGTTGATTCATTCGAGTACTGAACTTGTTCTCGAGAAGTTTCGGTTCAGCCCAAACCTCCGGCTCCGGCCATATCGGTTTCAGTAAGCCTCACCCGCAGGTTTTTTCGGAGAAAAATGCAAACATTATCGGTTTCCTCTTTTTGAGACGCGTAAATTCCCGGAGGCTATCGCATGGATTGGCTCTCGACTCTCAATCCACTGATCCCGCGCATCAAACACGAGCGCGGGCCTGAAATGTTAATCTAAGCTGACCGATCTCGGCCAAGAAGTCATTCGAGAGCTTGGCACGCAACAGGTTGCCATAATTTCTCAAGTCTCAGTCGGTCTTTTGTATAACCTCGAAACGTCAAATCAAAAGCAGGATATAATCAATTGCGCAGTTCTTGACCATTCCAATTGAAGCATCACTCGGAAAAAGTGCCTAAGTGACATTTTCGGAAAAAATGAGATATTGCACATGGTGGCTCAGAATGTCACGGAGTATCACCTGGTAGCTTGGTTTCAGTCGACAAAATTTTTTTTGCTCCATCTTTGAAGGGGTCGTTTCTGCATCGAAATGAACAAAAATTCGGAAAAAGTGCCTAAGTGCATTTCTCGAGGCGAAAGCCACCATGACCCGAACTTGAAAGCGAGAACTATGCCCACGTAACCTTAGACTCCATCGCTCGCTCTCTGAGCCGCTCCTTGAGAATATTCTAGCTTTTTGTGGTTCGTCACATTGTGACGCTTGAAACTGTTCGACCGACACTACCCTCGTCTTCCGAATGTCTCAATTTACAGCTTGTGTTTCTCGAACGGTGCTTTTCGAGGACCTCGTTGCTGTGTATCAAGTGGCAGTTGTGGAGAACTTTCCGCTCAGAGTTTCGAGAAGCTAGGCAACCTTCCACGCGGGTGTCGCTCGAGCTGAAATATCGATGTTCTTGCTCTGAGATCGCTTCAGCCAAAAGAGACAATCGTGTTGAGCGAAAATCAGCTTCATTCTTATCGTCATCTCAGTTTACCCCTCGTGTTTGTGATGGCTTCTGGTGGCAAAAGACACCCCGGTGTAAATGGTCCGCGAGAAGTCGAGGACTGCCGCTGTGAGTGTCGGAAGCGGATACCGATGGACGAGAATCCCCGCAAGATATGAGAGGTCGCTATTCGAACAGGTCACACCATACTCGCTGGGATTAAGGGTAGAAATAGTTCAATAGGTGAACAATTTGCCAAGTCGAGAGAATCATTACTCGAGGAGAACCCATGAGACTCGGAAATATCTAATTGTGAGTCCCGACTTGACAATGGCCAAACTACATCGGATTTTCTGCGAAAATTTTCCTGAGCAAACCACACCCTACAACAATTTTCGCAACACAGTGTTAGAAAACTGCAAGCTGCTGTACTTTGGATCTGTGCGGAGTGACATTTGCGAGCGATGCGAGAAACTTCACGTGAACATAGCTGCCGCAAGGAGGAAGAATGAAGCCAACGACGTCGAAGAGTTGGAGCGCGAGCAGGAGCTCCTCTTATCGCATGCACAGCGTTTATACAATCTACTCGGGTCGTACAAAGATTCACCAGATTCCAACACGCTCGCCATCTGCATGGACTTCGAAAAGAATTTTCCGCTGCCAGTCACGAATACAGGACCAGAGTATTATAAACGTCAACTTCGGCTCCATAACTTCGGCATCATAGATATTCAGACCCATGAAGCATCTATGTATGTACGATCTCACTCATCGATACAAAAAGAACTCGAAGACATTTCGGTGTAACCTGAGCTAGCATCATCAAGTCCCCCGATGCCCCGTTTTGATGTGTCATCTTATCCACACCCTTCTCATTTTATGCGACAGGAATGGATCCAATCATGGGGCAGCAGTTCTGGGAGCTTTTCAGCTCAATTTTGTCCAAAAAAGAGGTCTCACTCGGAAGAAGTGCCTAAGTGCATTTAGCTGAATTCTCTCAGGACTCGGACCAGTTTCATATTTTTTTGTCGAAAGATATGACTAGCGATTCAGCACAGCCTAAGGATCACGGAAGGGCATCACTTTACTTGCTCGACTCAAAAACACGATTTCATGGAGCAAAACAAATATTAAAACCCGCTTTTCTCGGAACCGGCCAGATGCGACTTAGGCACTTTTTCCGAGTGATGCTTCAATTGTAGGTGGTGACGATTCCAATCGATAGCCAGGATGTCGAATGAGTGATTCAGCACATGAGCGCTCGGAACTGCAGCAGCAGAAATCATAGATGAGGCGGAATAACCGATTAATGGTTAAATTCCAGGGGTGTCATCTTCGGTGATGAATTCGAAATCACTCTCGATTTCCGTGAAACCTCATTCGCCTCTCGCTGGTGGACCTGAGAAACGATTTAGAACGCTGCTGATTGTCTCAGAAGTACGAAGGGAGTTGTCACCGCTTCCGAGCGGCTGAGCGGGCGGTTTTGTTCTTTCATGAAATGTCCTAATATCTGATCCAGTGAGAGAGGTTTCGCGGATACCATACGGTGAATCTCTATCCTCGGTCATGATCACCCGATCTGCATTGCATAGGCATCCGAATTGCTTTCGGGGAAATTCGGGAACCGCGGCTATAAACCGCAAAAAATGCAATAGGTCCGGTGAAGATTTGCAGTCTGAAGTAAATACTCCATCGGGGACATTCATGTTCACGACTTGCATGAACACAAACCAAATCTCAAACATTCCGGCGCTTCTCTGAACCCGAGAAGACCGGAGTTGTTCGAAAGGTGCTCTGAATCACTGCCTCCGAGTTCACAAACAATTGATGAGATTGATTGAATAATTCTTCTTTTTTTTTATACATGTTTAACAATAGCTGATGTGCCGCGCACTATTCGATGCTTTGACACATGGCTGAAACAAGTTCGATCAAGTCGAATTTGGATGTTCTTGTTTGTGAAAATTGCGCAGTGCGGAGATGTCGTCAAGTGTCGCAATTTGAAACCAAAGTCGAAACCGCTGCAAGCCTTGATCAGAGGAGAAATCTTGGAAACCAATCTGAGGCTAATTCATTTCGCAGATCGAAATCCAATGTTGTCAAGCGTCCATCTGACCATCCTAGAGAAGCTAACGTATGAGGCACGAGGACAAAGCTCGGAGCCCCGCTTCTTGTCAGATTTGGATATAGGAAAACCATTAACAAACAATCGTGAAGTCGATTGAAGAGCTAAAAATATTCCATAAGGAGAGAGTCAAGAACTCCTTGTCGGATGTTGGCACTGTCGTTGTTGTGTAAGATGTTGTTTAATACCTACACCTCGATCATATCTGGGGTGTCGCAGAAGAAATTCCTCGTTGATTCACAATTACATTCCACATCCGCCGCGCTTGCTTTGGAACTTTGTATCAGCCCCAGCTACTTGAGCACATTAGAACTAGAATATACATACATTACAACTTCGACTGATGCAAAAAAGGATTGGAATAATCGAGAAATGACAAAAAACTTTGACCTCATTCGCGGATTGGAATTTGAATGCAGACGCGAACTGAGGCACAATGATTCGGAACACGTTCATGATAGTTGATGACTTATCGTGGTTCCAAATGAGTCCCTAAATTCTTCTGCGAGGGTTATCAAAATGTGGGATGAAGACACTCAGGTCAGACAATAAGTCTCTGTGTATCCCTCCAAAGCAGAAGCCTCCTGACGATCTCCTTCGGCCGCTTCCATAGAGTTGAAAGAATCGAGGTTAAAATCCTGATGGGTGAAATAATGAAAGTCAAAATAATCAAGGTTGTAATGTGTGTACTTTTCCCCGATCGTCTTTCCCATAATGCCTAGCTGAAATATTACGAATGGCTGCGAGCGTCAGTAATATCTCAGTAATAATGAGCAGTAATATCCTATTAATTGCAGAATCTTTCCCTGCAGCCCTTGCAAAGTTCGCGAGCCGAACGACTTCGCGAGCAGCATCATTTCGGAGCATGGAAAGAGCATCTGCGATCTGGCTAGAGCTTCATGAAGAATCGGGTTTGTCAGGGCGCCATGGTCTTGTCCGAGGTCTGAATGGGGGTCATGAGGGTTTTTGCTTGAGAAATCCCATTCGAGATTCGTTTGGCTTTGAGTTGGGTTGACATTGTTGATCTGTTAGAGGAAGTTTACCTGATTCGAGAAGCTCCGCCCGCCCTCCAAGCACTCATGCATCGCAGAAGTTCATAAGAAAGCCAGAATCGCATGCACAAACCCTTTCTCCAACGAGTGTTTGACTGGAGGCCCACGGAAAATCCCGACAGAATCCTGCTTTGCCTTAAAGTACCTTGGAGTGGGCGAAATAAGATTATTGGTTAGTTCGATCGATACAGAAACCGTTTGTTCAGCGGAGGTTCCGGTTGCATCATTCCATCATTTTAGCATTAATTCCAGAGACGAAATTTTTCGAAGTGCTCGAGAACACCGATCTCTGTGATAAGACGGAGCCCGTTCTTCAATGAAAACACAGGCATTCGGGAGAAATCTCGAATGGAATGAATCCGCGCCGAATCCCATCAAAAATCTCGTGATTGTTCGCCCTTCTAGTCCAGTAGCCGAACTGAAATCAGGACCTTGATCTCTCTTTTATGTTTTCCTTTTGTGGGCGCTCATAAATACAACGAGAGTGCTTGTAGAAGCTCATTAAGGACGGCTCTCCAATCGACTCTTAGTTAGACGATGTCGCTGGTTCGACGGCTGTGCTTCGGCTTGTTGCCGCTCCTTCTTCTCCCGGCGCTTCTCTTCGGTTACGAAGATCGGAAAATACGATGTGCCTACGTCCTCGCTTTGACCGCCCTGTTTTGGATCTTCGAACCTATCCCCCTGGGAGGTTGCTCTTTACTACCCGTCGTGCTTCTCCCAACCCTGACCGTTCTGTCGGCGGATAAGACGGCGTCTTGTTACATGCAGGAAGCCAACATGATGTTCGTTGCCACTCTCATTATTGCAATCTCGATCGTTGAGTGCAATCTTCATCGAAGGCTCGCGCTTTCCGGTCTCATGGTATTCGGCACGAGACCCGAGTTGCTTTGTTTGGGAGTGATGGCCGTCGCGTGTTTTCTCTCGATCTGGGTGAACAACGTCGCAATCACTGCTATGATGGTTCCTGTGATTGACCGGATTTGCGATGAGTTGTTCGGAGATATTCTCAACCACGATTCAATAGAGAAGATCCAAATCGAAGCCGAGTCCGAGCTACTGATCTCCAAAATCGCCAAGCCCATAAGCGAGGCCATTGTGGGCCAAACGAAACGTGTGCGGCTATGCCTATTCCTCAGTGTGATGTTTGGAGCGAACATCGGCGCAACAACAACAATCACGAGTGCAGCTTCAAATCTTGTGTTCACCTCGATCCTGGATTTCCTCTATCCGAATGCCAGGACACCGGTCGACTATGTTTCGTGGATGATGTACGCGTTCCCGATCACTGTGATTAGTTTGATCCTCAGCTACATTGCGGTCTGGCTAGTGTTATTCTGTGGACGACCGAAGCTGCCCACAAGACCGAGTAACGTCATCGAAGTCCAGTACAAGGCTCTTGGCTCGGTGACTTTCGCGGAAAGCGCTGTGTTGTCACTGTTCGTCGTTCTCGTTCTCTTCTGGCTTCTACGAGATCCGACCTTCATGCATGGCTGGGCCACCTTCTTCGAGTTTCGTCCCAAGGACTCTACCGTTGCTGTGGCAGTCGTACTCTTGCTCCTCGTGCTCCCTCGGAACCCTTCGGAACTCGGCGGGCCACCGATCCTCGGGTGGGACGCGATCCAAGCTCGACTTTCATGGACCGTCATTCTTCTTATCGGATGTAACTTTGCACTGGCGGAGGCTGCGGCCCAGAGTGGTTTGTCGCAATGGATAAGCTCACATCTCATGATTCTTTCATCTCTTAATCCGAAACTGGTCTGTTTCATATTCTCTGTATTCGCATCCTTCCTGTCTGAGGTTTTGGCAAACGCCGGAGTCGTGTCCGTTCTCGTGCCGATATTCGCCAAGTTCGCGGAAAGTTCTGGGGTGAATCCTCTTCTGTACATGATCACCCCAACCATAGCCAGCAACTTCTGTTTCCTACTCCCTGTGGGAACCCCGGCGAACACCATCATCTACGAACACACTCGGCTCGAAATCAGAGAGCTCTTCATACCTGGGATACTAGTCAAGTTGTGTACGATTTTCGCTATTGGCGTCGCAATCTTCTTCATCTCAGATCCTATTTTCGAGACGGATTCCTTCCCGCCATGGATTGTCCAACCGAACGCAACAGCGGTGAGATGATCGTCATCGTTTTGAGGTGCTTGGAACTCAAACTGTTCATAGGAGTTGATTCTCGTCAGAGGTGAATCGCAGATTCCACAATATAGTGGGCGTTACGAAATTGAAATGAATTCGAATGTCCCGAGCGACAAGAAACGTGGTTTCTCTCGACATGCAATAAAATTTTCCCCAAACTCTTTCTTGCGGACCCTCAATAGGCGCTCAGGGAATAGACTTGTACATTGTCCGACGCAACGCAGCGGCACAGAGATGATCAGTTTGGGTCGTCCTTCTGATTCCGAGATAAATATTTCCCTTGATTTCGACTTTTACAAGAATCAGCGTCTGAGAATGGAATAGCGTTGCACTACCAGCCGACAGGTGCAACGGAGAGTGGAGAGAAGTCAGTTCCTTGCCTGTCCAGAGAGCCATTCGATCTATTTTGGTCATCGTGGGAGATTTCGTTAACCAAGCTCCAAAGTTACAGATCAAAGAGACAAGTGTTTAAGGCACCACCGCGATTAGACATCCGAACCTTACTGAAGTACTAAGGTACTTTAGTACTTAGTCCTTAGTACCTTAGTGATTTACTAACGTTTCCCATAGCATTGCAGAATAACCTTAGTACCTTACTAAGGACAGAGGTAACTACGGTCAATAAGATAACTAAGGTTATTCCGCGGCGCCCCACGAAACACACCCCCTTATCTTCACGGGCCCCCTTAGAAATGCTTCGTGGGGCGCCGTGGGTCTCCGCGGGGCTTGAGAACCACTGATCTAGGAACTCCCGCGGGATAACCTTAGTTATCTTATTAACCGAAGCTACCCTAGTACTTAGTGCCTTAGTAAGGTTTTAAGGTCATTCTGCAATGCTATGGGAAACCTTAGTAAATCACTAAGGTAACTAAGGTACCTCAGTGCCTTCAGTAAGGTTTGGATGTCTAGCTGCGATACGAGAACCCTGTTGAGAGGTTCGCCCAAGCGGACGCACGCCATATCAGAGCAGTACTGATTCTTAGATGGTCCTTGATATAGCAGATGGCGCTTCGCCTGATCGAAGATAGGGCCCCGGGGAAAGAGAGAGCTTTCTGGCAAAACAGAGGGTTTGTGACCGCAAACAAACTATACTGGAAGCCATTTGAACATGCAAATGCAGAGAACATCAGAAACAGGACTTCTGTGAATTTTTATTCTATCAAGATGGAAGTCAGGGAATTTATTTATATTAGAATCTTCTATCAAGTGAATATTAGGGCTGGGACAAATATGAATGCTCATAACAAGCGACAGCGGGGGTTGTATTCTCTGAGACAGCGCATGTGGCACCGAACGGGTTTCCAGGACGAGGTCTGCTCGAGAGGTTCTTTGAAGGATCGCGTAGGATGTTATCCATTTCCTCCCACTACTAAATCCAATAAAACTATTGCCGCACATGGGGAATGCTGGCAGGAGAGGAAATCGTGATTCTATCGAACCGATCGCTAAATAAATGTAGTTTGCCGCAGCGCCACAAAAAAATCTCAATGATCAAAGCCACGAGGCCCAGAATCGAGCCCAGGATGTAGATCAGAAAGAATGGTAAAAGGTGTCGCATGGAGAAACTCTCGTTGTCACTAATGGGTCCTCTCCTGATGGCATGGGTGAAGCACTTTGGCGGCAATGGAACGCGTTCTCTTTCCCGCAGCCACGGGACTCCGGCTTCGAAAGTCCACTGAACTCTGAGCGAGATCGTACGACGGGTCTCAAGATCGAAATACGGAGAGTAGTACCACACGACGGGGGCTTCGACGTAGTCATCTTCGTTGATATGGAAGTATCCTTTGTATTTATCACAAAACGGCGGGAAGTCGACGAGCATTGTATCTGGCTCTTGGAGATAAACGGCTCTGGTATCCAAAATTTTGTTCAACACATCGTCGCTCACAATGCGCTCAAAGGTCACCATGGTCTTGTCTTTGTCGATTTTGTCGATTATTGTCTGAATCAGTTCCCCTCGTTTTTCGTACAAGGTACTCAACGTCGGTGTTCCTTCCATGACGTAGATCTTTATTTCATCGTTGATCGCGAGCTCGTGAAGTGTATCGATGGTTCTGACCGGGGTTTTCACCGCGGTGGTTGAGCGGAGGATGCCGGAGAAAGTTTGTAGAATCAAAAAAGTGAAGAAACTCCAAGAAATGAATGCCAGCCGGGCGGACGGCCGGATCAATCGACGATAGTTCACTGGCTCCTGGAAAAATGACGAAATCGTGAAAAAAGTTGTTGCTGAAAGCGTAAGCTTCTTTTGGTTCCCGCCTTGAGTGAAGTACAACGCCAAGATGGAAAGCAAGCAGGACACGCCGATTCCGATCCAGACGGGGAGGTCAAAAGGAGAAGTTGCCACATTGGTTGTGTACAGCGAGCGGTAGCCACTGATGAAGCAGTACCGCGAAAAGAGGTGGGGAAAGCCAGGCTCCAGTTCGAGGTTGACGATAGTGCTCTGGAAGAACGGACCCATGGCAATGTCGACCTCTCCTGAAAAACAAAGGATGCAAGCTGCATATCGGACGCAAGATATCGGTCTGCTCTAAAGGAATTCAAGGTCTCCCCCGGAGAGACTCTCGAGGACACCAAAGGACAACTGTTTTCCTCCAGACATAATCTCACCGTCGTAGGCTCGCTTAAGAAGTCCGATGTAAGTCCCGTTTGAGAGCCGAGCACCCCATTGGTCAGCGGTGATTACTCTAAGGTCGACACTGATGTTGAGGGAATTCGTGATGTTGAATAGAGGGCTGAACGTCAATCCTTGGTAAACAGTGTTTCCTTCGGTGTCGGTTTCGCCCCAACTGTAAGGCGCACGCGGACAGAACGCAACTTTGATGCTCGAGAGCACCATTTCCGATTCAAAAGTCAGCCGACAACGGTACCAGCGAAGAGGAACGGACTCCTGGAGACTGTGAATCCGTCGACAGCCAATCCGGACCAGTCGCTCTTGTTCAGAGATTACATCACAGTCTTGGCGAAATTGAAATCGGTCAAGTTCGAAATCCAGCTCAATTCTGACTAATTTGTCTCGTCCGTAAAGTATTGATCATTTGAGCCGCATTATTAGCTACTTCCTTGGCTGAGATTTCATCTGAGCCTAATTTCTAGGACTGGATTGATCAAATTCAATAATTCTTTATGAAGTTTTCTTCGATTTCTCGTGCGCCTGTATCAATCGCAGACTTACGCTTGTGACCAAAAAGCTTGTGGCCTTGTTCTAGAAATATTCATTACAGCCTGCTTTTAGGGCTTCTCGCAACTCACAGTCAGATAGCGACAAAATGATAGATTCAGGATGATAGGATTCAATTCGATACCGCAGGCATTTACAAGTCGATTGGATACTTGATGTATCGTTTCAGCGATGGAAGCGGTCTTACCCGATTAACGGAATGAAACGGCTGTCAATTTGGATTCACGGGAAGAACGATTTCCAACGTTTGTTACCCGCCAGGGACCTGGTTTTTTGAAGTTCAATTTACTGATATTCGCGCCTCCGTCGCGGGAAAACGAAACGCTCTATTGGAAATCGCATGTATATTCCCGCGGTAACTATAAATGAATACGCTTTGGAGCTCGCAGTACTACTTATTCAGGTCCTCAGCCTCTGCTTCCTTTCTTCAACTCAAACGGCTGAGTCGGAATGCTTCGCTTTCTCATCACACCTCCCCTTAAAGAATCAACCCTTCGCCCTCTCCGGCACACGTTCTCACAATGACCCGTGTCCATCAGTATGAAAAGAGCGTGTTGCAATCCTTGGGAAGCACTCTGTTCTTGGCCCCAGTTGATCTCGGCGGTTGTTTTGGAAATGCGAGAGGCCGGGACGTGCAAGAAGCAGCGGAGACGTGAGAGTCACCAGCGTCACGCGCCAGCTGCTAGCAGTCGATGACCTTGAATTTTATCTTTCGGTTTTGATTCTTGCCCCTGAGTCTCAAGAAGTTTCCGCTGCCCATGTTCTGAACTTCCTCGGATATGGAATGCCTCGATATCTCTCATATCTGAGTGGCCAATCGTTGAGCTTGTATGCCAACCTCGGGAAGAACTTCAGTCGTGCATACCGTTCTCGGTTGTCGCCCTGGTTACATATCGTGTCGTACTTATCAATCACAAATGATTCCTCGCCGCCGCGACAAGTCGCAATTCCTTTCTCAGTTTTTTTCTATTCGGATCCTCCGAAAGACTCCTGACTATTTGACCGCCGTGAGACACCTCAGTTCGTGAATGCGCTAGTCTCCGATACTCGCGATAAAAGCTGCACGTGCACCCTCTTGTCAATCTGAAACAGCGGGCTCCCGAAGTGGAGACGAGAGATGAGATTCCCGAATCTCACATCTTTCGAGTGAGCGGTGTTCTCAACGCTTGTCCCGAAAGTTTTACAATCAAGGCTTAGAGTCGATTATCAGCGAATTCAAGTCATTCCACGACGCTCACTACACCTGTCTCATCGAGTCATATAAATTCCCTCTCCGAATGTCCTCCTCTCTGGCCGACAAACAATCAAGGTTATCAATGAATTGTCAATCGAGTGTGATTTTCCCGAAGTGAGCATGACGATCTACTCATCCCCCTTCAAAGACTTCGATAAGGAGTTGACTTCAGACAACTATGGATTCTTCCTCAGGAAGGCGTGGGAGACGCACGCTGGAACTTGTTTTGTGAGTACATATGTCCTGACAGCCGCTTCCTGTCCTCAAGCGTGTTCGATTCCTTGGAGCACCATTCCATGTTCGAATCCTGAATTGAAACTGAGAAATCTGACAGACTGATGCCGCCTCCGGAATATGCTATACAGGATCGGATCTAGCGAAGCTCTCCAAAGTTTTGGTCAATTCTCTTTACGAGATCGGCCTGCGGCCAGGAGATATAGCAGCGATTTGCTGCACGAACACTGTCCGCACTCCATTGTTGCTGTCAGCGATTTGGTCTCTCAATGCTGCCGGAAGCGGCCTGGACGTCGGCTTCCACCCAGGTCGGTCCGTTCATCAAAAGAAATCAAAGAATACTTTCACCGAATCCTAGACTTACATCGAGATGAAGCAATCACCTTTCCCAACGCTTTTTCTCATCTTATTGCAGATGAGTACGAGGAACTCGCGTCCGTCTACGAACCGAAAGTTTTTGTGTGTGTGAAGGAGAATCTCGCTGTAGCTTTGAAGCTCCGCGAATCACTCACAAGTATCAAGGTTGTGAAATGGAATGCGGAATAATATCCGATTAATTGAGTTCCTTAACCTTGATGTTGACTCTGAGCTTTTCCAGTGTATCATCGTGCTCGACGACGATGGATGTGACAAATCGTCGGCCGAATCCCAGGTCTTCTCGTTTGGATACCTGCGGTCTATGAGCGCTCCAGGCGCTCCGACGATCGATGTGAAGCCCGACGCGTTGGCGTACATGCCGAGAACGAGTGGAACTACTGGACGTTCCAAAGCAGTGATGCACACACATAGAACTTTGATATCAGGCTTGCTCATGCAATCGTGCGTTGAGGTTCTACCAATGACTTTGATCTTTTTTTTTCGATTTCATTATTTTCGGTTCATTTTTCGAGATTGCGAGTTACGATAAACTGCTCAAGTCCTCAGTTGAAAGTTTAGAGTACATAAGGAAGGAGTGAAAAAGAAGAATCTAAGGAATGCAAACAAATATAGTAATACAAAGCCTTGTGAAACCCCGTGTACATCTTCGAGGTCCTCAAGGTACACGCTTCTGTAAGCGCGTTCTTTTGGGTCTCCCGGGAGAATTTCTTGGTGCCTCCTTAGGCCTAGAATCTGGCGTGGAAGTGATCCCACACGTTCTTCTTGTTTTACAGCGCTCCGGATGTCCTTCCTTTCGAAACTGGTGTCGTGGTACTGACTTCCTCAGCTTTACACCATGTGTACAATCTTTTTGACATTTTCGGAAGCTGTTCCTACCGCGGTTTCAGTTACGTCCACTCGCAGAGTAACGACATCGAAACAATCATGCGCACGATTGAACGATTTCAGGTATTGAACTTTCTAACAATATGCGATTCTTCCTCTGTTAAAGTGGGTCAGACTTGAACGATTTCAATGACCCTCAGTGAGCATTCGAGCCTTCCAGGTGCAAGCGTTCTTCACTACGCCCTATATCGTACTCTCCATACTGAACCTATTCAAAACGAACCACAAGAGCTGCAAAACAGTATCTTTGAAGTCATTGAGAACGCTAGTTGTTGCCTCGAACGCCTTCCCGGAAGATTCTCTTGGCTACCTCCGCGAGTGCCTGCCAGATCTGGAGTGCTTTGGAAATCGTAAGTCGGCCATCATCCGCTCATTCTTCTCGGAGATATCACTACAGATCTCCCACTAAAAGCGACCGTAACTTTCAAGCTTGATAACGCTTTCGCAGTTTATGGTCAAACGGAGATCCTCGCGGCGTTCTGCCACTCCTTCAAGGGATTTTACAAGCCTTGCACGATCGGACAAATACTATCTAGGGGAAAATTCCGTATCGTCGACCCAGAAACGCTCCAGGACATGCCATTGGGTGAAAAAGGAGAGCTCCTCGTTCAACTACCCGACCGGACGGTCGGCTATTACAAAGATCCCGAGGCATCCAAGGCAAGTGGCAGTACGCTCAGGATCCGGAAAACATGATTCTATCACACCTTCTGATCTTCATCTGAGGATGGAAACAAGAACGCGCATTTTCTCTGCAGAAGATCATGGTACAAGGCAACTGGCTGCGGACTGGCGATATGTGTGTCGTCGATGACGAGGGTTACGTCTCTCTCGTCGGCCGGCTCAAGGAGTTCATCAAAACGAAATACACAACCATTTCGCCGGGGGAGGTCGAGGCAAAAATCCTACAACATCCGCTCGTGAAGGACGTTGCCGTGGTTGGACTCCCGCATCCGATTCTTCAAGCCGCTCTGCATGCAATCATCGAACCGCTTTCGCCAGAACTCGATGAAGAAGCCATACATAAACACATGGCGGGTAAGTATCGATAAGCTCTCCGTCCGAAACGAAAGCTTCAAATCAAAGCACGGGCATCGCTAGCGTTGATCGCTGTATAGCCGAAACTGTCAATGTCGACAGTATATCTCCATCTTGATTAATCTTTAATTTCCAGAAATCGCACCCGATATCTATAAACTTGAAGGAGGGATAACATTCTGCGATGCCATCCCTCGTTCCGGGATGGGGAAACTTGTCCGCAGGAATCTGTTAGCATGGGTTCTAGAGAGAAGCGGCGTGTCCACAGCTTGAATAAAACTCACAACCGACCTCTTCTTTTGTCTGGGTCGCTGATTTCTCGGTGCAGAGATGCGTATGATATGATCTGATTGGTTCACGGCATACATTGGACCTCATAGTGAGGCGTTCGTCAATCCAGAAATCTGGCTGTTTGTTTCTCAGTGTTTGTTTTGTGCCTCATTGCCATTGGATAATAACGTCATCGGAGTTTCACTTACTTTATACGGTTTATTATATACAGCGCTTTTGTCATCAAGAATTTCTTCAAAACAAGAATCTGATCGGGCCCATTGGGGGCATCGGTGGCATTCCGGGCATTCCTTGAGGCATTCCAGGTGGTCCCATACCCGGTCCCATTCCAGGGGGACCCATACCCGGCGGTCCTGTACCGGGAGGTCCCATGGGGGGTACGCCGGGAATCGCCATGCGCGGAGGTGGCGGCATCATCATAGGTCCCTGAGGGTATCCAGGAGGGCCACCTTGAGGAGGAACCATCGCACCTCTCGGGGGCATCTTGCCTTGTTTGAATGCAGCTGTGGTTTGGTCGATCAGGTTCTGGAAAACGTAATTCAAAGTTCGTAAGACGGCATTCGAACTGATTTCTGGATCAGAGAGACGATTGGATTCACTATGCTAGCAAATCATTGTTTGGATCGGAAGCAAGATTCGAACGACAAAAACAAGCAAACTAACCTGAGCTTGGTCCTCAACCCATTTCTGATAGTAGAAACGGACGTTCTCTTTGTGCTTCCTTCCACCGCAATGGGTTTTTCGCACTGAAGGCGAATCGTGTGTCAGGAATGTGTCACAGTAGTCACAATAGTACTTCGGCATGTTGAGCCTGAGTTTGGATTCCTAAAACATAGAACTTCAAGGCCGGCGTACGCTCGTCGTCGTCGTCCAGGACTCCAACAAATACTGAACGCTTCTGCGGACGGCTTGTTTACAAATAAGATTGCGGCTCGTCGTAAATGTTCCCCTCTCAACCCTCGCTCGGCGTCTACGACTTCGTGATGGATATCGATACAGAAAATCGTGTTTGAAGAACGACTCGTTGGTTCCCATCGAGCTCATAAAGAGTACTTCAACGAAATTCCCTTCCCTTCAAATATTTCCCTGTTTCAGTAGAACTCCATCAATGACCTAAGCTTCCATGCAACTGACGTCGTCTGCTGCGAGTTTGTTTACAAATAGAAGCGTGGCTCTTATTATTGTAGCATTGTGCTCACGCCGCCGCTGCTGCTGCTGCTCCTCTGGTTGACGCTGGCTGGCTGCTACTCTTGCGGCTCCACTGGTGTGTTTTCAGTGGTGTTGTCTCACTCTGTTCACTCCGCTCTCGCCCATGTTGAACATTCGTTGTGGATGCTCATAGCTTTGTGGTTTCTCTGCTTCCGCTAAAATTGCTACTGTGTGAGCTGTCACTTGGAACTCGTGCCGCCGTTATCAGTGAGCTGATTCCTTGTGATTCGCTGTTTTTTTCGAACGGGAAATGGCATTGGAACAATAACAACGTTTCCCGACGGCTGTTCTGGTGGTGGTGGTGGGGGAAATGGCCGCTCTGCTGCCTCCACCGCGCCGGGCACCTGGAAGACCCCGAGCGCCCCCCCAGTTGAGTGCAATCCAGATACTCCTCCAGATGGGCTTTCCGAAGCATCGCGCGGAGAAAGCTCTAGCCGCAACGGGAGAACGAGGCGTGCAGCTGGCTGCCGACTGGTTACTATCACACGTGAACGACCCAACACTCGACAGTTGCACTCCTAGAGAGTACATTCTATACCTGTGTCCCTCCGGTCCTCTCTTTGGTCAGCTGCAGAATTTTTTCCTTCAGTCGATGCTGCAGCACGGCCGAAACGGAGCTCACAATTATCTTCCACACATCACGCTGTGTTCATTCTTCCAGCTCGCGGATGATTCGGTCCCCGACGTGATCAAGGCTCTCGAATTGATCTGTGATAAACTCAAAGGGGAGTTGCCTGACCGAATCAAGCTTGAGCACTACACTTCGCAGACGTTTCTCGGTCTCTTCGTGGATCAAAAGCACAATGAGATGCTTAAGAAAATCAGTGTCAACTTCATGCGGGAAACATCCGACCTACAGATCAGCGTCGAGCCTTACCTTAAGGCGCTTCATGTCACGTTGGCTTACCAGTTCGACGTTGCTCACTACGGAAGCCTCGAGAAACTCACGCAGATGATAGACACCGAGGCACCCGCGTGTTGGGAGCTGAGACTGTATTCAAGGGACATGAGAATCAAAGGGAACGAAGTGCACAAGGTCTTGTACTCCCATACACCTCAAGAAGCCGACGAGTTGGAGCTTGTTATCGGGGACCTCGTTTATGTCAACGGAGACAAACTCAATGGATCGTCTGACGGCTGGGTCGAAGGAACATCGTGGCTTTCTGGCTGTTCGGGCTTCTTGCCGAAGAACTACATCGAGCGAACTGCCGAGTCGGATGCCTGGACGATGCACAAGAGCATAACGATATGTAAGAACAATTTTAGTGACGACATACCACGACCTCCGGGTAGTCCTGTTAGCGCTCCGTCCACGCCGCAAACCGTATCGCCGACGCTTCCGCAGCTAGAATCGACCACCGTAACGGTCAATCACAAGCCGACCCCGGTGGAGAGGAAACATCCTCCAGTCTCTAGTTCGAACACAGATCTGCCGTCCCCAAAAGAGGATACACTCTACGAAAATATAGAATTTCTGTCGCTCAACTCGAACAATGAGGACCAAAAACCACGACGGCTATTCGTGGTACGTCACGCGGAAAGAATCGACTTCACTTTCGGACCATGGATTCCTGCGTGTTTCGACCAACACGGCAACTACTGTCCAAGAGATATCAACATGCCCAAGACAGTGCTCCCTCGGAAACCGATGGACTATCTGAAAGATTCTCCTTTGACTCGTTTCGGGCTTTATCAGGCATCGCTGACCGGGGAAGCAATGTACGAGGCCGGCATTCGATTCTCTCAAGTCTTCTGTTCGCCGTCGTTGCGTTGCGTCCAAACTGCCACGACAATTCTGAAAGCTCTCAAATCACCGACGCCGATGATCAAAATCGAACCTGGCCTGTTCGAGTGGTTGGCCTGGTATCCCGACATTCAACCAGTATGGTTCAAACCCCAAGAGCTGAAAGATTTTGGGTTTCCCATCAACACGACGTATAAACCTCTCATGTCGGTAGAAGAGCTTCTTTCGAAAAAATCCGAGTCATGTGAGGAATATTTCAGCCGTAGCTACGTAGTAACTCAAACATTATTAGAAACCTCGAAACAAATAGGTGGGGACGTGATGTTTCTCGGCCACTCGGCCACTCTGGACGTGTGTACGCGTCAGTTGACTGGGGCCAAAATTCGCACGGCGCAAGAGCTTGTCCATATTGTACACAAAATACCTTACGTCGGAGTCGCTGTTGTCGAGGAAAACGTGAACCGAGTTCCTCGCTGGAGTCTCATCGGAGCGCCTTTCCAAACCCTGACTCACGCCAGCAACGTCAAATACGACTGGAAGTGTATGCTGGGCGATGCGCACGTTTCCAAAAGATAATCACGACCAACGTCCAACCCTTTACAATTTAATATATGGACTATAACGAGGTAATCTCTGATCTGTTTCTCGGCAGGAAGAAGATGACTATTTTTGAATTGACTCTTTTCTGCATTCTCTCAATGACCTACTCTGCTCACCAACTCAAATTTCGGAGAGATTTCAGTATTTGACTCTTTACAATAACTCTGTCTTTCTACCTGATTGTGAGTAACTTTCAGAACTCGTCCCGATCCTCGCTGCAGCAGAAAAGCGAACCACTCCACTTTCGAATGCGACTCCTGGTCACAACACAAAAAAAAAAACATTTACCCATGTACAAAAAGAGACGAAGCAATTTTTGCTCGTTTTCTTCCAGCTGGATATTTATCATCAGAACAATTTTTCCTTAATTTATTCTACCATCGATTACCCAATCCTGTAGTCACTCCGACGAGACTCAAACAACCTGTTGTGGAAACTGGAACTCAGGGCTAGTCCGTCGCCGAGCAGGTGCTGCCGATGCCGAAACGCAAGAATCGTGCGAGTGGGCTCCGAGTACGTTAAAGAAGTGAAACTTAATGGAAATGAGCGATGTGCAATCGGGTTGAGAATGTTTGGTATGATCTTATGAACCTTCAGAATCGCATCAGGGATCATCTGGTGTTACTTGATTAGTCAAAATCCGTGTGTACTTTGTGCGGCTAAATGGTTATTGAGAAAAAATTACAGACGATGTGTTCGGGCGAATTCCATGACCCGAGGCCCGCATCCCTTTGTGAGTGTGCCAACGCAGGATCCAGTTTCTCTGTGATTGTTCATTGGTCGGAAAGCTAGTGTGTCCAGAACACCGACAATCTAACTAAATAAACCAATATTTAAACGGATGTCTTTGAGCCTCATCGAGTGTGTTCCCGCTCCCGGGTTGTACCGATTTTTTAGAATAATGTTTTCTTCGAAATATCGAATCCCAAACTAAATTCGAAGATTCTTTGGTGCAAGGGTTATGCTTCGAAGAGATCTCCAAGTTCTTAAAAGCGTGTCCTTTCAATGTAGTCAGTTATTTTCGTCGTGTCAGAACAAGGTGATATCTTGGGAGCTGTTGCGAGAAGGACTCAACAAAGCCATTTAGAATGACAACCTTTGAACGAGTTAGTCAGACTGGCAAGCCGAGCTGTTTTGGAGAAAGGGACAAAAGAGCTGAGCATGATTCAGAATAACCAGACTCAATCAGCTGAGTCTTTTGATCATTATCTGTCACCAGAGCTGTGCGCCGCGCTGCGAAAACGCCGGCGCGCCGCGCCGCCGAGGTTCCCACCCCGCCGCCGCCGCCGTCACGTCAAGATCAGCACGCCGGCGCGGCGCACGCGCCACGCCGCCTGGCGCCATGAATGCACTCGAAGAACCTGATCTTGGACTCATCAGGTCCTGATCGTCATCGCCGGAGGGAAATTCCTATCATGCTTTAGCTGAGGGATACATGAGCTGTTCGGAGCAAGAAAATACTGAACTTCCATTCCAACATGCTCGTGTATCGGTCTATCGAACAATACATAGAGTTTATCTCGCAATTGAAGAGCCGAGATCCAAAACGGCACAACTTCAAAATTTTCGATTTCGTGATTTTCGCAGATTATTGTAGATATCGACAGCCCGCACTTTGGCTATGCAGATGGACTTCGAAATCGGCTTCCCTCCGACTTTTATCTGATCTAACTCTCTCAAAAATGAGTCCAGGTGAAGAAATCATCATGCGTCATCAGCGGCTCCTTTCCTGCTATCCAACAAAAAAAAGTTTTCCAAAATCGCTCCGATCATAACAGAGTTCTGGCCTCCGCAAGCTTGGTCGAAATAGTCTGTTCTTGCTTGAAACAGCCCAAATTCGAGAATTCGAGATCCAAAACGTCACAACTCTATCCTCTCAATGAGTGTTTTGCTTAGTGCCAGGTCGAATCCGTGCCTTTTTTTGCCTGAAATCGAGAGAGCTCAACGAGTCTAATCTACACCTTGAATACTAGCGGTTTCCCATCGAAACATTTTTTTCCCACAGTTTTTTGCGGTTCTCTCGAAAAAGTGAAAAGTGGAGATGTGCCGTTTTGGATCTCGGCTCTCCAATTGGTACTGTGCAGTTTTTCTCTAGTATACCATATCTCTCTGACTCTCTTCGTAAAAGAGTAACCCCCTATTTCAGCAGAAGAGGGGTCTGAAACAGTCTGAGCACCGCTCGCATGAAAGCTGAGATACGACGGGTCCCTGAGCCACGGCGCTCCGGCGTTTGCGCCACGGCGGCGTAACGCGGCGCGCCGCCGCCGCTGCCATTTTTTCGAGGCGCCGCCGCCTAAACGGCTACGGCGCACAGCTCTGTCTGTCACGCTGGGACTTTTGCGCTGCATGGAATTATTCTCATTTCATTCTTCAGCAAAGCTCATCACTCGGTGAACTTGGACAGTTGATCATCTAGAATCGATCCCTACTCTCCATGGAGACTCCAGTCTTAATCCGAAATCAACGTTCTGTTGATTCCTGGCGATTGCTGATCTGTCGAGCCCTGCTTAGCCTGAGATTCTTATTCTTCGGAACAGAACTCCGAATTCTTCTGAAGTGGCGGGACCATCCTCATGATTTCAAACTTGGCGCTCTAACAGAAGTGAAGAGCTGCCAAAAAAACGTTCCATTTTGCGTCGTTGTATGTTAAACCCAAGTACGGGCAGAAGAGCGTGCTTTCAGAGAGACTTCACCTGATCATGAAAGTCTGCGCGGAAGTCTGAAGTTAGTCTTGCCAGTGAGCATGTAAGTTCGTCTGTGTGCTCTCCGTTGACGCATGCGCAATGAACTCTAGGTTGGTGATCGGGCTCCTGTATATAGGGTTGTTCTTCTGAGTGTTGACGAGAGATACTCGAATTGTGTTGGTGCTGTTGCGTGATTCTGAATTCCCGGGAATTCAAAGGCCTGGAAGTGGTCTGGCTGGGATATGCAGTCTGTCGGTAAGATGAGTTTTGTGGCTTGGAGTTCAGATTCGTGCCGAACACCTTCTGCATTCGATCCTCGCCCCTAAGCACTGAAGATTCTCTCGAGCGCACTCAGATGTTTGAGATTAGATAGTGTGACTTGTTCAAGAAACTCGTTTTTATTTCGCGTATTCAGAACGCGCGGTCTAATTCTCCATCGCTCTCTCATTGAATCCTTCGATAATAATCCGAAGACTGATAATAATGGCATTGTACACATGATGATGTGTTCCAATCGTTTTTCTAAGCTCATGTCGGATATAAACTCTAGAACATGTTAGAATAGACGGGAAAAGCGCAGGAGTGAGTTCCATCCGTACCAAGAACAGGCTGCTTCGTGCGCAGACCTTTTGGATTTGTTTTCAAACCTTCGTTCTATAAGCAGGCTTCCCGGCTGCCAGTAGTTCTGACGATTACTGGAATATGCGAAACAATGCCGGGATCTACGGCACGACTCGTCGCGGAGATTCGTACGTGACACCGCCAGCACCCTCGGGTGCAGAATGGTGTCCAGCAAAACATACACCGATCCGAACCCAACCTGTCATTCCCACGCCCACTCCTCCAGCTCCGAATGTGTCCACGGGTTCAGGGAATCTACCGAGCAACAGTAAAACTAGAGGAACTCAGGTACTGTACCATTGAGTAGCTCTCTCGACATTTCTATCCCGTTCTTTGTAATTTCGAGACTTCGACAGAATCGATTGGTGGAGTCACTTGAGGTTTTCTTCCAGGCGTGCTGTGTATACTTATTAAATCGGACCTGTTTAGCGCTCCAGGTGGAGTGTTTATCAACAGTTACGGCGGGTCAAATATTGCAACAAATAGCAGATGCGCCATGTGAACCGGGCTTGGGTCAGGACGCGTGTTTGGTTTTCGCGGTGTGGATTGCCAACGCGGACTTCGAACTGCAGCTTGAGCCAGGTTTGTTGATGAATGTCGCAGATCATCATTGACTTTCCCCCGATCTATCGCCACAGATTGTTGATGATGCTCATCTTGAAATTCCACAGGTCGAGCTCCGTATGAGGTCTACAAAGTGTGGACAGAACTCGTGAACACTTATTGCACCCTGCCTGTTCCTCTTGTCGGAGAACCCAAACTGATTCTTCAGCGCAATGTCACCCTAGGCGAAGAAGAAGAGCGAGCAATTTGTCAGAGGAATCCGTCGGTTTTGGAGCTGCTGTATCACGAGGCTCGCTGCAATATTCTTGATGGTGAGTCAACTCTGGCGGGTCGAATCGATGAGTATTCCGCGATTGGTCACTCTGCACACGGGGTATCTGATCGATGTCTTTTCAGGTCGGTATCCCGTCACGGAACACGTTGCGTTGAGGTTAGCAGCATTTCAAGCGGCGATCGAACTCGAAGGACAGAGCGCCTGTGATGTCTTGGCGGATAAAGCCGGTCATTATTTGCCTCATAGACATATCAAAAGCGGCTTTTTCGGCCAGAGCATCGAAAAGAAACTCGTGCAAGAGTACAAAGATCTTCTTATGTGTCGGTGCACCGACAAGCACTCGTTGATGAGAGACTACCTGGACGTTTGTCGGAAACTTGTATTTTACGGCAGCGCTTTCTTTGTGGGTTCTCTAGATTCTTTCTTCGGCTCGAAGGATGTCACCGTGGCCATCAACAGACGAGGTCTTCATATACTAACAAAAGATGGTCGTTTGGAGGGGTCGTATCTGTTTTCTATAAACCAATATCCGCCTTTATTCAATTGGGACTACGGTAGACCTGTGCAGGAAGGACTCGAGCCCTGTCTCTACGTGTCTGACGGGTACCTAAGCTCACATCAGATTTTCTCAAAGCAGTCTTTCCTTATGGACAAAATGTTGATGATTCTGCAACCGAGCAAATTGTGAAACGATTGAAGCTATCCTGGAAAGATTGATTTACCTTGATTTCTTCCCACGAGTTCCTTGTTCTTTTTCGCTGTCCTCTCCTGAACAAATGACCGAGGCCCAAAGACTCCGCTGATGTGGAACGCGGACTCAGGGTGCAGGGCCAACAGCGTCATTCACCGCTCAAGTTTAGCTCTCATTGGACAACGTTCCGGAAACTTTTGAGGAGAAACACAACAAAGCTCGCCAGGAGGTCACGCTTGAGGGACGAGATGCAATCTGTGAAATGTACAATACTAACGGAATAGGGCTGTTCCGACGTGAATCGGGACCGAAAGCGAATCCTCTGCCAGCGGCCCGCGCTTGCGGATTGTGATAAATATATATAGACAACGTTTCCGACTAACCGGATTGAGTCGAATCTTTCCAATGGTGACCGCTCATTGTAAGATACTCAGTGCCATATAAATTGACCGAACGCGGTTGTTTCAATCGAATATGATACGCTGTCATTCAGAATCAACTTCTGAAGCTCCTGTGTATCACCGAGAATAAAAAAAGAAACAAGTCTGATGAAGCTTTCGGTTGTTCTCATTGTCATTGCTTCTTGGAATGCTTGTCAATCGTTTTAGCGAACCATACGGGGAAAATGAGCGCCGGATACGATCTTGGCGATTTCCGTGCGGAGACCCTAATGTTGGATGATTAAGAGGGCCTGCTACTCTTGGAGCAGCTCTTGGAGAGGAAAATCTCGAAGACCTCAATCTTCTAGAATCATGGTTTAGCAATCGAGCCGGGCGCCCTCTGGCGACTCTTGCGGAAAGTTTCGTGGTAAACATCGGTCATATGGTTGTCGTTCCCGGTTTCTCATTTCTCTGCGTTGCTCTATCAGAGTGGACGCGAAACTGAGGAATGCTCCGGCGGATAGTTTCTCAAGGAGCAATTCTCCGTAACATTTTCCATGGTGCACCAGAGCTCCAAGTGAGAGTACTCTCACCGTTATCCAAGCCGCAGCAGTTAAGCTTCCGAACATCGAGCCGGCTATTCGAACTATCGGCAAACGAATATGAGAAACTATCCAAGACAACGCTCGATAGTCTATGCGAATACTTCGAGGCGATCTTGGAAAATGTCGAGAACGCTGACGTCAATCTCAGCGATGGAGTTCTCACTGTTAGACTTGGAAACGATCTAGGAACATACGTGATCAATAAGCAGAGTCCAAACAAGCAAATCTGGCTATCTAGTCCCCTGTCGGGCCCCAAAAGGTATGTCGCGACCGCTCGCGGGACTAAAGTGAATATATTCGAAGATTTTGTTCAAATTCTCACCCGCCATATCACTGAACATTGCAGATACGACTTCGTATCCTCGAAATGGGTCTACAAACACGACGATTGCGAGCTGAACACGCTGCTGACGAAAGAGCTACGGAATCTTCTGAAAAATAGTGATATCGATTTTGACAAACACGTTTCTGTGTAGCTGTTGGAGAGTCCTCGAATAAATATTTTATGTCCGCTTCCTAATCACCCTTTTCCGCCTCGGGAGAACGCACCTGAAAAGCAGGCCAGGATGTTTCCTCTCACTGCTATTTCTCGAAATGTGATTGCACGCAAGCATCCCTGAACGGTTTTTCGCGCGTTTTTTGCTTCCCGGATTGTGTAAGGTGACATCACCGACCGATGGGGTTTGACGATTCACTGATGGGTACTAAGTGTGACCACTCTTCGGAAACAAAAACCGCTGCTCATTGTCGCCGTTTTTTCATCCATGAAGCTCTCAACGGTGAAAGTTAGCTTAGACTCCAAGTAGCTGCTTGTTTTGAGCCGGATTTCGACAGCTCAACGGAAAAGAATGAGGGATGAGACGCTTCGGCGCATCTGTGGTCCTCTCTGGCTCCTTCAGTTGTATTTAAGGGTGAAGATCATGGCGAGTTGACAGTTCAGTGCAGGACGATGCAAGCTCACTCGTCTGCACTTCACGCGGTTAGTGCATGTTTGTAGGTGCATCTCTCAAGCGTTACCAGTCCTGAACAGAGTGTTCCAGTGCGACTTGACCACTTTCAATTTTCAGGTTGTCCTCTATCAGATATTTGTGCTGCTGAATCAACTCCAAGACTCATCTGCAACATCTTTCGCTCGGAAATCCCTTCCAGTTCGCCATAACCATGCTCGTCGAGGGTATCGAGCTCGACCCCCACATGGAGAACTGCACTCAGCTCCCTCTCAGAGAACTCCGCAAGCCGCAGCACTGACGCAAACACCCACGGAAACATCCGAAAGCTCACCGGGCGACAGTGAGGCTCAGGGAACGATGGGTGCATCGAGGATGAGACAAGGATTTGGTTCCGGCAGGGGAGTGATCCCGGCAAGCGGCTTTGCGATGGCTGCTGGAGGAGGTGGAGGAGGCGGCGGGGGTGGAAACGTAGGAGGTGGAGGGGGTGGTGGTTTCGGTGGTGGCGGCGGAGCAGGGGGTGGAGGTGGGGGAGGGGCCGGAGGATTTGGTGGCGGTGGTGGAGGAGGAGGTGGCGGTGGTGGCGGCGGTGGCGGAGGAGGAGGGGACCATTCCGGATACTTCCAGTGAGTAATAATACTTTCTCTTCCATTATTAGATTGTGGATTCGATCGATTGACTTTTCACGAATGCTTGTTTGTTCTGATTTGGTTCACGCCGCCAGGTACGCAAAGGTTCCGCAAATGGACACCTACGAGTTCGGATATCGAAAAGGGAATCCTTATCACTTCATCGAACGGCACGAATCTCGACACGGTCCAAGATTCCGAACGAAGGTTCATTGGGGAGATAAACGGGGAGGTTACGGCGAACACTACTGGGAGTACAACCACATGGAAACGACGCCCGCGCCGAGTACACCGGGTTACGACGACTACGGCGGGATGGGCGGCGGGGGAGGGGGAGGGGGAGGCATGGGCGGCGCCGGGGGCGGCGGCAGAGGAGGTGGCGGGGGCGGCATGGGTGGCGGCGGCGGAGGAGGAGGCGGGGGAGGAATGGGCGGCGGAGGAGGGGGTGGTGGCGGCGGCGGCGGAAACGGTCAGTACTAGGCCTCGCCAGAAACGAGTCAAGAGAGATCTCTTCGGAGGCCAGTTCTCGGCAATTGGAAGCGGGATCATGTCATTCAGTCAAGATTCTTCCGAGAAAAACCTTTTGGCTCTTCTCTGAGGGCCTCGCTCCTGGACGTCGCTCTGGTGATGACGGTGAGCGAACCGAGGACTTCACAAGTGAGCTCAAAGGATCGGGAACCTTGATCTGCTTCAGCAAGAAATATTTTTTAGCGAAATGTCAGGTTTTAAGTGTGAAAGATCTAGTCCAACGTCCGATTTTAGTATAATTTCTCGTATAGTGCGTAGAACCATCGATTTTTCATCTGTTTCTTGATTCCGTCACTTGTTCGGGGACATTCGGTCCTGATGACGTTGCGTCCTGCTCGTTTCTTCTGGAAATTGTCGTAAGCGTCCTGTGCTCTGAGTTAAACTGATCTCACATCTTTTTTGGTCTCATCTGTCAGTCGAGCTGTGAGCATTCGTCGTCATTGACTGACAGGCATTCAATGGTGAACAAGTTGATCACCTCCTCGTCAGGCAGATCTGTAGCCTGCGTTCACACTATTTCAAGTCAATCTTACAATATGTATCGTTCCCCAAGAGTTTGAAATAAATTTCGTGGATGATAATCAAGTGATCTAGCTTTCGTTCATTTCCGAGACCCCAACGAGTTTCCCCGAATCAATTCCTAGAAGGTAGCGATAAGTTCCTTGAATAGTAATCATTCAGCTCGATACTCTTTTCGAGTAAATGAAAACATGAAAATGCATAGTAAAACAAATATTTTATTAGCAATAGGATAGGATGAAGACTCTGGAACCCCCGATAAGATCGATTTGTACGTTTGTTTTGTATGAGATTTGGTAAGAATCGAGCACTTGAGTAGAGTGACGCGATATCTGCTTAACCTCGCATCGGTATGGCATTCCAATGAACCATCCGAAACCATCTGGGGCATTTCGGTCGGGAATGTAGGATGCTGGAAAGACGCCGAACGCGAAAAACTCGGGATAACACTATCCTGGACTTCTGTGAGGGGCTTGGTAAGAATCGCGAACTTGAGGGTGGCCTCACGATATCTGCTAAGCCTCAGCTTCGTTTCGCATTCTAATGAACCACACAGATCACACGATAAGGTGGGGAAAGTCGAATGCGTCGAAGGATACAACTGCTTGACATTTCATGTTCTCCACCGACACCAGGAACGCTCTCTGGCGGGGAGTCGCTCCGGGTGGCACCGAGTGGATTTGCTTTAGCAGGGCATTAAATTGACGCAAGCCATGTCGACGCTCGCCACAGAGTGCACCTTGCAATCGCTCGTTCGATTCTCAACCGCATTTCCCTCGCCTTCACCGCTGTCAGAACGATATCTGACCGTGGTGCTGACAATGCAGCATCTTGAAATTATGATGTGGGTTCAGCGTATAACCCAAACCGAGAATGGGATCAGAGAGGGCAAAAATTATGAACCTTCTGGTTTGGCAGACCTCGTAGAGCACCGTTCAGTGGTCTAGAATGGTTCTGAAAAATCTGCCTGAGAAAGGACTCCCAGAAAGCGATAACGATCGAAACTCAGCAGAAAGTTGAGTGGAGGCTTTGTTTGCTTTCGGTAAATCCAACATGGCTTGGTTTCATGGCGGATCACCAAGAAGGCATATTCTGTTGCACCCAGTATTACCGAAAAGAAGCTGAAAACCTCCAGTACGGGAATGATGGGTGCGAACTCGGCTCTCAAGGAATATCTAAAGCCTCATCACAATAGATGAGAATGTTTTGTCGGCTGATTAAGTCAGAGCGCTAGACGAAAAGAAGCCGGCGCCCTGTGCAATCCGTCGTTTCGATTTTGCACGTTTTAATCCACAACGCTCATGTAGAACAAATTATGGGAATGAGTACCAGTGCTTCAAAATACGAGTTTAGCGGTCAATTTATAAAAAACATGGAAGTTTGTGGCAAGTTTCAAAGACCCGCACAACAGAAGCATCGTAAGGGATCTGCTATCAAGCGTCGCTTTAGCGAATCCGGAGATCTTGGATTCTGTTCTTGCTCGGACAGAGCCCAATGTCTCACTGCGCAATTTTTCGAAAGGGAAGGCAGCTGTAACTGGAATGAAGTGATCGTTCATTCAGTGCGAAATGAACAATCTTCTGATCCAATATCAATTTCACGAGTCCATTGATATACGCAACCAGGAAAGTCACTGAGAGCATACGCTATATACTCGTGAACGTTAACTGAAACCGTTCGGATTTCCCAGCGATTATGATTTGTTTGAGATTTGGTAAGAACCGTGACTCTGTCAGCGCTGCCACAATATCTGCTTAATCTCACGTTCATTTTGCATCCTCATGTACCGCTCAGAATAAACGAATCATCTGGTCGGGAATGTTGAATGCGAATGTTCGGTAAAAATGGTACTGTAAAACCGAGAAAGCCACGAACTGAATGAATCAGTCCATGATGATGTCGGTCTTTTTGTCTAGCGCTCCTATGGACCTCCAAGGATCTGTTTAAAATGATTCATCGAGGAACGAAGGAGCGCGAACTTTCCTTGAGGCATTCTGTTCGAAGCCGGTAAGACCCGAGAACATGAAGATTCATCGAGATCTGCTTGGCAACGATTGCTTTCGCGTGGTTTAGAAATACGAATTTCTGTTTGAAAAAACATACTTTTTCGACCCGCTGATGATTTTCCCGCTGACACATCGGCTGATTGGGATGTTCACCACCGAAACAGGGAGCACACAAGATGGATGGGTGACTCGACAAATGCAACGGTTGAAATTGGTTTCGCAGGGCATTAAATTGACACAAGCCACTTCGACGCTTGTCACAGAGTGCACCTTGCTTGATACTTCGGGGAAAGAACGAGACAACAAGAGAATCTAGCTTCGGAAGTTGGCCCGGTAGTTTGTCGATCCATGGTATAACTTGAAACGATGAGCAAATCAAGCATATTTGTGAATCTCTCAGTTTCGCAGGTTTTCAAACGGAAGTCCCCTTGATCAAGAGACGCCGTAAAGTGACCTGCCATGAAGTCGTTCGGAGAACGAACACATCAGAATTCTGTTCGATGATTACCTATGAGGAAAGAGGCAGCAACTCAGCGTTAGAACCCTTTTATTGGAAGTCGTCCAACGGTTCACACAACGTATCCGAGCTTGGCCAATTCAGCCTGGAGAGGTGCAATTTCCTTGGACAGTTGCTGTTTCGCCTGTTTCTTGGTTTTCTGTGGAAGAAAATGACAGCGGATAAGATGTTGAATCAAAATGAAGAACAACAGGGGCATCATCCATAACGTGTTTGTAGCGTCTCAGAGACTGCTCTTCAACTTTGGACGATGTCGAGCGACTTATGTAGTAGACGTCAACCATGACGCTACTTGTACTCCGCTCGAGATTCGTTTTGCACCCGTAAATTCCACAAAATACGACAAATCGCAGAACATGGATCAAAAAGGTGCGTGCTGTAAGTCATGCCAGTGAAGAGACTCACCTTCTCCAGCTTGACCAATTTGTAACGCAGATAGCCCTTGACCTTGCGCTTGGCTTCGAGGCTCTCGACGACGTCCGAGTACTTCCATCCGACTTCGGAGCTTAGTCGGCCCAACTGACAGATCTTTCTGCGCGGGTTCGATCGCACCACCTTGAGAGCAGCGGGAACGACCATCCGTTTCTTGATGTCATACTTGGGTGGGATTCCCTCGAAGCATTTCAAGAACGAGAGAGCTTTCTGGCCTCGCGCGGTCTTGTGCGGCAACATCCCACGAACGGTTCGCCAGAATATTCTAGATGGAGCACGGAAGTGGAAAGGTCCACGCGTGGGGTTCACATTGCACCTCTTTCGTAGGAAAGAAAGGTACTTGAGTTTGTTTCGGAACAAGCCACCTGAGATGACGAGGCTTTCGCAGCGAACGATAACGACTTTTTGACCTGGAACGAGAAACCGTCACTGTCAATACAACTAGGAAGCTGAAATTTCGTTCATTCAAGAAGAGGAAGGTTTGAGGGTGTTCCCGCTATCACTTGCAAACGACGAATCCAAAAAATCCGGCAGTCGAGTGACTTCTGTGACAAGTGGGGTTAGCTATAGCAAGGTCCTAGAGGTCCAGCATAGTTATTCGTGCAGTCCCAAGATAACTTGCCAAATTATTTCACGGAAAACTTCTCACGATTACCTAGTTTGTTTTCAAACTGGCTGGTGTTGGTAACAGGGTTGAATGAGAGAGTGTATCCGATGAACGAGTGTAATGGCGAGCGAATTCTCGGAGCTTTGGCTCAATGAATGTTAACTTACCGCTGAGAAGGGTTTTTGCCACCAACGACGCGAGACGGCCAAGGAGGTGACCCTTGCCGTCGATCACCACGGGCTGCAAGTTGAGAGCAGAAACAAAACTTTAGTAGGGAGTCGCTCCACGTGCGGAATTCTGCCGGTTCATTGGAAACAACCCGGAGTTGGCTCAGCGACATCGCTCATAATGTTGCTTTCACTTCCGGCGAGCCACTGACGAAATCAGCGCAAGAAACCGGACGTCAAGGGAACGAAAGCTTTCGGAAAACGTTGAGAAACAAATGTTCCACGTGAGCACGCCGAGCACATGTTGAAAACTAATGTCGGATTACTGACGAACTCATTGTATACGACCACGAGAAGGCGAACAGAACACTTCACTGAGAGTGAGAATTCTTCCCCAGCACGAAAACGACGCGGAACTCTCACAAAAAACACTCATTTCAGGAAAATTCCTTACCGCCTCGGTGAAACCTGGCATTGTCGGATGAAAAGACTTGGCCGAGGCCTAACGCACGACGACTCGAGTTATCCGACTACAGCGCCACCACCGGCTCCCGGGCGGTCGAGCCCTTCATGAAGGCGCGCGAATTTGAAACCGGCGCCTCCACGCAGCCCGGCGAAGCAAATGGAGAAAAAAAATTGATCTGGTGAAGAACGTTACTTTAAAATCGGGAGTGCCTTACTCATAGTCTGTCCTTTCGACAGACGATCCCATCTTAGACTCGAACGAGTACAAATCTACTCCACAAAAACCGTTTGCTGCTCTGCGTATGTACTCACGACGGGACGTTATAGCTCAATTGATGAGGATAAACTCGACTGAAATGCTTCCCGCTACTCGCGACTTTCAGAGGTGGACGCCAAAAAAAGCCAATTGGCCTTCACGGAAGCGACTGGCTCTTCACCGGAAGAGCCAGATTAGGCCCGAAAGCTTTGCGCGGCCCTGAGGCCGAGGAGTTGTCGTACTCGTTTTGAATTCCGGTCACAAGTACGAAATCTGGAAAATTAGCTGATGTACAGCGTGGTGCACGGTCAGTTGACTGCAGCTGTCACCGGAAAGCTTCCGGTCCGAACTGTGATTTGAAATGATGCGAGACCGAGATTCCAGACCGATGACATCGTACGTGTAACAGGACTCATCTGTCGCTTTTTCCTGCTTCGAATGGGAAGCTTATCATGCCCTCCTCTCCCTCGAATCCGCCTGCGTGTCATTGTTTACTCTCGATCATACGGCGGCAGCTTCTTTCTTCTCAAATCCGGCTGCTAGCGATCACTTTTCCCAGGGACCGGTTGGAGGGCTTGGGCGTCATATCTTCCTCAATTATAGAACACTGTCTATACTCTTTGCTGCTCCTTTTGTAGAGAGAGCGAATTCGAACTCCTTCAGCGCGCCTGAAAGTTTCCGCTCAAATCGAGAGTTGAAACCTGTTGGGTGAGTCGACCCTCCTTGTGGGGGTATTTAGGAGCCGAGCGCTCCCCAGTCTTCTACAGATCAAAATGACGAAAATTTGACGGGTTTATCCCGCTGAATCATCCATGTTGCTTCGTGTTTCATCTGATTGATCTTGTTTTTGTTCGTTCCATCCATCTTCTTGATAATGTAATATACCGAGAGCGATGTCGGAGGACCGATCATGAGTGAAAACACATCTCAGAGACCCTCTCGAACATAAAAAAATCATTATGTATTTCAACAATGTACTAGATTCAAAAGCTCAGGAAAATCAACTCTTGCTCAACTTCGAATCGCGGCCCCGAAACGTTGTCGGTATTCGTCTTTCTCGAACGACTTGGGATAGTCTCAGCGAACGGTGATTTTTCAGATCGAAACTGGGGATCAAAGGCCGGAAGGATCCGGCAATCTAGGGAGGGAAAGAATTGAAAAGAATCGCTGTGAAAAGTTCATCGAATCAGCCAGCGACCTGGATCGAGCAATGAATCATAAAATTTACCTTTCCTGCTCTTGGAACTGTTGTTTCACGTTGGTGATAATTGATCGCTTGCAGGAATCTCTCCGTGTCGTGGATTGCTTCCCGTGGACTTTTCGGAGTGATGCTTGCCAGATTAGGCTGAAAGGCGGACTCTCGGTGATCCCCTATCCAGGAGTGAGGTTCTTGAGCTCGAGCTGGAACAGAGAACGCGTCCGACGGCCCGAGAGGAGCCTTCGAGTTCTGATTGAGTTTCGGGCTGGGGAATCTCTGTGGGAGCATGCTCGTTTTCAGGCGAACGGACGTCAACGTGTGTGTGGGTGGGGGCGGGGTAGAAGCCGATTTGGGGGATCGAGTTTCTTGGTCGTGTTGGGTAATCGGAGTTGTTGAAATTGGACCGATTTCGTCGACAAACGTTGCTTTTCCATCGAGACGCTGGGAAGGGATCGCCTCAGGACCACTACCTTGTCGAACAGGAGCCACGATGTCATATAACTTCTCCAAGACTTCTTCAGACCACTGCCTCTCTTGTTTGAGAGATGTTGAACGCTTTTTTATCTTTGTTTCCGCGCAAGCATGGCCAGAGCCACATTCGAATCGAGTGTTTCTGTGTAGAATGCTTCTCTGAGCTTGTATTGATGCGATTCTCTTCATGTCTGCCAATGTCACGGACGCGTCCTCTCTGATAGACTCCAACCACCTCAAGCCCTTTTCCATCATACTGTCAAGCCTACGACACATGGTCTCGCTCGAGATCCGTAGTTGCGTCTCTTCGCCATCGTTGTCGAGGTTTTCCGTTTGCACAAACGCGTCCTTGGGGAGACCTTTTGGAAGAGGAGCCTTCGTTTCGCGGTGAAGCGCATTTTTTTCTCTTGCGCTCCGCGCACCCGTTTCAGACGGCGTGTTCGCCGGTGAAATGGTATGTGACGCCGACTTCTGGGGCTCTACGTGATCCTTCGCCGTATTCGAGTTCGGATGCGCGATTTTTTCAGGGTTATGGAGCGCCTCGTCCGGAATAGCTTTGTTTGAACCAACCATTTCTCTCAAATATCGTACGACTGGTGAAATTGATTGAGGCTGGGTCCCGACAGCTTTGGGAACTGAGGTGGAGAATTTCGACCGGGATTCTAACTCGAAAACCGATTTGCCAGCGGCACCTTTCTCGATTTTCGACCGCGCACGCTCGTCGGCCTCATCGCATCCGCCCTGCTGCTCCAAGATCTTTGCCATTTCGTCATGGTTCTCCAACAGTCCCATACTGGCCATGTCTTGGAGAAGTTTCTTTGCGGATTCCTGGAAGTTTTCCGAGAAGCAGACTTCAATGACGAGTTCGATCGTGCCTATGTATGTTCAGTTTCAATTATCAGTCTACCTTGTTGAGCTCCCTCATCGCTGCTGAAGTATCAGCGGATGTGTTTCCCTGAGGATGGATCAGAGAATGGGAGCTACATTTTAGCGATTTCATTCGAACGCACTCTTTTCCCCACAGCATGGGATTCGCGCAAACGCAAACCTCGCGTCTTCCATGAAGCTAATCACTACTCTCATTGCAAGAACGCTCCTACATCATGGACTATTCTATAGGAGCATTGTTGCATTGATTCATGATGTACCTTCGGAATCAACGAACTCGAGGAACTTCACAGAAAGTTGGATGCTACTGTCGATATCTTCAATGATGAAGTTGATTCTCCCATCTCAAGTGTATACCTCGTGATGCTCGATTGAGCCGAACTCGCGAGGAAGAGATGAGATGGATCGAAAATGGTTATCACCTGGTTTACTAACTTGCTTCGGGGCGGGTCATCAATGACCCGCTCCATCGATGCCGTTGTCGGCAGCTTAGCGATCTACGAATGAAATGTACTCGAGTCATTGCACGGCAAACGGCGATCACAATTCCGATGGATGCATGTTCTTTGAATGAGCAAAACTTCACCTGATGTTGTGTTCCCCCCGTTGACGCTTTCGCAATAGCCTGGATAGGAAAAATCGAAGGCTGTATTATTCACATTGTTTTGACGAGACGTCAACCATTCGCCCGAAAGCAATTCAGCATCAGGCTCATGTACCCTTCGTTTTGCGGCGAATTTCCGGTCGCCTCTCGGTCGAGCTTTGGGACGAATACTGAAGGAGTCTGTGCGAGATGATCCTTGAATGCACTCTGAAGTTAGGCTTTCGGACGATGGGTTGCAGTCAGTGGTCGCTTAAGTTGTTTCCAAGCAATACTCACCGCCTGAGCCGCTCCGAAGTTTCTCAACCTCCGATTCGAGATCTTGCTGAAAAGAATGTTTTGGTTGGGATTTGAGGAGAACTGCGTGACTCAAATTTGGATCCAGTAACCGTGATCCCACGGGTGGAATTCCGCCGCGCACCGAGGAACTCTCTGCCGAGCGGGAGCATGCAAGACTTATGAGGAATTCTCCGAATCGAGAGTCCCCGAGCATGAGCTTTTCCATAGGGAATCCATCGGGACAGCAAAGGAATTACCTCTGAGATTGCCTCCGTTTCATCTCTGAAAAAAATGCGATAGTTAGCGCTAACTCCTCCCCTTGATGAACTTCATGGTGATTGCTCCAACAGGGTACGGCAAGATATCCTCCGTCTGCGAGCTCGCACAAGAAACTCCTAGCTAGGTGAGATATTGAAGTCGATCTTCCGTATATGTGTGAACGGAGGTAGAGGGAAATCTCGCCACAACGGACCCCGGGGGAAATCTCCAAAATCCGCTCACTGCCGCGAAATTCCGATATGACGGAAAACTTCCGTACGGCAGGCCGGCCAGAGGGGCGAGCGAAAGGTGTTTCTTGCATCGAGAGGTTCGTCGTAACGGTGTTCATTTCAGCGAGCTACGCTATCCCGTCCATAGTCTCGGTGAGAACCAATACCTACATATATTTCCGCCGCCGCTGCATTTCGCCAGCTGTCGGTCGCCAACCTTTTCGTTATCTCCATTGGTCGACGAAGGCTTCAAAACGTTTCGCTGGGGCAGAGTTATTCGAAACCGCGCACAATTTAGGAACGAAGTTCCTTTCCTTCATCGGCATCCACGCGGTGCGAATGCCTGTCTCCTTGACGTGCAAGTTATGAGCTTCAGTTATAACACGATTTCGTATCAATGCGCGGACCGAATCTAAATTGCTCCCGCAACTCAGTCCAGGAATGTCTGCTGTTTGGTTTACTCAGTGGACTCTTGGAGAGAGGTCTCGAGTCTATCATTCTAATCTCGTGCGGAATGGGAATCCATATTTTCGTTGCTTTGACGTGAAATCTCTTCCCACTCTTCTATTCCGGCTCCCAAGTTTGAGCGAGCTCTAACGAATCATTCGGTGCCCAATGGCCTCATAGTTCTGGAACTTTCGGTTCTCGTTCTGTAAGCTGTTCATGCAAGAATATACATAAGTGGTATGTCAAATCTAATAAGAGGGGTAGGACCTCTCGTTCCATCCAAGACTTTCTCGGTGCTCTCAACGAATTCATTACTTCAAGCGCTTTTTCACGTTTGCTATGAAACTTTATTCATAGCTGTCTCGGATTTCTTGAAGCTATCGTGATCATCATTCATCTTGGTCCATTTTCGTCCATGATGATGGAAAGATGACTTTGCATTTTCTCAAGTGATAATGACGAAGGGAGCTCTGTCCCAACTGAAGGAAAATTTAGTGAAAAGGGGCAACAACGAATTCATTATGGGCGAAGCTACGCCTCGGTGCGTAGTTCCAATGATATTTGTGAAATGTTGCAACGATGAATCCTCTGAATCAGGATGCTACATCGAAGCTTACAAACATTCCACAATATATTACATGGCGTTTGAGACCCTCAGAGATCAAGACGATCTGAGAAGAGTTTAGAGTCAACGCATCCATCTCCGGATGTTTCTGTTTCAGACCTCCGAAGGCTGAGAAAGTAAGTTCACAGATGAACATCGAACTCAACTCAGATTCTGAACGTTTCTCGATTCGCGAAACTCTTCCTCTGACAAAAAGATGAAGCTTCACCATGTTTCCAGGTTGGAGATGCTTCACCCAGGCCAAGTCAATGTAAGTCAGGGAATCTTCGAGAACTTCCAAAGGGTCGGAACTCGAACAACATGAGTTCAGGGACGGCGCCGCCAGAATTTCCTTTCAAAAATCTATCCTCCGGTCCTGAACCTCGACTGAAATAGACCTCGGAGTTTATAGCCCGCTTAGTCCATTTGGATACGCCAAGGCATGAATTGGAACGCGTTAACACAATGATGGAGATTCCAGCTAGGAATAAGATCACGCTACCCGGACCGGCAAGACCGAGGGTGAAGAGGGCGAGGAAAGCTGCAAGGCGGAGCAAGAGCGGTTTGCTGCGAAAACTCGTGAAAAAATCATTTTTCAAGAGCTCGAGTCCTGTCAAGCTTCCAATGCCCAGTCAGAGGAAGGCAGGAAAAGCGGCGAAAAAAATTCAAGTTCTGCCACCGAAAATATTCAGGAAAGCCATCGAGAAGAAATCGGTCCGAGCGGAGCCGCAAGCAACTGAACCCGAGGTTGAAGCTCCACGAATAAGTAACGCTAATACGTCTACCGAAGTAACGAACGCTGTCCCGGTTGAAGCACCGATCTTGGCGGCGCCCGCTGTCGAACCCACACTTCCAAGAGTTTCAAAGGAAAGGGTCGACATGCCTCAGCAGGCCTGGGAGGACGTACCGGGGGCAACAATCAGAACCATTCAAACAATTGGCTGCCCCAAATGTTTGCATGTATTTTCCTTCGAGCAACGAGGCGAAATAATCCCTGTACCTCCACGCATACCACCGAGCTGGCCTACGTTCACAAGACCTGTGTCGCCATATTTCCAACCCTATGGTTTCGCACCTCTGCCGCCATCAGGATACCCATTTGGTCCTATGGGCCCAAACTTTAATCCCTATATCCAACCGAGCGTGCCAGGCTACATGCCAATGCAACAAGATATGGAATCGGAGCCGCAGTATTCGGGAACGTGTCAAGAAGACACCGCAGGTCATGGGTTCTCATCAGAAAGCGCTCAACAGAATATTTTCTCTGAGCCAGCAATACAGGATCAAAATCAATATATGTAATTATATGCAAGACTCTAAACAGTGAGTTACAGCGAGCCGGAAGAAATGTAGAGAGGAAAATACAATACAGAGTATATAATATGTAGGGAGAACGTTTGGATGTATATCGGTCTGTCTTTACTCCGCGTGATTTCCATCTTTCCACAAAACACTTCCGTAGGAGAGAAAAGAAGACAAGTTTCTCATCTGTACAAGTTTTTACACACAAAACAAGACCTCTCATCACTGAGAAAGCCTCAGCTCAGCTGAACAAATCGACTTCATGGTTCTCGTTTTGAACGCTAAGCGCTTTTTCTGCGACTTTCAATTTGATTTTTATCTCCGCAAGATTCACGTCATGGAAAAATTTGGGATTTTTCAACAAGAACTTCCTGAAGAACACCAAGAGGCCTTCTTTTAACAATTCGAGCTTCGGTCCGGCGAGGGCAACTTTTGAGAAGATGTTCGTGATCTCTTGCTCTTTGAGGGACTTCAAGACGTCGAGAAGGAAACATCTGGAATGATTCGAAGTCATTGTTAGGTGGTGATGAGGATGTCGTCATTCAATGCGATTCGGGAGAAGTGTGTAAATCCTGTGTGTATTCAGTCTCAGGGGCACAAACCTCAAGAAAGTGATCACTTTATCATTGGACAAGTCGATGAACTCGATGTTCTTGAGCACAGCAAGTGGCAACCCCCTCTTGCACACCAATATTGAGGTGAACAGAGCGAGGAATTTCACTTTTGATTCTGCGTAAGAATCTATAGACTTTATGAAATCCCAGATCGCACACTGCAGTGTCATCGAAAACACCTGAGAAAAAGTTTGGAGCATCGTTGAAGCGCAAAGTCTCCAAGTGACATGGCATGGCAACGTATAAATGATGAACGAAATGGATCAGGATAGCTGCCACCAAGTGGTTTGGGGCTGAAATTCCAACCTTTTTGTTTTTGTTGCAGAAGAACAGCGCCAGGTGTGCGTAGAATGGGTTGAACCGCTTTTCTTTTGTGATACAGAGCAAGAGGACGTAACATAGTTCTCGTTGTTGGATGTTTGTCAAGTTCAAACGAAGAATCCTCTCACTCGCATCGATGTAATCTTGAGCCGACATTATGATGCAGAAAATCGAACGACGGATGTCAGTGTTCATCCCGGCCTTCGCAGCCAACTCCAGAATTTTCGAACTAACTTCTTCACCGCCTGCCCATTTCGCCTGATTCGACTCTTTGCCGCTAGGTCGCGAGGCGTTTTCGTTGGCCCACGCCGACCCGACCAGCCACCATTTGCCTCGGACTCTCGCGTCGTAGAGGTCTTCCAAGGAGACGTTCAATTCTTGAATGACGGCACCCTTGTTCAAACATGCTTTCAGAGACTTGAGAGCGCGTTCGCTCGTCGATGGGTCGCAGTTTGAAATCTTGGAAACGTTGTTGTTCTTCAACGCCATCAGAGTATCGATCATGAATCTGTGGCGATTGGATGAAGAGCCTTTGCATTTCGCTTGTATAGAAACGATCAACTCTTTGAGAGCCAGTGGGTCGCACCGACGGAGAGCGAAGCCACAAGTCTTCAATATGGCCTGCGAAAAATGAAATAGAGGATTGCGTCGGCACCTTCGGAACTTAGGTACCGAGAAAAGCTCAAGATCGAAAACCATGAAACTAGTTGTGGCTCAGGCGGCAGAAAAACTAAAATGCACTCACCATGATGTAGTCTACATCCCGCTCATCAACTGGATCGAACTTTTTGAGTACATCGTACACGATTCCGTGACTGACCACTTTAAACAAGAACAGATAACAGAGGAACCGTAAGACGTTCTCCATCTGTTTGCCCTGGCTATTGGACTCCAACAAGGATTTCAATCTGGAAGAACGAAAGTGCAAAATCGATTCGGTCCATCGAACATCAAGAGCCCGTACATGTATGGGTCGTTGATGTACTTAAATGGAAAGAGTGAAAAGCTTACCTATCGATAACGTCTTCAAGGATTTGAGCGCCGACTTCTTGACCGATATTGGCGTGCAATAAAGCGCAGAGCAGAGCCGGTTCGAGAACGAGCCGTTCCGGAGTTGCGCTCAAACCGAAAACAGCGTCGCCTATTGCCACACTCAGAGTGGACGTGACATTGTTTTTCGAATGTTTTGCGTAGAGGTCCGACATTAGCTGAGCGATGTGTCTCAGGTTCGTTTCACTCAATCGATTCAGGAGCCCTGAGAAAGAGAAATGAGAGCTTCGGATTACGTTTTTCAAAATTGAAACACTATCGCATGAACACTTTCGATCACGATGAGCTATCCTACCTTTGACTTGCTTCTGGAGCTTTTCGAGATCCAATGTTTTCGACAGCTCAAGCCGTCTCGCCGGTGGAACATATTTTTGTGACGTGGACGGTAGAACATCTCCACTAGAGTTTCGTTTCCTTCCGTAAATATCTTCGTAGCTTCCATCTTCCCCTATGTTGGTTTTCTTTCGAATGAAGTCGTCAGCTTCTTCTTCTCCTGGGTCCTCCTTATCCTGAGCGTTCGAGTCCTCATCTCCTTCGTCGTCATCGTTGTCTTCATCTTCATCCTCATCGTCGTCATCGTTGTCTTCATCTTCATCCTCATCGTCGTCGATTTCATCGTTTTCGCTTCCATCACCGAGTCCGCCTTCTTGGCCGTCAGAATCTCCCCTCTCGTTGCTGCCCTTTTTCTTCGATCCAATGAGTGGAAGTTTCCCAATATAAGTGGATGTTTTTGCAGCCTTCTGGGCTTTCAATCGGGACATGACATCGGCTATATCTTCATCCCCGGTGTCACAGTCTTCACTCTCATCGATATCGTCCCCTCCATCGTCCTCCTCGCTATCATCTAAGTCCATCGTCTCATTCTCGTCCACGTCCTCCTCATCCTCTTCGCTATGATCTTCTGAATCCTCATCCGTTGCTTCTCCGGGTTCGGCTTCTTCATCAAAGTCGTCGCTCATTCTCTCATCATTGTCCTCCTCGGTTTTGTCCGCAAACCTGATCTTCCTTCTTTGCTCGTTCTCTTGGGTGAACTCGTCGCCGTCTTCATCGCTGTCAGCGATACTGTCTTCGCCGCTGGCCGTTTTTTTATTCATGAATGCATTCTTCAATTCGCCGTCGGTTTCCTCGAGCAGATCCATATCGTCATTGTACTTTTTCTTGTACTTTTTGTCGACGACTTCGAGGATGAAGTCAAGCCCCTCTTCAACAAACGATTTCGGCATGTTATTGTTCTTCCTTTTGTTGAGATAGAGCATTTTCTCGAGGCGGCTGATTTCTTTGTCCTCCTCCTCGTTCTCACGCTTTAGACGCGCCACCCGGTCTTCGAAAGATTCCTTGAGCTCTTCTTCGATTTTCTCCTCCTTACCGCTGTAGGCTCTCTCCTGAAAAATAGCCAAAGGCCGGGTTTCTGACTGAATATTAAGCACAAAATCTAGCGAGGACGAAAGTACACATCTGCATTGCTTCGGAATGTACTCAGAAATAATTTGGGACAACTTTAACACCTATAGATTCCTGTAGGAGTGACACAAAGGCTACGAAGCTGAACTCACGAGTCTGTCGCCAAGGTCTTCATCACTCGAGTCGACGTCTTCAGGACGCCGAGATCCGTGAGGAGAGCGAGATGTTTCACCACCATCGGAGCTCTTGAAGATATCGAGCTTGGAGAAGATTCTGTTCATCTGACCATTGATCCCACTCATGTTAGCCCGGTGCTTCTGTATTTTCCCACTGGGCTCACTTCGAGCAGAGTTTTGCCACTTTAGGTATTTGACAGATTGCGCATGTTTCTTCTGCTTCTTCAACTCCTTGTGATCTTTTCGGGAGCTCTTCCTGAACTTCATCCTGTGGTAGAACGGATCAGTCAGTATTTGTTGATGTCTAACTTACAGTGGAGAGGAAATCATATGCTAAACAAATTTTTCACGAAGCATGACATCATGAGTCTTCCTAATTGGACCGGCACTTTTTTCTGAGAATCTCGGAACGTTGGTCAACCTTGTCTAGCTCAACAACAGGTAAGAACCGGGAATCACAGAGGAAACTTCACTTTCAATCGATTTCGAACACTGTCGCTGAACACTTGCGCTCTTCCTTTCCCCGGCCATGTGCGCCGTGTTTGGACCATTTGAATGATGACTGTGATCCGGGACTGGCCGAATTCTCAGCGGGCGATCCAACCGTAGAGCTTTTTAAAACCGCGTGAGACACGGGAGATTCGTTCTGTTCATTCAGTTCCCAGCTTCGTAGCCCACTCAAATTCCTTATCTTTTCTTTATCAACGATGCAGGCCAATCAAGGCGCGGAAATTCGGTCGCGCGTGAAAATCTATCCGAAAAAAGTTTATTCACGGAACCCCACTCCAGATTCCAATATCACACCACAATTCCTAGAAAAAACGCGATATTAGCCATCTCACGTGTATTTCCATGAATTCAAAGAGGATCAGGAACGAGCATCCCACAAACATGCCGAAATAACCACCGAGAAGGTTAAAAAACATTTCGCGTTTCAACTGTGGCTCTTGCTTGATCTCCTCTCGATCGGTTCTCGCATAATAAACCACCAAACGCGTCAGGCCGCCGACAAGTTGTTCATCTTCTTTGTTTTTGAAACGCCACCCTGAATGAGAAACTCGCCAGTCATAGTTATGCTCTGTGCACCTGGGAGTGCACGGACAACTGATGGGCTCCTGAGCTGCTTTGTCGCTGCAATTCCTGGTGCTTAGAGTTTCCTGGCAAAAAACATCAGAGTCCAAGAGATGTTCTAGTCCGAGACGTTTTGATAGCGAGCATCCACACACTGTGGCGAGATGTATAGTAGTACAGAGTTTCGTACAGAGCTGCTTGCTATAGTTATGTTTTCCCGTGAATTCCCGGAATTTCTCAGGCCAACTGTCGTGACACTTGCTTACGTACGGTGATGGCAATCTCTGAACTTCTTGTCTCTTGATGCTCACGTACGACGTCCGGCCGAACCCCAGGTAGAGACCGTCGAGATTTGTATCCGGCAAGATATTATAGTCATGAATGAGAAGAAGGAAACCCGCGCTAGCCGCTGACGGTAGAATTTCTTCTCGCTGACTGTCGAGAACCAGACTCAGTCCGTATTCGGGCGATCGACCTCGGTTGGATATCCATTTTTTTCGTGGACTTTCGCAGAAGAGACAGAAGCACCGACCGTACCTCTGAGGGGCGACCAGAGACTCCCGTATCTGCTCCACACAGTCCTCCCCCTCGAGGACGCAGCTCTTGAACGTTTCTGGTATTGTCAACGCAGCCGCGCGGGTGACTCTGTTGAGTTCGTCGAAAGTAGCCGAATCATTGACGAGTTTCAGGTACTCTGCGGCGAATTGGGTTTTGTGTCGTATCTGACAGAGTTTAGAAGTCAGATACAGATTTTCTTCCGAGCAGAAGACTGATTTCTTGAAGCCGTTGACGCTGCAGATTGTCAGAGCGGGTGGAGTCGAACCGTTCTGCCAATAATCATTCAAATCCACACTGGTATTCACTTTGTAGCTGAAGAAATCCAAGAAGCTCAGGCGGATTAACACCAAACTCACACAGAACATGGCAACGTAGACGACAGTGCTGGCAACTTTTTGAGGGAATGTATCGAGGTTAAAAACGGCCTCAAAACCTGTCGTCCCTCTCCGGAGTAGAGCCTCGAGATCAGCCAAATAGCCGCGGGATTCACGTCGAGCAGATGCTACGGCCAGGCGCGCCACCGATTGGAAGCGGAACTGCACGCGGCTCCTTGGTTGAACCGGCTCGACGCGCAATGGAAGGAGCAGATTCTTTCCGGGAGCTGACATCCCCAAGAACACTGAAAGCCGCAGCCGTTGGCGACAGAAATGCGCCTACTAGATATGTCATCGCTTGACATTTGGGGGCACATGACAGAGGCAAAGTTGTGACCAACGAAAGTTCTCGCCAATGTCGTGAGCATTTGTTGTATCATTTCCGACATTGATGTGGGGATTGAGTTAACACCCACAAGGAATGCATGCATGCATCCGGTATCGATCCGGCCTCAGGTTGCATCGAATTGCTCATTACGTCGCTGCCCAGTCGACCTCCAATGCAATCTTGCGGTCTATCGGCCTTACCGTGCTACAAATGATCTACACTGCCTCAGATAAGAAACCACGACGAGAGATATTCCCGTTGACTCCATCGAGCACAATTTGGACGATCTTGTTGGAATTAGAAGAACCACCTTCGGGAGCATTTTCTCTTCGGTAGGAATTCGAAAACACCGGCGTCGACCAGAGTACAAGCTCGTCTTCTTTCAACACGAGCTACATTTTATTGAATAAATTACTCTCCTTACCAAAACTACGCCAAGTGAAAACTATTATCGAATTCAAAGCAGGGATGTGCGCGAAGTCCGTCATTTGGGAACGGTGTTTTGCTGTGTCTTTGGCGTCGAATCATCAATTTTCACTGCGTGCAACGCGTAGTTCACACAATCCATGCCAAACCACGTCCAGTAACCTCCGATGGGATGATACATCATGCCTGAGAGTGGTACGTCCTCATTTATTTCTTGCGTCTCCCGCATTCGAGAAGTGGACGGCAATGAATATTCTGAGTGATTTGGAGGAAAATCACCTTTGACCTCTGAAACGGCACAGCCATGCTTGCTCAGCTTCAAGTGGAGTTCGTCAGGAGTCACAAACATCCTCCAGTCGTGAATACCGCGAGGCACTAAATGTACGATGTACTCGGCTCCTATCTTTGCCACGAGGAGCGACAGCAAGGTCCGATTTATGGTGGTGAAGAACAAATGACCATGGGGCTGAAAATGATCGAAACTATTGAATAAGATTCGCTTCGGATTCTCGAAGTCATTGGAAAGAGATCATTCCAGGGAAAATGATCGGTTCAGAAGAACTCTAACTACCTTAACAACACGCGAGCAATGCTGTATGAACTCATCGAGGTCCTCGACGTGTTCAACGACCTCCGACGCCACCAGTGCATCATACTGATCTGAAATCTATAGGATCGAAGCTTGATTGAGATTCATCATCCGAATGATTGGTCAAAGCTAACTGAGACTGTCGATAGTGAACTCCGATGAGCAATTCGTCCTCCGTTAGTGTCTTAAAGTATAGGCGATTTTCACTTGATCGATTCCCTCATCTATCGCTCACATCTCTGATATCACCGCAAATGTAACGTATTTTATCCTTGATTAGAGGATCTCTGTCGGTGTGTTCTCGAGCAGCGGCAATGTTAGATGGGACGATGTCCAAGCCGGTGACACTAGCTCCCAGACGCGCAAGGGGCTGCAAAAAGTGGAGAGAAAAGTGTGAAGACCTTCGGAATGGAACCAATCAACTATCAACTGTCAAAATCGGGAACGGGTCAAAGAATGGATCTTACTTCAGATAAAAGACCTCCGCCACAACCAACGTCAATGATAGAGAAACCCTTCAGAGTATTTGCTGGACTTTCCAACTTCCTGTGACCTCGGATTCTTTCCGTGATGAAAGGAACTCGCAGTTCATTCATGCGCGACAGGATCTGGAAGTCAAGTTCAAGCTTTGTTGTCAACAACGCTTCTTGGACTGTCACTCTCGACTTTTGGAAGCTGGAATATGTGAATTCGCTTACTTCGAATTCGCCTTTGGGCGTCCACCATTGGTCTCTGAGCTTGGAGAAGTCTTGTTCATTTTTCTTCACTGTTTCTGACACCGGAGACGAGGCTTGCTCCTGGAGTATGGTCAACAGTAAAGCTTTCTGACAGATCAATCCTTTGAAATAGAATGCATCGTGCACATACATATAGTGCTCATATCTGAGCTAACAGTGAAAACTTACGCTTTGTGAGGTCAGACTTCGACTTGAGCGCGATAACAAACGAATGAAAATTCGATGGACACTTCGAGTCATTTTGAGCTTTGATTCCCTGGCAGAATCTAGAGAGATGCAGAAAGAGTTTCCTGAGATAGAGTGCTCGACTGATGAGCAAAGAGGAATGCGAGGTAGAGAAATCCAGAAATCTTTCTGGAAAATTTCTGGAAGAAGGCTTCATTCTTCTCTATTCCGCGAGTATTCTGTCTACAACTCGGAAACTTCCTAGAAGCTTACGATTGGTGTTTCAGGGAACGCCGCGGAATTGTGCAGCTTCACTGTCTTTCGATTCAGATCATATATGAACAGCACAACAATGTAAATGTACCGAGTGCGGCGCGCGGTCAGTGGCGAGATTCGTGTTCTCTGCCTCAGTGTGTTATTCTATCTTCGGCTATCGCTGCCTTCTCCTTCCTCCGCCTGCTGCTGCACCCGGAAGCCGCTTCGAAAGCGCTTTTGATCCGTGTTTCGCTTAACACCAGGGCACTTTCACTTTCAAAAACTCAACTCGGAGCGGAACTTCAAACTTGGTCTCGTCTGGAAGTTTCCCAGGTCCTGTCGAGTAACGCTCAAGTTCCAGACTGGTTCTGGCGAGCGCAGCAACCGCAAGTATACACACAGCTGGCCAAGTTTCGTTATTCGAAACTGTGCCACGTTCACTTTTGGAACGTTCAGTCGTCGGCTGACACTGACGTGGAAGCTGAGCAAGTTGAGGACTAAAATTGGTTTTAGAAGGTGTAGACATCAGAAAATTCCGTGGAGATGGCGCAGTACCAGTCGTACGCGGACTTCATCCAACAGCAGGAAGATCGGGACGGTGTGCGGCTCTCGTGGAACGTGTGGCCCTCCTCCAAACTCGACGCAACTCGTCTAGTGGTTCCGGTTGGAGCTTTGTTCACCCCGTTGAAAGAGCGAACGGATTTGCCACCGATTCAATACGATCCAGTGCTATGTACGAATCAGAAATGCCGCGCCATCCTGAACCCTCTCTGTCAGGTAGACTACCGGGGGAAATTGTGGGTGTGCAATTTCTGCTTCCAGAGAAACCAGTTCCCTCCGCAATATGCGGCGATCTCCGAACAACATCAACCGGCAGAACTTATTCCTCAGTTCTCCACCCTAGAATATACAATCACCAGGGCTCAGACACTGCCACCGATTTTTCTAATGGTGGTCGACACCTGTGTCGATGACGACGAACAAACCGCTCTCAAGGAATCGCTGCAGATGTCGCTGTCATTGATGCCACCCAACGCTCTGGTGGGTTTGATAACCTACGGAAAAATGGTTCATGTTCACGAGCTTGCGGCGGATCGTGTGGCCAAAAGTTACGTTTTCCGGGGCACAAAGGATCTGGTCGCGAAACAAATCCAAGACATGCTCGCCATCAACAAACCCATGGCACAGCAAGGCCCTCAACAACAGCCCCAAGCTCGTCCTCCGGGAGCACCGCCGATGGGGCAACAGCCACAACATCCGCAGCAGCCGCAACAACAGCAACCGACGACGCCACCTGCGAGTCGATTCCTGCAACCGGTTCAAAGCTGTGACATGGTCCTGACAGACCTCCTCGATTCTATGCAAAAAGACCCGTGGCCTGTGACGCAAGGAAAGAGACCTCTGCGTTCCACGGGAGTCGCTCTGTCGATCGCGGTCGGCTTGCTTGAAGCCGCTTTCCCGAGTACAGGCGCTCGGATCATGCTCTTCACCGGTGGGGCTTGCACTCAAGGACCTGGCATGATTGTATCCGAAGAACTGAAAATGACTATCCGTTCCCATCATGACATTCAGAAAGACAACGCGAAATACCTCCGAAAAGCGCAGAAACACTACGAGGCGTTGGCGCAGAGAGCCTCTGCAAACGGTCACGCCATCGACATTTATTCCTGCGCTCTCGATCAGACCGGCATTCATGAAATGAAGACTTGCGCAAACATGACCGGAGGACACATGGTGCTCGGCGACTCGTTCAATTCTAGCCTTTTCAAACAGTCGTTCCAGCGCGTTTTCACTCGAGATTCGAAAGGAGAACTCAAGATGGGTCTGAACGCGCTCGTCGAAGTCAAAACTTCGAAGGAGCTGAAGATTTCTGGCGCAATTGGAAACTGTATTTCCACGAAAATGAAGAACTCCAGCGTGTCTGACACCGACACGGGTCTCGGCGGAACCTGCCAATGGAAGATTTGTTCGCTGTCGCCGAGCAGCACCCTCGCCGTATTCTTTGACGTAGCCAACCAACACAACAGCGGAATCCCTCAGGGAGGACGAGGATGCATTCAGTTCATCACGCAATACCAACATCCATCAGGTCAAAAACGAGTTCGAGTGACAACGATCGCCCGTAACTGGGCCGACGCTTCGACAAACATCCAGCATGTGACAGCTGGCTTCGATCAAGAGGCAAGCGCCGTACTCATGTCTCGCATCGCCTGTTTCAAAGCCGATGAAACCGAGGAGGGACCTGACGTGATGCGTTTCATCGATCGTATGCTGATTCGCCTCTGTCAGAAGTTTGGAGACTTCCAGAAAGAGAGTCCGGAGAGCTTCCGGTTCCCCGACAACTTCTCGTTGTACCCTCAATTCATGTTCCACCTTCGTCGATCGCAGTTCCTGCAAGTTTTCAACAACTCGCCCGACGAAACGTCATTCTATCGGCACATGTTGATGACAGAAGACCTGACACAGTCATTGATCATGATTCAGCCCATTCTCTACGCATATTCGTTCCAAGGGCCTCCAGAACCCGTACTCTTGGACACTTCATCGATTCAGCCGGACAGAATACTGTTGATGGACACATTTTTCCAAATTGTAATATTTCATGGCGAGACCATCGCTCAATGGCGGAGAGCTGGCTATCAGCAATCACCCGAACACGAAAGTTTCCGACAGCTGTTGCAAGCGCCAGAAGACGACGCCCAGGATATCCTGCAGAGCCGTTTCCCGATGCCTCGATACATCGTTTGCGACCAGGGCGGATCGCAGGCTCGCTTCCTGCTCTCGAAGGTCAATCCTTCCGTAACGCACAACAATGCGTACTCTTGGGGCGGACAAGGCGACGCTAATGGCGCGCCTGTGTTGACAGATGACGTTTCACTACAGGTCTTCATGGAGCATCTCAAGAAGCTGGCAGTCTCTGCCGCTAGTTGAGGACCTGTCCTTTTTTGAAAGATTTATAGTGGCAATCGAAGTCGAACACTGACCGTGTCTAACAGCAAATGGTATTTCGTAAATTAAATTTGTTCGGAGAACTAGAAAATAAAGAGAAATATTTTATCTTCACGAGAAAGGAAGCGTCCTGAGAATCACGAGCGACTTTCGTGCACCCGAGCCCGGCCAGTAGTGAGTAGGGTGCTCGCCAGCTGAAGAGATCCATTCTGAGGCTGGATCCTTCTTTCTTGAGATGAAGTCGAAGCATACATGGTTTTTAGAAATGTCCCTTTTCATCTGTTCAAGAATGAACGTTGTCGGCAACCCAAATACCGTCAGTCCGAGGAATCGATTGTTGATATCAAGCAGGGGATCGATCTATTCATTGGTCATGAATGCTCCTGTAGGCTCCCTAAATGACAGATTAGCATCATAAATAAGAAAAAGTTTGGGGTCAGCCTTGTACTCGACAACTCTCGTAGGGACATCTCTCGAAATCACTCAATGCAGGAAAGCTTCAAGGATAAATCCAACTCTTTCCGTATGGACTATGTGTACATGGTTTATTCCTCTTTGTTTCGAAAGAATCATCGATTTTCATCATGTCTACAAGTCTCTGGCCGCGGGAAGGAAGGGATTTTCATCCCAACATCCTGCAGGACGTCAAAATTTTGCAGGCCGTTCACAACCATCCCAGATTCACTCACGCTTTTGCAGATTATACGCTGTTCGAGGCGAGACTGAACAAGTCGTGCAACAGTGCCCGAGATTCTTGTCGATTTCAGCTCCTTATTCCTCTCTGAGTTGAGATCTTGACCGTCTGGCTTACAATTAGCGTTCGCGAATCTCAGAAATACTCCTGGTTTGAATTCGGGCTTCTCCCGTTGCCTGAGATGGAGTTCAGAAATCGTTTGCTGTATTGCTGTCTTTTCTTGGCCCGACCGGTTTTCCTCTTCTTCTTCCTGTCGATCTTCTCAACTCTCGGAGTTTGAGCTCTCACTTTGCCGGCACGGTTCAACGTCAACTTCTTGCCTGAAGAGTGAAGTCATTGCACGAAATCCTGGGAAAATTCACTGTAATGTCGTCGTGATCACAAAGTGAAGATTACTTTACCTCCGAGAACGGATACCGAGGCATCAACGTGAGCTCCGTCAGCCAAAACATTCGACAATATCTGGTCGTCCCCAAGAACTTTACCGCCGCGAATCCGTAAAGTCAGGTTGTCCGCTCGTATGCCCTCGAATTCCTCGAGAAGAGTTTTCAGAGCATTAACAGTCTCTCCATCTCCGACAGACAGGGCATGAAGCCGCTGACACTTCACAAATACTTGCATTTCGAGGAGTTATAAGTCCAACGCAAAGAGAAGATTAACAGCAGAAACAAGCAACGAGATTCGAATGGAGGTGCTCCGGCGGAGCTCTGCATTTATATTCGAGGTCCGTGGCTCAGTATTGGCAAGCAAAGGCAAGGTGAGCAGCAGTGGGTCAGCTTGTCGGGACAAGGTGGGTACGAGATTTACCCATATCGTGTGGATCCGATATCAGTTGGAACTTGATTCATTTTGAATAGAATGCTTCCGAGCATCTAATGGAGAAGCAGCAATTTTTATTCACGATTCAAAGCAACCAAGTTTTCCTTAAATGTCGGTTGGAGAGTTCTCGGCTGGATATATCAAAACTGTTCCCGAAATTTTTCCAGGCAATTCTTGGGACCTGAATCCGGGATGCTTTTAAGAACGATTGCTGCGAATATACTGCTTTCGAGTCGCTGTATCCAATGATTTGCCTCCCGAGAGTGCAGCGCGAAATGACGAGGAAAATCTGAATTTCTCTGATGATGAAAAATTTGAACCACCCCGAGATCTCGGCAGCCATTGTTGAAGAAGCAGCCGACCGTTCCTCGATCGCACTCTGAGGAGATCGCAATGATCGAGTTTCCTGGCAGGTTTTCAGCCAATGAATCGTGGGAATGACGAGGTAATCATAAGCCGTGAGCACGCTGCTGTTTTGAAGGGTACGCAGCGGCAGCGTTTCAACCTGCTGGTGCTTCCTAGGGTACTCAGCGGTTGACGGGGCGGATCTCAACCAGCGACATTAAGGACGGCGAACCCAGTGAGTCCGTTCGACGGGCAAACAATCGCTTCCTTCTTGCGAGAGATTTAGATTGTGCCCATGGAGGTTTCTCATAATGGATGTTCGATCCGAAGTTGTCGAGAGGAAATCAGCGTTGCCTCCAAGAAGCAAGTGATGCGTGGTTCGAAGTCTCCATCAAATTTTTCACGCTTCAAAGGTCGCGCTCACGAATTGGCATCATGCAATTGAATGTGCTCCACATTCTGGAATTAATCGAAACGGAGTCGCTGCGCGTCAGATTTGCGGGGGCAAACTGATGTGTTCCCAGATCCACCTAGAAAATTGGCGCTTCGAGTGTGACAATCAATGAAAGTTTTACTCGTTCATTCGTGCACTCTTCGCGCGATCATAATCCGAAGATGATATCGGATGTGAGCAGGACCCTAACGATTTCATTAATTCGTTAGATTGACTCAAAAGTTAGAAGCAGCCGTATCGAACAACCCGCGTGATCATCTGATTCGAATTCCGCGCCCCGAAACCGAAACCAGCGCTCAGCTTCCCCGTGCGAGTCTTTTCAGCAGCCTTTTTGCTCGTGCCGCTCGGGCCGCTTCAATTGTGAGTGAAATTCGTGAAGTAAAATGAGGTTTCCCGAACTGATTGCGTGTCCCTGAAGTCGACAGTTCCTATCCCGATTGCATGAGCCAGTTCTATGATGAGTTATTGCGGAATCCTCATTTGCCGTTCGGCATAGTGTTTACCACGTGGAATGGATCGTTCACGGCATTCCCACTGAATTTTTTCCTATCCAGCGTTTTGCTGTTTGTAGCGACAGGAGTTCACATCGAAACTCGGTAGAAAACCCCAAGCGGTATTGATGAAGTGGACGGTTCTGTAACTACTTACCGTGTTTACTCGAGCTGTTACGGTGTTGTTGAGCACCCGTCAGGTATCCGGGAGGTCTTCAGCATTCGGTCAACGGCTGAAGTTCCTGTTTTTCAGAGAAAATGGCCAGGGGAGGTAAAGTCATCCACGACAACCACTTCAGGAAGCACTGGCAACGTCGGGTCAAGACATGGTTCGATCAACACCAGAGGCACAAGAGGAGGTCGATCAAACGCGCCAATAAGGCACGCAAAATCGCTCCTAGACCGACGGTAAGGATGAATTTTAAATCAAATTCCCGTTTCCTTAGACATGAGTCCCCAGAGCTTCGTTGTGTAGCGAGCTCTAGGTTCCTGAATGTATTGGCTCAACGAGTGGGAAGGCTCCACTCAACTTACCTCGATTATCCCGTTCAACATCGTATGACCCGATTCCGATGCACTTTCAGAACTTGCTTCGCCCCATTGTCACCTGCCCCACGCAGAAATACAACACCAAGCGTCGTCTTGGACGAGGATTCTCTCTGGAAGAACTCAAGGGCGCCAGCATCACCCCCAATGTTGCCCGCACCATCGGCATTGCTGTTGACATTCGTCGCACCAACAAGTCCGTTGAGGCTCTGCAGAGGAATGTTGCCCGGCTGAAGAACTACCGATCCAAGTTGATTTTGTTCCCCAAGAAGGCCGGCAAGCCCCAGAAGGGAGACTCTACCGCTGAGGAGATCAAGTTGGCTCAACAGCTCCAAGGTGTCGTGTTGCCCATCAAGAGGTCCGTTATCTCGACCGAGGTTCCTCGCGTACCGACCAAGGAAGAGAAGGAGTTCCGTGCGTTCAACGCTCTTCGTTTCGCCCGTCACGCAAAGCGAGTAGCCGGACCCCGCGCCAAGAAGGCCAAGGAAGAAGCCGAAGCCCTCGAGGCCAAGAAGTAAATATTTCAATAAATGGGACGTTTATTGAAAGAATCTCTCCGTTTTTTTTCCCATCCTGATCTGAATACTGAGCCTCACTCAGTGAAACGCCGAGAAGCTCTGGGACAGCGAGAGGGAGAACTTGAAATCCATTTCTGGGGCGGTCGTTGTCTGACAGCCGGTGTGTCTCGAGATGTCACTGCAAGAATTCTCATACAGTAGCTCTCACCGAATATTCAGATACAGCGGGGCTCTGCTCTGTAGATTCCGGGAGAACGATGCACGAGAATCTCTGAGTGTTGAGTTCTATCATTTATTTCCCTCCTTTAATGAGAGAAGGTGTTTCCGGTTCGGGAATATTCTCTCTGATTTTCAGTTGCTCCAGATCATGAGTTGAGAGTTAGCTCTCCACTCGGTGTATAATTTGTTCGAAGCGTAAGATTCATTTCATATTCGGTTCAGCCAAGTGTTCTTCACTGTTCGTCAGAGATTGAAAGGCGCCCGAGAACTCGGACTGGTGCAGAGACGTCGAGTGTTTTTTTTCCCTGCATGCGCATTCCAGCAATTGGCGCCGAAGGTGGTTGGAAAAACGATCTGAAGTTTGATATTTCTGGGTAAAAGAGAATTTATTTCAAAAAGCTTTTTTCATCATTCCAAAACACTGTCTACACTTTCAAAAAACATCTGAGTGGGAAGGAGGTGGCGATTGACAGTCTATCCTCTACGAGACAGTTCAGAATTCAAAACTTGGCCATGCATTATCCTCGGTCATAAGTCATAAAGATGACCACTTCTTTGATTCTCTTTTTACTCTCGGAATCTTTGCTGCATGCGGTCTAAGGGAATCCACAATCCCAGGACACACCATCGGCTTTTAGCTCTTGTGTGGGATAGGCCACTCATGGGAACCCTTCATTATCGTAGCTGAACTATTTGATATTGGTCCGCGTTTGTGTTTGCCGTCAGATCCACCTGATTCAGCGAGAGCAAATCGCATTCCTTCATTGCACTCATAGCATGTGTTAATGCTCTTGACTTGACGCTTGAGGATGCGCGGCTCTCGTGATACTCCCCTGTCAGCAGCGGAGCCAATCAGCTGATATTGAGAGGTGTCTGTCTGCGGAACTCTCGGGAGCTTAGGCTCGACCACACACGGGTCCAGGAAACGAGTAAGCCAGTTTTCGATATTCTTTCCCTCAGATCAGCTCCTGAAAACATGAGAAGGACTCCACGAATGATCCTAGACGTCGATCTGGCGTCCCACCTGTTTGCGTGATTTAAGTGAAAGCTCTCAATTCATGTTCCAGGCTTCGTGATGCTGGAGGTCAATCCTCTGTACTATGATGTGCCTCAGGCTCACCTGGTGGCGGCAATCGATGCCCAGCTTGAACAACTTGACAAAGCTGGAGCCATCATATCTTCGTCCGTCAACTCCAGAGTGCAAGAGTATAGGAACCGGCTCGAAGATCTCAGGAAGAGGCTCCAGGTTGCGAGAAGGAAAATTGAGAGAATTGCGCAGTCGAAACAAGGAATTGTGGTGCGTTTTTCAGCTGGACTTCGCTGACTCGAATTCGTTGAAGCATTCTTTACCGAATAATTTTTTTTATTGCAACTGAGTTCCGACACAGTATCAAGAATGATGAAGATTTGTTCCCACCTACGTAGATTTATTCCGCTGGAAGTTACCCCGTTCCTCGAGAGAAACAAGAAGAAAAATTCAAACGCTTGTTTCCACTGAGTCCTCTGGAGCCCTCGAGAGAACTCGATGAAATTCACAGGCCGCCCATGATTTGTGAGTATGGATTACAATCGGTCTCAATTTCGTGAACGCCATGCTGATATCGGGAACGGTTCACATCCATTGGAGTCAATTTTCCATTCATTTCAGCATCGAGATTGTCGGAAGGCCTGAAGTTCCTCCATGTCAAGCCCCCTGTCTCGAATATCGACGAAAATGTTTACAAGCTTCCGCCGAAAGGTCCCGGGAGCTTCCACAGAAGGGGTATCGAAAATGTATCCGACCTACTCGTTTTCAATACCGCGATCAATCCGTGAGTCTAACGAGAACAATTCAGAATAAGAGGTCTTCCGATTTAGAGGGACTTCCGTTAATAATAATAATCCGATTTATTGTCGATGCAGCTATTCTGAAGAGCTGCCATCGCCCGAGCGTAGTCCGACGCCGGTGGAGGAAGAAACTCTTCCTCCGTCAACAATGGGAACTTCACTTTCGTTCCCATCGCAACTTGCTGATGAGAATGTGGACGGTCTCTTGTACGACCCTGGGAAAAGCACAACCCCGCAACTGATACTTCCGGCGAATCTCGTCTTCGGCGATGGCTTCGTCACTGATTTGCCAGGTCAGATTCCTCACAAGTCGTTGTCATTTTTCATGGGCAAGCTGCGGAGTGGCTCAGAACAGCTTCGCGTTTCCCCATGGAATTCCAACTTATCATCTATCGAATGCTCCACAGACCTCCTACCGAGTGGCCCGATGCCCTCGTCATCGTTTGGATCATCTTCGATTTTCTCCCCGGTCTCCCCAAGTGATACGTTTCAACAGCCATCGGTTCTCAATGAAATCGATGACTTACCGCAACTACCGGGAGCCTTCGACTCAGAGCCACCGCTTCCTGAGGTGGGTTTCCAGCTTGGTTTCGCGCCAAAAATGTCAACTAAACCTTAGAAGTTGGGTTCGCTCCCAATCCCCTCGAACCCAGCCCGAAACGTTTAGTTTGATCTGACTGAGTTCATCGGATGTGCTCTGACATAAGAGTTTTTCAAAAATGCTTCCAGATCGTACCTCCACCACCCCCTCCTATGCCGCCGCCGCCTATTCCTCAGTCTTCAGCGGCAGTGAGTCCCCCGCCGCTGCCTCCACCGATGCCCGATACATCTCCTTCCCAATCCGTCCCCGTTCCACCTCCCGCGCCTCCCGCACAAACAGCATCGGCAGCTCCTCCACCGCCAAAATCTTCGTCAGCCCCAGCTGGGGACCGCGCATCTCTCCTAGACTCGATCAGGAATCACGGAGGCTTACGAGGCCTGAAATCAGTGAGTGAAATCCCAAGTTCTAATGAATATTCTCTTCGCAACATTGCAGTGTCACACTAAGTTTAGGTTTGGATTCTGGTTCAATTTTCAAAGATTCCTCGTGCTCCTTAGGTCAAGGAAACCACCCGGAAAGTACAACCCAAGAAACCCGTCCAAGCTCCCAAGTTGGACCATATGGCGCAATTGAAGGAACGGCTGCAACGCATCGGCGAGATCTCTACGGGACTTCGACCGCGTCCCACTGAAATCACACCCCCTACGCCCAAGCCAACGAATATCATGGAAGAGATGTTGAATAACATCAAATCCAAAGACATCATCGGTTCCGACTCGGACGACTCGGATAAAGAGAAAGACAGTGAAGAGTGGGATTAATTGTTACCAACTCTTCACGCTTGACAGATATCCTGTGAAAGTTTTAAATAAATTGTTACTCTTCAGAGGAGCTGAAACGGCGACCCGTTATCTTTTCGCAGCAGCACGCCTGCTCTCCTGAGACGAATTCCCTCAAAACAGATTCTCTGAAAGCTCTAGCCAGAGAGCTAAAGAATAGATCTCGGCATGGGAAGCATCATAGGAATCGAAATCCTTGCTGGAACACAAATTCGAAGCCCTCAATCAACCGCCGACGAGCAAAGATGTCTCTCATTGGCTTCGACAGCTTGGACAATAAGTTGCTACCCCTTCGAGATTCTATCCAGCTGATTACTCGAGAATCGTCTGTGATATCAGATATGTGTGGGTTCGACGTTGGGAGAGAATGCCCTCATTTGAAAGCTGGACAAAATAACTTTCAAGTCGTTCGAGGAGCAAAAGGAAGACTCTAAAGATCTCAATTCAAGGCATACTGCCGCGGTTTTTTATTCAAGCAGCTAAGTGGTTGGCGTTGGGTCCACGCTTCCTTCCGAAAGTGGCAACGACGTTCACAAATCGGCGGTTGTACTGCATTCTCCTCTTGGCGCGGCCGGTTTTCTTCTTCTTCTTCTCTTGCTTCTCGACTTTCGGGGTCTGTCCCTTCACCTTTCCAGCACGAGCCAGGGATCCGTGCACCTTGCCTAAAGTGAACGGAATGTTTAGAGGGTAATCGAGGACACGGGGTGCGTTCTTCTTCAACTTTGATTTGAAGATGTTATGGCTCGAATTTCTTCTACAAACCTCCGAGAAGTCCAACGGTGGCATCGATGTATGAACCTTCGACAACGACGTCGCTCAAGATTTGTCCATCTTCAAGGGTTCGTCCGGCACGGGTAGCCAGAGTCAGTTCATCGGCGGCAACTCCTTCGCGGGCTTGCACGAGGGCCTTGAGATCCGCAACGGTCTCGGCACCCTCAAGGTTGATAGCGTGGAGCTCCTGGCACTGTACGAAGATTTGCATCGTGCTGTTGATCAAAAGAAAATTTTAAGCACCCTGTGAACGTGAGGGTTGGGAGTCCTCCGGAACATCCGGATGTTCTCTGTCAGCGAACACGTGGCCAATCAACGATTGAAAGATCCGTAAATCTCAAGCGTTGGCTGTTATCCGTCAAAACATACATTCGGCGACGAATGATCGGTCAACAAAGTTTTTATGAAACGAACGGCGAATCGGACGTCTCTAATGGTCGGCCGCGAGCTGACCCGTAGAGAACGTCGAATAACGTCATAGATATCGTCGTAATTCGAACCTTGTGCCAACCTGACGGAAGCCAGAAAATAACAACAGGTTTCGCTCAAGAGTAGGGCGTGAAGAGGACAATAGACGAATGTCTCTTTTGGGAGCACACCAACCCGACAATGACACCGAAAAATCACTCAGAAATACGAATATATTCCAAAATCACAGAATCATGAGAAACCCATGGTACACTTATGGCGACTTCAAAGGTTTCTTCAACGTTAGCACATCTTAGGTGATCAGACCTCACGGTTAACTTTCGCTTGGGTAGAGGCGCTTCGCAAACTGCGTTCGTATGGCACGTCACAATTTATTTTCGGCGAGAAATTAATGAAAAACTGCTTACAAGTCTGACGGCGTGCTAGGCACACGATTGCAGAACCAAAAGGATATCGAAACCACAGCCGACTCAAAATGGCGGCGGACCGCGTTCAAGACAACAAGAAAACAACAACAGGGGCTCTCTACTTGCGATTTCTGAGGCGCTTCATCTGGCAAATTGTCTTATCTTAGGGCGAGAATCTTTGTCCAAGGAATCGTCAACGAGGGATTGAGAATCTCGTCGAGAACGCTTCAGGGCGCGCACTCGGTCACATAGCGAGTTTCGTCTGCTATTTGTTTGAAAACACAACCCATAGGACCGAAAAGAGCGTAGAAGAAAATATGAGCGATTATGAGTCACGGATGAGAAAATAAATTCTCGTCTTCTTGTCGTGAATATCGTATGCCTCGAGTCGGCAACGATCAATTGTTGATGATCACGAGTGTTGCCGAAGAAGGTTAGTCGATGGCAAAGTTTGCGCGGCACGCAACAACTTTGGGGGTTTTCCGATCTGGTTCTGATTCTTTGAATCTCGATAATGATTTCGACATCAAATTCTCCTGAAATATCACGTCAGGGGAGTATCTGCATCCACCCTTTTTGCTTCACAAGTCCTCAAGTGATATCGCTTGACATCCGCGGTTTCTCAGGAATCTCTGCTCACTGTCATTCGATACTTTGATAAACTTGAAGATTCTTCCACGGACAATAGCGCAGTTGTAGCGGTCGGAGAGTAAGTGCCGTCCTGCAGCTTTGATTGATTGCTTGGTCTGATTCCCAGCCCAGAGTGAGAAAAAAATTTCGACAACCATGGAACCTCTATTAGAGCTTGTTGCTCGTTCACGGCTGTTCTCACAAACTGAGAGATCGGTTGCGTATGGGAATCGTTCGTTGATCTTCATTTAAGCGTCGGTCCAACTAAAGTTCCCGTCGTGTTTCCACCTGTCGCTTCCACACCTTACGCGTACGGGACGTGAAGGAGAAAAATCCCAATGGAAGAAAACACGTGAGACTTCTACGCTGGAAAGCATTCGATTTCAAGTGCTGTGCCGGATTCCATGACATTCCCCTGAGTGAGCCCCTGGCTTTGTGGAACTGAAGGTTAGTTCGGGAGTCGTTCACGCTCTCAAAAAATCGCTTTCGGACATCAGATATTTCTGTGAATCTCAAACTAAAATGCGGGATGATTCATCTTTCCAGGATGTGGTCTCTAATTCTCTTGTTGCCGACGGTAGCTGGCATCAGCCAAGAATGTCAAAACTACCTGATGGGCGTCGCAAGAACGAATTCGCAGTTTCAAGTGTGCGCGCTCATCCGAGCTAGACCGTTTTCGGTTTGTACAAATTGTTACCAAGATTACTCCACGGCGTACAACACATTTGTGGAGCTGAAGGATGTGAGTTGATCTAGCCCCCTTTAGTTGTCAGAGACAATCACTCAATTTTCCGTAAAGTGCTGTGAATGAGGAGAATAATTCGAATATTTTTTTCTCCTCAAATCAGGGTCGTGGGCCCGTGGAGAAAAACTGCAGCGAGGATCTGGTCTCAGGAGACCGGATTTCAATCATCAACCGCGACTTCAAACATCTGACTTCTACGTGGGAGGATGCCAACTGCGGATGTGAGACACAATTCCAGTTTCAAGCTCCAAATACACAATCACTCATTCTCCGCTTGACGTCTTCTTGAACCTGATTTCAGCTTGTTTGGTGACCACGAAAACCAAAGACGTGGTATCGTTTCAAATCGCTAACACCACGCGAGAGTTCCAACGGTTATCCGAAGCCGTGAATCGCTGCATAGACTCTCAACTCCAGAACAAATCGCTGATTTGTGACGCTTGTTCTCAGCATTTCCTGAATTTGTCGAGATTTTATGAGAATCTGAACGAAAACTTCAGCGGAAAGATGTGTATGGACATTCTGGACACGGTGAGCCAGTTCAAAGGGAGTTCAAAGTTCACTCTCTTACTCTAACACTGGCAGAGACTGCGATGGAATTTCTGGCGTTGATTCCATCCGTTATTTACAGATGAACCAAACTCGTGTCGAGTGGTCAACGTTCGGGTGTGCCAAAATTTACACACTTAAAGACGACGTTGAAGTCTGGGTGTACGCCGCAATGATGGTTATTCTAACATTGGCTTTTTACGTCGCCGCGAGATTTTCCCAGAATCCAAAGGATGAGGAGATCATTGAAGGTTTGTATCTCTGCGTTGAGTCAGTTTGAACCCTCATTCGAACAGGGAAACCTCAGCGGGATTATTCTCTAATCGATGCTCTCCATTCACAGGGAGGACGATGCGAGATCGAATGTCAAAAATGTTTGACAACAACAGCATGACTCTCAGTGTGAACTCTGATACTCCAGAGACATCAGGAGTCAAATTGGAAGCACGACGATAGGTGTTCTCCCGTTTTCATCAGAATCGATGCTCGCAAATCCAGCCATTCCGGTGTAGCTCATCTGCTTCTGGAAGGGCCGATTTTCCTGCTGGAAAGTACGCGAGCGAACTGCCTTGACGAAGACTTTTCTGTCCGAAGAAACATGGTGGAGTCTTCTTTGTTCGTGTTCGAAGCTCCGACAACTCCGTTCCTCTTGTATAACGTCGGGAGCGCATTGTTACAATTTAGAATTCGAGGGCAAGATTGCCACACTGTTCAGGAAGCAGAATTAGGTACGGTCGTAAGCGCAGCCAATTGTGACTGTCGCTGACTGATAGTTCAGAGATCGGAACAGAATGAATGTGGAATATTGTTGATTCTTGTATAGATTTAGGTTATTCACTTGCTTGATAGTTTTTATACAGTTCAATAAAGAGAGGATCACAGAACCAAGTACTTCTGCACCCTTCCTCCGTCGATCTACATCGGAATCGCAACAAGGTCTGCATGAACTGCGTTCTCGAGCTTACTTATTGTTAGTCGCGCCATTCACTGATTGTGTGGAAAGTACGTTTGGATCTCCTCATGCGGAGTTGTGGAGAAATCGGAATTTTCCGATTATGACATTGCTTGAAATCATTCACCTCGGGCTCAATGGAAGGATCAGCACACATTGATCAGCCTGGACTATTGGGAGTCATGATTGCCGCGGCGCGTGGGGCAGTGGTACCGGTACGCGACGTGCAAGAATAATCCAGAACAGAAGGCACTCGAGAGGGGGAAAGAGTTTTTCGTGAGTTGCCGATAAAACGAAGTTTCAGAACCACTAGACCCCGATTGGCTCGTCGGAGTATCTATGGGCAAGACAACTGGCCAGCAATTTCGTTCTCGGACGCGAATGTTCGATTTCTGTAGATTTCGAATGTTCGATTTCCATGGTGTGAGATAGAAAGCAGTGGGGGATCTAGAGGGGGGTGGGGGGGTCGCGGAGGAAGAAAGTGAAAACCCATACAGAGGGTAGTTGGTCCAATATTCTTCTCTAAACAGGAGAATGCCTCCATCCACGCCGAGAAACTCGTTCGAGAGGAATCGAACTGTGCTGAAGTTCGAACTTTGAACTGGCGAGTCTCTTCTTCCAATCTCAAGATATCTGAAAATTTTGAGAGCATTCTTGTTTAGGTGTTCTCCTTTTATGGGCGCGAGAGGAGTACAGAGAGGATATTTACTTTGGGATGGTTCTTGGCAGCAATCTGTGGATATTATTGTGGTTTGCGATTGTGGTGTAACGAGGTTGTGTGGAACAGCCACCGATCTTTCGATCGTTCTGAGGACGAATCTCGGGAACCTAAATGGAAGAAAGTGGGATTCGATATTGTCGTACGAAGTCATGGAACAGACGAAGGCCAAGGAACCCGAGAAGAGCAACGAACGGGCTTGGCACCTTGAGCTCGAGAGATGCTGAAAAAACTCCGAAACGGCCGCTGGAATCGGGGAACGGTTCGTCAACTCTGGAACCCCGATGGGAGGTTTGATCTCGGAAATGGTGAATCTTTTGTCATGTTGTTTCATTTGCTCGGTCCGACGCTGATTCAGTGAGGACTCAGATGCTTGGAAATGAATTCCACTTTCCTAGCGTGGCGGACATTACTTGAGTTTCCATGTTTGTCAAGTCAAAGTTCCCCGTGGTAACGTCGCTCATGGGTCTCATCTTTGTTGTCTTCATGATCTAGTACATGAGCGCATATCCTGTTTGGTGGTAGGAATGAGGTATGAGTCCTCGTATAAGGCTCTGAAAGTTATCGCTTTGAATTCGAGTCGGTGCTTATCATCTGAAACGAAGGAACCTCAGACGATCTCGCTGGACACAAAGTTCAACCGTTATAACTCCCCTCGATGATTCCTATCTTCACGCTTTTGTATAAATAACAGAGCTGCAGGTTGTCTTCGTTCATGAGTGGTCCTCGAGGCAATCGAGAATTTAACGGTTTCTCTCATTCTATCTCCGTGACAGCGAGGCATTCTGAGGTTCCATTAGCTACTCGTGCAGGACGAAGCGCTTGAGCTTTGGACAGAGTTGATCGGGATTTCCCCAGTTCACAGGAACTTCCATGGCAAAACCGCGGACAACATTTGCGGTGGTTGTTGTAGCCAGCATGTTCACCGTCGGCGCCGGCGAGAGCCCTGTCCCTGACGCCCTCGACGCGGAATGCAAGAATTTGTCCATAGAGCTAGGCGCCACTCTGAGTAGGTTCGACCAATGCGCTTTGGACCATTCTCGGCCCTTTGAAGTATGTTTACGTTGTGCTCCAGTTTATGATCAAGCTCACAAACTATTCTCTGATGTGATACATGTGAGTAAAGAACTGACTGTCATCTCTCAGTAATATGGACGACTTGATTTCCGATCGTCTATTCCAACCCTCAAGAAGCTGAAAGCTCACAATTCATAAAAACGGCATTGACTTCCAGTTCCGAACTCCCCGAAGCAAGAAGTGTCGAGAGCTGATAGTGGACGGGAAAGTGTCACTCGTAAAGGTCAATTATGAGCACATGAAATACGTTTGGAGTAAGCAGGGCATCTGTGACGGTGAGTCGAGCGCCAGTTATAAGCTCCCGGAGAGACAAGCTTTCAACCGAGTTCGAGTTCTTCACGAGGATTACCGTTTGTGATCCAAAGTTGTGTCGGTTTGTCGCAACTTCTGAAGAACCGCGATTCGTGCGAAAGTGGCGGTATTCTCATGAAAATTCTCCATGTAGAACCAATGGGAGCTGCGAGATTCCGCGATTCTCGATCAATTTTGCCACAAATAATTCACAACCCTCATTATTGTTGATATTTCAGCCTGTTTTGTAGCGGGTTCGTTCAACGTGACGGAACTAGTGACGGAGTTCTTCGTTCTCAGAAACCAACTCAACAATTGCATCAACGAGACCCGAGATTCGAACTCGACCTGTGATTCTTGCCACCCCGGATACCGAAACTTGACGGAATATTTCGACCACGCGCTACACCTCGAAAACTATAAGGGTCATAGTCTGTGCTTGGACATGGTCGATGCTGTGAGTCTTCTACCCAATATTTACTTTCTTCGCCTGGTCGAGAGAAATATTGATCCATCACCTCGATTCTTTCCGCAGATGAACCGAACCCGCAGTCTGTGGGCCGATATATGTTTCCATCCGCAGAAGACACCGAACATAGGCACGCTATTTCTAATTGCTCTCCCTGCTTGCTTCATTCCGATGTTCTATGTGATCCTGCGTGTCGCCCTGGGAGCGAAAGAAACTGAGCTTGCAGAGCGTAAGTACACGTTCGTTGGAAGTTATCGACCGAAGACGTGATTCCACTTCATCTGATACCGTTTTTCCATTCCTCTCCAGCCAACACACTGCGAAGCGTTCTACTTTATCAAAGTTACGAGTTCAGAGCAGCCATCCGCGATCGACTCGCCAAATTGGGACAAGCCGCGAAGGCTGATTCGTCGGAGATCCATATTGTGAGATAGATATTGTTAATTGTTGCGGCGTTGACCACTGAAGGCAACGGGACACGTTCCTGAGAAGTCCCGCATGCGCTGCTGGAGAATAAAAACAGGAGAGAATTTTTTTTCGCCTTTTCCGCCTCCTACCAGGTTTGACTTCGTTCCGAAATGCCCCCTCTTCTCTGGGGGGGGGGGGGGGGGTTCACGAGATCTGTCGTTAATTTCGATGTGCTTCGATTAGAATGCAGAGTTTTCGATCCAACTTGTGTATTTCCTGGTTCTTACCTCCTATGATCACAAACTTATCACCCACGTCCTTCGGAATTTCGAATTCCAGCATTAGAGTTAGTTTCCGAATCTCCTCAAGAACTCTATATGGAAGGCGATTTGAGATCCTCCGGACGCATTTTGAGCGGAGATCTCAATAGCATGAATGTATGCTTGAAATTTCCTTCGCAATCCTCTCCGTTCCGAGGAAAGAGACTCAGTGACCACCAAAAAAGTCGAATCCCCCGTTATCCTACACTCAAGTTCAGAGAATCGCTGCATTCGGCGGATTTCTTCGAAGAAATGATGCGAGTACGATCGTACACTTGGGAGTTGTGTTATCCTCAATCCAACTGACTTGAGACGGCTACAGGTGCAGTCGACGGCGACTTCCCCCAGAATTGACCGCGGAGCCATCGGACGTGAAGCACTATATGGAGCTCATATACATGATGAAACTTCCAATAATCGCTCACTTTTTGTGGGAAAAGCTAACTTCCCCAGCCGATAGCGATCGTTGCAAGAGAGAGTATCTTACCACGGCCCTGATATCATCAAATCCAAAGGCTCAAGAGATTTGGTTCATCGACATTGTCGCTCGACGTCGGGTTCCAAGGCACCGACGGTGAAAAATTTCAAGCGAGTAAGTATCCGAATTCATAACGTCATCATCTATGTTTGCTTCCAAATCGTCATGAGGCCGTTTTGTGACGAAAAAACATGGAGTGTTAAAGGTGCTGGGATTCTTGTTTTGCGACGATTATGTGTTTTTCCCCCGAATGTTGCTATTTAACTTCTCAAGCCAGTGCGCGACGAATAGCGGGTGGACAAATTCTCGATCCGCGAAAGTGGTCATACTGGTTTCTCGAAGAAGTATCGGGTCTGACCAACCTGAAAGGATAGAACCCTCAGAATTCATCTTGCTTCCTACGTAGACTCGAATATTGCCCAAGAATTCGACCAGAGATCCTGAGACGGTCGTGTGGAGCGACGATAGTTTCCGTCCCTTGTAATTGACGGTCAAATATGCGAGGGTGCATCTGTGTTTTCGGTGCGCGGAACTTCATGGTGCATTGAAACAAACTAAATAACCCCCATTCGTTCGATTCAGAGTTCGGAGCATTTGGTAGTCTTGCCGATCCTGTATTCAGTGAATCTCAGATCTTAATGCCTAACCTTCTCACCCCTCTCTGACTTCCAGAGATCCCAAAATATGACAAATAGGACAGAACAACTCTTGGTTCTTTCCATCGTCGCCTTCATTGCTGTTAACGGCAAGGGTTCGGAGGCGATACCGGCTGAATGTAAAGAATTGTTAGACGAACTCGGCGCAGCCCTCAGGGTTTTCGACCAGTGTGCTTTGGATAACTCTAGACCATTCGAAGTATGTCGCCGATGTGGTTCGATTTACGATACGACCCACACTCTCTTCTCGGATGTGATCAAGGTGAACATCCAGCTGATCGGAATGTTGCATTCAATATGTGTCATGAATTCGAGAAATTCATTACTGGAAATCATAACCCGAATTCCCTTGCCTTACAGCTCCGGAGTGCCCGGAGCAAGAAATGTCGAACTCTGGTGGAGGATGGAAAGATATCGCTGGTTAAGATCAATTTCGAGCACATTGAAAACATCTGGAACAACGACGGCGTCTGCAGCGGTTAGTTCGGCGGCCCATGTGCCTTAGAATCCCGCGAATGAGGAACTTTTCCGAGTGTTTGAGGAGTCGAAGCAAGGCAGGGGAAGGAAAGTTGGGGAAGATGCTTCTGGTATCTTCCCTTTTCTGGTACCCTTGACAAGGTCTGGAGTCGACCTCGAATAATCACGTTGCTACCAGCGATGCTCTCCACAAGCCTCAATTGCTGTCATTGGTGCGGCTATTGTAGCGAGCGAGCGGGTGACGGTCTTCAATGAAGTGGATTCAATGGAATTTCAGATTGTTTCGAGCCCGATTCGTTCAACATATCGAAACAAGTGATCGAGTTTTTTGAATTGAGGGAGCAACTTCAGGGTTGCATCGACAGGACGTGGGACTTCAATACAACTTGCGACCATTGTGACTATGAGTTCCGCAATCTGACAAACTATTTCACTTATGTGCTGCACGCGGAGAACAAGAAGGGTCACTGTCTATGTCTGGACATCCTCGACGCTGTGAGTACTCTTGAATGTCTCTTCGATTTGCAAGCCGCTTCGAATTCCATTCACAGCTTCCTGAACGATTTCTATTCCCGCTGCAGATGAACCAAACGCGAGCCTCATGGGGCGACCGGTGTTATCTTCCCAAAGGCAAGCTCGGCCTCCCTGTAATACTCGCGGCAACCGCCTCTTGCTTGGCCACGGGGGCGTTCTACTTGATATCAAAGCTGGCCCAGAGTCCTAAAGACACAGAACTCGCAAGAGGTGGGTAACCTGAGTCTCTGCATAGATTGGTGCGCTTGATTCCTCTTCCTCATATCACCCGATATCTGAATTCCGATCCTATTGCAGTGAACACGCTGCAGAGCAACATGTTCGAGGAGGGCTGCGAATGTGGGAGAGCCGACAACGAGCAATGCACTTGTCCCGAGCAACATTCTAATGCGATAAATGGAGATATCATCCACTAATCTCCGAATTCTCATGAGAAAAATCTGAATGCATCGAAGAGTCTTGTACATAGTGAACAAAAGATGAAATACAGAGCATCGAGAAATCATTATACAGTGGTGGACATTGGAATAAGGCCACCCATATTTTCGGCGATTTCTTGACGGTTTTAATAACTGGAGCCAAGAGACTATGCCGGAATATGTCTTCCACAATGTCTCGACCGTGAGAAAAATTGGAGAGAGAAAGAAGTCGGTTCCAGGAAGTTACTCCCGAAAAACTAATTCTTGGCCTGGACATTGAGATAAGGCCGGCCATGGATTCTGATTGAAAACTCAGGATTGCGCGGCAGATCGTTGAATATTTGTATTGTTCAATATTTAGTAATCCTCCCTTGGCCTAACAAGACATCCCTAAGACGCGCAGGCATCGAATTTATGAGGGCTTGAATGGTGGGAAGCTCTATTCGTCGCCAACACTCTTCTATCGACTCCTTCAGTTCCGAAATCGAATTATATTGTTTCCCATTGGCATAAACTGATCAACTTGCAAGTATACCCCAACAGTTCTCTATCGGATTCAAGTCCGGGCTCAGGGCGGGGTGGTCCAAGGATAGCATTCGCTTGCTCTCAAACCACCGATTTGTCAAGGCCGACTTGTAGATTGAAGCATTATCCTGCATGAAGATGAATTCTCCGCCATGACAGCGATCTCCGAAGGGTACGAGGAAGCTCTCTAGGGTCGATAGATAATCTTCAGACTTCTGCCGCCCAGAAAGAAAGGCGATATCTGACTTGCAGCCCAGATCATGACCGATCCGCTGCCGAAGTTGCGGCTCAAAATTCGTCGCGGTTCCCGTCTTAGATCTCTCCAGTAGTGATGGAATCCGTCGGGGCCGTCGAGATTGAACTTCTTTTCGTCGGAAAAGATCACCGTTCGCCATTTTTGACCCATTTCTAGACCTGAAGTCGCATAATTGATTCGATCCTTCATATGACGCTCGGCAAATTCGGGGTTCTCTTCATCTTCTGCCACGCAAAGCGTTTCTCGCCCCTGAGAAGCCTCCGCACATGCCGGGATGAGACCGGGAGGTCAAGATCATCCCTCAGCTCTCTCGAACTAACCCCAGATTTCGATGCTCGACTGAAGAGTCGCCTTCGATCTCTAACTGACAACTTCCGATTGCCTTTTCTATTGAAATTCTTGGCATAGGTCTCAAGATTTTTGAGAAAATTCTGGATGGCGCACCTGGAGCGGTTCAACCTTCGAGCGATCTCGTTCATCGAAACGCCATTTTGTTGATGGCTGAGGATTGAGGCTTTCTCGATGTCACTGAGAGCCTTCTTCCTTCCCATGATCACAAGAACGATTGAACTCGAGCGATGGAACGAAGAACGGCTCACTTTAGGGATAACGAAGCGCCCGATTGAAAAATCTTCGTTGTCGTTCCCATACGGACCAATAGGGCGACGCTCCACCGCGAAATTCGGGAGAGGACTTATTTCAATGTCCATGCTGAAATCTCAATTTCCTTCAAAAATCAATTCTAATCGTGCACAATCGAGTAGAGAACAGTGGGTGACTAATTTCATGCTTCAACTATTCCTTGGGAGGACGCGGGAGACGCTCCAGACGTTTTTTCGCGCGGAAATTTCGAAAAAACTGGGTGGCCTCATCTCAATGTCCACCACTGTAGGACTTCGGATTCCCTAATAAGCACGGAGCTGTCACTAAAATAATCAAAGTGCCGCGCAATGTGGCGGAAAGAACGAAAGGGCTGTCCCCGACATTCTCCTCCGATTCAGGAAGGAGCCGGACCTCAGCAGGGCACAAGCTTCGAAAATCTTTGGAAGGAAACGTTCGGATCCTCGAGTCGGTTGGCAGCCTAGGATGAGATAAAAACAAAGCGGCGACGTTTGCCAATGCTCAACCGTCCGGCGAGAAAAAGGAAAGAGTAAACAGAGGATCAACGAGCTTCGATCTGCGGAATATTTCGGTTCTTCCTCGAGCGCCCACTTCATGCTCCCGGTGTAACAAGTTTTACAAGCAAGTCAGAGAGAGTGTCGCGATGATCACATTTCTCGAGAGCCTCGTAGCCCTAGTAAACGCTCCGATTAGGACAAACATGACCTCGTTTCATAAAATCACAATCAATCGAAAGAACGCTATAACTACGAAGCAAAAGCGGTGTTCGTTGTAATACTCATCACAGGGCTGCGAAGTTCAGGCTCTTTTTAATCGAGAAAAAGGCAGACAAAAAGGCAGTGAGAAAAGTAAAAAAAGGCAAAAATATGACTCATATTCTTCAACGTTTTGATGAAGAATCAGTCATCAAATAAATTTTTGAACCCTACAAAGCTGAAAAAAGCATTATAGGCACCAAAAAGCCAAAATAGGCAAAATCTAGGTGAACTGGGTGGAACAGGCAAAAAAAGGCATTTCAGGCAAAATGCCTGTAATTCGCAGCCCTACTTATCATAGTTTGAAGCGTCCATCCATTGACACAGAGGTTTGCATGAAGACTTGACCCTGATCAACGATTGAGAACTTGATGCCTATTTTGTTGCGAGCTTCTTCAGAAGGGTCGCGCGAGAATCATCCAGAGCCGCAGGTAGAACTGCTGCACAAAGTTGACGAGACTAGGCTCGGGTATGATTCGCTCCGTCGAATAAATCACCGGACAACTTCAAATTAAATCCAATGCCTTTTCTCCGTTGATTTTGAGAAAGTTCGGATAGTTAATGGGGTATGTGTTCACAGATCCATTCCAAAAGTAAGACTCTCGACGCTTCAAGCGAGAGGGAATTGATCTCAGCTCATGAAGCCTGAGGTTTAAACATTTACAGCAATTTCTGATAGATTATAACGAGACACTTCTGGCTGTGGTTGTTGCAGATCAATACAGTCAAACCGGTATCGTTTTCCCAACAGCAGCAGTGATACCAGACCTCGATTCAACCTCACTTCTGAGAACATCCTGGGCTGGACTATTACCTAATGTCTCTCATTTTCGTCGAAAATTTGCGTTTTCCAAAATCGATGATGAACCGACTGCGGTGACTCCCGACTGCTTCTTAACACCGAAGTGAATTCATCAGTCGATGACACTTTACGACACATTTATCCGTTTCATGCAGCGAAGCCATAACGACGGCCCATCAAAGATTCCACGCGCAGTCTTGTCTCTTGCAAAGGACGCGGTTTTCCGCTAGCTCGGAACCCAGGAATATCTAGTTTGCACCTCACATCGCTAAATTAAATCTCGGTGGAGGAGGAGAAGTAATCCCGATGCCCGAATCTTTCGGTTGCCTTTCAATGTGCGGGCGAAATTATGTGCGTATTTCGAATGATGATTGACAACTTGCGCGGTAGAGTCGTAGCAGACGCCGCGTCGAGAGAGAGAGTGAGACCCGACGTATTTGTGATGATCCCTTTCTTCGTGAGCAAGGGCTTTCTGAGAAAGAGAGTGAGAGGCATTAGTTCGCGACTGCTGCCGTTCAGCCTGGTGGCCGCCACAACGATCGGGCTGAGTTGAAGTAACTTGTCTCTTGTTCCTGTGTTTGAAAGCGAACAGTTTGAAGTTTTGTTATTGCCATAGACGTAATCGTCGTTGTTATCGTGGTACGAACAATCTTAGTCGCTGCAGTGGTAGGGCAAGCTCGTCGAACAGCAGAGAGGATGTTGTGTGTGTGATGGAACTCAGCTCAGAACAGTATAGTGAGCTTCGCAATCTCAGGATTGGATTCTCGACTTTTGTGCAAAGTCGTGGCTCTACGGTGAGATTATTCGACAAGTAGTGCTTCCATCCGAGTGCCCTATGTCTCGAACCGAGGAGACTCACTGTCAAACGGTTCCAACGCGAAATGAGCAGAATTTCGAATGTAGTTCGTTTAGAACTAAACTGTGTCAACGGCTCCGAATGCTGAGTTTTGCCATGCAGCGTCGCGACCGTCTAGAAACATGCGAGAGATGAAGCGGTAAAACTAGCGTTACCGAGTTGAAGAATATGTACGAGCGAATGATATTGAACCTCCAAGCTAGTTTCGACCTGATGCGCCAAAGCTTTCTCAACGCAACCACCACCTGTCTCGATGTTCAGTCGCAGTTCTTCATGAGGCCGAACTCGAGTTTGGTCGGTGCAGTGGAGCTCGGATTTTGGCGCCGCGGTCATGGATCTTGCTGAGGTCGTTTTCTTGATCCGCGGATTTAGATATATCTGCTTGTCAGCGGACGCGGGAGCGATTCTCTCGATCGGATAAGCGAGAAACTGGTAATCAGGGAATGATAGATTCGCGTTGACGACAGTTCCCACACGCAGATGTAACTTTCTCATAATTGGCTGTCGGAGTGTTGCAATCGATGCGGAGATGAAGCTCTCTGGAAATCTACAGCAGCTCAGCTGTTCGAGTCCTCGATGTTATTTCCGTGGGAGTATATTTATTTCATGGAATGCTCTCGAATCCACGGAAAAACTGCGCGTATGCCTCGGAGTTCATTGCTAAAAATATCGGTTCCTGTCATTCACCGGCCACACGAGTTGATAACGTGTCGAGGCCTTCAAGCTGACGTGAGTGAGATGATGCACAGTCTTGAAGGCTCCTCGAGTGTTTGGTCTCTTCGACTCGCCATCCCGTCGGCGAGAAGTTTTGCAAATTTTGAGATTATTTTGTTTTTGGAAGAGAAATTCCGGTGATAACGTGAATTTTCCCCGTATCATGATGATAGTACGGACTAGCTTCCAATTAGCGTCGCGCCGGAAACCGGTGCGTGGCGCCAACTGAACTAACATAAGTACCCGAATTAAAGGATGACGCGACTTTTGCCTCATTACGGGATTTTAGACTTTTTTTTTCGCTTTGATTTGAATGTCGCTTTCAAAACGATGGAGAAACGATTGAGCAGATCAGTAATTTTCGCTTGGAAACGTGAACGCTGAGAACAATCGCGTGACGTTGATTGAAAGCAGATGATTTGTGTCTGTTTGTTCCGAATTCGTTCGACTTCCGTCGACCACGGTTTGCACTGGAGAGTTTTCTCAGGGTTTGCGGTTCGATGATACTCACTTTGCAAACAATGTGCTATTCGCTAGCCACCTCATAGGATGTTCGAAGAAAACCGATGACGATCACCATCACTATGATAATTGTGGCTGTGAACAATCAACTATCCGAGCTGCTTATCGTGTGCCATGGCTCGCCGCTCGAATTTCATTTCATCTCGGCTTGAAATCTCGGGGTTTCGAAGTGTGTGATGTGCGGCACGTGAAGACTCCATCGCTTTCGGACCCTTTCGGGAATTCAAATCCGCTGATCGCGGTTGACTTCAAGTCCGAACATCATTCCGTCCTTGCTGTTATGAAAGCCGACCTGCGCTCTAAGATTCCGAAGAATTCACAACTCCTATTCCCGTGCTTGTAAACTCGTTCGAGGTCCGGAATGTTTCTATTCTCCCTTACAAGTCAGCGGCCTTGAGGGCATCAAGAAATCAGTCGATTCCTCGGCAGGGATATACACTAGCAGGGTGCATAAGAGTTTATGAAAACGAACTTTATTCCTTTTTCAGGCGAAAACTAGCCGTCCAATGTGAGCTCAGAGCACGCTAAGCTCAGGATGGCTTCGAGATCGGTACTTGCGAATAGTCTATTGCTTCCATGGGGAGCTCGGAAAGAGAGAATTCTCCTTCAGAATGGAATTGCCGGAGATACTGATGTCAAGCCAGGGGAGTACGCACTCCGGCTGCTCTTTGCCGAGTTCGCGTCCCAAGCAGAGCGCAAGGTGGCTCTCATCCTCACGGAACCTCTGGAGCGACCTCTGAGCAAGAGCCTTCAACGTGGCGAGGACGTAGTATTCGATCAACTACTGAGCACCTTAGGCAGCGTCGCCGAGCATTGTTTGCCTTCGCTGCTGAAAACGCTTTTCGCATGGTAAGTTATTGTATTCAATTTCTTGATGTTTGTGAGATTGTCAACGACCGACGCCTTGGTTTGTATGCTGTGACTTCTCGGGTTCCCAGGAGTTGGAAGCCAGATCGGCCTCATCAGTCGATGGTGGCGGTCTTAATTTCGGAAAGGCCGCTTGGAAAACAATGACGTCGAGTGCCCCATATTGTCCCGCGGTACCCGCGAAGGCCGTCGGAGAAATTGAATTCCGAACTTTCAAGGAGTGTCGAATGTTTAGATTTCGACGATGGTAACGACAAGCGACGACCCAAATCTTCGATCGACAGAAATAATTCGCTACATTTGCAAGTGGAAAACTCGAATTCCGGAGTTGTTTTTGACTGTTGCCATGCTGACGAGACCCGTATTCGATATTCTGTGCGAACACTAATCATTTGAGCCGCGTCAAAACTCTCCGAGCATTCATCCACCACCGCCGCGAATCTTAAGGCTAATCCACGTCCTTGAAGTATTGTCACGGAGACAAAAGACGGCCTTACGACACTTTCGCAGGGGATGAACGACTGAATGAGGAGTATCCCGACTTTCTTTGACCGTTTTCACATTTCAAACGCCGCGAGATGACCGTAGACACTGTCAGCTGGTCCGTTTCAAAATCGCCCGCGCACAAGAGCAACTCGATCTCATCAGCAACAATCGATGAAAGCAAAGAGCGCCGCGATTCTGTGGTCCCGGACTTCCGCGCGGTCCGATTCAAGAGTCTGGAAAGCTCTTGAATTAGAGACTCGGCTGCTAAAATCACTGGATCGATTGTTGGACCCCACAAACTTTGAGCGGCACTTTTCAAAAGCTGTGTTCGAAGCTTGTAATCCCACTTGACATTATCAGTCATGGACCTGTTGCGATCGACCAGACTGGCGACGACAAGAGGGTGACGAGCGAAAACTAGATTGGCGGTCATGGATCTTGAGTCTCTCACAAACTCGCCTCTTCGATTGTCTTTTTCGGAATCTGGGAACAGTTGACGAGAATAACTCGCGGTGGATCTGAACCTGGATGCAAATCCGAAGTGTCTCGGCAGGAAGTCCCACAGGAACTTCTAAACTTCTCGATATTGACTTCAGGAGACAGATCAGTCGACGGCGAGAGGAACTAGAACTTCTTCAACGCCTTCCTTGAGCAAATATGTCCACCGCGGTCGCTCACATACTGTTGGCTTCACCCCTAATTGTAATGGAAGGTGATGTGGGCGAAAAACCAACGACACGGGACACACAGGAACATGACAAGAAAGTGAGGGTGCTGGCGAGCAAAGAGCTAGTGCACCGGAGTGAGCTCATTCAGAGCGTCCGGCAACAATGGCTCGCGGATGGGTATTGCATGGACATGGCTCATTGTCGGTTAGACCATGCAGAAACAAGCGTGTGAGTGTCTGTATACGCGCGCGCGAACGATGGAGGGACAAGCAGACTGTAGCGACTACGCCCTCCTACGCAACTGGTGGTGGTCATCGTTCATCTAACTTCAAAGCATTCGGTCTGAATGATAACTCGTCGACACCGCATGCATTTCGTCCGCACAGGTCAAAGGCTCAAACGTGCGTCAACGGTCGTTAGTGTCTTCCTTTGTCAAACACTATGATGTACGAACGATTCACGATTATGTTCCATTCATAGCAACGGACGTCGTTCTTTTGACACAAATATGGTTTTAGAGAGTTCGCTCTAGATTCCGAAGGTTGGCGAAACAAGAAGACGACGACTCGTTGCCGTGCTTCACCTAAATGCCGATGGGCTTGACACGCTTCGGCAGCAGCGCGACAATCTACGCGGTCCCTACATCGCAGTTCTCAGAAATAGCGCGTACCTCTAATATGACGCTGAAAGCTAATCGTGTATGGAGCGGTCTTCGAACAACCTTGGTGACAGAAGATTTCAGCGCTCAGTTAATATGCAAATGACATCGTCGATGACATTATTCCTAATTGTTCCAGGTATGAGAAGCAAGCTGTTGAAGGCACGTCACCTCCAACGCCCGCTCCACAGGCTCCGACGGAGTCACCTATAGCAAGATTTCGAGCAGAATCGAACAAATCGACGAAGGAGTTAGAGAATCGATCTGAACATGACTACCTGCTTGAGCGTCGCGACTTGGCCATTGAGTTCATTTTCTGTTTGGTGCTCATTGAAGTTCTCAAACAGCTCCCTTTACACCCCGGCCACGAGGACCTGGTTCTGTATATTGAGAACTTGGCGTTCAAACACTTTAAATTTCGCGAAGGTTTCCAACAGGGACCTAATGCGCAGAATTTCAACATCATTGCCGACCTGTACGCCGAAGTTATTGGCGTTCTTGCACAGAGTCGATTTCAGTCCGTTCGCAAGTGTTTCATGAGCGAACTCAAAGAACTTCGAAGTCGCGAACCTTCGGGTTATACGACCCAGAGCATCATCTCCCTCCTGATGGGAATGAAATTCTTCCGGATCAAAATGGTGCCGATCGAAGAGTTCGAAGCATCGTTCCAATTCATGCAGGAGTGCGCCACCTACTTTCTCGAGGTCAAGGACAAGGATATCAAGCACGCGATGGCGGGACTGTTCGTGGAAATTCTCGTACCGGTCGCCGCCGCCGTCAAGAATGAAGTCAACGTGCCGTGCTTGAAGAATTTTGTTGACATGCTCTACTCGCAGACCTTGGACCTCTGCACGAAGAAAAAGCACTCACTTGCCCTGTTTCCTCTCGTGACGTGTCTTCTGTGTGTTTCGCAGAAAACTTTCTTCCTAATGAACTGGCACTGCTTCCTCGCGATGTGCCTTTCTCACCTCAAACACCGGGATCCGAAAATGTGCCGAGTTGCCTTAGAATCTCTATATCGGCTCTTGTGGGTCTACATGATCAGAATCAAATGCGAAAGCAACACGGCCACGCAGACGCGACTTCAAAGTATTGTGAACTCTCTTTTCCCTAAGGGGAGCAAAGCCGTCGTTCCGCGGGAAACTCCTCTGAACATCTTCGTGAAGATCATCCAGTTCATCGCCCAGGTAGGTGTTCAGCGTCTTTCATTCGTGATTCCAGCTCGATCTAAAACGAAAATTCCAGCGAAAATCTCGTTCTGCTTGAACGATCTGGCCACAGCAATTAGATGGGATCTGAGTTTCGTGCCCAGACGCGCTGACCTCCAATCATTTGCATGCCTGACTCTTAGATCGATCTTTTTCCTTCCTATCGTAGCTTCGGTCGCATCTATCAAAATTATTTTTTTGTCTATCTTCATAAATTTCCGCTGGGTGATCCCATTTCCCACACACACACACACGAGCATCAATAGCGACCATTAAAGAATGAAATTTACAAACAAAAAGAAAACGACTCAACCGCCAAGCTAAACATCGAACCATTCTCGGTTAATTGGCGTGACTCTTGAAGCGACGTCTGTTCTCAAGGGAGAATTTTCATCTGGTTTACGTTCCGAATCGAAGTTACGAGAATTCAATTCGAACCACAAGCATTTCGATCGTCGATGACAAATCTTTCCGAATAATAATTTGGCAACACTTCCGAAATGATCAAAATTCTAAGTTTTATCCCGAGCGTCAAACGATTGCAGATTACGAGGATCTGAATTCGCCTTCGAGAACCTCGGAAAATGTGCCGGTCCGATTCCGGCAGCTGAACGCTTGATAAAATCGATTCTCTTTGGCAAACTCATAATCGATGTTCGACCGGTCGTCCATTCGTTCGCTCCGTGAATCGGTGCGAACGATGCGTTTTTCTTTCACGTCTTCCCATTGTGTACGAGAGCTCGTTCGATCTGATTTAGAAGTTTGCAACAAAGTCGACTGAACATCTGTTCGGAGCTTTCCTTCTGGCCGCGTGGCAGGTTGACTGTCTGACTGTTGTTGCTCAGAGTGGAGCCGACGAAGAACCCTTGGCCCGACGGTATTGTTGGCAGAGCATCGTCTCACCAGTCAGCGGCCTTTTCAATCGTTGGAGGCAAGTCAGAGCGAACGGAATCAGCTGATGGGGTTCCACATCTCAACCGTCTTCTGGCCAGAGGCAGTCGTTGACTGTCGAGCAGTCGGTCGTCCGACCAACTGACGGACCAGGCGGCATGCCGGTCTGTGTGTCCGCTAGCGAGCGAGCTAACTGGATGGCCGGCTGCCGACTGACCGTCGCCGGCGTCATCATCTCGCACCAGAACGATTATCGTGTGCGTTGGCACTTTTGTGGTGGAACTTCCTTTCTGGTTTCCTAGCGAACCTCACTTCAGCTGCCCCGGGGCTTCCATCTTGTGTTCCGGTGAAGTCGTTTACAAATTACTGTAACTATTTCATAACGCTGTCGATGTCCGACCGATGAGCAGTGCATATCGTCTGCAACGAGTCGTCTTCCCGGCGGTCGTTGGATGTACAGAATCGTAGTGAGCGAGTTCGCAAAAGACGAACACGCTGTTAGGGCCTCCTAACATTCAAAGCAACCGAACCGCCGTGCCTTGCGAAGCTTGGTGCCGCTGACCGACTTCGAATCGCATCGAATATTGAAAAGTTGTTCTCAGTCAGTCGTGTTCAAGAATCTAAGCACCCGACCTCATTACAACTGTGCATCCGGGATTTCCTCGTGCCTCGGTACGGCTCATTGTTTCCGGTTTGAGTTTCAAGTCGGACAAAGCCTCGAGTCAAGGATGTTCGTAATTCTGCTTTACGTGGGATGAACCGAACAACTTTCGTCTCGTTTTTCTGGATTGCTTTTCTGGTTTTCGGGGCTTCTCTCCAGGCCTTTAATTTCTCTTTTTTGTATTGAGTACTGATTTGACGTAGGTACGTTTTTTGGTCAGACCTAAAAACCCGAACGGGGAGCTTACCCTTGAATCGACAGCGAGAGACTCGCCAAGTGTTCTTGTTCGAGAAGCAGGGGAAATTTTCATGAGGTTTTCCGAAATCGCGCTGTTTTCTCAATTCTGTCGGGAATCCCGCGCCGTTGTGTCAAAACACGAATCTTAAGGAATGTATAACACTCATGGAAATCCACGTCGTGTCATACATTCCGAAGTCCCGATTACGAAATCAAAAAGTGATACGCAGCGCTCCGAGTGCAAGACTAAGTAAGAGGCATTTGCGAAGGTCGGTGTTTATACCAGGTGGATGTTGCGCCAATTCGAGTTGAAAAAGCGGATTCGCAGATATCAGTTGTTGGCTCCTGGATCGACGCTCACGCTACACATGGAGCAAATGAGAAGTGCAGCCGGAGCCACATCGTGATCGCCACCGTCGACATCGACAGATATGCAGAATGTTGAAGACTTCAGAAGATTACAAGCGGGGCGGTCGCTTGTTGTTCGGCTTCCACAGATAAGCACAGGCTCGGTTGATATGGAAGTTCTATTTCACATCGTTCGGTAATTCTCTTTCTTTTCTTCTTCGTAACCGCAAAATCTCCGCATATCTACACTTCCGTGTTCTACCGTGAATCACGATGCTTCGTTCCACTCCAATACTCCCCACCGATGCCTCGCTTCTTGTTGAGAGTCTGGCAGCCGGTGGAAAACTAACTGATTTTCTTCCCTTCGCACGATATACATCGCGACGATGCGCTCGAAGAATTCAATCTATTCAAGGCGATTGGAAGAAGGATGGTGGTTGATCACGGTAGCGGAACTCAATGATGTGGACAAATCCGCCCGAGTTTCCTGATCTGAATTCAATATTCGCCATAGATTATTATCTGAGGCGGGAATGGGGGAGGGGAGACTCAACTCGGGGCGAACTATTGGATTCTGTCGCCAACCCAAAGGAAACTTTGAGTCAATCGATACAAGGAAAAGGAAAAATTGACGAAAATATTACCAAACATCAAGTCGCTTCTATTTGCCGCGTTGAATCGACGACTGTTTGTTATCCCAAGGTTTGAGGAAGGTGTGTCCACTGAGCGGCTTATATAAGAGCGTCATGTCGGCTAACTGGATGTTTGGCTTTGCGGCAGGTCATTATTAATCTTTAGCAGGAGGAGACCGAACCGCTTTTCGCTCGCTCACTCGCTCGTTCGTTCGTTCGTCTCAGCAAATAGCCACACCGGAAACCTCAGACGTGACTTTTCGTTTTTATGTTGAGCCGAGGTTCGCCCGAAGGTCTACGGACAAAGTCTCTTCTTGGCCCGTTGGGTCCACAACTGGAAATTGAGAGTTTTCCGCAGGCAAAGAATTCTTCAGAAACATGAATAAGGTTTCTCACGAACTATGGACTTGTCGTCCGTGTGTCTAGGGTGGGTTCGGAATGGCTTGGTAAATAGCTCGCGATGCAGTGATGGCATGCGTTCGTCAGCCAAAAGCCGTTGACTAAGATTCGAGAAAGTGATTCCCCTCAAATGTGCGGATCCTGTTTCGGCAAGCTATTCTCGTACGAGCGGCGTCGTGTACGAAGTGACCGCTTCGAGCTCCTTTTAGGGAGTGAAATTATTCGGAAGAGAAGGGTGGTTTTCCTTTTCGTTCCGTTGTTTTGATCGACAAATTGCTGCTCCGAAACAATGATCTAGGCAAGCGGCTACGAGTTTCTGGTGGCGTTACCCGATTCGGAACACAGAACCAATGGCTTAGCAATAGAAACAAGGGTCAGCCGATGATTTCTGTCCCGATTCCTTAGAAGGCGAAATTCGTAGGCAGACAGCAAGCCGATGGAAAGGTGAGATATCCCGTAAACGGAGAACAAGCAATGGGATTTATGATGAGATTCTGTTTGGAATCATCCCTACTCAGCTCACTCGTTTTCTTGCTCGCTTGACGTCGGGTTCAACGACCACCATGACAAACCGATCGCGATTATTCTTTGTTATTATTGTTGTCCACTCAATGATGAATTCAAGCCGCGTTTGAGAGAGGAAATCTTTGTCGGCTGTGATATGTCTGCTGAGGTCCGCAAGCCGATGTTGCTGAGTTTTGCGGAAAACGACATTTTGTTTAAGCAAGCGAAACGACATCCTGAGCTAAAGGGCTCATGTTCAAAGTGAAGGTTACTTGGAGCATGCCTTGCGACGGCAACGACGAGAATACACCGACTCACAATCAGTCACTCAGTTACTCGCTCACGGACGGAGTACATGTCGAACAGCGACTTTCTCGCTGCTCATTGAGCTCTGACGACATCGTGGGCGGCACGGAAAACAGCGATCGGCGAAATAACTCTGCGGAAGATTAGATCAATCCGGTGGGGTCGAAATAGGTGAATTTGGGGAGAAGAAGGAAAAAAAAACTGCTTTCCTCAATTTGAGATGGTGGGTTGCTCGCACGGGGCAAGTGGGTTCTCGCCCGCTGACGAGAGAGCTTAAGGCCCCTGGGGCTGCGAACAAGAAGAGGAGACGGGACTGATAGATAGCGAGCAGCTCTGGAGGACCTAGAGGGTTTCCTCTAATGTGGTGAACGTGGGTGGTGGGAAGAATCACAGCCGCAGCAGCAGCAGCAGCCACAGGAACGGGAAATGTCTGTCTGAGTGAATCGACGAGGAAACTTGGAGCGAGCCCCGGGTGAAAATAACAGAAGCGAGAAAACACTCCAACTCGGAGACGTGAAAACATTCTAAAACGTGATTTATCGCAGTTCAATGGAAGAAGAGTCTCGTTGTCCGTGGCTGAACGAGTCGACTGACTGACTGACTGACTGACTGGCGCTGTCTGTGTGCTTTAGTGCCAGAACACGACTTGGCCGTCAGAACTTCCAAAACTTTCGGAGTTTTTTTCAAAACACACTTCTGATTCGACGACAATCAGTCGGTCCAGAGTGATATTCGGTGAACGGGCTAGCAGCCAAGCGAGCGAGCGAGCACGCAGGCGGGCTGCAACACAATTTCCGGGACGAGCTTAATATCTCTTTTCATTTTCTCTCGGGCACCTCCTTCGGAAAGTGTATCGCTCGTTCATTGATACCTCCCACCACTACAACTCAAATGGAAGTTTCTGTATCACGTCGAATGATATCATCGCTGGGCTTCTCGTCGCTCAGGTCAGAGCCTACTTCCGGCAGAGTCGCGGTTCCGCGCATGTAGCGATGAAGGTCTCTCACGCTAGCCGATCCTGAAAGGGTTAGCGAGTCGGACCGATAATGTTCTATTGAGGTCAACGAAAAGGACTAGCATGACAAGTTAGACATATTTCGCCTGACGATGTTGTCTCTCGGTCGGACGAGGACGCCGAAGGACGATCACTGCTGCTGACCCTGCGTTTCGTTCTTCGTGGTCTTATATTTACCGAAAGCCGTCCGGATTGTCGGCAAATAAGTCAGAATTTCTTCTCAATCTTCGTGGAACGCGGGAGCAGTTTCTCACACAAGGTCATGATTCCCATGGTTTTGTTGAGGCCTTTGTGAATTGTACTTCAATTTCTCCACTTGCGTCTCGTCCACTTCATGAGAGCGCAGAGAATGTTCGTTGTCTGTTTCCAAACGCAGTTTCTTCACCTGACAATCCGTTGAGATAAGCAAATGAGCTTAGCGTCGTCGCTCGTCGCCAGCGGCCGGACGTCCGTTGATCAGCAAATTGGCACTCCATGAATTTCGGCGAGGCACACGCCGTCGAAGCGAGCGTCTTCTGCCCAAGATTCGTCCGAAGGGTTGTTCCGAGAATACCAGCTGCGTCCCCCTCCCCCTGCCTGTCAGAAGTCACACAGAATATCGACGGTTGGGGCTTCACCCCGAACCTGGCGCACGAGCGCTCGGTTTACAACCTGTTTCGTCGAGCTTTAAAATATTGTCTCTGACCGCGGGTTTCGGTTTCGAGATTGTCGATATTCACTCCTCCGACGAAGTTTTGTGAATGGGGAGACGGTCGCTCACGAGACGCTTCATCATTACATTCGTCGGAAGTTCGTTGAAATAGGAGAGATTTTTCGTTTCGGAAAAGCAATTTCCATTCGTTCGAAGACTCACGAGGGAACAAAATGAAGGATTATTTTTCGCACAGAATCATCCGCTTTCCGGCGCGGTCATTATTTACTGTCACGATCGTCGGGGCAGCTGGTGATCTCGTCAAGAAAATTCTCGAGAGCGTCCAATTATAATTTATGCATGCATGAGATCATTCAAAATTTTCCTCAATCTCCGTGTACGTGTTCGCCTCAGAACCCATCTGAATCGATCCTTCATTTCTCGACTTCGTTCGCTCTTCCTGCGGATGGATACAACATACACTGTGTATCCCTTCATCGGATGACTTCGGAGTTCGTTTGAATGTTGAAAAAAATTTCGCCCCGGTAACCAGACATGATTCGGGCTGAGCTTTTCCGACAAACAGACAGAGCACTTCACGACGAGGCGTTGATACAGTTCGAATGTTCCAGACTTCTGAATAACATTTACTGGACAGACAACGGGTGGAAAAAAGCGAAAGCTTTTCACGAAAACGTGTGGGCATCCATGTAGTATCATCATCATCATCATCAACCGGATGCATTCCAGCCGGAATCGAAGACTTTGTTGCGTCGTTATGCGTCTGCGAGGGTGTTTGAACAGAAAGGAAGAAGAATAGAGACGAAGAATCCCGTCGATCTCGGTCAGCGGTGAGCTCCACGAAACGACATCTGGCCCGAGCGAGCTTTCTGCTCCGGCGGCTGCTTGCTTGCTCGACTGGTTCAATCGTCAGTCAGAAACAGCAACGCCAACACTATCGCCATCATCACAAACAAAGGGCTTTCGCGGAGAACCGGACTTGTATAGCTCGACAAACCATAATCTGAGTCGCGCTCACAACGCGGACTTCTGTCAGAGTCATCTTTTACAACGTCCGACACCGCTCACTATGGTTCTGTCGTGAACCGTGAGCAATTTGCCCAATTCAAAAAACTGCCTTCCCGGAGGTGTAGCGCGCCCGTTCCACGAGAGAGGATGCGCTGTAACCAGGGGTTAAGTGAGAGAGACGTGACCTGCAGGCGGCGGTAGATTTCATCTTTCCACGAGATGCCTTTTCCCCACGCAAAGAAAAATGACTATCTCAACCCGTGACGTTTGACACTTTCGGAGCGCCCGTAGCGTCTAAGGTCCCGATCGTAACAAGGGTGATCCATATTACAATAGGAATGACCGTTGCGGACCGCTGGTTGGGAACCTCTGATGTAGAGCATGACATCATCGATGCCTCGTTGTCAACGCACGGGAATCATCTTACCATATGATCGTTGGCCGACCTCGTGTCATAGGAACTGTGTCAACCCGTCGTATCCAGTAAAGTTCCGTTTTGCTCGGAACGACGAGTTCCGAGGACCCTAATTGTCAAAGGCTGTCATTGGACGCATTAGTGTACCGCGCGATTCGTTAGTGGATGGCTGTTTTGGCCATTGTCGTTTGCGAGGCCAATGACCACCAATATTGGCTCGGTAGCCGATGGTGCCATGCGTTTTCATGCGGCACTGGTGGTACATGAGCATTCCATCGCAAGACACGGAAACATTTTGGAGCTTGACGATGTCTTTCGATCTCTTCCGATCGTTCTGGCAAAAGCAACGCGCTAGCTTGGATACAGCGTCGTTGTGCGTCATCAGGATATTGTATCGTCGAGAGATGCTGTTCGGGGAGGTTTGCCTCGAAGGAGACCGATATTTGTAATTTCCAATCACAAACGAGGACAGCACTGCAAAGTGGAGGGCCACGACCTGGTCCTATTCTCTTCGGTTTCTATATCCGTTCCAATTGGCGAACTCGTCGCCCTCATCGAGGGGTGCGGATCGCAAGAACGGATTCCAAAAGTTTGGGCTTGTTGTTCGGTGGAACGCAAATGCTCGAATTAGCGTTTTTCCCTCTGGGACCTGACCAAGACGTAGAATCGTTGGCGGGCATGAGAGTGTAAAATGGAAAAAGCTGTCGTTGTTCATTGTCTCAGACACGAGAAGAGTCAACGCCGTCGGCTCCGGAATACAACAATGAAATCACACTATGATGATTTTCGGAAGCTTCGTGGTATGACATGAATGGGGTGCGTGGACCAGATGTGATGTTTTCTCCTCGTCTCGATCAGCCAAGGCAGCAAGCAGTCTGTCGGCAGGCGGGCGGGCGGGCAGGCGTTCTGTCACCGCATGTGTTGGGCGCTGCTGTTTCCGGAGTTTCCATTCTTCATGACGAATTGTTGATTGTTTTCTTATTGAGAATTAAATTCCTCAAGAAATGGCATATCAAATCAGCTGCACACAATGACGGATCCCGGAATATAATGCCGGAGGTTGTAAGCGTAATGGCATCTTTTCATGTCGAGCGTGAGCGTGCGTGCCAGCTTTCACGCTACCTGGAAACAGCGGCTAGAAATGTCCACCAGGACTCCGGATGGGCCGCAAATACTCGAGAAACTAGCCGAACCAGTCGTCGGATTGCTTTGGGGCAAATAGCTGCCAATAACGAACGAAACGGAGAGGAAGTACCGTTAAAATATTCTTTCCGGCGAGGAAATCTATAGTTTTCGATCCATCGATCTGACGAACACACCCCGCTCCCTCAAATCAGATGCCTGGAGCCCAGTAGTCAGAGGAGCTTTGGAATCGGAATCGATGAGTCTCGTCGGCATGTTTCGAAATAACGGCTCCGCTACCGCTTTGCATTTTCTGGCAGTCATCCATTTGTCTTATGAAGTCGATCCTTCTTCTGACTATTTTCGCGAAGGCCATCGTCAGCGTCATGATAATAATCGACAACACGCCGCTGATTTGAACGAAGTCGAGCGTGTGGCCGCCATGCAAATTTCGTTGAAGACCATCCGCAGAGCACCGAATCCACAGAGAATTCTCTTACATCTCAAGCATATCATCAGCTTCCACGACGATACGAAATTTCGTCGGTATCTCACCACTCGTTCGTTGTACAGAATCAAGTCCAAATTTCAAGGCGGTTGACACAAAACGAGGACACGTTGCATCGACAGGAGTTTTCCGAACATATCACTACAATGAATCTCTTATCATGATCTTTTCCAAATCGACGTTCAGCATTAGCAGTCGTGTGAATTCGCAACCTGCGACACGGCACCGTATACCGTTGCTGATGCTGACAGTCGTCGATTGATGGAAAAAAATATTGTGCCAACGACCCCTGTTCTTGCACTGACTTGCGATGAGTGACATGTGAAGATTGAGTTTGACACTCGTGCGAGTTGAGAGAAAAAGATGGCTCTTCCATTTTACCACTGACGACAGACGGTCATGTCCAGTAATTAGACCTATTTGGTGGGAAATTATTCGCTTTCCACAGTGAGCGATCCGGAATCGAGAGCATGAAACTACTCAAGTTCGATATCTCTGACTGAGCAATCAGCCTTCTGCTGATCTCCGATCTGAAAGACGCCTGTATTCATCAATAGGCCATAAAGCGCTCATTCTACGTCTACCGTTAAGAGCGTGCCGGTCGTAGTAAGTTCTAGGTGATGGTTTGTACAAGGCCACGTCGGAAATTATATTGAATTATTCATGGGAGTGATCGAGTTGACGATTCGGACCGTTCAATGTCGTGACCTGACATCATACTTCTCCAAGGTCGTTGTCAAGGACGCTGAGCGTGACGGGCGTATCTAAGGTTCACCGTCGGTTACGTTGCACTCGAGTAACATTGAACCGAGTATAGTTCACGAACGAAGACGGTTCGATGTGGCCGACATTAATTTCATTGATTACCGAGGTAGCTTGTTTCCCAGGAGGGTCACAAGTTCGGGAAAAGGGGCTCTGGAGGTCCTAGGCTATCTGGCACAGTCACTGACCGGTTGAGAAGATCCATGAGAACGTCATCCATTGTTCCATAATAAGTTACAAGGCTCGGTCCGAGTCCGCCGCTCGCGCCGGTGAGCCAAATTCAAATAGAAATCGTGAAAGGAGTCGTGCTCCGTTTGGTGACAAGATCCGGGGAGCCGGCCAAACGGACGCGCAAGTGTTCAAACTTGCCAAGAAACTGTTCCAATCTCAGAACGGCGCGGCGTCGTCCCCAATTTTCTACTCTGCTTGCCGGGTTTGTCTGCGACTAGTCACTCGTTCCAAACTTCAGCCGGGCGTAACATCCAGGTTACAGCCACTGCAGAAAGCTGGCCAGCCCGGCGACGGCAGTTGGCGGCCCGGCAAGCCATCGACGTGGGCTCCTAAGGAAGCGAGCATTGTTAAGAATATGTGTTTTTTTTTCTGTTCAAGAAACAATCGAGTTTAGAACGGTTTTTTTTTCTGCTCGAAATAGCTTGACATCGCCCTCGGCCTTCGTTTGAGCCGCGGCTGACGCTTCGAAGCTGGCGAGGATCCCGTTCCGACGATATTGGAAACGGATAATCCATGTTCCATCCATTCCTCCACATAATGCTGCTGTGAAGGACACCGATGTGGTAATGATAGTTGACAAACGGTAGCCTTGAAAAACGCAGGCTGGTCTATTGGTTCGATTCGGACTCCAATTCTCAAGGAGAGCTCATTGAGTCTCTTCCCGCGACCGTTGGACAGCTCTCTGACAACAACTTCAGTCCAACTGATGTAATTTGCTTACTCATAACAAAAAAATGTTATTCAACGGCTCCCCGCTATTTCGGACTTTTTTTTCTCATGCAGAGCGCTGCCAATGGAAAAGGCCGTTATGACGGTTAGTGACCGTTGCGGCCAACAGTGGCATGGAAAACGGATGCTTTGGATTCCTCTTGTTCGTCTCTGAGAGATATCGGTCCGATAATTTTCTTCTGCTTCTTGCCGCTTGTTGTTATCGACTCCCAAAGCCAACGGTTGAAGTAAAGATACAGAAGGACGATTGTTCGGCGCTCAGAGAAGATTGAGGCTGCAATCCATCTGGAATGCCGAGTCGCAGGTTCGAGCCGCGGTGCAGGTGATGGCTAACATCGGCTGATTGTGGCACACGAACAGATCAGTCGACTGATTTCAGTCCTGACAAAATGTCGCTTCTCTGTGGAATGTTGGATATTCTTTTCGATGAAAACATTGTATACGTGTTTCGGCTCCGTACGAATTCCGAATTAGCTTGAAATTGTCCAATTGAGACATCGCGAACAGTAGGCGAACGATTGATAGATTCGATTGAATTGAGCAATGCAGAGGGTTTATTATCAGAAGCGAATCAAGATTCGGTGCGAAGTCGGACGACTGACCAGTCTCATAAACAACTCGATTCTCAATTGCAGGAGCGACTGGATTTCGCGATGAAAGAGATAGTGTTCGACTTGATCTCTGTCGGAAGACCTATCAAAATTATCTTGACTCCCGAACGAATGGCCATCGGACTTCGAGCGTTCCTCGTCGTCGCGGACAGTCTACAACAGAGAGAAGGGTGAGTTTTCTGAGGGATTTCAGCGACGTCGTTTCTTCTGTTCACTTCTTGTCCGCAGCAACAAACTTTTCCGTTGTTTTTTTCTTCTTCTTGTGATATTCATCGGAGTCAGTGTTTGTGCAGTCAGTTCCGTCACTCTGCACGCGGACTGACAGGCAGAAATCTTGAGGACCATAGTGTTCCTCCAGAAATTCTCTCAAGCTTTTGCGGTGGTCCAACACTTTTCGCACCGAAACCTTCATCTGTTGTCGCATCTGACGTCGCCACTGTTGTTGTTTGCGGTGACGTCTTCTGTCAAATTGGCCGATTTTTGACAAGACAGGGGCCAGAAGATGGTTACAGTGGCGGCGGCGGCAGCAGCATCAGCCCACGACAGATTGACGCCCACAGGTACACTGTTCATTTGAAGTGTTCCAGTCCGGCTCGAACAGATGTCTCGCGCTTTCTGTCCAAGGGCTCCGGTGGGCAGAAACTTAACGGTTTGGCCACAGTTTTCGAACGGAGAGTTGAATCGCATCCAAAAGGGGGGAGGATTAGTGAGTGGGTGAAATGAGATTTTGACACGGCGAGTAACTGGGTCGTTTATGATCAAACCGAATGGAAGCGATGGGCAATCGGGCGGTCGTCGGACAATTCGACACGTCCCCACACGATTTCAACGCTTTGATTCGTTCTGCTCCAGCTTCAGGATCTTCTTTTCAATTGTTGTCCACCGATTCGACATGAAGCTTTCTGCGAAAGATTCTCCTTTCGGCCGCAATCGAAACCATTCTTCTGTCCTCTTTAACGACGCCGAGGCTTCGGTTTGACCATGTTCAACAAGCTCATACGGTCACCTGAGTGTGGCGACACAAGTTTCAACAAATCGACCGATTGTTGTATAAAGGCCGAGAAACGGTTTTCATTTCAAGAAATATGGCAGTCTCTTTTCTAACAAAGATCTGAAATGATGCTCGGTCGCCAGCCAGTATTCTAACGTGACCATTAGTAGCGTTTTGAACGGAAAAAACGATGTCTCAACTTTCGAGTGTTGTATAGAAACGGGTTTCCCTCCATTTGTTCTCCTTTCCGAATGGTTAATGGCCGCGTAGACGATTTGTACGCTCCGTTGTTCTATCATTTGAACTTATTTGATTGTTCGCGAAGTGAACCGTTAGAAATCGGAACAAACAGTGCTGTGTCGAGTGATGAATGTATCCAGAGAAAAATCAACATGAAATCTAATGAATACGAAGCGTTTATGGATCGGCACTTCCTGGCCGGACAACGCACTGACCAGCTTCCATGACGTTGCCGTCTCTATTGGAAGTTAACTGGGTCGACTAAAGACGCAATTCAAGTCCAGTGCAGAGACTAATTAGTGCTCGAGTGAGAAACCACAGCGGTCGCCTACGAGAACGGGACTCTGAGCTGAACGCACATTGCGGCGGTTTGGAATTCCACCGAATTCCAAATCGGTTCAGCTCGATTGGAATTCGAGGCGTTCGAGGAAATCAGCCTCACGCTTGTGGACTGTTTTAACCGGAACGTCATGGAAATACCGTCTCAAGTGTTTTCTCTGAGACGGAGGCAAAAATTCATGCGTCGTACGACCACCGTTCCGAGAGGGAAAAAGTCGAACGATTGTTGCGCGAGACCTGATGACGACGCAAGCTGATCGAGCATTTTCGTCGGCCTCGCCTTTTGCTGTTTAAAACAGGCTGGGCTTTTGGGGAAAAATCCGAGCCGACTCTGGAGTAAATCATAATTCAACGGGAACAACAGAAGAAACAACGAAAAATGGCTCGTGAGGAGCGAATTTGAGGAAACATCGGGAGTCATCGAACGGCCGGAAACAGGTTATTATAATAGTAGCAGCAGCACCACTTGGGCAATCGCTATTTTGAACAAGAAACCCTAGCTCAAACGCTCGTCATCAGACGTTGAATCGCTCGTTTGATTTCCTTCACTGTCCGCTCGAACGCTCGATATCAGCTGTTTGATGCCGTCGAGCTGTTTTAACCAAATATTGGGTGAGAAAGCGAAAGAAAGAAAAAAAGAGGATTAATTCAGTCCCGCATTTTCTGTTCATCGTTTAGCGGAGAAGTTCAGAGAGTTGCTTCCGGAAAACGGACTTTATCTCTCGCGGAAAACGAGGTCGAACTCGCAGTGGGCCATCGCCAGCTCAGTGCAGCTCAGTAATCCCGAGGAAGTACCGCGTGACCGCGCAAAGATACAGCGTGACCGAAAAATGTACAACGTCGCGCTGCAAGTCACTCACTTCGGTTGTCCTCCATCGAGCTTTTCAGCGTCGTAATCTGACAGGGCCATACAAATGGTCCCGACTTGTCTTTCTTTCTTTTTGTCTCCGATCGGAAATTAGGAGATGTCGTGCCTGTCAGACCGATCGACCGCCGAAGCAGGCAGTCAGGCTGAACTGGTCTTCTTCTGCTGCTGCTGTTGCCGGTCGAATAGATTCGGCCGTATCAGTAACAGAGAGATGGATGATTACCTGTAACGTCCACTGACGCTGTGGCTGACCACCATCCGGCTCACGGGACGCAATCACACGCATCGATGAAAGGAGGTTTTAGAGTTTCACGGGATAGGATCCAATTGCGATTCTGAACTATCCTGTTTGAGCTTTGAAAAACAGAGAAGAGAATAACGATAATAATGAACAGCAGCGGTGAGGATACCGGTGACGCCAGACTCTGTAATGGAATCGTCTTCCAGAGAGCTGACTGCTGCAATCGCAAACAGCAACGTCTTAGCGGGCCCGATTATTCTGGATCGAGCATCGAACTCCTTCCTACTCGTCGTCTGCGGCAAAAGTCATTGTTAGCTATCGATGCTTCGCAGATGTTTTTTAGTTGAGCCGCTTGACATGGCGCAGTATCGGATATCGCGGGCAACGATTGGCAACGAATAAAAGTTTTGTCGCGGCCAAGAGAAATTCATTCAGCCTGCTGTGAATCGATTGAGCGGGTTGACATCACCGATCCAAGGTCTGCAAACTTCATCCATCGAATTCAGATGCCATGTCAATCAGAAGTGGATGTTTGGTGAACCACAGGGATAGAGGAAGTGTTGCTGCAGCGTTTACTCATCCAGATTGCTCTATCGGCCGTTCTCGATGTCTCAGCGTGTACAGTGCATGAGGTGGAGTCTGATAGCTAAGTTCGCTATTAGAGCTTGTGAATCAATGAATCGTCGGCCGCACATCGGCCCTGGACCTACCCGGCTGCGGTTCGATGACTCTGCCATCATCTGACTGGACGGTATTCTACCCATCACGTACTCGATCTCAGACGCAATTATGCGGTCATTCGGGTTCACCTGCTATTCCGACGGCTTCTATTGCGGTAGCTTCCCGCCAAACGTATCCAATCTCCGCTCTGTTGAATCTAGAGTTCTCCGCCAAGCCACGTGGTCTAGCATTTGATTTGTCGACGCCTGCGACGATCTTTGATCCGTGGCGCGTATTATGATGATTTGGACAGATTACTTCGAGATGGTGAGCTTTGAGGTTGGCGTCTCGAGGCGTTCTCGAAATAGCCGCGAGGTACGGGCTGTCGCTCTCAGCTGTGAGGTATGCAGCCCAGTCGAGCTGATGAAGTCTGATTACCTTGCTTTCGCTCGAAAATTTTCCTCTCCGCAACGGAAATAGTTCTCATCATCTCGAACATCGATGAACGGGGCAAGCGAACGAGCGAGCGAGACAACGGTCGCTCATTCTTCAATCGAGATCGATCGGAACGCATGAAGCAAGCAAAAAAGTTATTCGATATGCTCATGCTTGTTCTGGAAATGGCTCTTTAAGCATCGGGACTTTAAAGTGCATCACGGAGAAGCCGTTCTGCGGTGATCGCACGATCTCTCAATCGGTCGTCCGCTGAACCTGAACGACCGTAATTGCATCGTACTTCCGTTGGAAAATTGTGAATCGCAGATTATCCGCAGAAGCCCCTCAGGGCTGTCCATTCCAAGAGGGAGTTTTTGATCGCTCAACGAGGTTTTCAGAGGACGAAAATAAAACTAGGTCGAGCGAGCCCACACAAAACAAGGAAAGAGTTCGTCAGACTAAAGAACCCCACGCGAGGGCTCCGATGCAGCTTCCCGAGGAACACGTGGAACGAGTCTGTTGTGCAGATAGCGGGCAAATCCCCATCCGTTCGATCTTGTAATCCATGACAATGCTGATGCAACGACGGAATGGAATTCTTCGCGATATGGTACGAGGTCTCTCGTCGCTTCGAGCGTTTGGAAGAGAGAGGGACGATTTCTAAAAGAAGAAACGGATGACGGCGACTTCGGTCAGAACTATTGAATCCAGAAAATTCGTTCGGTCCACTCTCGCGTGACCGAAACCATCGACTCGCGGCCAATTCATTGAGATTAACGTCTCGACCACGTTTGTGTCTCCTCGCTCGCGTCTCCAAGGTTACGGAAATGCTTAACTAGATAGAGAGCTAACGTAGAAGCGTGCCCTTGCAAACCCGCCATCCGACAGTCCGCTAGCATCTCGAATTCAAGAACCAACGCTGATTCCTGGATGCGAAACGACTACATGAGTGAACGAGTGCGTTTGTGCTCGCGGCTCTGCTTGTATTCACGAGTGGCTTCCAGGGAGCCGCTGCTTCCATATCAAGCGTCTCGCCAGCCACCAAAGAGGATGGGGTTGCGATCCCGGAGACTATTTATAAACTTTGAACAAGTGAAACATCACAATGCCCATTAAACGATCGGGGTTTCATTTCGAAAATAAATGAATTAAACAATAGACCACATGGTTAACCACGGCCAGCTCACCTTGAACCTCACCGCAGAACCGCGTGCACCACACAGTCAAGAAGCGCGACCACTTGAGGAAACCATGAATTACTGCTATTCATCCTTGCTTGCGTTTCACTAAATCTGAATCGCGATTAAACTTCTTCTATTTGGCTAAAAGCAGACCTACCGCATTTGCATTCCTGCTCGGTTTATATCTTTGATTGAACGAGAAGTGAGTAAACAAGTTGTTTATTGAATTTGATCGGAATTCTCTTCGATGTAGTTCAAATATGTACTTCTAATTGGCGTCACAACAAATGAGATCTTCGGCGGCGTGGCTCCGGGGCGGTGAAAGCTCACCGCGAGGAAGATCGTTTTTCGGATACAGTTGGGCGTCGTCGTTGTCGCGACCGTTACAGCCGGTGCCGCCATCGTTCCGGGTGATTGTAATGCAAAAAAAAAAAATCTGCCATCACAGAAGATGATGACCTAGATGAGTTCGAAACAACGCCTGGCCCTCCGATCAGTTCTTTTTTTCCCTCTCTTGTTCACGCTCACAATACATAGAGTTGTATTCAATCGGTGACGTACTTCTAGTTCGGAGCAAAAAACGGTCGCGTTCAACGGAGACTAATCGCTTTCAGCTCTCGCATTAACTTTTAGCTGCACCCTTAGACGATGCTGGCCTACCCACGCGTATCAATTAGTGGAGATCCTCGTCCAAAGTGCTCTAATATATTACGCTTTCCCGACAACATTTCAAAAAAGGCTTTTCTCTCGGCTGCTCCGACACCAACATTTCGTTTTGTGTCACAGACGACTGTTTATTTGGTTTTGGCGACATCAAGTGACTCGACTCACTCCGAGTCCGACGGCGAACTTGAAACAACTCAAAAGTCGTGTTTTCCCAAATACGGACGCTCTACCGTCACGGGTTCAGAACTTTTTCGCGTGAGAAATAAACTTCAAAATATGGTTGGGAGAAGAAGTTGGTAGAGTTTAAACATCGAGAAAGTGGACATCCTTTCCACTTTACGTCGAAAACGTGATGCGTGGAGCTTGAATTGTTTGTTCTAGCGTTCGTTTCGTTCAGGACGAGAGCTGTGTCTTCGTCTGGCGATGGATATCCCTGCCGTGGGATGCTTGTGGAAGTCTTTTGAAGGGGCTTCTCGCTGACACGTTCGCTCTTCTGGCTTCCTTGTCTGCCGAGCTGGCCAACTCACCGACGGGTTGACAGAAAGCTGGGTAAACATTCGGAGTTTGTTCGCGCACTCGCTCTTGACTAAGTTGCTTGGTCGGTCGGTCGGTTGCCTGCTGCTTTGTACCACAGCAGGTGGCGCGAAAAGAGAACTCCAGTAGACAGCGGCGATCAAGCGGCAAGAGTTAGGCCCTCGACAAATGTTCGAGCCAGAGTTCGTGCCGAACATTTCTGGGTTAGCTCAATTTGGTCGTTGTTCCCTCTTTGAGCGGACGAACGGTCGGATGGCTTGCCCGTTTTTCGGTTGCTC